>CM042686.1:195848343-196448343 GCA_023614405.1 Avena insularis | reverse complement strand
GTCGGGAAGGAAGAAAAAAGAAGCACACGGAAAACACCGAAAGAAAAGGGGGAAAAGGGACGTACCCGGCACAACTAGGGGCGGCCCCTTCTTCCGGCCAAGGCGGCTCGGCGGCAGGGTGCTGGACCGGCTCCTCTTGGGAGCCGGCTCCTCCGTCGTGGGCTGGCGGGAGCTGGAACGGCTGGAGCCGTTCCCGCCCGCCTTGCCGTCCGTCGTGGAGCGCGTCGCCGGATCAATGTTCGGTGCGGCCTCCTCCTCCTCATGAACCTCCTTGTGGGGGTCGGCAGCCGGCCTCCTCCTCCTCGTTGTCATTCCGGCTGGGAAAGGCATCGCCATCCCCGTCTGACTCCTCGTCGGACCGCCGAGCGCGCGGCTCGGGCAAGTCAGGCATGAACTCCTCTAGGGGAGCCTCACTCTCCTCGCAAAGGATGCAAGCGAAGATCTGCCGAATACAAGAAGTCAGTCGGACAGAACAAGAAAAACGCAGGAAGAACAGATGAAGTTTCCGGCTATAAGAACTTACCCGGGGCGCGCGGTTCTCCCGGCTGTAGGGCGCCAGACTGAACTTCCGGTTCTCCGGCAGCCGCTCCTTGGTGATCGTCCACACCCACTCCTTCAAGTTGTGGTAGCGGGGATCGCGGCGCGACAGCCGGGTCGGTTCTAGCCGGCCGGAGTAGTAGCACATCTTGTGCATCCGCTGCTGCATCGGCATCATCAGCCGGGACATCCAGCTGAGGGTGATGTCCAGGACGGTTAGCCGGCAGGTGACGAGGGAGCGCATGCGCTACAGCATCGCGTCCGTTTCCGCCTTGTCACCATGGATCTTCAGCTCCTAGTTTTGCCGGCTGGACTCGACATCCTAGAAAGCCGGAAGATTCATCCGGTCGACGTTGGTGACGTTCTTGATGTAGAAGTACGACTGTTGCCACGGCCGTACCGTGTCCAGAAGCAAGAACTTGGGGTAGCCGAATTGGGAGCGGGAGTAGATGGAGGCGCCGCCACTAAGCAGCTTCTGCATGTACACCTGCGGCCGGACTCGGAAGAGCCGGTAGAAGAGCCCGAGATCTGGCTGGATCCCGAGGTAGCTCTCGCAGAACGCCATGAAATGCACCAACGTCCCGATTGCGTTGGCTCCGAGGTGGTGGAGGCGGAGGTCGAAGAAGGCAAGGAAGGTCAAGAAGAACGGGTGCACCGACAAGGCAAACCCGCGCGCCAGATGGGAGAGGAAGATGACGCGCTCCCCCTCCGTCGGGTGCGGCGACACCTCCCCCGTCAGCGCCAACTGCACCGCCACCTCCTCCGACAGCGAGAGAACGCGGGTGGCGTGGTACTTCGCGATGTGGTCCTCCGTGACGGAGGAGCCGCACCAAGCCCCGCGGTCGGCGGCCATCTCCGGCTGACAGTGGGAAGCGGCGGCGGAAGAGTGGCGGTGGCCCATAGCGACGACGAGCAGGCGGCACAGCGGGCTACGGCGCAGAAGGCAAGGGCGCAGAAGCAGGAGCACGCGAGGGAAGAGGAAACTGCAGCGGGGGAGCGAAGGAAAGGAACTGTCTCCCCCGTGGCGTCCCTTTAAAGGACCGGAAGAGCAACCGCCAACGGGGCCACATGGCGCGCATCCGGACTGCCCTCATCCCAACCGCCGCCCAGATCCCGTGTGCCGAAGCAGGATGCGCGGAAGATCCCGGAGCAGGAACCGAAGCGCCAGACAGCGGTTTCCTGAGGCGACGTGCAATGGGACGTTACTCGCCAGCGAGTGGCAATGATGGCGATGTGGTGCGTGGCGGCGTCGTGCCGGCGTCGAGTAGCGCAACCGCCAAGCATAGACGGGCACAAATTCCAAAGCAGGAGGGAGCACGCGCACATTTCACCTAAGGGCGGAATCCCTACCATTCAAGCCGGATCCGCCCAGTCACGTTTCATAAGGGCGACTTGGTTCTCCGGCTGGTGCAAGACATGAAGGGCATGCACAAGTTATCGCCACCCTGGGAGGGCCCCTTCATCATCAGCCGGGCACTACCCAACGACTCCTACTACCTCATTGACGCACAGCAGCCATGCAAGAACAAGATGGACAAATCAGATTAGGAAACCGAGCGTCCCTGGAACGCGGCCCTGCTGCGCCCATTTTACACCTAGTCGCCAGACAGTGTATGTATCCCACAAACCCTATGAATGAAAATGCGGACACCTACGAGAATCTCAGGGGCTCCTTGCTAGAAATATGTTTTCGCATCTGCTTTTCCGGTTCTGATTTTCTGGCTCCGGCAACCCCTACCCGGGGGCTTGCCGGCTGGCCTGGCCTGCTAAGTCAACAAACCGACCGAGTAGTGTGCGATGATGTTAGAGGCCCACTCTTCGTCTCAGCTACATACCGCAACCCGGCTGTCCAGCTAGCAAGAGCAAAAGCCCGAGGCATCCCACACGAAAAACAGGGAGGAGACACGACAGACCGGGCATTCCGGTCTTGCAACTAGCTCGAACCAATCCGGCTACTAAGCCGTTAGTACCGTGCGCAATGTACTGTCAGCTCCCTTCGATTCCGGCTGCAGACCGCAACCCGACTGCCCAGCAAGGACGCAGCGAAAACAGCAGAGCACACGGGAAAGCGACCAAGTGTTTGGAGAGGCACAGGCCAGTTTTCGAAAAAACAAGCAGTTTTCCGGCTACAATTTGACAGACTAACCTATTAACCTATGAGGATGTATGTGTATGTATATGTATATTCTTGCTTGACTACTTCGAGTCTAAATTCAGGAAAAGGGAAGAAGATTCGAAGTCCTTGCCTTCATCAAGCGCTCCGAATCTCGGGGGCTACACCCACTGGGTGCGCTCGCGTGCCCCCAGTGGAATCTTGTAGTTCCTGACCGGCTAAGGGCGTTTAGCCGGCCGTTCGGAGCCCAGGTGAGGGCAAGGGTAGGAGCAAGAGAAGACAAGGAAGATTCGAAGCACCTGGCTACACCAGCTACTACGAATCTTGGGTTACGGGGCTACAGATGGAGTGCCGCCTAATCAAGGTATAGTTCCTCTGGCTAAAGGTGTGTAGCCGGACGAAGTTAGCCGGACGAAGTCAGTCAGACGAAGTCAGCCGAACAAAGTCAGCCGGACGAAGTCAGCTGGCGAAATATTGAAAGAAAATTCAAGACGCACAAGTTAAAGGAAACTCAAGAGTTCAATATTAACAAACAAAAAGGAGGCAAAGCTCCCATAAGTTACCCGGCATCAGAGATAGCCGGTACAGACAGGTAAGTCTCATGCATAACAAAAGCAAGACAAATACACTCGACATCCCGGGGCAGTAGCTAAGCGGCAGGACCCTTGTCGTGAGGAGCATCTTGACCAGCAGATGCTTCGGGCGGAGGAGGAGGCGCGGAGCTCGATCCGGTTCCGGCGCCCGCGGGCGGCGGCATCGGGCCTTCCACATCAGGAGTACCGACGGACTCCGAGTCGGTGAGCACCTCGTCGGGGTCCACGTAGTCGGCAATCTTGATGGCAGACCCGCGGAGCTCCGGATGGGCTTGGCGGATGGCGCCGGCACGGAAGCCTCCGTCAATCTTCTTGACGCGGGCGTCCTTGTACCAGGAGAGCATGAGGGCCAGAGCCAGCTCCGCTCCGGCTCGCGCCGCCAGGTCCCGCAGCCGGCCCACCGCAGCCGACACCTCCCCCACCTTCGCAGCTAGCCGAGCCATCGTCTCCGGAACTGGAGCCTCCAGCCACACGAAGGAGAAGACGTCCCGCGCCGCTTGGCGAAGCTTGGCAGCCTCTTCGCCAAGCAGGACGATGAGCTCCTGAGCCGTCGGCTGCGCTCCCGGCCAGTTCTCCTGCAGCCGGTTGTAGGCCAGCAGGTCTATGCCGGGATAAAAAGCTGTCAGAAAAAAGAGTTAGATCCGGCTACTGGATCCGGAAAGAAAAGAAGGCGGAAAAAGGGAACTTACCCTTAGCCGTGTGGCCGACCTGCATCAGCTCCTCCACCAGAGCCTTCTCCTTTGTCGCCAGCCGTTTAATCTCCTTCTCTTGGTCCTTGTTCTGGGCCTCGAGAAGGTTGAAGGCTTCGGTCCGGCTGGCGAGCGAGGCGTCGCGCTCCTTGATGGTGGCTTCCAGACCGTCTACCCTCGCGTGTCAATCCTTATTCTGCAACCGCAGAGTGGTGTTGGACTTGCTCAGCCGGTCGTTTGCTTTCTTCAAGCGATCGATCTCATGCTGAGCGCACACGAGGATGGCTGCAACAAAACCGGCTATCAGTAAAAAAAAGGTGGATGAAGCTAACTTACTCTGGGAAGTCCCATTGGCAGCGCCAAGCTTCTGCTCCAGGGACCGGTTCCCGCCGGCTGTGGCCTCCAGCAGCCGGATCTCCTTCATCGCTAGCTCGAGCGTGGCGGCTAGGTCCGTCAGCGAGGCAGCGGAGGAAGCATCGTCGTCCACAGTATTGACGGCCAAGGACTCCTTCGCTGCGGCCACCGCCGTTCGCCACTCCTCCCCGGGCTCCTCATCGGAGTTGTCGTTGCCGACAACCCCGAGCTCCTTGCCGGCAGCACCCCCCAGCGCCCGCGGAAGATCCATCCGGCCACAAGGACTCCGCCTCTGGCTAAGGACCCCCTGATCCGGCCGGGGCAGCCGGTTCAGCTCGAGGGGAAGACGGAGGCGGCACTTCGGAAGAAGGGGGACGCTGGCTGATGCAGTTGGAGCATGGGTCGGCAACCCCATTGGAGCTCGAGCCGGGCTCGCGGCTACAAAAGAAACCAACGTGCTAAGAAGAAGGAGGAGTAGGCAAAGGCAAATAAACCAAAGTCAGGAAGGAAGAAAAAAGAAGCACGCGGAAAACGCCGAAAGAAAAGGGGGAGAAGGGACGTACCCCGGCTGGGGGCGGCCCCTTCTTCCGGCCAAGGCGGCTCGACGCCAGGGTGCTGGACCGGCTCCTCTTGGGAGCCGGCTCCTCCGTCGCGGGCTGGCGGGAGCTGGAGCCGCTCCCGCCTGCCTTGTCGTCCGTCGCGGAGCGCGTCGTCGGATCGATGGCCAGCGCTGCCTCCTCCTCCTCATGAACCTCCGCGTGGGGGTCGATAGCCGGCTCGTCATTCCGGCTGGGAAAGGCATCGCCATCCCCGTCCGACTCCTCGCCGGACCGCCGAGTGCGCGGCTCGGGCAAGTCAGGCGTGAACTCCTCAAGGCGAGCCTCACTCTCCTCGCGAAGATCTGCCGAATACAAGAAGTCAGCCGGAGAGAACAAGAAAAACGCAGGAAGAACAAATGAAGTTTCCGTCTATAAGAACTTACCCGGGGTGCGCGGTTCTCCTGGCTGTAGGGCGTCAGACTGAACTTCCAGTTCTCTGGCAGCCGCTCCTTGGTGATCGTCCACACCCACTCCTTCAAGTTGTGGTAGCGGGGATCACGGCACGACAGCCGGG
The DNA here is from genome assembly GCA_023614405.1 of Avena insularis. NCBI lineage: Eukaryota > Viridiplantae > Streptophyta > Magnoliopsida > Poales > Poaceae > Avena > Avena insularis. Next base: position 196,442,944 of record CM042686.1, on the reverse strand, counting down.
TCGGGTCCAGCCGGCCGGAGTAGTAGCACATCTTGTGCGCCCGCTGCTGCATCGGCATCATCAGCCAGGACATCCAGCTGAGGGTGATGTCCAGGCCGGCTAGCCGGCAGGTGACGAGGGAGCGTATGCGCTGCAGCATCGCGTCCGTCTCCGCCTTGTCACCATGGATCTTCAGCTCCCAATTCTGCCGGCTGGACTCGACATCCTAGAAAGCCGAAAGATGGATCCGGTCGACGTTGGTGACGTTCTTGACGTAGAAGTACGACTGCTGCCACAGCCGTACCGTGTCCTGAAGCAAGAACTTGGGGTAGCCGGATTGGGAGCAGGAGTAAATGGAGGAGCCGCCGCAGACGACTAGCGGCCCCTTGGTGTACTGCACCTGTGGCCGGACTCAGAAGAGCCGGCAGAGGAGCCCGAGATCCGACTAGATCCTGAGGTAGCTCTCGCAGAACGCCATGAAATGTGCCAATGTCCCGATTGCGTTGGCGCCGAGGTGGTGGAGGCGGAGGTCGAAGAAGGCAAGGAAGGTCAAGAAGAACGGGTGCACCAGCAAGGCAAACCCGTGCGCTAGATGGGAGAGGAAGATGACGCGCTCTCCCTCCGCCGGGTGCAGCGACACCTCCCCTACCGGCGCCAACCGCACCTCCACCTCCTCCGACGGCGGGAGAACGCGGGTGGCGCGGTACTGCGCGATGTGGTCCTCCGTGACGGAGGAGCCGCCCCAAGCCCCGCGGTCGGCGGCCATCTCCGGCTGACAGTGGGGAGCAGCGGCGGAAGAGTGGCGGTGGCCCGTAGCGACGACGACGACGAGCGGGCGGCGCAGCGGGCTACGACGCAGAAGGCAAGGGCGTAGAAGTAGGAGCACGCGACGGAAGAGGAAACTGCAGCGGGGGAGCAAAGGAAAGGAACTACCTCCTCCGCGGCGTCCCTTTAAAGGACCGGAAGAGCAACCGTCAACGGGGCCACGTGGCGTGCATCCGGACGGCCCTCACCCCAACCGCCGCCTAGATCCCGTGTGCTGAAGCAGGATGCGCGGAAGATCCTGGAGCAGGAACCGAAGGGCCAGACAGCGGTTTCCCGAGGTGACGTGCGACGGGATGTTACGCTGCCCGCCGCAGGGCAATGATGGCGCGTGCGCACGTGGCCGGCGTCAGCGCTGACGTCACGAGTAGCGCAACCGCCAAGCACAGCCAGGCACAAATTCAAAAGCAGGAGGGAGCACACGCACATTTCGCCTAAGGGCGGAATCCACACGCGCTCGGGGGCTAGTGTCAGGGGGATGATCCCCAGGTACCCCAACCGGACAAGAACCAAGCAGTCGGATCGTGTCCGGCTGACCAAGCACAGCCGGACAGGGCAAGACAGGCCGGCTACCGTGCGGTAGCCGGATCAGCAAGAAGTAGCCGGCTACGGCGACGTAGCCGGACCCAATCAGTGAGACAGGACGACGTGCATATCAGTGCACGGTACGCCCTGTACGATGACAAGACTGGCAACCACCCGGCCATACCGAAGACTTTGCGGAGATGACGCAGGAACAGTGGCCCGATGCTGATGACAGGCTCGCACGGCGTCCACTGTGCCTACGACAGCCATACCGCTCATACTCCGATGAGACATACCATACCGGACACTGTAGATGACCAGCCGGCTGGGACCCGCATGTGGGGCCCGCCAGTCGGATTGGCCAGTGAGACCGTTGCCTCTCTGCCTATATAAGGAGAGGCAAGGCCTCAGTAGAAACGGTTGGTCTCATTGCATTTAAGGCAGTAGCTAGAGAATACAGCTCGAGGAGCACTTGTAGTTCGTGTATCCCTGATAGTCAGACTCGGCAGGAGTAGGGGCTTTACCTCCTCACGAGGACCCCGAACATGGGTACTTCTTGCGTCCAGCTACGCTTGCTTGTATCCAATCCTGAATGCGGACACCGTCGATAGCTTCCCTGCTAGTCCCCACACCTCTATCTAACCTCCTTAGGTACTGTCGTTCCCAATACAATGACAACCCCATTCACCCAAAGTTTGCCCAACTTGACTTATCACTTGTTTCATCTGTGAAGGCCAAGACCATGTCCCTAGCAATTTCCCAATATACCTCCTCATTGGCATAGCCCGTCAACCTCCCAGTACCAGCAAAGGCAAGCCATCAAACCAGTTACACCGAAGGTTAGGCACCTACTTCACGTGTGGACTACCCGGTCACTTTAGCCGAGAATGCCCTGAGGGTAAACCCGTCAATACTCGAGCGAAAGATCCGCCCGACAGCACCCAAGGACCTCTCCCGCATAAAAGATGGTCACCCTACCGCTCGCTACCCCGCAGCTCAAGGCTGAAGATTTCCCGCACTTCTATAGGCGACAACGCCCCGTGGAAATAAAGATTGATAGAGAAGCTCCTCAACTCCCTCTAGGACTCTTTGAAAGTCGACGAGTGCAACTTGTAATAAACCCAGCCCCTGGAACGCCACCTATGATGCTACCCTCTCTTAAGTCGATGTCCGCTACCTTAAGAACCCTCTTGTGCCACCCGTATAAGAAAGTCCCCCTACTTGTAATTCTCCGCTCTACCCATGTCCAATCCTAAGGGGGAAAGACTACATCTTTCTCACAAAATAGATTACCCCCCCCTGCCAAAAGAAAATCCAACCGTGGGACCCGTAGACGCAAATCTGAAGACACAGACTTGGATTCCACAACCCACTTAAGAGAAGCGCCGTAGACCCCTACAGAAGGAAGGTCCCTCCCCGCAACCATGGTTGAAGCCAGCTCGACCCTCGAGTTTCAAGAAGATTGAAGCTCATCCTCACCGTCAAAGTGACCTTGTTCCCAAGACATAGTAGACAAGATAGTTGGCGTAAGACACCTAGTATCAACCCGACTCAAAACCTCCTAACCTTACTCTCCCAAATCTCGGGACGAGATTCTTTTAAGGAGGAAAGGTCTGTAACATCCCAATTTCAGCAACCCAGATTTGTTGTCCAGAATGCAAAAATCAGGGGGAACAAAAACTTTTTCTTGTGTTTTGGTGCAGTGCTTGCTTGTTGTTTGCACTTGTGCCTAAGAGAGTGTATCTTATGATACTCCTTACCTCAACCTCAGTTGACAAAAGCTATTTACCAAAACTATCTTGGCTTACTTTACATATTCTCAAACGTTCTGGAATTTCAAAACATGAGCCAAGATGCCTATGTAACCAAAACTATTTTGGTAGCTTCTATTAACAAAACTATGGAGAGTTATATAATACAATCTCCTTATGTTTTCAAGACAAAGCACTCAACTAATCTTATCTCTAGTGTTCCCAAAACCTCTTTCCAAAAGCATTTGAATTCTACTCTTGGTAGAGATACCAAGGACTCTCACCTTATTCAAAACTCAACCTCTTCAAAATGCACCAACCTTACCTCAAGCTAAGCTTGATGGTAACCTTAGAGTAGTTGGAATGTTATAAGATGAGTTACCTTGATCTGCTGACTGATGAGTTGCCTTGATCTGCTGATTGACTTGTTTTCTTAGGAAGTAGTATGAGTTACTCTAGGAGCTCATCACTAGGATCAATTTGTTCCAAATCATCAATCCCTAAGCAAGAGTACAAACCTAGTTATGATCCCCAGCCACTAGGTAATCATTTAAAACCCTTAACCTGATCAATTCTGAGGATTTCCTTTCTAGATGTTTCCAAGCCCTTGTAGACCAATATCAAGCATGGAGCTCTTGTACTCAATCTACACTTCAATATCATTAACTTGCTAATGCTCTAATACCTTGCAACTCCTCCAAGAACCTTCCCTTTCATACTCTAGTCAAATTCCTCAAAACTGCCAATTTTGACAAAGTCTAGAAACAGTTCCAACATCACCTTTTGGAATGCCTCCTTTTCTCAAACCATGTGCATCTTTGGAAATGAACTTGAACCATGTTGTTAACCATCCTAAGGACTACCAAGGCCCACCTTGGTCCCTGGTTAAATCCTCCTCCAACCCCCTGGTCCATGATGGTTTTGCAGACAAGAAAATAACTTTTCCTGCAAAACTAGCCATCATGCCTACTTTGGTAGAAGCTCACACCCTCATACAACCTCCTATGGACCAACTCTCTGTATGGTTGTGTTCTACTCATTGATGTTTATCAAAACCCACTTCACTTTCTCCAAGTGGATCTCTGTGCTGACTAAACCCACATGGTTTATAAGGCATCATGACCCATATTGCATGGCAGCCTTAATTTCCACAAAGTTTGCCATTACTTCTAGATCACCTCAAATGCTATTAATTCAAACTCTTTCTGCCATGATAATCTTTATAACTTGGTGTACCTATCCATCTATCCCTTGCACAAAGGTGAGCTCTAAGCTCCAAGACGCAAGCATGTTTTGGTGATATAAAAATAACATCACCCTAGATCATCAACTCCTTGTTTTTCATCCTTTTCAAGTTGGAATTTCATTCCACAAGGTTGCCACTGCTTGCTACACCTTGTTTATCTCATCTACATTGATCCTCAAGATTTACCAATAATTATCCATAATTATTATGGCCCCAAAACTAATTAATTCTTTTAATAGTCAAAATCTCCAAGACTCCCTCCATAAAGGAAAGTTTGGTTTTTGCCAAAACACCTCTCTAACTTTTGGATCAAGTAAGTTCCATATATCATACCCCACCTTCCCTCCTCAAAAATAAATATTTTTGAGAAGCTTTATTATTTCGTTTTGCCCATTTCCTTAAATGGCTGAATTGGAATAGTAAATGTTTTAAATACCTTTGTGCCTTAATAAATCTTGGGAAAATTCCCCTAGGTGTATATTCACATTTGGGACCCTTCCCCATCAAAATACAACCTTGCCCAATGGAAACTTATGAGTTGATATTCTAAAAATCACTTCTGTCCTTTTTGAGTAAATGGATTTAAGTGGTCTAAAACCCCACATAAAAATCTCAATTAAATCCTAGGAGTCTACCTTGACCTCATCTATCTACCAGCACCATTTCCTCCTCTGGTCCAATGCAAGATTTTGGAATTCCTTCACAACCATCTATTAGAGCAATATTTGTCAATTAAGCAAACCACCCCTCTAACCACTTCCAAAATTCATCAAATCTTGTTTAATGCTCATCCTCACCACTAGGACACCCCACTGGTCGACCAACACTGTAGCTCCACCCCAACAAATCTCCATTTTACCCTTGTACTAGTAGTAAGAGAGAGAGATAACCCCAAATATTACAAGGATCTACTCTAATTAATTACCACAGCAGCCCTCTCTCCCCCTCTGATCTAGCACGACCCAAATACCCACCTAACCCCTCTCCACCGACCCCTGGACCAATCCCTGGCCACATCCCCTCTCCTCCCTTGTCCTAAATGGTCTTTTACTCCATCTACCCTTCCTCCATGGTATAAATATCCCTAGGCCACCCCAGCGCCTCCCCACGCCCTCATTCGCCCCCACTGCTCCCCACTCACCACCCCCTAGCTCCACTTTCCCCTCCCTCGCTCTGTACTGGCTAGGAGAGGAGAGAAAACTCCTCTCGGCCATAGTTGAGCTCGAGCTCGAGGTGACCTCTCCCGAACTCTCCTCCACCTGCATGTGGCCTCACAAGGCTCCCCTATGCCTGATCTATCACCCAAGAGCTCCCTAGCCTCTCCCCTCCTCTGTACTGCCTGTGAGAGGGAGGAGTAAAAGCTTCGGCCGTTTTGAAGAATCGAGCCTAGAGCTCTCCCCGCTGCTCCACGCCCTCTGCATGCTCTCATGGTGAGACCTCCTCGACCTCCCCTATCTAACCATGCCTCCCCTTTCTCCTTGTAGCAACCACGGAAGAGCTCTCCGGTGAGCTCCGACCCGTGCATGCCGACGACCTCGTGCGAGGCCCCTCCTGTCGTCAGAGGGGTCGTTTCCACCCCTCATTCTGTGCATCCTGAGGCGCCGCATCGATCTACATCGCCGTCATCGCCCCTATGCCGCTGGTGAGCCCTCCCCCAACCCGCCTCTCTCCCAGTTAGGGTTTCCGCCATCGTGCGTGTCGCGAGGTAGGAGAAGGGCGTTCTGCCGTCGATTTCTAATCGATCCGACGGCCAGAAGCGGACGATACCACTTTGCTCCCAGGGAGGCTGACCAGTGGGACTCGCGGCTGGAGTTTAAACTCCCTCCCGCGCGTGTTCCCTGGCGAGCTTGGCCGGCCCGCCCCTGTGCGGCCCGTTCCCCTGAGGAATCCCGGCCCAGTTCTAATCTCATTTTTATGATTATCTCCAGATCTGAAAAATAGTGGTTCAGTTTTATTTCAAATGAAAATGAAAAACAACTTTAATGAGGTAGACCTAACATTATCACTGTACAGGAAAGTTTTGTGCATCATGCAGAGTTGTCCCTCTGCCAAAAATAAACTCCATTTTTTATTGGCATATTATCCACTAAAATGTGTCTTTTGCACGAAATTAATTCCCTAGTGACCTACACATATCCAATTGGGGAGAACCAAGGTTCCTTAGGAAGGTATTGTAAATACCTATCCTTTAGCCTAGGTCCTATGCCAAGGTGAACAGAAGGGTGCCATTAACAAAAATAACAAAATCAGCCTCTATTTGCATTGGATAAACTCTCTAGGTCAAACCAAGTGTGGTATTGGCCTGATTCCACCTCCTAGTAATCCTAGTATCAACATCCACCAAACCCCAGCAGCTCAGAATTTATTAAGCTCTTGTTGAATTTTAGTGATTTAATTACTTATGTAAGTGGTATTTTCACTAAATAAATCCCTCCAAGAGTTTGTCTACTCCAAAAGGAGTGAATCCAATTTCTACAGAAAGGTATTTTAAATACCTATCACATGCCCTTGGAACCAGCTCAATAGCTTTTGTAGAATTAATCTGGTATAAAGGAGAAAAAACCGACAGAACTGCCTTTGGGAATTTCCTGAGGGCATTCTGTTTATTATTTAGACTTGATTCCAACTCTAGGTGGTTCAGTACATCAAATACTACTAAACCATCCAAGGAAATAATTTTTGGAGCTCCAGAACTCTTCTGGTGAATTATTTCCTTAAACTAGAGTTTATTCCACTTTAAAAAGCATAACTAATTCTCGAAAATTGATAATCAAGTGAAACCACTTGTGTGGGTTTTGTTTTGACAAGACCTATCTGAGGATATCACCTTTTCACATTGGTATCCTACAGACCTCAAAGCCCCCAATCCAAGTTCAAGATATCTACCCTAGACAACTATCTTCCAAGAGAGAACAATACAGTGGCAATCTAGTAAATTCCACCACCAATACCCAACTTCTCCAAAACCTCCCTAGTCCAGTAGTACTCTTTATGATTTTTTGCTGTATGGTTTAATGCTTGTATGCCTTGTATTGATTGTGGTATTGTCTGTTTGCATGTGTACCCGATGACGACGATAGTGTGAGTGTTTAACGACAAGAAGGAAGGGACTTCTTATTATTATATAATTGGGTATTCTTGTCCATCTGAAGAAGTCCAGGGACTTATGGCTGACCACAGGCAAGCCACCATTTCCCGAACTCTGATATATGTCCTACTCTCTTTTACCTGTTTTGTATCCTCTTTATAAATTGCATTATCTACCTGCATGTTTTGTTTTACAAATACTGCGATAGTAACTTGGCTCCTCCAAGTTATCACTTCGTGTCCTTCGAGGCACCACCCCGATGTACCTACCCTTTTATCCCTTTAGATCGAGAGTATGATGGTTAGCATCCTACCTCCTTGGAAACCCCGGTTTTGAGAAAATAAATTGTTTTGGGATTTTCCCCACTACAAATGTTTCAAAACGGCTTTGTAAAACCCTGGGAAGAGGCATCGTTCCTAGTGGAGGTTTTTAACAAAAAAAAATGGAAGATGAGACAGGAGAATGCGATGGGATGTTCTACGCCTTTACTGGAACAATTTTTATCCGCACAACCACATTACCCCAGGTGCTGGGGCTTAACTCGTAGTTTGTCCGCATTAGCCGAGGCGCTTCTACCATGCTTATAGGGAGAAATCCCTGGAAGTCCAGGCAGGCGCCACGAGATCAAGGATCTGAAGCCTGTTGCTTGCTTTGGCAAGAGTGAGCCTGAACTGGCAGGAGGCCGGTGCAACAATTGGGTCTCCTGTGGACGGTATGACTTGGAGTACGGAAGGAAGTGGAGTCACCAGATTTAAGGTATACGCCAAGTTGCTGCTTGGGTATGCGCATGTACAGAAGGCAGGACTATGGCTGGGAGCCACATACTCGTTGCCGGGGAGAACAAACCCAAGAGGAAAAGCATGCCTTTGCTAGGGTAGAAAAGTGAAAGGTTAGGTTTGATTATTCGGACCCCCATCTACAGTGGTAGTGGGCCGTGGTTTTATCCCGACGGATGTATTGATTCTTGTGGGGAAAGTGCGCAAATTCTGCGGAGTATAACCTATTCGAATAGCCGTGTCCACGGTCAAGGAAGGTTGTAAAGGTGTTTGCTAGGAGTACCCAAACTGTGCTTGTTTGGGAAACAAGTACTTTGAGGACGAAGGTTCCAGGGGAACCCGAGTTCGAAAGCTTTGTTTCGACCCGTGGGGTCGAAGATGTTTAAAAAGGGTTTTTAATTACAAAACTATTTTCAAAATTCTTTTTCAACAAAGATATGGAGATGTCTTGATTTACAAAATAGAAGCATGTTTTCGACCCTCTTTTTCAACAAAGATATGGAGATGCCATAACTTCAAAAGTTAGTTTAGGCTTTTCAAAAGCAACCCCAGATAGAGCTATCTCGCCATAGCCAGAATTGCATTCCCTTTGTTCACTTGCCTTGGTGGTTTGCGAGTACATTCAAAAGTACTCACGGTTTGTCCCTGGCTATTTACTTGGCCAGACTTTCAGAGATTCGACTTCGGGAGATTCAGGTGATGTCCAGCGAGCTAGGCCGTCTTCCCAGTCAGTTGCCTGTAGGTTGAGGCACGATTGGGCTCTACGCATGATGATGTTCCGCTGCTAATGAGGATGTAGCCATAATGGCATCTATGTAAGTCTTGTAATTCACTATGTTTCGGATGTTGTAATGGTACCTGTCGGTTATGTTCCACGGCTCACTGATCATGGGAACATGGATGTATGCATAACAGGGATTTCTCGGATGAATAATCTGGGGAGCCCACACTACTTCATTATCCGCAAGGGTCTAACATGATAAAGGCTTGGGATCCTATCAGTGGAAGTGAAACAGTGATACCAGAACCACCAATTTGGCGGAGACATGAGTATGATAGCTGCATAATTCTCTGTTCGAGAAATCATGGGCAATTGTCTTCACACTGTTGCAGCAATTTCTGGGTTGTTTGGATAGTAACAAATGGTAACCAAGCACTACTGCAGAGGTACTCATGAGAGTTAGGAAAATGGGAGGACTAGATTGAACCTGCTGAGATGCTGGCTAAGATTGATTGCAGGCCGTCAACTCTCATAGGGGACATTTTGTACTGGCCAACAATGAACTCCAGATATATAATTGCCTTCGATAACATGACCAAAAAACTGTGTTATATTGAGTGCCCCCATGAGACACATGGTATTTCCAGACGCAATTTTGTCATCGCTAAGGGGCATAATGGAGATGTTGCCCTTGCGGTTACAAGAGACTTCGGTCTAAACACGTGGTCCAGTGCAAGATCGTCAACAGGCAAATGGGAAGCTTGGGTGCCTCATATAAAGGTTGAGTTGGATACTCTCCTTGGCCTTGATAAATCATGGGCATATGGTGGGAAAGATGCAGTAAGATTACTCTACGCATTTGAGGATAGAGAAATGGTGGTTATATGGGCGAAGGAGGGAGTATTCAAATTAGATCTCAGCGGCATCAAGTCTAAGAAGTTCAGATCTTGTAAACGTTGGTGTACTTTACATCCCTACATTATGACACCTGGTTAGTGCAGTCATTCATGTGCAACCCTTGCATTTTTGAACACCTATGATTTTGCTGATCATTTTGTTCATTTCCTTCAGCAACCGACGTGATTCGGAGTGCTAAATCAAAGAAATGAAAAGGAAGTCCTGTCAGTAACACAGCTGATTCAGACTACAACATCAAGGAGATGAAAATAACACTCGGATGAACAAGCAAGGCTTGTTTGGGCAAGCATGTGTTTGCCCAGGTTGTGTTATTTCGAGCTGTAGTCTGATATTTGTTTGTTTTGGTAGCTGATGGAACTGTGGCGGCACCTTTGTTTGTGCTGCAGTCACAGCGGCAGGGGCTGGAATATTAGAGATGTTTGTTCGTTTTGGGGGCCTATGTGTGTCTGATAAAACATTGTTTTATATGATGAAATGGTGTTCTCTATATAGTAGTGTATGCGTGATGAAATCTTGTTTTATTTGTTCTACATATACTTTAGTTGGTCTTTGTGTTTTAATAGTATGATGTAGTAGGAGTATTTGTTTCACAGCAGGCTTTTTATTTGATCTGAATTAGTACTACCATTTAGTTAGTGCTTCCTGTAGAAGAGTTTGTGCTGACACCTAAATAATTACTTGACCTTGGTTGCACACCATTTTCACATGCTTGAATCAGAGCTAATTCAGACATTTGTTTGTCGTTATGTTAAACAAACATTCTTGTATCGAAGATCTGCATTTTCATACGCGTGGTAGATAATCACTCTCCCTGACTTGGATCCCTGAAATAGAGGGGGAACGGCTTATTTTTTTAATTATTCTTTGGACAATCTCTAAATTCAAAATCACTGTCGACCGCCAAAACCTACCGCCTACCCGTTTGAATCGGAGGCATGAGTTGATGTGAGTCTCGCCTTAAATTCCTGACCAGATGGTGTTCGAACTATAGAACCTTTTTTCTAGTAATAAAAACTTGGCCGGCAGCCAAATTCAAAATCATAATCGAGTGGGAAAATAACCCACCAACCCCAAAGCATTTCGCACCCCCTCTGTTTCAAACATTATCAGGCAAAATCACCCACCGAGGTAGTACCATTTTTATATTATTACATGGACCCTAGACAAATTTAAAATCTGAGTCAAGCAGAAAAATTTACCGCCTATGTTGTGTGAATGGAAGGTATCCAAGTTTCTATGCAAAAAAATGTTTATGGATGATCAGTTGATGTGACTCTCGGCCTTGAATTCCTGGACAGATAGCGTACGGTCTACTACCTTTTTTCTATTAGTAGATGGAGGCTAGCCAAATTCAAAATCTCAATCGAGCGGCAAAATCACCCACCTACCAAGCATTTCCCGCCCCATCGTTTTAAAAACTTTGAGCCAAAATATCCCACCGACCGAGGGAGTGCCATTTTTTATTATTATTATTAGATGGGCGCAAGCCAAATTCAAATTCTCAATCCAGTGGCAAAACCACACACCAACCTTGAAGCATTTCGTGCCCTTCCGTTTCAAAAACTTTAGAATTTAAAATTCCAAATCTACCCATTGTTCAGATGACAAATGGGCATGCTAAAGTCGGTAGCTCGGGGGCATGATCGTAATTATTTTTTCTGATCACCTCTCTAGTCCCGATTCCCCCAGTTTTTCCCGCCGGCCCTCCCAAAAATCCCAAGCTCATATGTCGCCTCCACAACCACCGCGCACATTGGCTTGAGCTACGGTCTCGTGCACCACCACGCTGCCGCTTCACCGATGCTCACCCACCAGATCTAGGAGTTGCGGTGTCGTTCACCATGTCGATGGCATCATCGATCACCCAAGCTCTGCTTCCTCGCCACCGAAAGCTACCCAACCGTACCGGATCAGCTTCACCCGTGTCCACCGGGCGTGATCTAGTTCAAAGAGTTCCATGTCCACCGCTCCAGACCAGCTGCATGGCCGTCGTCGTTCACTACACCGGATCTTCCTCAGCGACGCTCTCATCCACCGCTTTCAAGCCGGCATCCACCACCCAAGATCTGCTTCCCCGACGCCAACAGCCACCACAACCGCAGCACCCTCGGTGACCTGGATGTCACTCGCATGGTACCGACGATTCTTAGACGCCTCTCCGACCAAGGTTAACCAAATCTCAAACCCATTTTTGTTTTGTCAGCGGTATAGCAGGTTCAAGCTTGTCAGAGTGAACTGCATTTTTGTAATCGTGGTAGTACATACAAGTCACTAGGCACGCCTTTTCTTCATGCTAGTACATACAATGTCATTAGACATGTTGGTTTGCATTCGCTGCTCTACAAATATCAAGTCATGCACATGTCTGTTATTTTGTCATGCACATGTTCTTATCTTAGTTGCTCCGTACACCAGTAAATGCCTGCTATTGTGTAGTTCTTGCAAAATGTAATGTCAGTGGAAAATATTAGTGTGGATTCCCTGCTACATAGTTACTGACTCTATCTGGTTATTCCTGAGCTAAGTTCCTGCTATTATTTCCTCCCTGGCATTGTTCTGCTCTTGGTACCCGTTCAAACTCTTCGTACTAGTTCGATTATAATTTTGTTGTTGCCATCTGGTTCTTCAAAAGCTGCAACACTGACTATTTTTGTTTTCTTTGTGTAGAGCTCAAAAAGGCAACACTGAACATGTTGGTTTGCAGAGCCTATAGGTCCACCAGCGATGCCATTATATATTTTCTGTATCTGGTGCTGGTTCGTCCTAATCAACGGCATAATTATTCTTTACTGTATAGTTCATTCGTGTTTTCCATTCCTACTCAACAAGTTCTGGTATGATGCGGTCATAATTTCTATGTGGTTCATTCTTAGCTATGACAGTAACTGCATGCCATTGTGTAGCTCACCGCAAATTCCGAGTCACCCAATGTCTCTTGCATTCCAGGAGATGCCACTGCTTCCATATATATTTGCTGAAATGACCTGGCTAGTTTATACTGAAATTCTAAGAAACACTCTGTTTGATTTCTCATTTCATTGTTGGCATACTTGTCTAATGCTTGTTTGTCCTGTTCTATAGGTTCACAAGCCACACCATTATATCTCGTATCTGGTTCTGATTCGTCCTAGGCAACGACATAACTATCCTCTACTATATAGTTCATTCATGGTTTGCATTCCTGCTCTACAAGTTTGTATTATGCAGTTATAATTCCTATCTGGCTCATTCTTAGCTATGAGTAGTTTGTCTTCTTTGCTATATTAACTTGTTATTAGTTAGTTTCAGACTGCAATTATTGCTATCGCCACCAAAGAGGGGACTGCAAGATCATATCTCAAGGTGGTTTTCCAATGTAGTTGTCACACTCAAAGGGAGATGCAGTTGATGGATTGAGAAAGAAAATTGAGGAATCTTCTATCAACTTGATTCGCAACTAAAGTGCTAAATTTTCTTTCCCTTTTGTTCATATTTTGTAAGATTTTTAAGAAGTTTGCAGCTGATGTAAAATCTAGATAACTCGCATAGGCCATGTAGGCATTTTGTTGACGTCGTCCATGCATGGTTGTACCATAACTGCGCTAGCCAGGTCGATCAGGTTTCAGAGTTACCGAAACAGTAACGGTAACTGGCCAAAACAGTAACATGACAAAACAGTGACAGACCAAAACAGCAACGGTAACTGGCTAAAATAGCAACTTGACAAAACAATAACAGGCTGAAGCGAATAAAGTCAAACATGCTGAAACAAGAATGCATCAAAAGATTACCAGGTCGAAATAGTAACAGGCCAAAATAGTAATAGGCCTAAATAAAGAGCCAAACAAAGAGGTGCCAAAACACCGTAAGACCGAATAAAGTGGCAAATCTAGCATAGTAACATGCCTAAATACTAACATGCCAGAACAGTAACAGGCCTAAATAGTAACAGACCAGAGCAGGGCAACCAGCACATAACGGGCCAGAACAGTAAAGGGCCACAAAAGTAAAGGACATGAATAGTAAACGACTAGAACAGTAACGAGCCAGAATAGTAAAAGGCTAGAACAATGTCGGACCTTCTCAAAAGTGGGCGTTCGTAGGCGTCCCATGACGAGCTGGCAGAACAGTGACGGGCTGACCGTGGGCTTTAACAGTATCGGGCCTACTTGACGCAGCCTGTTAATGGGCCGCACAGTATTCGAAAAGTGTGGGCTTTTGTAGGCCGAAACAGTAACGGGCCTGACATTCGCGGGCCGCTGCTGGCCACATCTTTGGGCCCATTTCAAACATTGTCGGGCGAAACAGTAACAGGTCATAATCTTATTGGGCTTTCTTGATGGGACGGCCCACTTAATTATGAGCAGGCCTTGGCTGGGCCTAGCTTCTACCACAGTTTCCGTGGCCGTTAACGGCGGTAACCGGCCATTAACGGTGGGTGCCACGAGGCATTTTGCATGACGTCAGTAGTCAATACGGCTGGCGAACAGATCTACGACGGAACAACTTTTCGTGGCTGAAGGGTACGATCCGCCACGGTCAGGAAAAAACATGGTAGATTCTTTTGTGACGGGGCTTTTACCATGATGGGCATCCTTCGTAGAAGAATTTTTAGCCACGAAAAACGGGCCTTCAACCACGAAAATCATCCGTTGTAAAAGCCAACTTTTCTTGTAGTGAAAGGTCCCGATAGCTAAGGCGATGTCTCTCCATTTCGGGGCAAGAGGCTAGAGGCTGACGCGCCCCTGGGACAATGTCATCCATGACCGAAGACACGAGGAGGATGGGTGTCTCCAAGGCGGCATAGGCTGAGTCCACGAAAAGTACTCTGGTAAAACAAACACCAGAGGGCGGCATTGTGGTGACCGTTCCCGCCCAACATTTGGGGGAAAGAGGCTCGGCGCCCCTATACAAGGAGACCTCCTCCTACCTTTCAGCCATGCTCGTGCGTCGCCATCTCCGCTGTTGCTGAGAAGCTCGGAACACGTGTTCAACCCCCTCTCGAACTTAGGACTTGTTGGACCCCTTGTTCCTGCACAGGACACGTTCTCCAACATTAGGCGCGCTTCAGAGGTTTTCCTTGACCTCAACAGCATGGCACCAAGCTCCAACGTGGGGTCCCAGCAGCGGACCTCCCTAGGCACCATGGCATGGGAGAGCACGCTACGCGAGGCATGCCACACCTGCCTCGTCGAGCTCCTAGGTGACCTTGGATATGGCCCGGTCCCGACTGGCGACCAGGCCTAGGGGCCAGCGCTAGGACCGCCGAGCTGCCACACCGAGGCGCATCGGGCACCGTCGTGTGCATCTTAGGAGGCTCCCATGCTCCCGCCTCAGGAGGCACTTCAAGCAGCTCTCACACGAGCTAGTGGCAGCAAGGCCCCGTGTTACCGCCGCTCGGCTCAAGTGGTCACAGCAGTCGGTCTCCTTCGGCATCAATGATCACCCTGATTCCACCCGCTCGGTGGGCGCCATACCCATGGTATGTTCCCCCACCATTAGCGTCATCATGGCAAAAACCCTCGTCAACGTGGAGCCGGGCTGAATGTGCTTTTGGAGGAGGCGTTCCAGTGGATGCAGGTGACCACGACTCATCTGTCATCGACCCTACCGTTCTTGGGGCTGGCGGAAGGCGAGCATGTGCCCCTTGGACAGACATGGCTCCCCGTCATGTTCAGGACGAGTGAAAACTACCATACCAAACTCATCGACTTCCACATCACCCAAATAGGCCTACCATACAACGCCATCCTGGGCTACCCGTCTCTGGCGAAGTTCATGGTCGTCACTCACAACGCCTACAACGTGATCTAGATGTTGGGCAGCGCCGGGTGCCCTATCACGATTTGTTGTGATGATGGGGAAGCTTGGCGATCCCTCGAGCAGGCCTACAAGGAGGAGGCGGCCGCCTGCCCTAAGGAGGAAGCAAGGCCAGATGACATTGCGCCCCCAGACACAAGAGGCCAGCCCTATCCAGGGAAACAGACGGGGACACCGGGGGTGAGCCAACAACCCTTCTGGGGGAGGAGATCACATGCTCCCCCGGCATGGCCAGAGAGAAGAAGCCGTTGTTCTCTAAGAAGGCCGCGGCAACCAAAAAGGTCACGCTCGACCCTGCTACCCTAGGGGCTACCATCACCATTCGGGCACACCTCACAATAGAGGGGGAGCAGGCACTCATCACTTTCCTGCATGCAAACACGGACATGTTCGCTTGCACTCCGTCGGACATGACCAGTGTGCCTCGAGAGGTGATAGAGTACCACCTAGAAGTATGTCCCTTGGCGCGCCCGGTAAGAAGAAAGTGAGGAGGCAATTGGCTGAGAAACAACAGTTCATCATCGCCCATATGGAGAAGTTGGTCAAGGCGCACCTCGTTCGAGAGGTCCTCCATGCGGATTGGTCGTTCAACCCGTTCGTGGTTCCAAAGAACACCAAAGGGGGCGGCTCTGCATCGAATTCACCAATCTCAACAAGGCGTGTCCTAAGGACCCATTCCTGCTCCCCTGATTCGACCATATAGTGGACTTGGCGCGGGTTGTCACCTGATGTGCTTCCTAGATGCCTTCTCGGGTTATCACCAGATCAAGATGGCCCGGGAGGACGAGGTGAAGATAGCTTTCATCACCCCCTGTGGAGTGTACTGTTACACCTGCATGTTGTTCGGCCTCAAGAACGCCGGTGCCACCTTCCAGAGGGTGATGCGCATCGCCCTAGGCACATAGATGGGCAAAAACACGGAGGCCTATGTCGATGACATCGTGGTCAAAACTCGCGAGAAGGACATGCTAGTAGCGGACCTGGCGGAGACCTTTGACAACTTGTGCAGGGTGAACATTAAGCTCAACCCCACCAAGTGTGTGTTCTGGGTCCCGTCGGGTAAGCTACTTGGTTTCTTGGTGTCACACCAAGGCATCGAGGAAACCCCAAACAAGGTGCGGACCATTGAGGAGATGCGTCTGCCCAAGCGGCTCAAGGACATGCATCGCTTGGCGGGATGCATAGCGGCCCTCGAGACATTCATTTCCAAGCTGTGCGAGAAGGCCATGCCCTTCTTCAAGATCATGAAGCGATTTGGTAACTTCTAGTGGACCGTAGAGGTAGCTGAGGCCTTCGAAGCCCTCAAGAGGTACCTCACCAGCCCCCCGGTCATGGTAGCACCAAGGGAATGCGAGCCCATGTTGCTGTATTTGGCAGCGACCCCACAGACAGCGAATGTTGTGCTCATGGCCGAGCGTGAAGAGGAAGTTATGAAGAGGGCCCGGCCCTCCACGCCTGACGAGGGCTCAGGGGCTGAAGCTCTTGAAGAAGGCAGCATCACACTAGGGCCCGGTGGAAAGGAGTCCTGCATCGAGGATGCGCTTGAAACCCAGCGAAGACCACGGAGCTTGTACAACGAACGATCTAATTCGTCAGCACGGTAGTCCGAGATGCCCGAGAGAGGTACCCGATGTAGCAGAAGTTCCTCTACGCGCTCCTCGTAGCATTCAGGAAGCTCCGCCACTACTTCCAGGGTCACCCCATCAGGGTAGTCACCAAGTTACCTCTGGAGACCATTCTGTGCAACCCCAATGCCACAGGACGCATCGCCGAGTGGGACATCGAATTATAGGCTTTTGAGCTAATGTTCGATACCACTCCCACCGACCAGGGGAGGGCCCTCACAGAGTTCTTCGTAGAATGGACAGACCTTGGTGGGAGCAAAGTCAGGGAGGAAATGTCCTAGTTACCCGGGGAGCTGGCCCCGGGGCGGTGGGTCATAAAATTTGATGCGGAGTTCAATGGCGACGAAGCCAGGCAGCGGCGGTACTCACGTCCCCAACTGGTGACAAGCTCTACTACGTCATACAACTGCGATTCAGGGACGAGGTCAAGCGCTCCAACAACATCGTCGAGTACGAGGGTGTAATCACAAGCCTTAAGGCTGCCATTGCCCTTGGCATCAAGCGGGTCACAGTATAGGGAGACTCCTTTCTCCTCGTCAACTTCTCCAATAAAAGCTACAAGCCCAAAGATGAGAACATGGCGGCCTACCTGGAGGAGGTTCAAAGACTCGAAACACTTCCTAGGCATGGACCAGCTCCACATCCCGTAGGGAGAAAACCAGGAGGCCGACGAGATCGCCAAACACGCGTCTCGCCAGGAGTCATCATAGCGGCCAGGGGTCTTTGAGGAGAGGCTTTTCGAGCCATCAGCTGCGCCATTGAATAAGGGCCAGGACATCCCTCTGGAGGGCCTTCCCCCACCACCCTCGAGAGGCGCCCCGGATTGTGGACTACCCTTAGGAGACCTCCTTGTCTTGGTGCTTGCCGCTGAGGAGACATACTAGATCACCGAGCTCAAGGCTTACCTGAAGGACGGCACTCTACCAGACAATGAAGACATGGCTGAGTGTCTCATATGTTGTGCTAAGAGGTACTGCATGGTGGATGGGAAGCTCTACTGTCGTAGACCTAACAGTGTTGCCCTACGGTGCATCCTGGCCAAGGAGGGTTGCAAACTGTTGGCTGACATCCATGTCGGGGAATGTGGCCACCACACCTTGACACACACCCTCACGAGGAAGGCTTTCCGCGGCGGCTTCTACTAGCTCAAGGCGCTCGACGATGCCACGGAGTTTGTCAAGTCTTGTGAAGCCTGTCAGTTCCACGTGAAGCAGATCCATCAGCCCGCTCAGTAGCTGCAGACCATCCCACTCTCGTGGCCGTTCGCAGTTTGGGGGCTGGATATCTTGGGGCCTTTTCCTAGAGCGCCCTGGGGCTACCGGTACCTCTATGTTGCCATCGACAAATTTACCAAGTGGGCTAGGGTGGAGCCCGTCAGAACCATCCCGACAGGGTCAGCGGTCAAGTTCATATGCAGATTGGTGTGTCGTTTTGGTGTGCCTAACCGCATCATCACCGACAATGGCAGCCAGTTCATGAATGGGAAATTCAAGTCCTACTATGAGGACATGGGGACCAAGATCTTCTATGCCTCCTTTGCACACCCGTGCAGCAATGGGCAGGCTAAACGGGCTAATGCAGATATGCTGAGGGGCCTCAAGACAAGGAGCTTCCACCGCAAGCTTAAGGAATGCGGCTGGGGCTGGATTGACGTGCTCTCGGGCATGTTGTGGTCCATCCGCACCATCGCAACCAAGCCAGCTGGTGAGACCCCATTCTTCCTCATCTATGGAGTTGAAGCTGTTATCCTTGCAGAGCTGAAGAACGGGTCCCCGCGGGTCCTATCAATGAGGCGGCACAAGAGGAGCTCCGACAGGAGGACCTCATCCTCCTGGAGGAGGCCCACCACAAGGTCAATGTTCGGGCTGCCAGGTACCAGCAGGCGTTACGCCGCTACCACTGCCGCAACATGCAAGCCCGCACCTTGGAGGTGGGAGACCTCGTCCTTCGACGGGTTCTCTCTCATGAAGGCCTCCACAAGCTCTCCCCGGTGTGGGATGGCCCTTTCAAGGTTGCTCATGTCTCGAGGCTGGGGCGGTACGGTTGGAGACGGAAGAGGGAGTTCCAATCCCTAACGCATGGAACATCTAGCACCTCTGCAAGTTCTACCCATGAGCTCCACCAGCGTTGGTGGTGATAACGAGCCTTCATCTCCTCCATTGTGTGAAAACTCAAGAATAATTGTTGGTTTTCTAGTGTTCCTCATTGTTGCTTTCATTGCTTCTTCTTTTCATGTGGTATTTTTCCCTTGCGCGGGTCACGTGAGCGGGGGCTAGGCACGGTGCATGCCGCTATCGCCACTCCTGGTCGACATTGGGTCCTAAAGTGTCGAGCTATGAACTTACGGACTAGATCCAGCAACAAGTCACCTCACCCACGGTTCTTGGTGCTCGATAATCCTCACACGTCACGCGTAGGGAAAGCATTCACCGTGTGGAACCTACGGCTTCCTCCCTAAGGAACTATATAGGGAAAGTATGCATCCTACGTCTCCCTCCTCGGGGGCTTACGGGACGGAACCGAACATACAGATTCTACAGGCCACCTCCATGAGGGGCCTACAGGACAAGTACAAGCCTCGTGGTACTCTAATGGAGAGGCAAGCGGGGCAGCCCATGAGGAAGCCCACCTCAAGCGGCCCAAACAATGCGCGAGCCTAAGACAACCTCCTCGAGGGATTGACAGGCCAGTGCAGGGTCACCTTCCCGAGGGGCCAAGGAGAAAGAACGCATGAACAAGCACAGGCGAATAAGGGAAGTACTCTTATAGTCCTGGTTGGGAGAGACAAGTTCTAGGGGTGCCCCACGGGCATTACACGAACGAATGTCAAGCTTCCCCGACCACGACACTAGCGTCCAAGTCACCTAGACTGGCTCCTAGGGTAGCAGAACCTTCGGTGCCATTATACCCATCGTCTGCCCCCTCGTCCACCTGGCGGAGAAACTCCCTGATCAGCAGATTTGCATGTTCGGAGAACCTGGTTTCCAACTTGGCTATAGCAACTGTCGATCGCACGGCCTGGGCGTAGTCTAAATCAGGGGCCATCTGCAGCAGGTTAGTGAAGAGTGCCTCCCCACAACACCCAACATCACCTGGCATTCGCTGGTGATAAAACCATTCAAGCCCTATGCCGCCTCCCCCAGAGGAGTGAAGATCCTGTGGGTAAGCTCAGGGAAGACCTCAGCATCGCGCCCAGTGGATAGATTAGGGGCACAGAAGCTCTCAACACCAAGGATGGGGATAATTGACGTGCTCTGCTTTGTGAGGGTGTAAAATGACTCCCTTTGGATCTCTAGTGCCTTGCAAGCCAGCCACTCGTTCTCCTCACGGGCCCTGGCGGTGGCTGCGGCATCTTTCTTCAAGGCCGCGACCTCGCCCTTGAGGTCATTGACCTCGCAGAGCGAGTCATCCTGGCGCTTCCCTATGGCCTCCAGGTCCCGGTGCATCCGGGAGCTCTCCTCTTGCTCCTTGGCCAAGGATCCTTGAACCTCTTCTACTTAGCATTGGCCTCGCTGGACTAAGCATCAAGCTCTCGCCGACGTTTGGCCATGGCCGCCTCCCAGAAGGAAACAGACTCCTTGCGAGTGGATAAATCCTGACCCTGTGAAGAAGCACGCACCTCCATGTCAGCGATAATCTTAGTCGCCTACACCGAGGCGCCCTAAAGCATAGCCTCCATAGATAGGTGGACCTTCTCCTGCTTCGCCGCCATCATCCTCTGAGCCTCGCTGAGCCGGTCCATGTCCAGCGTGAGTTGAAGGTCCTCCCTCATGGCGTCCGCCAGAAACCGGTCCAGTTCCCCACGAACGTTGGAAATGAGTCTCCCTAGGCGCCTGATCTGGCCGAAGCCCGGAAGCTCTGGCATGGCCAGTACTAGTGCTTGGGACTCAGCGTGACCAGCCTTGAAGGCCGTCCCGGCCTTGGAGGGGTTCTCGAGGCTGGAGACGGAGTCAGGGTCGACTCCCGTAGAGGGAGCAGGGGCCGTCGAGGCCGGCCCTTGAGCTCTGCCCTCACTCAAGTTCTCGGTCGGGAGTTCCTCCCGGTCGGTGTGGCCCGGACCCAAGGTTTCACCCCCGGTGACGGATGCGCCTACCCTCGGGGACCCCAGAGGAGCGTTAGCATCATCCGCGGGGGTGGTGCCCTACGCACCCCCCTCTACGGGCGGGGCATTAGTTAGGGGGTTGTTCCACCCAGGAGATCCGCCCGATGCATCGCTTGCCGTAGTCGGAGAAGGCGGAAGGACAAGGGAGGGGTGTGCACGCGCTGATGCGACAACCTCCTCTTCCTTAGGGGCCGCTGGTGGGATGGGCGTGTCTGCAGGTCAGACCACGAGGTCGCCATAGCGAATCATCGGGTGAGCTTTCCTGGAGGAGGCCCGCTTCACCTGCCATTTCCGGGGAGGATCACCGCTGCAAAGCACAAAAAACTCAGTCGTAAAGCTTCAAGATAGAGAAGGACAGGGGCATGGTTGAGCCTTACCTAGAGGCACCAGCTGACTATAGCAGGGAGCCCCAGTTCCCCTGTTTTGCACCAAGCAGGACGAAGGCCTCGGCTGGCCCCAAGGTCCCGCTCCCGCTCGTGCCAGTATCATGAGGGGAGTTCACCTCCCCACCGGTGCCGTTGGGGGTGGGCGACCGGGCATGTTTTTGACAAGACGCCTCCCGAAGGCCGGTCTTCCTGGCCCTGCTTCTAATCTCCGTGGCTTCCCCAGAGGTGGCATGACGAACCCCCTCGTCAGGGGTGAGTGAAGCCGGGCCTAGGGGATTCTCTCGTTTCCCCACGTGGCCAACTGGGAGAATCCCCCATTCGTCGAACTAAGGGAGGGATGCCCGGATCTCGGCCTTCCGGGGGTCAAGACCCTCGTAGGGAGCTCCGACGCGGTAGAGGTGTGGAGGATCTCATAGAGGAACTTCCCCACGGTGGAGTCGTCAGTAATGCCATCCTCCAAGGATGCGCGGTCTTCCTCATCCAGGTCCCATAGATCCTTGTGATGCTTCTACAGTGGAGCTATGCGGCGTCAGAGGAACTCCATGGCTACTAGGGGCCTGGTCAGGCCAGAGGCAATGAGCTGCTTGACGCGCGCATCCAGGGCCTCAACTTTGTCCCCCTCCAATTCTGCCATGGACCATCGACTGCTGGTCTTTTCATCCAAGGTGGCAGGGAGATGAAGTCGCGGATCATCCTCCAGGATATCCATGTAGAACCAATGCTTCCGGAAGTCCTCCACCTGTTTTGTCCAACCCATAGGGAACCCAAAGGTCCCCTCCTTCACAAAGGAGATGCAACCAACGCTGTGAGAGGTGGAGGTGAGACGAGGGCGTACATGCAGGCAGCAGCACCACGGAGGGCTTCACCCCGACGAACATCTCGCACCAGTAGGTGAAGATGGACAGGGTGGTGACGGGGTTGGGGTGGAGGTGGTGGTAGTGCCCCAGGACCTCCATAATGAAAGGAGAGAATGGGGGAACTAGCCCCGTGAGCATGGTGTGGTATAAGAAGGGTGCGTGGAACCGACGAGACTCGCCAGATCTACTGAGTCGGGCAACACCCGGGTCACCCCCAACTCATTCCAGCTCGAGGCCACCTGCAAGTGGGACTTGTCAATCCCTAAGTCCAGGCAGATGGTGGAAGGGATCAGCACATCACCAGTCTCCTTCTCTTCGTCCTCCACCCTGCAAGGCTTAGTAGGAATGGGCCTCGTTTTGATGGCGGGGGCTCCCTGGTGAGACATCTCATGTTGGCGAGGCCAAAAATCAAGAAGAAGGGTGTGGGCAAAGTGGCGGCTCGATGGTTGGAATCGGGAGGACTCTGTGGGTAGGGACACGACCTTATAAGGGCGGCCCCTCCCCTGGTGTGGTCCCGTGTTCCTGAGACGTGACGCGCGACCCCGTGAGGGTGGCGCTCAAGAAGCAGGAGCAGCACGCGTCCTAGCGGCACCAACCAACCGTTGGGTCGCCCGACCCTTCGCTCCTCGAGGTGAACGTGCGAGCCGGACGCCTAGGGGCTACTATCAGACCAAGGGCACCAGGGGTACCCCGAGTCCCTAGTCGGCTAGACCTCCGGACGGATCATTTGGATGTCTCGTCAGGGCCAAGGGGGCCTTACCAAAGATCTTTAGCGAGCCCTACCGGGGAACCCTCTAGAGTGCGCACGAGACATCCCCCTCTAGAGGGTTCGGATGAGCGGAGGTCCCTCGAGAGGGGCATGGCACACGCGCATGCCTTGGTGGAAGACTACAACCTTGGAGCTAACATCGGATATCGGCCCTATACCATCCAAGGGGTCCCAGCAGGTCAAACGTGCCTCTGGTAAAGGACCCAACAGCTAAGGCGATGTCTCTCCATTTCAGGGCAAGAGGCCAGAGGCTAAAGGCTGAGTCCACGAAAAGTACTCTGATGGACCAAACACCACATGGAGGCATTGTGGTGACCTTTCCCGCCCAACATTTGGGGGGAAGAGGCCTGACGCCCCTATATAAGGAGACCTCCTCCTACCTTAGAACAGGTCAATCCTAGCAGTCTATAACCCTAGGAATTGATACACCATTGTACCCTCGTGAAGCATCACAAGCAATACAACCAAGAAGGAGTAGGGACTTTACCTCCTCACGAGGGTCCTAAACCTGGGTAAAAAACATGTCTCAACCTCTTTGTTGTGCTCGTGCGCCGCCATCTCCACCGTCACTGAGAAGCTCAGAACGCATGTTCAGCCCCCTCTCAAACTCAGGGATTGTTGGACCCCTTGTTCCTTCACGGGACACTTTCTCTGATAACAACAAGCATATAATTTGATGCATATATATGTATCAGCTTACAGTTCACCTAGTGATTCCACTATTTAACTGTTACTATCTCTCAATGGAATACAAATTGTTGCCTTAGTTGATACTGGCAGCCTAATACTTTCCTGGATCATGATTTTGCAATCAAAAACAATGTGAAAATGACACATGTTGCAACCAGGAAAGTCATAGTAGCAGGTGGAGGTGAACTTCTCGTTGAGGCCATTTCTTATAGTTGTTCCTATCCAAGGGCAATCCTTCACAACTGACTTCAAGATCTTGAAGTTAATGGGAGATGAAGCAATTCCGGGAGTCAACTGGTTTAAGTTACACAAACCTATAATTTTTTACTTCATTAGTAGATCGCTTACCTTGGGAATAATGAAAAATCCACACCTTCTTTGATCACTTGGTACCAATTGACAAGTTGTTGATCTCTTCAATTGAATGCTCCCAATTGTTAGCTCAACAAGATATTGGTTTTTTACTACATTGATGATGCATACAAACAAAACACTTTGGACAATGACATGAGTACAAGGCCTTAACTAAAGGGGATACTACATGAATTTGCAGACTGTCATGGTATTTCCAACGAGTACACTATGGAGGGGTCCTCGCAGAGCGTGTTTAGAGAGGTGGGGGAAGGCGGCGAGTTGGCGGGTACGAGGTAACATAGCTTACCCAGGTTCAAGTCCCACAATGGTGGCGGAACTCTACTCTTGCAATAAATCACTATAATGGCAATATGCCGAGTTATAGAGATTGGTTCGTAGTGCGAGGGTGTTGTGAATCGTGCCCTAAAGGCTCCCATAGGACTGGCTTATAAAGGCACCAGAACTAGGGTTACAGGGAAAGGACCTTGCCAGACAAGTTACAGAGTCCTGCACTAATACTAACTAGTCTTCGTGTCTTGTACTCCAAGGCTCCGAGTATGTCGGTGACTCCCATGTAGCCTTCCTACATCTGGCATGGGCCTGCCTTCTAGATCCGTCTAACTGGGACGCCCAACAGGCCATGGGCCATGCTACCAACTATGGGCTACCCAGGTTAGTCGGATTAGAGACATGCAATGGTGATACCCATTTAGCATATCCCCAACAGTAGCCCCCGAAGGACTTTGAGATCTTGCACCGTCTTGCCCATTAGTCTTGAATGCTCCGTCTAGGTGATGCCGACAATTCATCGAGCAATATCTCGAAGGTCTCCCAAAGAACCCTGCAATCCTCTCCATCTTTGCAATGTTGCCGGAGATAGTTCAATCCTTTCTCCTAGAGTCGGATGGTTTCTGCCTTCCATGGAATCTTTGGATGCGACTCTTCCACTACAACGGTATAGCAGGGAATTAATCATTAGCTATTTTCACGCGCAAAATACAAAACATTAAGCGGAAAAGACGGAGGATGTGGCAAAATTACCGCGCACATTCGTCTCCATGTCGGCAATGTTGTATCCATTAGATCTCTTTGCACGAATCTTGATGCTGGGGTCTATAAATATTTACTATGGCGTAGGCATTTTCTTTTACCTGCATTCTTACCTATGTCGTCTTCCTCTTCCCGACGCGCGACCGCTCGAGCTCTCTTAGCAGAAAACCCTAGCCAGATTACTTCCTCCCCCAAATCTCCATCCATCCATGCAATGGCTTCCAGTAGTAATGCTCCATCGATGGTGGCGACTCCCGAGGCCTCAATTGAGCCATCATGGTGTGTTTCCATCCCGCCAGAAGGGGTGGCGGTCCCAATCTCCTTCGTGGTGGAATCCACTGGCGGCGACCAGAAACAAGCGGCGCTAGACATTGCGGAAGAAGATGCTGACTCCCATAAGGGGGTATGGAGGGGGTCTGACCTCTCCGCCGAGCAGCTCCAAGAACTTGTCACGGGAGGCTATCTCCTTGCGAAGGAGGGCTTGGTCTAGCGGCCGGCACCGGCCGGTGAGGTGGTCCCTTCTCCCCAAGCTGGAGAAAAGGTCTACCTCAAGTTCCAGCTGGTGCGTGGCGTTAGCCTGCCAGTCTCCGACTTCTTCCTCGAGATCCTCCGGCACTTCTGGGTACTTCCCCACAACCTCTCTCCCAACAGATCCTTGTACCTAGCAATTTTATAGCTTTGTGCGAAGGATACCTAGGAATCAATCCTAGGTTAGATCTGCTTATTTATTTCTTCACTATCAAGAGAGAGTCCATAGAATCCAAGGATGAGCTGCGGATTTGCGGAACAATCAGTTTTTAGATCCGTCCTCACCGGCAATTCCCCGACATCGTTGGTCATGAGTCCTGCAAGAACTGGCAGCGAACATATTTCTATGGCCCAGATATCCCTCTTGAGGCCCGCCAAGACTCATACCCCGACTTTGTCGACGGAGCCGTCACTGAGGGCCCCATGTGGAGATCCCAAGGTCCCCTCCCATCCGAAGACGAGTGGCTGGTAGATGGAGGACTGACCGGCTTGGACCTAGCTATGTGCTGGTTCACGGGGAGGATCCAACCTCTGCAGCACCATGCCAAGCTGATGCACAAGTACTCCAAGTATAGAAAAGATCCCAAGCGAATCTCGCGGGACAACTTCTCCAATGACTACATCAAGCTCCGGCTTAAGGAAATCATTAAGGTGAAAGACAAGAAGTGTGGCTTAAAGATCACCTTTGACATGTTCAAAGGCGGCAAGTGCCTAGAGGTAACTGTGCTTCCTTTGTTACTCGTTATAAATATATACTATAAGGTCTTCCGTCTTGAATGCATTACCCACTTGACTCACTGTTGGATCTATCAGCTGGCGACCTTGGCGGCGGATCAGATGGCCTCCTAGGTCTATGACCCAAAGCTGAAAGATATCCACGTTGTGTCTGATGATGACGCACCCAAGGACCAGCCAGCTCCGGCAGCGTGAAAGTGGAAGAGCTCCACCTCTGATGCTGCTGTCGAGGGAAAGAACGAGAAATTATAGAGTGGAATCTCCAAGAAATCCACTACCGCCTTAGAGGCGGAGAAGAAGAATAAGAAATCAACCAGCATCCCCTTAGCTAAGTCGTCTGCTGTAGTGTAAGTATATTCATTCTTCGGCTTTAATTTTCATTGCACCTATTCAATTCCTGTACTTATACTATGTACATTTCAGGAAGAAGTCCGGTGTTGGATTGAAGCAGACATCCAAAGATGTTGGAGGTTCCAAGAATATTTGTGATATGTTCTCCAAATTGTCTCCCGCTGCTGCTCCCCCGACTCCTGCCGCCAAGCCTGTGACAGGCTCCACTAGAACTTCATCCCCCGTCATCCCTGAGGTCTCTGCCATGGAGACAAATGGCAATCCGACAACGGATGCCTCAGGCCCTACTAGCATGGATATTGCTCCCAGTGGTCAGGCCACACAAGAAAGTACCTCCTCCAAAATGTGAAGCTCCGGCTAAGGATGCCATCGAGAAAGGGAAATATGCAATGGTCGGAGCGAAGGTGGAGGCAGCCATAGCTACGGACGAGGTGGGAGCCTCTGAGCCATCAACTTCCATCATAACACAGCAGGCGACCAGGGCTTCATCCATGCCTCCGGCTTCGACAACCCCTTTGCCTTTAACTCCTCTAACCTTGTGCTTGGATGATCTCATTAAGCAGGAAGATGGTGTATATAACAATGCCCAGACCTTCCATAATGCATACGCTCATTTGGCCAACAATTTGAAGGTTATTGCCATTGTAAGTCTTTGAACTTTTACTTCTTTACTTTGTAATATATCCCACTATAGCCCCCGAGCTCTTAGGCAGAAAATCATTAGCTTTTGGCCTGAGTGCTCCAAAGAACTAAGTGTAGAACTTGTCAGTGTAGCCCCCGAGATTCTAGTTTAGAATGAAAATTCCGACTAGATACTCTAAGAGAGAACACATTTTGAATTAAAATATGATACTATAGCCCATGAGCATTTAGTTGAAACTGGATTGTTCCGACTAGATGCTCTAGAGAAACTAAGCACTTTGTCTTCTTTGTAGAATCAGAATAGCCAAAGAAAGGCCGCCAATGAGAGATTTGCCAAGTTGCAAAAAGATCTAGATCTTGAACAGGGTAAAACAACCTTCCTGAAGGAACAGATCAAAAGTAGCAAGTGTCTGTTTTCTTTTAACAGCTCCTTATTTTCCCCATGGGTCCATTTCTTCCAAACTTTCATAGTATTGTCTATGTTCCATCTTTCAGAGGCCATTGCCAAAGCCAAGAGCATCGTCGAGCAATCCAAGCATATCCAGGAGCTCGATGATGAAAACAAAATCTTCAAGAAAGACCTAGCTAAGGCCGTCAAGGACCATGAAGAGGCGATGAAGGCGATGCAAGAATCTACTGACACCGAGATGCAGCTCCTGAAGAATGCAATTGAACAACTCAAGGGGCAAAATCAAGCTGCTAGAGAGCAGAATGATCAGAACCTTGAGATGTACAAGAAACTTCAGAAGGAGCATGACATCTTGGCGGAGACGTGCAAGCAAGGTGAGACGAGCATATTTGGTAACTTTCCTCCGACTTTGTCAATTCTATAAGGTGGACACTTGTACTTGTTATACTTACACCATTTGTCTCTAACATAAACACAGCTCCCATTGGTTTAACCAACATGGGTGAAGGTGCTCCGGATGGAATGCATGATTCTTGCCGACAACTTCATCAACACTGCCATCACTCAAGCCAAGGAGATAGCCCCACCCCTAGACATCACCATCAAGGCGGCGGATTCTATGGCCAAGTACTCGGAAATCCTGCACCGAGCCCCCGAGAAGGTCAAGAGCTAGAAATCCTCTTGCGTCCGGGCTGGTGCGATGATGGCCTTGTCCTTGGTCAAAGCGCACGATGACAACACCGACTTGGATTTGATAACCTCCAGCATGAAGAAGTTTGACGAGGAAGGGAATGAGATCGATAGCGATGTTATATGGAACTCCCTCGCTGGCTACGACACCAAGGTTGTCAAGCTGACCTAGGTGGACATCTTCGTGCCTGCCAAGGAGATGGATGATGACATGGCGTCGTCGAAATCTAGCCCAGGGACCTCCTAGTTTGATGAGCTCTCTAGGCCTGGCTCTCCTGCTGCTGATGATGTAGTAGTGAAGTCCCTGCAGTAGAGCTATAAAAACATTGATGTATTAAATGTATCTCTATAGTATGTGTGCGGAAAAAACTTATGTGTTTGTAAGGTGGAAAACTTGGCTACAAGCCTCCTGCTACTTAACTAGATCCAGCATGTATATATTTTTTAAGAAAGTGATGGCTTATCCATTATTCTGGTTCATATGCTTGACCTTTTGTGAGACATAAAACCCTCATCACAGAACTATGCTCTCAAGTGATGATGCTTAATATCACCATCAAGAACCTAAGAGCAAAATCGCTGGCTTCGAGTGCCGAAAAGTCACTACTCCAGAATCCACATAAAAACATCAGAAAATGTGTAGACCAGAAAACTTAAGCTAACCCCGTAGACGGAATTTTCATAAGTGCAAATGCAAACTTGCGCATAAAGGGTTTATATGATCCAAAAATGAACAATTAAAGGAGATAAAAGACTCAGCAAATATGAGTGAACCAACTGTTTTATTTCATCGATCATATAAAGTACTTATTACATAATATAGAATATGTTAAGTGTAAAAGGGACGTAGTTGTGCTATGTTCCATGGCCAATCTGTCTCCAAGAAATCATCATCGGAGTCATGTTGCTTGCGCTTGCGCTTTTTTGGCCTATCTTTCAACTCGCGAATATCGACAAGGTAATAGGAACCATTGAGCAATGCTTTGCTTATGACGAACGGTCCTTCCCAAGGCGGGGATAATTTGTGTGATTTTTCCTACTTGAGTCTAAGCACTAGATCCCCCCTCTTTAAATGAGTGATGCCTAACACGGCGACTATGGTAGCCATGTAGCTTCTGCTGGTAGATGGCAGATCACTGGCATGCCAGCACATGCTCTTCCTCCAGTAGGTCCAAAGATAAGCGTCTGGATTCTTCAGCGTCATCCTCGTCGTAGGCGGCGCCTCTTGGTGCATCATGGAGGATGTCGGATGGTAGGAAAACTTCTGCTCCATAAACCATGAAGAAAGGGGTCAAGCTGGTGGATCCGTTGGGTGTTGTTCGTAAAGTCCACAATATAGATGGCAATTCCTCCGCCTAGGATCTAGATGCTCTATGTAGCGGTGCCTCTAAGCGTGGCTTGATTCCTTGCAGAATTAGTCCATTGGCCTGTTCAACTTGCCCATTTGACTATGGATGTCCCATAGATGCTAGGTCAAGGCGGATGCCTTTTTCATGACAATACTCCTCAACTTCTCTGAGAGACAAGTTTCTGTCGTTGTCGGTGATGATGCTATGTGGGAGGCCAAATCTCACCACCAAATCCCGGACAAATTTTAGGGTTATTGCCCCATCGAGCTTTCTAATGGGTTTAGCTTCAATCCATTTTGTGAACTTGTCAACTGCTACTAGCAGATGTGTGAATCCACAAGGTGTTGTTTGCAAAGGTCCAACCATGTCAAGCCCCTAGACTGCAAATGGCCAAGTGATTGGTATTGGTCGCAATTATTTAGCAGGAACATTTGGTTGTCTTGCATAAAACTGGCACCCAAGATAGGTTTGTACCAACTTGTCGGCATCCTCCTTGGCAGTTAACTAGTAGAATCTTTGCTGGAAGGCTTTTGCCACCAGCGATCGGGGAGTGGCATGATGCCCACAATCTCCGAGATGTATTTCTATGTGGATATCTATACCTTGCTGCTGGGAGACACACCATAGGAAAATTCCTGTGGTACTTCTTTTGTATATCTGGTCGTCAATGATGACGTAGCCTTTTGCTCTGTGTACTATCTGCCGGCTTTCGACTTCATCGGCGGGCAAAGTTCCGTCTTGGAGATAGTCCATGAACGGTTTTGTCCAAGTCGGAGAGGTCACTGTTATTGCATTAACAAATGAATCCACTCTATCCAGGTTGTCAGGGTCCGCTCCTTTCACAGATGGGGTCCACAAATGCTCTAGGAAAATGCCTGGCGGAATTGGTCAGTGAGCCGGTCCAAGCTTTGATAACAGATCTTCCACTTCATTCTCCTCCCTTTTGACGTACTTGACTTCGTAGCCGTCGAAGCACTTAGCTATCTCGTCTACTTCGTCTCGATATGCCGCCATCATAGGGTTCCGCACATTCCAGGTGCCAGCCACCTGTTGGGCAACCAAGTCGGAATCTCCACAACAAACTATGTGCTTGATGCCAATATCCTTGGCCACACGAAGTCCATGAATGAGGGCCTCATACTCCAACATGTTGTTGGTAGCGTTGAATTGGATCTACAACACGTACTGTAACTTTTCTCCTGTCGGTGATTGTAATAATACACCAGCCCCCGAGCCGTTGAGTAACTTGGATCCGTCAAAGTGCATGATCCAATACTCCGGTTATGGCATAGGAGTGTCTTCTAGCAGTTCTGGCCAATCTACGATAAAATCCGCCAATGCTTGTGATTTTATAGCACCGCGCCTCTTGTATGTGATTTCAAAGGCGGCAAGTTCAACGCCCCACTTTGCTACTCTTCATGTTGCGTTGCTGTTGTTGATGATATCGGACAGTGGAGCTTTGATCACTACTATAACACCCTCGAATCGGCCCTATGCAGATTTTAGTGATTCCCGCCAAACCCTCATAGAAACGATTCAAAGATGCCCACCAAGCACTTGCGTGCAGGTGAAAAACGAAGTAATATCATTACACATTAGTCCACGATGGAACCCACAGAACATTTATATACAACAACGACTCCATGAGTCAAGAATACAGACATATAATACAAAGATCCAAATCACCTTGAAAATGATATAACATCTGAGTACGGATAAGATGCAAATGGGGCTAAGAGCCCTGAAGAATAACCAATGGCGTCCATAACCTTGCCCAGGCCAAGCCGGAAGGGTAACCCTGCTAACGACGTCGAACTTATACCTGCTAAAACAAAAGGGGTGCCGACAAAGGGCAAAGGAGAAAGAGAGCGGTCAGTACTGAGGCCAGTACACGGTGAGTCTAGAATTCGGTGACTCTCGCCTACATAGGTATGGTGGACTGAAGCGGCAGCGCAGCATGCACTAAACAATCTATAGAGACTCGATTCAACTGTTGGCTATTAGAGAGGGATAATAAAGACCTATTCGGATCCAACCTGATAGTAACACCAAAACATACCCATCCTGGTATTTCCCCCTCGAGACCACACGAGGAAGTCAAACCGAGGAACTCACGCAGTTGGCAGTTTTATTCATTCCATTATAGTTGCAGCACTTACTAGTCAGATATAGATAGCACGAGTCATCCTGATATCATAAGCAGTGGGCAGTTCTAGTTAACCATTCCACTATAGTTGCAATAATTACTAGTCAGATACAATTAGCATGAGACATCCCAACTCCAGCAGTTGTTGGCACTTTTATTGAATCATTCTGTTGTAGTGAAACTAATTACTAGACATGTCAAAGTCAAACTTATAGCACTACTTTAGTTATAGTTTTCTATGATCGAGATACTGTGCTCCAAGTCGTCCATAACCGCGGACACGGCTTTCAGAAAAGTTTTACCCTGTAGGGGTGCACAAATAGCAACACGCACACGATCAACCTCGGGAAGAACAAAATAAAAAGCAACGAGACCTCACGACAAAGCATTCACAGGATTCATAAATCATTTTAGGGGGCCACCCTACTAAGCTACCCGCAACGAAGTTGGCCGGCTCCGAGACGGACCCAGGGTTTGTGTCAATGGATATAAACGACTGGGAACCCGAAAGTGTGACTGGGCTTGTCGATACTGCAAAAACATTCCATGTTGCAAAATAGTATAGGTGCTCCACGCACAATCGTAAATAAAGTAGTAAAACATGGCATAAGTATAGGATAGTAATAAAGCCCCAAACTAGTTTGTGGCCCCAAGAAATAAAGTGTGAATCAAGCTCGGGCAAAGGGGGATCCATAGGGTCTCCCGTATGTGGATAGTGCGAATAGTCAAGGAACAGGTATCAAGTACTCGGGGCCTACGGGACACAAGTGAGCGTGGAAGAACCAAATATTATCTATTGTCCACCGGTGCCTCTACAGTAGTTATATCTATTCCCAGCATTTTAATATCAAGTTGTAATTAAAGTCATGATCATCTCCAGCATTAAACATGTGCCAACCTTCCAACAACTGTGGAACGACAACGACGTGAAACAGTGATGACCCACAAGTATAGGGGTGTATCGCAGTATTTTCGAGGGAAGTGAAACCCAATTTATTGATTCGATACAAGGGGAGCCAAAGAATATTTATAAGCCTTAACAACTGAGTTGTCAACTCAGATGCACCTGGAAACAATCTTGCTCACAGCAGTTTATCAGTAGCAACAGTTTTGTAGTAGGAATAGTAAAGTAATAGCAGTAGTAAAAGTAAAGACGACAGTAACAATTGCAGTAACAGTAGGATTAGAGCGTGGTAGGCACAGGTATGGATGGACGGGCGTTGCATGGACAAGACAATTCATATAGCAATCAGAACATAGGGCATTTGCAGATAAATAAGATAAAGCATCCAAGTACTAGATAATCATAGGCATGTGTTCCATATATAGTCATACGTGCTCGCAAAGAGAACTTGCACAACATCTTTTGTCCTGCCAGCCCGTTTGCAGTGGGGCCTCAAGGGAACTACTGGCAATTAAGGTGCTCCTTTTAATAGAGCACCGGAGAAAAGCATTAACACTCGTGAACACATGTGATCCTCACATCAAAGCCATTCCCTCCGGTTATCCCGATTTCTGTCACTTCGGGGCCTTTGGTTCCGAACAACAACATGTGTATACAACTTGTAGGTAAGACCATAAACAATAATATCATAATGAATCAATAACATGTTCAGATCAGAAATCATGGCACTCGGGCCCTAGTGACAAGCATTAAGCATAACAAGTCGCAACAAAGTCAAAAAGCACTAATAAAAGATACTAGGCACCATGCCCTAACAATCTGATGCCATTACATGAACGATCTCATCCAATCCCTTCCATCCCCATAGACTATAGCGGGGGATTACTCACTCATAGATGGGGGAAACATGGATGGTCGATGGAGAAGCGATGGTGATGATGATGGTGATGCTCTCCTCCAATTCCCTGTCCCGGCAGGGTGCCAGAATGGAGTTTCTGGTTCCGAATAGTGGAATCTGGTGGTGGCGGCGGAGCGGAACTCTTTCTAGAAAAACATCGAACCCCCCTGAGTTTTTAGGTCAGAAGGAAATTTATAGGCGAAGAGGGAGACCGGGGGTGTCTGGGGCGGCCAGACCACCCCCTGGCACAGCCAGGTCCAGCCCGCGTGGCCAGGTGGTGTGGCCAGGCCCCAGCCCCACTCTGTCTCGAATTCTGGCTCTATGAGTCTTCTGGCGAAATAGGATTTTTGACATATTTTTCGGGATTTTTCCTGATAATTGATTTTCTGCACAAAAAACTAGACACCAAGGTAATTCTGCTAAAAATATCGTCAGTGCATGTTAGTTGCATCTAATTCACACAAGTTTAGAGGAGAAACAATAGCAAAAGTGTTCAAGAAAGTAGATACGTTTTGGACGTATCAACTCCCTCCAATCTTAGCTTATTGCTTATCCTCAAGCAATTCAGTTGAAAACTGAGTGCGATAAAATAAACTTTCACGAACACATTTGCTTCATATGATGTAAATATTCTCAGCATGTGATCAACTACTTAGACAATTCATAATAAAGAGTATGTAACTAAGTTTCTTAATAGGCATTGTAAGCTATGAAGAGATCCCAACTCAAAAATAATAAGTAGCATGAAACATAAACATAAGCAGCATTACAATGCTCATAACAAGGTATGATAGAGTGGTATCTCGCTTGCCTTTGATTGTGAATGCCAAGGCACCTCTGAAGTTCAGGTGAATACTAGAAGTAAAGATATCAAAGATACAAGCATCAAAGTCATAACACAAATAATCAAGTTTTCAGACAAGCATATTATACTAAGAATGACAATTATGCTCTCAAGAAAGTGCTCATAGAATGTGTGGAGACTCAACAAGGAAACAAAAATGGTTTTGAATAGTTTGAAAGGCTTCCAAATGCTGAAAGTATGGTACTCATTAGTTTTGAGCTCTCATTGCCCCTATCATGAGCATCTTTAATATGGTTAAGGTTAAAGTGAGGTCCAATCTGAGTTATATGGTTGACAGACTATAAACTGGAAATCTCATGTCCCTTGAGTACGAGGGCCGCTCCTCATGCTACTCAACTTTAGTTACTGGTAAGTTCTTGTCATCGTAAATACGTGTGTGTCATAGAGAACCGCCAACGGGGTACCCCTTGCCCGATGATATGGAAGAATCCCCATATCAAAATGACAAGGCAAGCAGACAATGGGTATCTCAGCAATCTTCTTATTTACCATGGGAAAATGGTACTTTTTTTCTATTTCCTCTTTTCTCATATCTCTTTTTTTTCTTTTTCTCAATAGCTATCTCTCTTTTTTATAAGAAGAATGCTTCATAGATACTCATTATGGTTACGCTACAGGTTTCCACCATGACAGCATGGATTAGACCAGCGGCCCAGGCGTTTCTCTAACACACATACATAACTCCATGGACTTACAAGCTCCCCTTTTATTTCACACCGACGACATCTGCAAACAAAAGAGCATGATATCAACTGGGTATATATTTACAGGTGTTGAAAGAGTTCCTGTGACAGCACGGTTCTGCTAATCCCCAGCCTATAATTTGCAAGCATATAACTTTCATGGACAGTCACAATGGTTCAGGTTTATTAAGTGCAGGAAATAAAGTGTGCCATGAAGTTCGTGAGATCTTTACTTGTTGGATCCGCAGCATAGAAAACAAAAAAAATCCTACGATGAGAACTATACGCCAAGATCTATCTACTAGATACAGAGCAACGGGTGGACATACATCCATGGAGAACTTACCCTCGAAGAAAACGAGTTTTGTTAATGAGTAGGAACTCGTGGTTGATGTAGTCGTACGCTTGCCGATCTCAAGATCATGTGGAAGTTCGAGCGCCGCAAATCAGCAGCGCATCCGTCCTCGCACACACGTTCAAGCTACCGGACAACCTCCACCTCCTCGCTCTAGCGAATCAGCAGAAGCAGCAACTCCTTCTAGACGCAAGGCCACCGGGAACATGTATCTCGCTAATCCGAGACCATGGGGGAATATCTAGAGGGGGAGAGAGATCCTTCACGAGGAGGTGTGTTTTGTGAGAGGGGAGAGGGGGGCTTTATATAGGAGGGAGGGAGACCCCTCCCCTCCCATAGCCAGCGCATGAGGGGGAACTCCTCCCCTCCTTCATTCATATGGTGAGCCTCCACTCACATAAACATGGCCTCCACCCAAAATCCCACTCACATGTATTTAATTTCCACCAAATTAAATGCAACTCTCAATTTAATAAAACTCTTTTGTTTATTTTATTCAGAATTTTGTTAATTAATTTAATTAACAAACATTCACATAAAACCCCTTGCAACATTTCAATATCACATGCAGAACCACTTTCTGCAATTTCACTTGAAACAATTCTGGTTTCTATCGAAACAATTCATGTTTCTATCGAAACATTTCCTGCGCTTTGCAAACCTTTTGTCTGAAACATATGTGCTCCTAAATGGTGTCCGGAAACCCTTAAGTGTGTCACCCTACGGTTCGCGAATAATGCAGACATGATTGAGACTCCTCTCAAATCAATAATCAGAAGCGGGACCTAGAGATCCATACTGACTCCTGCACATTCAATGATGACTTCTGCGATCGTGAGAACCTTTAATGCTAGTAATTTTATCCCTTTGTCTCATGATATAATACATGTCCGAGATTCGATCATCGGTATCCAAATACCTAGTTTGGTCTTGTTACCGACATGCACTCTTTTCTCGTTCCCGTGATATAACATTCTAGTGATCACATCACTTGTTCGCAAGCTATCTTAATGTGACATCATCGAGAGGGCCCAGAGTATATCTATCTGTCATCTGGATTGACAAATTCCACTCTTGATCCATGAGCGTCAACATAACAACTTCATAGCACTGAACCCGCCTTTATAGTCACCCTGTTACGGTGTGACGTTTGATGTTATCAAGATACTTTTCTGGTGTTAGCAATTAACATGATCTCATGGTCTAAGGACTAAGACTACTTCGTATGATGTTATAGCAATATAAACATAATGACTTGATCGTAATGCTATACTTCGGATGAATGTTCATCACATCATTTCACAAATGTTGTGACCTTGTTATTAACAACATCCAATGTCCATGATCAGGAAACCTTGATCATCTTGTTAATCAACAAGCTAGTCTATAAGAGAGGCGTAACTAGGAACCCTTTTTGTTTATTAAACACACATTTATTGACGTTTCCTATCAATACAATTATAGCATGCAAAATAAACATCTATCATATACAAGGAATACATAATAACAACTTTATTATTGCCTCTGAGGGCATATTTCCTTCAGTCCCCCACTTGCACTAGAGACAATAATCTAGTTTACATAGTGATAAATCTAACACCCATGGAGTTCTGGTGTTGATCATGTTTTGCCCTAGGGAGTACTTTAGTCAACGGATCTGCTACATTCAGGTCCGTGTGCACTTTACAAATCTTTATATCTCCATCCTTGACATGCTCGCGGATGGAGTGAAACTGGCGCTTAATATGCTTGGAATTCTTGTGAGACCTTGGTTCCTTGGCGTTGGCCATGGCTCCATTGTTGTCACAATAGATCACCATTGGGTCCAACGCACTAGGAACCACACCTAGTTCCGTTATGAACTCCTTCATCCAAACCGCTTCCTGCGCCACTTCTGAAGCAGCAACATATTCCGCCTCCGTCGTTGATCCAGCCACCACAGGTTGTTTGGAGCTCCTCCAACTAACTGCTACTCCGTTCAAGAGAAATACGTATCCGGATTGAGACTTAGAGTCATCCGGATCACTGTCAAAGCTAGCATCGACATAACACTTAGCGACTAGCTCTTCTTCACCTCCGTATACAAGAAACATATCCTTAGTTCTTCTCAAGTACTTAAGGATATTCTTGACCGCTATCCAGTGTTCCAAACCTGGATCAGATTGGTACCTACTAGTCAAACTAATAGCATGTGCCACATCTGGTCTTGTACATAGCATGGCATACATTATAGAGCCTATGGCTGAGGCATAGGGGATCTTATCCATTATCTCTCTTTCTTCCGCCGTAGCCGAACTTTGAGTCTTAATGTCTTGCCTTGCAACATAGGTAAGAACCCCTTCTTACTTCTATCCATATTAAACTTCTTTAATATCTTATCAAGGTATGTACTCTGCGATAGCTCAGTTAGGCGTATTGATCTATCTCTATAGATTTTAATGCCTAATATATATGAAGCTTCACCAAGGTCTTTCATCGAAAATTTGCTGTTTAGATAACTTTTAACACTATTTAAAAGATCTATATCATTTCCAATCAGTAATATGTCTTCCACATATAATATTAGAAATGCCACATTGCTCCCACTCACTTTCTTGTAAATACAAGCCTCTCCATAAGTTTGGACAAATCCAAACTCTTTGATCACCTCATCAAAGCGGAGATTCCAACTCCAGGATGCTTGCTTCAGTCCATAGATGGATCGCTGAAGCTTGCATATGTTATCAGCATCCTTAGGATCGACAAAACCCTTAGGTTGTATCATATACAACTCTTCTTCAATATTACCATTGAGGAACGCAGTTTTGACATCCATCTGCCATATTTCATAATCGAAATATGCAGCAATTGCTAACATAATCCTAACCGACTTAAGCATCGCTACGGGAGAGAATGTCTCACGGTAGTCAACTCCTTGAATTTGTCGAACCCCCTTTGCGACAAGTCGAGCCTTATAGATGGTCACATTACCATCAGCATTAGTTTTTCTTTTGAAAATCCATTTATTCTCAACGGCCTTTCGATCGTGAGGTAAGTCTACCAAAGTCCAAACATGGTTTTTGTACATGGATTCCATCTCGGATTTCATGGCTTCTAGCCATTTGTTGGAATTAGGGCTCATCATCGCTTCTTCATACGTCGCAGGGTCATCTATTTCATCAATCATGAAATTCATAACAGGATTACCGTACAGTTCAGGAGTTGTACGTGTCCTGCTTGACCTGCGAGGTTCGATAGTGTCCTCTTTCGGAGTTTCATGATCAATATCATTAGCTCTCTCTTCATTAGGTGAAGTCAACTCCGAAACAACTTCCGGTGCTGCGCTACTCGCCATTTCATGAAGAGAAGGTTCAATAACCTCTTCGAGTTCTACCTTCCGACTACTCACACCTTTCGCGAGAAACTCCTTCTCAAGAAAGGATTCATTCTTGGCAACAAAAACCTTGCCCTCGGATATGTGATAGAAGGTATACCCAATCTTTTCCTTAGGGTATCCTATGAAGACGCATTTTTCCGCTTTGGTTTCGAGTTTATCCGGTTGAAGTTTCTTCACATAAACATCGCATCCCCAAACTTTAAGAAATGATAGCTTAGGTTTGTTTCCAAACCATAATTCATATGGTGTCTTTTCAACGGATTTAGATGGTGCCCTATTTAAAGTGAATGCAGTGGTTTCCAGTGCATAACCCCAAAATGACAGTGGCAAGTCAGTCAGAGACATCATAGATCGAACCATATCCAATAAAGTACAATTACGACGTTCTGACACACCATTACGTTGTGGTGTTCCGGCAGGCATAAGTTGTGAAACTATTCCGCAGTCTTTCATATGTGTGCTAAACTCGTAACTAAGATACTCTCCTCCACGGTCGGACCGCAGAAATTTGATCTTTCTGTTACGATGATTTTCCACTTCATTCTGAAATTCTTTGAACTTTTGGAAGGTTTCAGACTTATGTTTCATCAAATAGATATACCCCTATCTACTCAAATCATCTATGAAAGTAATAAAATAATGATATCCACCTCGCACCGACACACTCATTGGTCCACACACATCAGTATGTATGATTTCCAATAAATCTATCGCCCATTCCATTGAACCGGAAAACGGCGTTCTAGTCATCTTGCCCATAAGGCATGGCTCACATGTATCAAATGATTCAAAATCAAGTGATTCCAAAAGTCCATCAGAATGGAGTTTCTTCATGCGTTTAACACCAATATGACCTAGATGGCAGTGCCACATATGTGCAGATATATCATTATCAAGTTTAATCCTTTTAGCATCAACATTATGAATATGCGTAATACTACTATCGAGATCCAACAGAAATAAACCATTCAACACAGGTGCATGACCATAAAAGATATTATTCATATAAATCGAACAACCATTGTTTTCAGACTTAAACGAATAACCACTTTGCATCAAACACGATCCGGATACAATGTTCATGCTCAGTGCAGGCACAAAATAACAATTATTTAGGTTTATAACTAATCCCGGCGGCATATGGAGAGGCAGCGTTCCGACGGCGATCACATCAACTCTTGATCCATTGCCAACCCGCATCGTGACCTCATCCCTTGCTAGTTGTTGCTTGTTCCGTAGCCCCTGAACCGAGTTACATATATTAGCAACCGATCCCGTATCAAATACCCAGGTGCTATTGTGAGTACTAGTTAAGTACACATCCATAACATGTATATCACATATACCTTTGTTTGCCTTGCTGGCCTTCTTGTCTGCCAAATACTTGGGACAGTTGCGCTTCCAATGGCCAGCCCCCTTGCAATAGTAACACTCGGTGTCATACTTAGGGCCATCTCGGGGTTTCTTTTCAGGTGTGGCAACAGATTTGCCGCCCTTCTTTCCCTTCTTCTTGCCTTCCTTGTCCTTCTTGAAACCGGTGGTTTTATTGATCATCAACACATGATGTTCTTTCCTAATCTCCACTTCTGCAGTCTTAAGCATTGACAGAAGCTCGGGAAGAGACTTCTTCATGCCCTGCATATTATAGTTCATCGTGAAGCTCTTGTAGCTAGGTGGCAGAGATTGGAGAACATGATGTATGCCTAAATCAATGGGAATCATTATTCCCAAGTACACAATCTTATCGGCGTACCCAGACATTTTGAGTACGTGCTCACTAACGGAGCTGTTCTCCTCCATCATGCAGCTAAAGAACTTTTCAGAAGCATTATAAATCTCTATGGCAGCATGGGTATCGAAAATCATTTTCAATTCTCCCATGGTATCAAAGGCATTGCCATTTTCAAAACGTTTTCGAAGTTCTGGCTCTAGCCCATACAGTATGCCACAGTGAACTAAGTTGTGGTCCTCCTGACGAGTTATATAGACATTCTTTTCCTCGTTAGGGGCATCAGCAATTGGTGGGGGGCCTAGCGGCGCCTCTAGCACATATTGCTTTTGTGCAGCAGTGAGGAGAATCCTCAAATTCATAGCCTAGTTGGTGAAGTTGCTACCATTCGTAGCAAGCTTCTCTTTCTCCATGAACACATTGAAATTAAAAGCAGGTGGTGCCATCTACAACAGAACTTGTAAAGTATATTTAGACTAATTTTATGATAGATTGAGTTCAACTAATCCAAATTACAAATGAACTCCCACTCAAAAACGACATCCCTCGTGTCCTTTTGGGTGATTACATGAACCAAATCCACTACACCAAGTCTGATCATCACGTGAGTCGGTGTAGCTTCAAAGGCGAGCATCTATATGGGCATCATATCAACTATATGACTCATGCTTAACCTTTCGGTCCGTGTTCCGAGGCCATGTCTTT
The DNA here is from genome assembly GCA_023614405.1 of Avena insularis. NCBI lineage: Eukaryota > Viridiplantae > Streptophyta > Magnoliopsida > Poales > Poaceae > Avena > Avena insularis. Next base: position 196,401,121 of record CM042686.1, on the reverse strand, counting down.
ACATGCTAGGCTCGCCAAGTAAGAACCTTAGTACTCGCATGTGTAAAACTGTCTTACACCCGTTTGTATGAAAGCGTAGAGTCGAGTACACCTGATCATCACGTGATGTCTCGAAATACGATCCACAAAACGGTGGATACTTAAGGAAGAACACATTTTTATCTTGATATCTAAAAGAGGGATCATCTTACAATGCTACAGAAAGCGCCAAACTAGCAGTATAAGATGCTAACATCTAATGTGTAAAGTGAGATGATATGGTCCATGCATTTGATCTCTATCATTTGCATCGTGGTATGATCTCTATCATTCGATTGTGTGTAAGGCCAAGGTTTATGGAACTTACACGTTAAGTGAGTTGTAAGAGTATCTATCATACATCCACTTACAACAATACCATATCAAGACACTAGCCTAGCAACGATCTAAACTAGACGCCTCTAATTTATCAATTGCAAGTTTTACGTGGCTTAGGGCTTTCGGAGAAAGAACCGGTCTTACCTACGAACATGAACCACAACGAGGATAACCAAGTTATTAGCAACTCGTTGTAAATCAGATATTGACTATAGTAGGAGAGACAGACACCTGCTAGCCACTTATGCAAAACTAGTTGCATGTCAGTCGTGGAACCGGTCTCATGTACGATGACATGTAAGGTTGGTCTGGGCCGCTTCATCCCACTATGCCACCAATATCCAAAATACATAGAAGATGCAATAACATGATCATCATCACCCACATATAAACATATGTGTACTACCCGTGCAAAGCACCTACGCATAGATCAGGCTCTGATACCACTGTTGGGTCCGCAGCATAGAAAACAAAAAGTTTCCTACGATGAGAACTATACGCCAAGATCTATGTACCACCCCGATAAAACCCTACCCTAATCCCTGGTAGCCTTAACCCTAACCCCAGCTCACCCCACACCCCTCCACTCGCTCGCCGCCGCACACAACACCCACACCTCGCGTGAGGCCGCTGCACCCGACACGACCCAGCCCGCGTGCAGCGATGCGTTCGCGCGACCACGCTCCCACGTCGCAGTACAAGGCAACGTGTGCAAGCACGCACGCCCCAGGACCCTGCCATGTTACCAACCCCACTCCCCCCCCCCCCTGCGTCTACCCCGCGACGCCATGCTCCCTGACCCCACCTTCCTCATCCCCCGCCCCTCCTCTCGTCTCGATTCCTATGCCACGAGCCGCTCTCCTCTGCTCGCCTCGCGCACCGCCGCACGCGTGGCCCCTCGCCCTGCTCCCCGCCATCTCCCCTTGCGCCCTCCTCTCTGCAACCGAGCTCCCTCAGCTTAGGCACGTCCCTACAAGGCGCGTTGCCGTTGTTCTCAACGTCTGTCTTTGCTGCCTTATCTAAACATCTGGCCATGGCCATTGGTGCTCCTCACCAACCTTTGTCGACCGCCACCCCTGTCGCCAGCGAGCCGCCGACGTTGCTACCCGCGCGCCTCGTCCTCCCTGCCCTACAGCGACCCAGGCACCGCCGCATCTGGCCGCCTCTGCGAGCTCCTCTTCCCCGCGTTGCCTCCTTGTCGCCTCCTGCAAGCTCACCAACAACCACCTCCTCGCCTTGCTGCGACCTTGTCGTGGTCGACCTGGCCCCGAGCTCCGCTTCACCACCGCCGGCCCTCCCCCTCAGTGACGACCCCGCGGTGTGCCCTCCGTGCTACGCACCTCCTCTACTGCACATCAGCGTCGACCGCCTCTACGTCATCCCTGGTCGTGCGGAGGCCAGGCCTTCCACGAGCCTCCCCCTATCCCTCGAGCCTCGACACGAACAAGGTGTTTGGGTGGATGCCTGAATCAAGTTGAGCCAACGTGTGGTGGTATTTATTTGGTGTTTGAAGGTGACCATACAGAGTGGTGAATGTGGAGAAGGTGTAGGTGTTTTGGTCCTGCTGTTTCTCTTACCGTGCCACTCCGTTCCGTGTCCGTGTACCCCAGGTCACCGCCGAATTTGAAGCTCTTCCTCACGGATCCGCAAGATCTCCGTCACGGACCTGCGTGACCTGAAGACGCCGAAACCCCGAAGCCCCGGATCCGAACCCGAACCCCGTCGAATCCCTAGTTCCCAGAGTCCGAAGATCGAGACCAAACCCCAAGCCCTGAGTTCTTCGATCCGACATGTGTGATTCCCCTATCCAAGACCCCTATTTTTATAATATAACATTATCAAATGTTGCATATTAAATTGTTCATGATTGCATACATATTGTGGGTGTTTAGGGTACTTTGATGATTCACCTAAATTAAATATGGAGTGTTTATGCGGGATATATTTGTCTTATTCCGGACTCCATTTAAATTTGTGTAGCGAACCGATGCCATGTTTTGCCTTGTTAAACAACATTTAAATTGCGGGGTATCTAAACAACATGAACCTCCTAATTAATTGTCGAGACCCCGGTTCCGCTTAATATTGCCTAATTGCACCGAATCTTTACCATAGCATGCATCATACATACATCATGCCGGATCTTTTGCCATAGTATTAAATAGTGCATCCGGTGTTTCTTTTAGTGTTTGCTTCTTCACGGATTAGGCCATTGAGTGGATGCGAGTATTGACAAGTCCTTTGGATATGTATCTTCGGCAGTATTTCCCAGGCGAGCATCTCCCCCTTTCTACCTATTTTGCATTTATAGTCTTTATTTCCTCCTGTTGATCTATTGCTATCCGTGTCGCGATGCTTTAGTGTTCTGTACCAGATATATTCCGTGCAGCATTTATATTGCCTTGGACACCTCCTATTACCTATTGTTTGGTAGATAGATGGTCTTGCGAGTCGTAGTCGCTTGCTCAGGTGCGATCCCGTGTCGTGAAGTACCACACAGTTGTTGGAATGTTGTCATATGCTTTACGGTGGAGAGGATCATGACTTTAAATACAACTATTAAATTGATGGGATAACTAATAAAAGAGGCACCGGTGGGCAATATATGCTATTTGGTTTTTCATGTCCACTTGTGTCCCGTAGGCCCTGAGTACTTGATACCTGTTCCTTGAATATTCGCAGTATCCACATCCGGGAGACCCTATGGATCCCCCTTAGCCAGAGCTTGATTCATTTCTTATTTCTTGGGGCCACAAAGTAGTTTGGGGCTTTATTACTATCCTGTACTTATACCATGCTTTACTACTTTATTTATGATTGTGCGTGGAGCACCTATACTATTTTGGAACGTGGAATGTTTTCACGGTATCGACAAGCCCAGTCACACTTTTGGGTTCCCAGTCGTTTACAGCCATTGTCACAAACCCTGGGTCCGTCTCAGAGCCGGCCAACTTCGTTGCGGGTAGCTTAGTGGGGTGGCCCCCTAAAATATTTTATGAATCCTGTGATTGCTTTGTCGTGAAAGCCTCGTTGGGTTTTGATTTGGTTTTTCCAAGGTTGATCGTGTGTGTGTTGCTATTTGTGCACCCCTGTAGGGTAAATCTTTCTGAAAGCCGTGTCCGCGGTTATGGACGACTTGGAGCACAGTATCTCGATCATAGACAAGCATAACTAAAGTAGTGCTATAAATTTGACTTAATATGTGACTAGTAATCAGCTTCACTACAATGGAATGGATAATAAAAGTGCCAACAACTGGTGGAACTAGGGTGTATCGTGTCATGTTATATCTGCCTAGTAAGTATCGCAACTCCAATGGAATGAAATAAAAGTGCCAACAACTATTGGGTTTGGGATGTCACATGCTAATTGTATCTGACTAGTAAGTACTGCAACTACAACTGAATGGTTAACTAAAAGTGCCCACTACTTATGCTATCAGGATGACTCATGCTATCTATATCTGACCAGTAAGTGCTTCAATTATAATGGAATGAATAAAACTGCCAACTGTGTGAGTTCCTCGGTTTGACTTCCTCGTTTGGTCTCGAGGGGGGAAATACCAGGATGGGGATGATTGGTGTTAGTATAAGTTTGGCTCCGAATAGGTCTTTCTTATCTCTCTCTAATAGCCGACAGTTTATCGAGTCTCTATAGGTTGTTTAGTGCATGCTTCGCTGCCGCTTCAGTCCACCATACCTATGTAGGCGAGAGCCGTCGAATTCTAGCCTCGCCATGTACTGGCCTCAGTACTGACGCTCCTCTTTTTCCTTTGCCCTTTATCGGCACCCCTTTTGTTTTAGCAGGTTTGAGATCGACGTCGTTAGCAGGGTTACCCTTCGCTTGGGCCTTTGGTTATGGACGCCATTGGTTATTCTTCGTGGCTCTTAGCTCAATTTGCTTCTTATCCGCATCGGATGTTGTATCGATTTTAAGGTGATTTGGAACTTTGTATCAGATATCTCAGATTCTTGACTCGGAGTCGTTGCTGTATATATATCTGTTCTGTGGGTTCCGTCGTGGACTATTGTGTAATGCTATTACTTCGTTTTCCACCCGCACGAAAGTGCCTAGTGGGCGTCCTTGAATCGTTTCTATGCGGGTTTGGCGGGAAGCGCTAAAACTGGCATAGGGCCGATTCGAGGGTGTTACAATCTATCTACTAGATACAGAGCAACGGGTGGACATACATCCATGGAGAACTTACCCTCGAAGACATAAAGCTTTGTTAACGAGTGGGAACTCGTGGTTGATGTAGTCGTACGCTTGTCGATCTCAAGATCGTGTGGAAGTCCGAGCGCCGCAAATCAGCAGCGCATCCGTCCTCGCACACACGTTCAAGCTACTAGACAACCTCCACCTCCTCGCTCCAGCGAATCAGCTAAGCAACTCCTTCCGCATTTAAGGCCACCGGGAACATGTATCTCGCTAATCCGAGACCATGGGGGAATATCTAGAGGGGGAGAGAGATCCTTCACGAGGAGGTGTGTTTTGTGAGAGGGGAGAGGGGGGATTTATATAGGAGGGAGGGAGACCTCTCCCCTCCCATAGCCGGTGCATGAGGGGGGACTCCTCCCCTCCTTCATTCACGTGGTGAACCTCCACTCACATAAACATGGCCTCCACCCAAAATCCCACTCACATGTATTTAATTTCCACCAAATTAAATGCAACTCTCAATTTAATAAAACTCTTTTATTTATTTTATTCAGAATTTTGTTAATTACTTTAATTAACAAACATTCACATAAAACCCCTTGCAACTTTTCAATATCACATGCAGAACCACTTTCTGCAATTTCACCCGAAACAATTCCGGTTTCTATCGAAACAATTCCTGTTTCTATCAAAACATTTCCTGCGCTTTGCGAACCTTTTGTATGAAACATATGTGCTCCTAAATGGTGTCCGGCAACCCTTAAGTGTGTCACCCTACGGTTCGCGAATAATGCAGACATGATTGAGACTCCTCTTAGATCAATAATCAGAAGCGGGACCTGGAGATCCATACTGACTCCTGCACATTCAACGATGACTTCTGTGATCGTGAGAACCTTTAACGCTAGTAATTTAATCCCTTTGTCTCATGATATAATACATGTCCGAGATTCGATCATCGGTATCCAAATACCTAGTTTGGTCTTGTTACCGACATGCACTCTTTTCTGTTCCCGTGATATAACATTCTAGTTATCACATCACTTGTTCGCAAGCTATCTTAATGTGACATCATCGAGAGGGCCCAGAGTATATCTATCTGTCATCTGGATTGACAAATTCCACTCTTGATCCATGAGCGTCAACATAACACCTTCATAGCACTGAACCCACCTTTATAGTCACCCTGTTACGGTGTGACGTTTGATGTTATCAAGATACTTTTCTGGTGTTAGCAATTAACATGATCTCATGGTCTAAGGACTAAGACTACTTCGTATGATGTTATAGCAATATAAACATAATGACTTGATCATAATGCTATACTTCGGATGAATGTTCATCACATCATTTCACAAATGTTGTGACCTTGTTATTAACAACATCCAATGTCCATGATCAGGAAACCTTGATCATCTTGTTAATCAACAAGCTAGTCTATAAGAGAGGCATAACTAGGAACCCTTTTTGTTTATTAAACACACATGTATTGATGTTTCCTATCAATACAATTATAGCATGTAAAATAAACATCTATCATATACAAGGAATACATAATAACAACTTTATTATTGCCTCTCAGGGCATATTTCCTTCATTACTAACTAACTTTCTCATAACAAGCAAACATTTCAGTCGGAAGAAAACAAGGCGTATTGAATATGCACGGAACATCAAATGATGCTAATAGGTAGGCATGGTGGACACTTTTGGCAATATTTTCTTTTAGGGAGTTGGAAACAGGAGTACAACATACTCAGTGTAAGTGAAGGCTAGCAATAGTAAGGGAGTGACAAACGAGAGAGCAATAACTGTCATAATCATTCTTGCAACAAAAGAGGACTAAACATGGCATGAAAGTGATTCAAGACCCCTGAGGCAAAATAATTCATCGAGGCTTAACTGATTATTTCAGTCATATGCATGCGCGAGCATGTGCCAAGTCAATTCAAGTGAAACATTCAGAGGAGGATACCACGATGTCATACCAAGTTATGAATAGAGTAATGCAAGCAAACATTCATGTGACATGCTACAAACTATTAGCAAGCTAGAACTAATTATATGAAAGCAAGATTACTAAGCATCCATAAATAACATACACCCTACATGAACAGACTAAGCATGCCCAAAATGATGAGTATATGTACAAAAATGAAAACAAATAGAGTTCGTTACCAGCCTCTTACCACACCTCAAGTCGTCATTAATCCTCATTATTGCCCTTCACTTGTGTGGCTTGAATAATAACATGAAACCAAATTCCACTGAGGACTGCTGAACCCTGCAACAAACTCACAAAACCAAAGAAGAACAACAAATATTTTTGGTGTTTTCGATTTTTTAAACAAGAACCAAAAAGGAAAAACAAGCAAAGCAAAAAGGGAAAAGCAAACCGGGCAAAAAGAAGAAGAAGCAAACAAAGAGAAACAACAGAAATATTTTTGGTATTTTTGTGTTTTAGAAAGTAGAAGCCAAGAAAGAACGAAACTAAAAAGAGAATGAAAAATGAATATACAAAGTACCGACACAAAATGATATGGAGATGAGTGTGATGTCGATGTACCTCCCCCAAGCTTAGGCTTTTGGCCTAAGTGGGTATCAATCCCAAGCTAGCCAAGATGGAGCGCCTCCGTAGTACTGCGAGGAGGTACCCTCGTCCTGGTGCGAGCTCGAGGATGCCCCACCATAGTGCGCAGAGTAATCGTAGGAGGGCACATCCTCCGGGTGCTGCCTGTGGAAACCCAGCAAGCGGAGCTGCTCGTCCACCTCCTCCTTGGAGCGCGACCACGGCCTCCTGTGAACACTAAACAAAGTAGATTGCGGCAAAGGAATCTCCCTTTCATCCCCGTCAGTAAACAACATCCTGTATACTAGATTGTCCATATCAGAGTTAGCAGTGATGAAGTGATGTGTTTTCATGGCAGCAAGGTCAAGCCTTTGTGGTGCCAATATAGTATCATTTGGATCCATAGAAAGCTCTAATGCATTGACCATATGTGAAGCGATGATGCCCCCATAAATAGGTCCTCTAGCAGCTAGGCGGCGAGCAATAAGAGAGCCAAGATTGTACCGAGTATCATTGTTAAGCACAGCAGCAAGGAAGGCTAAATGATAGTTGGAGATATTACTTGTATTCTCCCTACCAAGAATGCTGGTAGCAAGATAATAGGCAAAGTATCTAAGAGCAGGGAGTTGGATGTTTCTTATCTTCTTGCGCTGACCTATGCGGTCATCATCATTGGTCACCCCTCGATAGAGCTCCAGCAAATTAGCGGGTCGCCCTTGAATCTTCTTCACGGTTCCTGCCATGCCTACACCTATAATACTGCAAAATCTTTCCAATGGCATGGTAAAGGGCAGATTATAAATTCTAAAAGAGACAGTTGACTGATAGGGGGTGTTAGTAAAAACGAAACTCTCAACAAAAGTTTTGGTGAGCATAGCGTATTTCCCACTCTCATCTTGCATGTATGAGGTCAAACCAACCCTCTGAATCAGTAGCAAGAAATCATCAAGAATCCCTGCAGCTTGTAAGAAAGTAAAACAAGGAAAAGTAGATGGGTGAGCATCCCCATCATCTCCTTCATTACCAATGCGAGGTGCAATGAGATCTTCATTGTATGATGGCCTAAACTGAGAGGCTGATCTTGAGGGCCTTGACCTCCTAGGTGCATCCCTCTCAAATATTTCTCCAAAGGTTTGGTTGTTCATCTTTGATATTCTGAAATTTAAACATCTATTAAATAAATGATTGCAAGGTGAATATATAATGGAGAGCACTACTCATAGGGACTTGTAGAGGCCTAAACATGCATCAAAACTATATCTCTAAGCATTGAACAAGCTTACAAGCTCTCATAACATGTCACCTACAGCAGCAAAATACTCAAGATATAAACCACTAAACACAAATCTACTTGGATAAGCGGAGGAGTCACATACCGGAGAACAAATGCTCCAAATTTCAGCAGCAAAGATGGGCTGAGCAAGGAGATCGAAAAATCGAGGGCAAGAACAGCAAGAATGCGATTTTGAGAAATGAACTAGTGTTTTCTTGGGAGAGAGAAGAAAGTGGCAAGTGAGAGAGTGAGTGGAGGGCCAGGGGTGGCCCACACCATGGCCAGGCGCACCTCTGGGCTGGCCGTGCCACCAGGTGGTGTGCCTGCCTGGTGGCCCCCCTGGTACCTTCCATGCACTCCTCTACCCCTTTTTCACGTAAAAATTTAATATGAATTTTCTAGAATTTTTCGAGACACTTTATGTTTGGGCAATTTTCAGGCATAACAGAATGATTTTCTGACAGAAAAAAGTTTCTGGAATGATGCAAAGACAAAACAAGGCTAGAACTTCAGAACTTCTAATACACTCTAACATGCAAGCAACTAACAACAGAAAATAAAACTAAACGAAAGAAAAAACTAAATGGATAGAATAGAAGTAAGCGGAGATAATCATGGTGAAAACATTGTTTTGTTCAATGAAATCCTTTTGTTAACAAGGTTGATCAGGTCTTGTTACCAAAACAATTTTATATGAAACAAAACTTTGTATTCCACTAATGATTATGTTACCTCAACTTTGATAGCAATGGTCCCAATCATAATAGTTTCAAATTTTTCTCTTGGTATGGGACAATATATCTCTCCAACTTGAATGCCCTCAACATGTTCAATTGAATTTAAACCATAAGTCCTATCAATCTTCTTGGGGAAATAGACAGTATGCTCCTTGTCATTAACATTAAAGGTCACCTTTCCTTGCTTACAATTAGTAACAACTCCTGAAGTATTAATAAAAGGTCTCCCAAGAATAATAGACATATTATCATCTTCAGACATTTCAAGCACAACGAAATCAGTTAATATCAAGCAATTATGAGCCACTTGAACAGGTACATCCTCACATATACCAACAAGAATAGTGGTAGATTTATCAGCCATTTGCAAAGATATATCAGTTGGTATTAGTTTTTCCAGTTGAAGTCTCTTGTAGAGAGAAAGGCATAACTCTAACTCCTGCTCCCAAATCACACAAAGCAGCTCTAACATAACTATTCTTAATAGAGCAAGGAATAGTTGGAATCCCTGGGTCTCCAAGTTTCTTTGGAACCTTACCATTAAAGGAATAATTAGCAAGCAAAGTAGAGATTTCTTCATTAGGGATCTTCCTTTTATTCGAGACAATATCCTTCATATACTTTGAGTAAGGAGGAAATTTAATAGCATCAGTCAAAGGAATTTGCAGGAATAAAGGTTTCATCCACTCACAAAACTTATTATAGTGTTCATCTTCCTTTGACTTGTGTTTCTTATCGGGGAAAGGCATAGGTTTTTGGACCCAAGTCTCTCTTTCACTACCATGTTTCTTAGCAACAAAATCTTCTTTAGTGTATTTAGTATTCTTAGTGTGCTTTTCAGGTTCTTCTTCAACTCTTCCTTTATCAGGAACATCATTTTCTTCATTACCGTTTTCAGTTTCAGCATCAGAGACAGATATACTATTAGGATCTTTAGCAGGTTCAGAGGGTTCTATAATAGTTTTATGTTTCTTTTTTCTTTTCTTACGAGTAGTACCACTATTTTCAGCTTGTTGAGAATCCTGCTCAATTCTTTTGGGATGCCCCTCAGGATATAGAGGATCCTGGGTAGCAACACCACTTCTAGTTCTAATTTCATAAGCATGTTTTTCTTTGGCAACATTAACTAGCAAGTCTTTTTGCACTTTAATAAGTTGATCTATTTGAGTTTGAACCATTTGAAAATGTTTAACAAGCATTTTAACATCATTAGAGGTTCTTTCCACAATATCCTTCAACTCAACAATAGCTCTAGAGTTTTCCATTAGATGGTTTTGCACCCTTTTATTAAAATTATCTTGCTTAACAATAAAAATATCGAATTCATCTAAGCATTGATCGGGAGGTTTAGAGTAAGGCATATCACCTTCATCAAAGTGTTGGAGAGAGTGTACCTCAATAGTGGATGAATGGGGAATTGGCTTACATAATTCTTCTATAGGAGGTAAATTCTTGACATCTGCAGCTTTAATTCCCTTCTCCTTAAGACATTTCTTAGCTTCCTTCATCACTTCATCATTTAGTTCAATAACTCCCCTCTTCTTAGATGATGGTATAGACGCCGGTATAGTTGGTTCAGGTGTAATTGTTTTAGGTATAGCTGGTTCAGGAGGAGTCCAATCTTCATAATTCTTTCTTATTTTAGCCATTAGTTCCTTAGCTTCCTTGGGAGTCCTATTCCTAAAAACACAATCAGCACAACTATCCAGGTATGTCCTAGATTCTTTAGTTAGTCCATTATAAAATATATCAAGAAGCTCATTCTTAGGTAATGGACATCCAGCATGTTCATGAATCAAAGCACAAAACCTTGCCCATGATTCAGGCAATATCTCTTTTTCTCCTTGTTTAAAATCAAAAAGTTCCTGCAAAATAGCATGTCTAGCACTAGGAGGAAAATATTTCTATAGGAAAGTACTAATCAAGCTATCAGGGCTATCAATAGATCCAGGAGGTAGATTACTAAACCAAGTTTTAGCATCTCCTTTCAGTGAAAAGGGAAAATCTTAGCAACAAAGTAGGTGCACGTCTTAATATCATCAGAAAACAAGCCACTCATGGTAGAAAGCTCAGTCATATGTGCTACCGCACTTTCATTCTTAGTCCCACAAAAAGGTTCTTTCTCAACAATAGCTATGTAAGATAGATCAAGAGAGAAATCATAATCCTTATCTTTAATGTTTATGGGAGACGCAGCAAACTTAGCATTAGGAGACAATTTGGATTTAATAGTACGCCTCTCAAGGAGACTCTTAGCAGCACTCCTATCATGGGTGTTTTGACATTCTTTAATAAATTCATCGGTCATCTCAATATAACCGTCTTCAATATCATAGCTTTCTCTAGACTCAGGTGAACTAACACGTGTAGTAGTGTCTTCATTAGGAGTTTCAGTATTTCCAGCTATAGTTCTAGCAATCGTAGCATCTAGGAAAGGACCTAATGAACCACTCTTATCAAGCACAGTAGAAGCAGCATCAGAAGTTTCAGAAGTTTCAGATTCAGCAGTAGTAGCAGTGTGTGTAGCATGTGTATGTAGTGGTGTAAGAAACTTACTCATAATAGATGGTAAATCAAGAGCAACAGAGGTGTTCAGAACCGTACCTCTTCTTGTAGTGGATGGTAAAATAGGAACCTTGCCATCACGAGACTTACCCATGATGGATGGATGGCAGCGAACAATAGTGATTCCGAGTGAACTTGATAAATAAAGCTATGCTCCCCAGCAACGGCGCCAAAAAATAGTCTTGATGACCCACAAGTATAGGGGGTGTATCGCAGCATTTTCGAGGGAAGTGAAATCCAATTTATTGATTCGACACAAGGGGAGCCAAAGAATATTTATAAGCCTTAACAACTGAGTTGTCAATTTATCTGCACCTGGAAACAATCTTGCTCACAGCAGTTTATCAGTAGCAACAGTTTTGTAGTAGGAATAGTAAAGTAATAGCAGTAGTAAAAGTAAAGACGATAGTAACAATTGCAGCAACAGTAGGATTAGAGCGTATTAGGCACATGGATGGATGGACGGGCGTTGCATGGACAAGACAATTCATATAGCAATCAGAACATAGGGCATTTGCAGATAAATAAGATAAAACATCCAAGTACTAGATAATCATAGGCATGTGTTCCATATATAGTCATACGTGCTCGCAATGAGAACTTGCACAACATCTTTTGTCCTTCCAGCCAATTTGCAGCGGGGCCTCAAGGGAACTATTGGCAATTAAGGTGCTCCTTTTAATAGAGCACCGGAGCAAAGCATTAACACTCCATGCACACATGTGATCCTCACATCAAAGCCATTCCCTCTGGTTATCCTGATTTCTGTCACTTCAGGGCCTTTGGTTCCGGACAACAATGTGTGTATACAACTTGCAGGTAAGACCATAAACAATACTATCATAATGAATCAATAACATGTTTAGATCTGAAATCATGGCACCCGGGCCCTAGTGACAAGCATTAAGCACAACAAGTCGCAACAAAGTCAAAAAGCATTAATAAAAGATACTAGGCACCATGCCCTAACAATCTGATGCCATTACATGAACGATCTCATCCAATCCCTACCATCCCCATAGCCTACAACGGGGGATTATTCACTCATAGATGGGGGAAACATGGATGGTCAATGGAGAAGCGATGGTGATGATGATGGCGATGATCTCCTCCAAGTCCCCGTCCTGACAGGGTGCCAGAACGGAGTTTTTGGTTCCGAATCGTGGAATCTAGTGGTGGGGGCGGAGCGGAATTCTTTCTGGAAAAACGTCAAACCCCCCTGAGTTTTTAGGTCAGAAGGCAACTTATAGGCGAAGAGGGAGACCGAGGGGGTGTCTGGGGCGGCCAGACCACCCCCTGGCGCGGCCAGGTCCAGCCCGCAAGGCCAGGTGGTGTAGTCAGGCCCCAGCCCCACTCCGTCTCGAATTCTGGCTCCGTGAGTCTTCTGGTGAAATAGGATTTTTGGTATATTTTCTGGGATTTTTCCTGATAGTTCATTTTCTGCACAAAAAACTAGACACCAAAGTAATTCTGCTGAAAACAGCGTCAGTCTATGTTAGTTGCATCCAATTCACACAAGTTTAGAGGAGAAACAATAGCAAAAGTGTCCAAGAAAGTAGATACGTTTTGGACGTATCAAACAGCACCTGAGCAAGCAACTACGACTCGCAAGGCCGACTATCTATCAAACAACAGGAAATAGGATGTGTCAAGGGCAATATAGAGGCTGCAGAGAATATAAATGGTACACGGGAACTAAAGCATCGCAACAAGGATAGCAATAGATCAATAGGAGGAAGTAAAGATTATAAATGCAAAATAGGTAGAAATTGGGAGATTGCTCGCCTGGGAAACACTGCCAAAGATATATTATCCGAAGAACTTATCGATACTCGCATAACCTCAATGGCCTAATCCGTGAAGAAGCAAGCACTAAAAAACCACTGGATGCACTATTTAATACTACGGCAGAAGATCGGGCATGATGCATGTATGATGTATGACATGGCCAAGGTGCGATGCAATTCGGCAATATTAAGATAAACCGGGGTCCCGGCAAACAATTAGAAGGTTCATATTATTTAGGTACCCTGCAATTTAAATATTGGCTTAACAAGGCAAAACATGGCATCGATTCGATACACAAATTTTAAAGGAGTCAATATACGACAAGAATATGCCGCATATAGTATCCATATTTAATTATGAGGCGAATCGAAAAAGTACCCCCAACCCACAAAATATGCATGCCATAATGAACAATTTAATATGCCACAAGTAGATGTCAATTTATAAAAATAGGGGTCTCTGAAAGGGGATCACATTAGGGTTCGGCATCGATGGTCTTGGGATTTGACGGGGTCGGTATTCGGGTTCAGGGGTCTTGGTCACCGAATCCGTGACGGAGATCTTGGGTTCGATGCGATCAAGTTCGGTCTTTGAGGTCAATCTTCAGGTACCGCGGTCTCAATGTGTTCCGGTTCGGGGTCGGCGAGCTTGTCATCCGTGAAGGGTATGGGTCGACGAATATCTTATCGAGACAAACTCGTGGTCTACGTGTTCCCCAACTTGGACTACATTGAGAGATGTTCGACCTTAGCAGCGACAAGATTACATGAACACGAAAGATGGAACCAAAACGAGTTGACATCGGACACACATGAACACCTTGTAGCCACCGATTGGCTCGGGGCACCACAACACTTGGTCAGGAGCTCACCCAGGGGACCTGGCCCCTTTCAGACATGTGGGAGGCGGCAGCAGACGTCCGAGCCAAGACTGAGAGGCGCTGGCGAGCCGAGGCTAGGTCGGAGGCAAGACCCAGATCAAGGAGGCATGTGCTGGGCCTCGAGCGGGCGGACAGAGCACGGTCGGGTGGGCCTGGGGATGTCGAGGCGCGAACAAGGGAGAGAGAGGCGTTAGTAGGGAGGCGAAATGCGGCCGATGGAGCTCCGTATGTGGGGAGGTCGACAAGGACGGCGGCGAGGAGGTAGCTCGAGGAGGCTGAGGTCGCTGCAGCCGGAGGCGCATGAGGCAGAGATCAGCTCGGCTCGAAGATGGGGTGGAGGCGGGATGCATGGTAGCGAGCAGGGCTACCGCAGGTCGACGACGGCGAGCTTGCAGAGGCTAGGGGCACCGGCACAGAGGAGGCCCGGGTCGGCGACGAGGAGGCGCGGGGCCGGTGCAGCGACGGCCGGGCTTGAGATAGGTGACGGCGGCTCGACGCTGACTGCGGAGGGGAAGAGGCACCGTTGGGCAGCAGGGTGGCAGTTGGTGGGCGCAGGGTAAGGTGAGGCGGAGGCGGCATCGAGCGAAGGAGGAAGACGCGAGGGGAGCGGGGTCGAGCGAGAGCAGGGGTAGGGGATCGTGATGTCGTGTCGGGGTGGGCCAGGTGTGGGATCGCGTGTGAGCAGTTGGTGGGGCCAGGCTCGGGAGAAAGAAGCGAGCGGGCTAGGTCGGGGCATGGTCACGTCCAACGTGCGCGTGTCTGGTCGAGCGTGCAGCACGCGGGTTTCGTGTCCAGGGCAGGTGGTGTGGTGTGTGTTGTGCGCTTTACTATGGGTGGGTGGCAGCAGCGGGGTGGAGTCTGGCTGGTAGTTAGGGTTTGGGTAGGGTTAGGTCCAGCCAGCTGGGCCTTTGAGCCTGGCCGGTTTAGGTCTAGGGTCCGCGTTTGGTTTTGCCAGGTAGTAGGTGGCCTGGCCTACAGGCTGGGCTGCCTCCCCGATACACAATATTTTGTTTGTTTATTTATTTTTTAGTTTAAAAGACTTTTGTAAATATTTTATAGATAATTATAAGATTCGGAAGAGACCAGGGTTTCTAGTTGAAAACAAGGGGAGAATTATTTAGAAAACAAAGATAGACATTTAGAAAATAGTATTAGACAAACAAATGCATGATGGCATGACGATGCTCAAATGCAATGTGGCATGATGACATGAGCATGCGGTCATGATGATGCAGAAAATAAAAACAACACGCGATTTTCTAGTAGTGGTTTTACACGGGGTGCTACAATTCGACACCACTAACAATGGATCTCGCCCTCGAGATCTGCCTCATGGTACGGGGAAGAAGGCCGACGATCTGAATCTTCTCACTCCGTGTAGGTCCTCACGACACCACTAACAAAGATTCTTGGTCCATCTTGAAATCAGCGACACCACCAACAAGGGGTCATTGTTCATGTCCGTCGAGAGAATGCTCCGGATAAACAAAGGACGAAGTTAAAGGTCCCAAAAGGTAAGGTCACCTCTAACTTCCATGAAAGGAGTAAAAGTCACATTGATCCACCAATTCGATGTACAAGAGTGAACACTGAGAGTCGGGTAGGGTGATCAGTCCATCTCGTACCCAAACGATTAACTCCATACATGAATAGGAAAATCGTGCAACCCAACTCTCGAAATTAGACTAAAGATCTCGAGAAGCGATGTGCGGAGAACAAAGGAGTGATGTAGGCTCTTTGTCGGACCTATCGCAGATGATGGTTGCGCTGGAAATGCCGAAAGATACAAAGAAAATCGTACGAAAAGACACTATGATTAGGTTCTATGATGGTTCCATTGGCACGAACACACATGTTCAAGGTATACTCCAACTTCACTAATGCTCATCCTTCTCATAATGTTTTTCAATGATACGGATATCCGTCAAGGTACAGATACAGATAAAGAGTTCAAGGACCAAAGATTGGATAAAGGGTACAACAAACGAGATGCAGATTAGATGATTGTAGCACCACCGTTATAAAAGGAAGGAAGTGAAACCCTAAAGGTATGATGGAAACAAAACCACGAGAAATCCTGGACTCGAAGAAAAGATAAGAGTAGATTCAACACATGCGAAGGTAAGAGGAGAATAGCACAGAGGTAAGGAGTAAAAACAGAACTAATCAGATCTAGACAACCGATTTTGCAAAATAGTTTTGACACTCTACATCGGTCGTTAGCTAGGTTATCCTACAGGCTGGACCAGTGGGGTATCGCAACTATTGGGCTCTGATACCACTTTGTAACACCCTCGAATCGACCCTATGTAGATTTTAGCGATTCCAGCCAAACCTGCATAGAAGCGATCCAAAGATGCCTACCGGGCACTTGCGTGTAGGTGGAAAACGAAGTAATATCATTACACATTAGTCCACGATGGAACCCATAGAACATTTATATACAACAATGACTCCATGAGTCAAGAATACAGATATATAATACAAAGATCTAAATCATCTTGAAAACAATACAACATCCGAGTATAGATAAGATGCAAATGGGGCTAAGAGCCCTGAGGAATAACCAATGGCATCCATAACCCTGCCCAGGCCAAGCCGGAAGGGTAACCCTGCTAGCGATGTCGAACTTATACCTGCTAAAACAAAAGGGGTGCCGACAAAGGGCAAAGGAGAAAGAGAGTGGTCAGTACTGAGGCCAGTACACGGAGAGTCTAGAATTCGGCGGCTCTCGCCTACATAGGTATGGTGGACTGAAGCGGCAGCGCGGCATGCACTAAACAATCTATAGAGACTCGATTCAACTATCGGCTATTAGAGAGGGATAATAAAGAGTTATTCGGATCCAACCTGATAGTAACACCAAAACATACCCATCCTGGTATTTCCCCCTCGAGACCACACGAGGAAGTCAAACGAGGAACTCACGCAGTTGGCAGTTTTATTCATTCCATTATAGTTGCAGCACTTACTAGTCAGATATAGATAGCACGAGTCATCCTGATATCATAAGCAGTGGGCAGTTTTAATTAACCATTCCATAGTAGTTGCAATACTTACTAGTCAGATACAATTAGCATGAGACATCCCAACTGAAGAATAACCAATGGCTTCCATAACCCTGCCCAGGCCAAGCCGGAAGGGTAACCCTGCTAGCGATGTTGAACTTATACCTGCTAAAACAAAAGGGGTGCCGACAAAGGGCAAAGGAGAAAGAGAGTGGTCAGTACTGAGGCCAGTACACGGAGAGTCTAGAATTCGGCAGCTCTCGCCTACATAGGTATGGTGGACTGAAGCGGCGGTGCGGCATGCACTAAACAATCTATAGAGACTCGATTCAACTATCGGCTATTAGAGAGGGATAATAAAGACCTATTCGGATCCAACCTGATAGTAACACCAAAACATACCCATCCTGGTATTTCCC
Organism: Avena insularis; assembly: GCA_023614405.1. NCBI lineage: Eukaryota > Viridiplantae > Streptophyta > Magnoliopsida > Poales > Poaceae > Avena > Avena insularis. Next base: position 196,383,367 of record CM042686.1, on the reverse strand, counting down.
CCTCGAGACCACACGAGGAAGTCAGACGAGGAACTCACACAGTTGGCAGTTTTATTCATTCCATTATAGTTGCAGCACTTACTAGTCAGATATAGATAGCACGAGTCATCCTGATATCATAAGCAGTGGGCAGTTTTAATTAACCATTCCATAGTAGTTGCAATACTTACTAGTCAGATACAATTAGCATGAGACATCCCAACTCCAGCAGTTGTTGGCACTTTTATTGACACATTCCATTGTAGTGAAACTGATTACTAGACATGTCAAAGTCAAATTTATAGCACTACTTTAGTTATAGTTGTCTATGATCGAGATACTGTGCTCCAAGTTGTCCATAACCGCGGACACGGCTTTCAGAAAAGTTTTACCTTGCAGGGGTGCACAAATAGCAACACACACACGGTCAACCTCGGGAAGAACCAAATAAAAAGCAACGAGGCCTCACAACAAAGCATTCACAGGATTCATAAATCATTTCAGGGGGGCACCCCACTAAGCTACCCACAACGAAGTTGGCCGGCTCCGAGACGGACCCAGGGTTTGTGTCAATCGCTGTAAACGACTGGGAACCTGAAAGTGTGACTGGGCTTGTCGATACCATGAAAGCATTCCATGTTCAAATAGTACAGGTGCTCCACGCACAATCGTAAATAAAGCAGTAAAGCATGGCATAAGTACATGATAGTAATAAAGCCCCAAACTAGTTTGTGGCCCCAAGAAATAAAGTGTGAATCAAGCTCAGGCAAAGGGGGATCCATAGGGTCTCCCGTATGTGGATAGTGCGAATAGTCAAGGAACAGGTATCAAGTACTCGGGGCCTACGGGACACGAGTGAGCATGGAAGAACCAAATATTATCTATTGTCCATCGCTGCCTCTATAGTAGTTATATCTATTCCCAGCATTTTAATATCAAGTTGTAATTAAAGTCATGATCATCTCCAGCATTAAACATGTGCCAACCTTCCAACAATTGTGGAACGACAACAACGTGAAATAGCAACTGAGCAAGCAACTACGACTTGCAAGGCCGACTGTCTATCAAACAACAGGCAATAGGATGTGTCCAAGGCAATATAGAGGTTGCAGGGAATATAAATGGTGCACGGAAACTAAAGCATCGTAACAAGGATAGCAATAGATCAACAGGAGGAAGTAAAGATTATAAACGCAAAATAGGTAGAAAGGGGGAGATTGCTCGCCTAGGAAACACTGCCGAAGATACATTATCCAAAGAACTTTTCAATAGTCGCCTCAACTCAATGGCCTAATTCGTGAAGAAGCAAGCACTAAAAAAAACACCGGATGCACTATTTAATACTACGGCAGAAGATCGGGCATGATGTATGTATTGTGTATGACATGGCCAAGGTGCGATGCAATTAGGCAATATTAAGCGGAACTGGTGTCCCGACAAACAATTAGAAGGTTCATATTATTTAGGTACCCCGCAATTTAAATATTGGCTTAACAAGGCAAAACATGGCATCGATTCGCTACACAAATTTTAAAGGAGTCAATATACGATAAGAATATGCCACATATAGTCTCCATATTTAAGTATGACGCGAATCGACAAAGTACCCCCAACCCACAAAATATGCATGCCATAAGGAACAATTTAATATGCCACAAGTAGATGTCAATTTATAAAAATAGGGGTCTCTGAAAGGGGATCACATTAGGGTTCGGCACCGATGGTCTTGGGATTCGACGGGGTTGGTCTTCGGGTTCAGGGGTCTTGATCACCGAATCCGTGATGGATATCTTGGGTTTGTTGAGACCAGGTTCGGTCTTCGAGGTCAATCTTCGGGTACCGCGGTCTCGATGTGTTCCGGTTCAGGGTCGGTGAGCTTGTCATCCATGAAGAGGATGGGCCGATGAAGATCTTGTCGAGACAAACTCGTGGTCTACATGTTCCCCAACTTGGACTGCATTGAGAGATGTTCGACCTTAGCAGCGACAATATTACATCAACACGAAAGATGGCACCAAAACAAGTTGACATCGGACACATATGAACACCTTGTGGACATCGATTGGCTCAGGGCACCAGAACACTTGGTCAGGAGCTCACCCAGGGGACCTGGCCCCTTCCGGACACGCAGGAGGCAGCAGCAAACGTTCGGGCCAAGACCGAGAGGCGCTGGCGAGCCGAGGCTAGGTCGGAGTCGAGACCCAGGTTGAGGAGGCATGCGCCGGGCCTCGCGCGAGCGGACAGAGCATGGCCAGGGCGGGCCTGGGGACGTCGGAGCACGGACGAGGGAGAGGAAGGCGGTGGTGGGGAGGAGAGATGCGGCCGATGGAGCTCGGTATGCGGCGATGTCGACGAGGACGGCGGCGAGGAGGTAGCTCGAGGAGGGTGAGGTCACTGCAGCCGGAGGCGCACGAGGCAGAGAGCGGCTCGGCTCGGAGGCGAGCTGGAGGCGAGATGCGCGGCGGCGAGCGAGGCTACCGCGGGTCGACGGCGACGAGCTTGCAGAGGCTGGGCGGCGGCATAAAGGGGGATCGGGTCAGCGACGAGGAGGCACGGGGCCGGCACAATGATGACCAGGCTGAAGATAGGCGACGGCGGCTCGATGCTGGCCGTTGAGGGGAAGGGGCACCGTTGGGCGGCAGGGCGACAGTTGGTGGGCGGCGGGGTAAGGCGAGGCAGAGGCGGCGTCGAGCAAAGGAGGAAGACGCAGGGGAGCGGGGTCGATCGAGAGCGGGGGTAAGGGATCGCGATGTCGTGTCAGGGTGGGCCGGGTGCGGGATCACGTGCGAGCAGTTGGTGGGGTCGGGCTCGGGAGAAAGAAGAGACCGGGCGGGGTCCTAGCGTGGTCACATCCGATGTGCGCGTGTCAGGTCGAGCGTGCAGCACGCGGGTTTCGTGTCCAGGGTAGGTGGTGTGGTGTGTGCTTTGCGCGTTGCTGTGGGTAGTTAGGGTTTGGGTAGGGTTAGGTCCAGCCGGCTGGGCCTTTGAGCCTGGTCGGTTTAGGTCTAGGGTCCGCGTTTGGTTTTGTCGGGTATTAGGTGGCCTGGCCTACAGGCTGGGCTGCCTCCCCGATACACAATATTTTGTTTGTTTATTTTCCCAAGAATAAGAAAGCCAAGCATGACGAAAAGGAGGCCATCACTTTGAAGGCCAACTATTTTGGAGTGGGTGTTCCACTCATGTGGCCTAAGTGAGCAACATCGAGGTCAAGCTATTGACCATAAAATAGCGCTTCATGGGAGGCAACCCATGTGAAATAAAGGTTTGAGTAAAGCTTTTAAGTTTTAGTTTAAGTTTTATGTTCAATAAAGAGTGATAGAAAGATCTAGTTGAGGAGAAGAAGTTTGGTAGTACTAAAAATCCTACTTTATACCTGCTGATGTTGGTCGACAATTTTTACTGTCATTTTTCTGTCAAAAACAAGGTGTTTCACTAAATTTCAGGATAAGAAAGAAGTCTCGAAGAAATAGAATTTTTTTGATGTCTACAGAAGGTTTAACGACCAACTACACGGCGGGGATAAAAAATTTAGCCGTATAGTTTGGCCGTATAGATATCTTTGCCATCGACAAATTTTCTTTCATAGATACTGAAGGTTTAACAACCAACTATACGGCGGGAATAAAAATTTCGGCTGTATAGTTCCAGCCATATAATTATCGTTGCCTTTGTAAAATTTATTTTTCAGGATACAGAAAGTTTGACGACCAACTATATGGTGGGGATAAAAATCACGGCCATATAGTTGCGCCGCAAGGAGGAAACCCTAATTTTTTTACAATAGACCAACTATACGGTGGGAACAAATTGTTCCAACCGTATAGTTTGTCCATATAGTTGCGTCCGACCACAAAATCGCCACGAGAAGGTACCCCCAACACCAAAACTTCAATCTTTTTTCTCTCTTCTACCTCCAAACTCTCTCAAAACCTCAAGATATCTTCATCTCTACTTAATTTTGTTCAGTTTTCTCACACACAAGTGATCTACGGTATGTTTCTCCTCTGATCCTCCAATTACTTTTTGCAAATTCATTTTCGATCTATTATCATTATGAATCTAGGGTGAGACCTACTATGAACTAATTGCCATGATTCTCTTGTCTATATTATTACTTTGAGGGGACTCTTTAGTGTGCTAAGATGAGGAATATGTTATGCTTATTATTGTTGGATCAAAAAATTTTATTTTTTGTCTTTCCTTATTATTTTAGATGATGAACACAAGGAGCCAAACTCATGCTTGTGCCGCCACTAGTGCTTCTCAGCTGTCGCTCCAGAACGCATGGGAATACGGTTCAGGGATGAGCTCCAACATGATCTCTTCGACTGGATCAAGAACCGAGAAGTGAAGACAACCAAGTAGGCTTGCCCCATTATATTGAATCAACTCGGTATTTCTAATGACTTCAATTTACTTTGCAATAGAGTTGGCCTACAAAACTTTGTATTCAATGATGTGCCTACTTATCGCCGGTTAACTCTTGAATTACTAAGTTCTTTGCAAAGCACCATTAAAGCATGGCATGGAGAGGACATGATTTTTTTCCAACTTATGAACAATAATTATGCTTTATCACTAGATGAATGGTGCGCATGTTTTAATTTTACAAACAACCATGCTAATGCCTTACGCGCATCCTTTACTGGCATAGACCCTTCCGCGGAACATTATTATAATGGAAAGACTTTCACTTCTAGAGTAAGCAAGGGGAAGAATATTCAACATCATGCAATTTGCTATTTGTTACTCCCTCCGTTTCAAAATATAAGATGTTTTAGCTTTGTGAAGAAAGTGTATCTAGACCCTTTTTAGTGTGTAGGTTCACTCCAAACCTAGATGAACCTACACACTAAAAGTGGTCTAGATACACTTCTTTCACAAAACTAAAACATCTTATATTTTGAAACAGAGGGAGTATATGTTATTGCTAACACCTTGCAGGAACGGAATGAGTTCAGGAGACTCAATGAGCAGGACATCTTAGTCCTTGCAAAAGCTGATTTCAACAACATTGACTTGTCACTCAACTTGGGCGCAATTCTTGTGCACTACCTAGAGTACCAATCCTCCCAAAGCAAAGGACCAGTCACTGGTGGAGGCGTCATCACCGTGCTTGCCATTACCCTAGGCATCGACCTAGGTGAGTTGCAACCAGTGCTAGGTGAGCGACATGTTGGTTTCTCTACTTTAAAAGCTTGTGGAATGCTCACTAGGTGAGGTGGTGTTTATTACTTGCATATTGCTGGAGCTGGGTGTCTCTACCCCGCTCCTTTGCCTAATGGTCTTTTCTCTATCGAGGAAGGACATTTTCTATATGACTTGCAGGTTGAGAAACACCACCCCAAGGAGGAGATTCCGGATGAGGATGAGGAGCAAGAAGAGGAGTAAGAAGTTCCTTATCAAGAGGAGTAGACACCAACCCGGTTCTCTACATACCAAGACTTCCACGAACTTGGAGGAACTATGGAGAGGATGCAAAACCTCTCCTTGAACCTCCAAGAAACAACTAGTAATTTATCAACTCAATTTGCAAACTAGAGTTACGACTTTTCCTGCCACCACAATGATTTGAAGGGCTTGCAAAAGCCTAATCTCGGGGAAGTTTCCTCATTATCTTTATTTGGCGTTCATTTGCTTTTATTTCGAGGTTATGTTTTTAATTCGAGTTTATAAGCACTTGTGTTCGTTTCTCCAACACTTTATATTTAGTTATTTCTACTTGTTTTTGAGATTTTCTAGCCGAGCTTTGTTGCTAATTTTCTATCCTTTAATTCCCTCTCTTAAAAATAACAAAAATATTTTTCCATTTATCTTTATTTTCCCTCTTCCTTCTTTTCTATTCTCCTTGTGGCTTTCACATATTCGCAGGAGAGTGATCGACTTCGAGTTTCCAAGAAGAAAATCAAAAGGGAAGAGAGAAGTGGAACCAATCATGAGAGGTATGCCTTACGACTCCCCACTTTTGAAGTTTGAGAAACCCATGCTAGTTAGTAGTAAATGTTAAGATATTATATTGGTGGAGTGAGTCTTTATATTGTAGTAAAATTTTGTTTGAATGGGTATTTAGTTGGGTACATTTTGTTTCAGCTCTTGTAGTTAACCAAGTCTTGCCTAAATTTTTTTGCTAAACAATTGTAATAAGAAAAATTCTCACAATTGAAGGCTTGGGTGTTGTAGTGTTTAGTCTTGAAGGCTTATTTCTAGAGACACTCAACACCACAGAAAATAATGATTGACTTGATAGCTCTCTTTAAAAGGATTTGTTAGATTGAATTAATCTTTAGCAGTTTTTGTGAGCATGCCAAAGTTTGACTTGTGAATCATAAGAATGATATAGCTTTATGCATGTCAAACTTCATGAGATGCCAATAACTCCGCTAGCCTACGAACGATCTTCATGGAGGAAACTCCTAGATTTCGGCTATGAGTTGATTAAACATATGTAGCAGCAATGCTATAATGGGTAAGATTCTTGGCATTCTCGGGTAGCTGTGTTCATGATGGAATCACTCCTCGGGCTGATATGAGTAATCATTGTGCAAAAGGAACAAAAACCTTGGTGATGCCACGAGTGTCCATCACAGCCCGATAAACTAACTGAAATTTTTGGCATGCTCTCAATTACTTAAGAACTAAAATTCTTGAAGGACAATGAACAGAAAAGTAGTGCTTGAAAAGTCTTGATTTATAGATGTGAGAGAATTGAGATACTCTAGTGTATATGTTTTTCATGACAAACTCTCACACTCTCAATTTTACATGATTATACTTTATTTTCAAAGGCAAGCCTATGAGTTGATTACATGACATGGAATAAGGTTTACTCATTTGAATCATCCATGTTAACAATAATTTTGTTGCGCTATAAGGATGCATAAAAACCCGTATGATATGCTTGCCATTACTCTATCTATGCTGAACTTTTTCAGATTAATAAAGTGGAGGAAACATGAGACTACCAATCATGAGTAAGATCATCATCTCGTTATTTCAGTTTAAATGCTGAGTTCTTTTTTTGATTTTGGTTTTCTTGCTCGAGGACGATCAACTTTAAGCTTGGGGAGGTTGATGGCTGTGAAATATAGCCATCTATATCCAAATTTAAATCGGATATTATTCATATTTTCGATGAAATATCTCTGTAAACCCTGCCACTAATGCCTAATGATCAAAGGGGTATGCAATCCTTTCTTTCTATTTTTCCCTACGCAGATAATGATGTTTGATGATGGGAATCACAACATTAAAGTCAAATATACGAGCTTTCCAACAACCTGAAGAAACCAGGGGTCGTGAAGTGCATACAGAAGCTTTAACGACCAACTATATGGCGAGAATAAAATTCCGGCCGTATAGTTCCGGTCGTATAATTGCCATCAACACCGCTAGGTCAAAAATAACAACTTTCGTGAAGGGACCCCTATATAAAGAGGCTTCGGGCGATGAGAAACAGAGCCATGGAGAGCCTCCCCGGAGAACCCTAGAAACCTGCATCCACAATACCGAAGAGCCGTCGGAGGAATAGACTTAGATCTAATCTCCAAACCGTTCTCCACCACCATAGCCATATTCCACCACTTGTAATAGTAGATCTCATCTTCGATTGGCGACATTGTAAGACTATTTTCTATCAATCTCATGATTTCCATTACAATGTTTAGGATTGTTGATTTAATCTCTATGCATGAGTAATTCTCTTTGGGCTAAGGGCTTCGGCCTAGCCATGTAGCTTTTGTGCATGTTATTTATCATAGATGGGATCATGTATTAGTTTGTATGACATGATGATTATTGTATCCTCTCTTGCCTCAATCCAAGGACTTGTCAGGTACCCAAGACCCCGAGGATTGAGCTAGGTATAGGGAGTATGAGTAATGACTAATCTATAGGTTGGGAACCCCGGTGACAGAAGGGGTAGTACGGCTGTATGTGAGGGATTTACTTGGGATTAACGGTGACATCACTATGCATATCATTAGTTCTCTTTCTTCTATGGATGAGACTAGTAGGCTATTGCTATAAGCGGTTGTGGAGGAAATAGCAATTATGGATGCACTACCCACATATAATTATCTTTCTCTAACAATTACATGCATACTTTATTATTATATTTTATTCCCATCAGATGTTTTGCACAACTACGGGTGAAACTGAAAGTCCTAGGCCCTCTCTCTCCATCATCGACAACAACAAAAGGCAGCGAACTCTTGGTCCAATAAAACACAAAAAGAATTCTAAAACTCCCAAAGGTCCATTAAAGTAACTTCACTATGCTTTCTTCTTCCCAAGGATTCGATAACCTAGGTCTACTAGGGAAAAAGAGCTATACTACATCCGTAATCCGAATCGAATGTATCATTGCTCACCCTGGTCGCGTATGACAATGCCGACTGGGGATGCCTGGGACGTCGCATGCTTGTGCGATGGTGCGACTATTGTCCCTCATGACGTCGGGATGGCGGGGGTGGCAGCGATCGACGAGGGCAAGCCTTGTCTCCCTTGTCGGAAGATATGGGTATGGCATCAGCCCTGTTACGTGCATCCCTCCGCCTTCTCTCCGTGGAGCCTGTATGTGATCCTTCGTTGTGAGGAGATCTTGGCCTTCGGCGGCTATTTAGGGTTGACTGGCAAAGCTCCGGATTGGACTCAAGCCTTTGCGATGTGGATTTCTCCTGCTGTTTTCAAGCCTTGGCTACAAGGTCAAAGACCTGAGCCACCGCCTCTGGCGACCTGTCCTATTCGAGGAGGGTCTTGGTGATGACCATGTTGAGGGCGGGAGTTGGCATTACTTGCCTCCCCTCTGAATCAATGTATGGGGTGGCCTTTGCCTGTTTGGACACTTCCCATCCTAACTTGCATCGAATGCCGGGATCTTCAGAAACGTGAGTTGGTGCCTTCTTCACCTTGTGCTTTAATGGCAACTGCTTGTACTCAGCCTCAATTGCTCTTGCAGCCTTGATCGATTGTTGCGCCTTGGCCAAATCTCTGTCCAGCTGGGCTCCCTGTTCTGTGATACATTTCGCCTCCTCGAGGATTTCTGCATGTTTCTCATCGAGCTCCGTAACGCTCCGGATATGGGCGATAGTGGTGGGCTCGGCAAGGAGTGGACCGTACATCACCTTGTCGGTGGGAGTAACTAGTGGGTTGCCAGCTGCAGACGTTGATGGTGGTGGTGGCAAGTTTGTTTGTTTGGCAGTACTGGGGCATGTGGTGAGTTCCTGCGCCTATTATGGGGGAATAGCCAAAGGACGCATGGCTTTGGCCGGGCCCAGAGGTTCGGCGGCCTTCTTTGCCACTACCGCTCTGGTAACCGCAAGCATGGGTAGAGCTCTTTCAGGTTCCGGTTCTTGTTTGTCTTCTTCCATCACGCTCCTGATGGCGTCTAGCACCTATCAGGAAGTGGTAGCTTTCTTGGCGCGCTCCTCCCTATCGATCTCCATTCTCCCTCATAGCAGCATCGTATTCTTCCGAGTTAGCGTCTGAGTCGCCACCATCCATGTTGATGTCGGCGTATAGTGCGTCAAGCACTGAGTCGGAGTTGGCTTCTGTTTTGTTGATGGCGGAGGTGGAGGGGGTGGTGGAGGGCCATTGTTGTTGCTTCATCCGGCTTCAAGTCTAGGCATGGCCTTGGTGTTCTCCTCAGTGTCCGCGTAGTCATTGACAATTGTGACCATCTAGCCAATGGTGAGTGAGTCGGCGGCCTGCCGCCTCCTGCGTGTATGCTGGAGGAGTGTCCCAAGCATGAGCCCTTCCACAAATTGGTAGACGAATTCGTTAGCACGGTCACCTTCTAGGGTTTCCCTCACCCTCATCCATCTGGCAAGGTATTCACGGGGAGATTCTCCGTCCCTCTGAACGCATCTGGCCAGATCGAAGATGGTAACGACGCCGACAAAGTGTGACCTCCATGTGTCTAATGCTCGGGGAAGCCAAGCGGATCTACGGGGTCCTTCCACTGTTATATCCTGCATAGGGGTGGTTTGGGTGGGCCTTGGATTTTCCTGATCTGAGGCGGCATACTCCAGAGAGAGATATGACCCAGATTCTTCCGCGAACGTGTCCTGCCCGTAGGCGGTCCGTGTGGGCCTTGACGAGTTTCCGACTTCCTGGGAGCTAGGACCCGAGTCAGTTTCGCTGATGAAGATGTGGATGTCTCTGACTAGGACGACAGAGCAGCAGGTAGGGTTCGTCTTCACCCGGACCCAGAACTCGTCCGGAGGGACGATCAGGACGTTGACGGAGAAGAGGACGCTCACAATGGCTACAGTGTCACCGATTCCCGCGAAGAGCTTGGACCTCGCCCGGTGTAGAGCTCAAAGCGCCTCTTGCCCCACGGTAGGCGCCAACTGTCGTGGTATTGCCGACGAGTACGCCATGGAGGGGTCCTCATAGAGCGTGTTTATAGAGGTGGGGGAAGGCGACGAGTTGGCGTGTACGAGGTAACACAACTTACCCAGGTTTGAGTCCCACAACGGTAGCAGAACTCTACTCCTACTATAAATCACTATAATGGCAATACGCCGAATTACAGAGATTGGTTCGCTGTGCGAGGGTGTTGTGAATCGTTCCCTAAAGGCTCCCACAGGTCCGGATTATAAAGGCACAAGAACCTAGGTTTACAGGGAAAGGACCTTGCCAGACAAGTTACAGAGTCCTACACTAATACTAACTAGTCTTCGTGTCTTGTACTCCAAGGCTCCGAGTATGTCGGTGACTCCCACGTAGCCTTCCTACATTCGGCATGGGCCTCCCTTCTAGATCCGTGTAACTAGGCCACCCAGCAGGCCATGGGCCATGCTATCAACTGTGGGCCACCTGGGTTAGCCAGATTAGAGACATGCAATGGTGATACCCATTTAGCATATCCCCAACACAGACATTTTTTGTTGAACCGGAAGGACTACCTCCTCATAGATCCTCTTACGACGGTATTCCACTTCTACTGGCTCCAAACCCTCAAACAGCAGGCCCTATAGAATGTTTTACAATAAGAAAAACTCAATTGAAGCCACAATCAAGCAAATGTTGAAAACAAAGAGATACAACCAAGCAATAGTCCCTATTCTTCACCAACCATCTTAGTTAAGAAGAAATGAAAATCATGGAGAGTGTAGGTTTTAGAAATCTGAATGATATGATGGTGAAAAAGAAATTTCATATCCCTATCATAGAGGATCTATTGGATGGATTGCATGGTGCAATAATATTCTCCAAACTAGACTTGGGGTCTGATCATCACCAAATAAGGATGAAAGATGAAGACATTCCCAGGACAACCTTCTCCACACATATGGGTCACTATGAATACATAGTGATGCCATTTGGGTTAAGTAATGCTCCTGCCACATTTCAAGAACTCATGAACACAATCTTCAACCAATACCTCGGGATATTTTTCTTGGTTTCTTTGATGACATATTGGTATGCACCACAACACCCCTCCAACACCAACATCACCTAAAAGTAGTACTAGGGGTACTCAGAAATCACCAGCTCAAAGCAAAGCTCAGTCAATGCATCTTTGGCCAAGATAGTTGAATACTTGGGACACATTATATCTGGCAAAGGAGTAGATACTGACCCATAAAAAATAAAAGATATCATTTCTTGGAAGAAACCTACTACTATCAAAAAAAGTTGAGAGGATTCTTGGGCCTTACAGGATATTACAGAAGATTTATCAAAGGTTATGCAACAATCTGTCAACCTCTGTTCTTGGCCCTGAAAAAGATAATTTCCGATGGGCTATTGAGCAAGAAAAAGCATTTGTGAAGCTCAAAGAAATCATGTCAACACCACCTCTCCTAAGCTTGTCTGGTTTTAGCCAGCCTTTTACACTAGAAACATATGCTTACAATAGTGGTTTGGGTGAAGTGCTACTTCAATAAGGCAGACCTCTAGCTTTTTAAAGTCAAAGCTTAGGACCAAAAACAAGTGCATGATCCATCTATGAGAAGGAAGCTTTGGTCATCCTCCAAGATCTTACAAATGGAGGCACTATTTCCTTGGCAACAATATAATCATCAAGATAGGCCAACAATCACTCAAGTACTTGTGCCGTCAGATATTGTTAGAAAGAATTCAACACAAACTCATGCTGAAACTTCTGGAATTTGACTATTCCATAGAATACAAAACGGGTCAAGATAACACAACTTCAACTGCCTTATCGAGGAAATTCCAACAAGTGGATCTACCAACAAACAAGGAGAACCACCAACACCTTCCTACCCGTCAAGCTATATCGATATCATTTCCAACTTGGCTAACTGAAGTTGCTAACACATATGTTGATAATGCTCACTTTAGGAAACTATTGTAAGAGCTAGCAATAAACAAAGAGAGCAACCCTAACTTCTCATTGCAGTCTAGCATTTTAAGATACACAAGTAGAATATATATTGACACTACTACAGACCTTAGGAGTAAATTCTTTCAAACCTTCCACTCTTCACTATTTGGAGGACATTCTAGAAATAGTGTGACACTTCACAAGATACATCAATTGTTCTATTGGCCCAAGTTAAAACAGGATATTGTAGCACAAATGCAGCTTGCCCAACCTGCCAGATTTAAAAAACTGAGAAAGTGACATACCCAGATCTCTCAAACCCCTAGCTATTCCTGAACAAAAATGGACAGAAATAAGCATGGATTTCATTGAAGTATTGCCAAAATCAAGGGGGAAAGATGTGATTTTGGTGGTAGTTGATAGACTGACCAAATATGTGTTAGAGATATGCCCTAGAAGTAAATAATAAAGATGTTTTTATGTCATATATCAAATGTTCATAATAAGTTTCATGTCATGCTATAACTGTGTTAAGCGGAAACATTAGTACATGTGTGGTATGTAAACAAACCAAGTCCCTAGTAACCTCTAGTCAACTAGCTCATTGGTCAACTAATGACCGAGATTTCCTGATCCTGGACATTTATGTCAATTGATAATGGGGTCATGTCATTGAGTGAATGATGTGATGGACACATACCCAAATTGAGTATTGCAATGATATCCAATCATAAACTTCAACATTGTGATAACTAGGAAAAACGTAGTAACTCAATCCCTTGACCGTGGGATCATATCTAATCACTATCACTAGAGGATGCCTTGACTGCATCAACTGTCACACCATAACAAGGTGATCATAAAGGTGTCTATCAGGTATTCTGAAGGGATAGGTTGAGGTGTATGCATCAAGATCCGGATTTGCCCATCCATGTGACAGATAGATACTCTAGGCCCACTCGGTGAGATTACAACTACGAAGCTTGCAAGCATGTGATTAGGTCACGAGAATATAATATCACGGAACGAGTAAATGTGTTTGTCGGTAATAAGATCAAACTAGGTATAGAGATACCGATGATCATATCTTGGAAAAACCATGTATTGTGAAGCAAAGGGATTAGGACTCGATGATTAAGGTTCAAGCGATCAAGTTAATTCGTGAAATGCATGAGGGCCATCATGGGTTTTCATATCCCGATGTTGGTCATTGATCGGAAAGGTATCTCGATCATGTCTGCGCATTCCTGAACCGTAGGGTGGCACACTTAAGGGTATGACATTTAGGGTTTGATCGGAGATCATTGGAGAAAAGAGGGAACTCCAGAATTGTTCTGTAGAGAGATCAGAAAGGTTTTGGAGTCAATGAAATGTTCAGAGACTTAAATATTTTTTTTAGTATTTAACTAAATGGTTTAAATTTAAATAATAAATAAAATATGACCTAGCCTTATGGGCCACCATATGGCAGCCCAGTAAGGGGCGATCCACCTCCCCAAGTAGCCGGCAGCCCAAGGAGGGGAGGGAGGTGCACGACATGGAGGGTGCAACGATGGCTGCCCTAGGGCAGGCCCCACCCCAGGCAGCGGCAACCCTAGGTGTCCCCTACCCCTTGGCCTATATAAGGAGGAGGAGTCCCCTCCCCTCATTCGTCCCATTGGCATTTGCCTATCTCCCCCTCTCTCTTCCTCGCGTATGGTTCCGTAATATTGGAATGTGCATATGGGGTTTGAGTTCTCCACCATACGCATGCCGTCGTGCTGCTAGTTCCTCGGTCCGGATCAATCTTCTTCTGCTACTTCGCTTGACTGGAGCCTAGGGGACGTCGTCGACACCGGACGCTTATAGAACTGCAAACGTGCTACCAGTTGTGGCACTCATTGCTTGTATGTCTGTACGACCTTGAGATCGGTGTCGCTGTACGACTACATCGTCAACGTTCATTGGAACGTCAACACTTTTCAGTCCGCAAGGGTATGAACACCGAATCCTCTGTTACCTTACATCTGCATAGAATAGATCTTGGCTATATCGTTGTCGTTGTTAGGATTTTTTTTTGTTTTGTGCTATGGAACCCTACCATGTGCTCACTTCCTGGCCCTGTCACACTCCTACAATGTGTAGAAGATTGTAGATCTCTTCATGGACAACATTATTAAGCTGCATGGCCCTCCGGCCAACATTGTTAGTGATAGGGAAATAATCTTTACCAGTCAACCATGGAAAAACCTATTTGCAACCTTCAACACCAAATTGAACTAAATCATAGCTCACCACACTGAATCTGATGGCCAGACTGAAAGGGTAAACCAATGTGTTGAGAAGTATCTCAGATTCATGGCATTTCAAGAACCAAAAAAGTGGGATGATTGGCTTCCAACAAGAGAGTGGTGGTACAATTGCTCCTACCACACCTCCATAAACATGTCACCCTTTGAGGCACTCTATGAATACAAATCTCCACTGCTACAACACACTATTGTCCCTTGCAATGTTTCACCTGAGGTTCAAGTGAACATCCAAGAAAAGGATCACATGCTCAAGCTACTGCAGCAAAACCTCCTCAGAGCTTAGAATATAATGAAAAAATACGCTGGCCAACACAGAACTGAGAGAACCTTTGTAGTTGGAGACTTTGTCTATCTGAAAATGCAACCCTATAGAGAAACTGCACTAGTTTTATGCAATGCAATAAATCTGACATCAAAGTGGTATGGTCCTTTTCTGGTTCTGAAAAAAGTTGGTCCTGTTGCTTACCATATCCAACTACCAACAAAGTCCCAACTACATAACATGTTCCATGTGAACCAAATGAAGAAACACATCGGCAAGAATGCAGTGCCAAACCCAAAATTAACACTGGTGACTGATGACCCACAAGTGTAGGGGGTGTATCGTAGTATTTTTGATAAGTAAGAGTGTCGAACCCAACGAGGAGCAGAAGGTGTTGGCTAGTGGTATGGATCAGGAATTCTCTGCAAATACTTAGCAAACGGATTTTTAGGGGTTTTTGATAATGCAAGTAAATAAAGTACGAGTAAATAAAAGACAATAAGAATAAATGCAGCAAGTGGCCCAATCCTTTATTCAGCAAAGGATAAGCCGGTTGTATTACTTAAGATGACCAAACGTTCTCAAGGACACATGGGAATTCTGTCAAGTGCTTTCACTTCATATAGTTGATTAATCTTATTTAGCTTGCTAAGTGTTGTGTGGGTGAACCTGTGCTAATGTACCGACCTTCCTAGGACTAATACATACTTGTGATTATACCCCTTGCAAACATCCATAAGTACAAGGAAGTAATTAAGGTAGAAACCTAACCACAGCTTTAAACTCTAAGACCCTGACATCCCTTGTGCAATGGTTTCCTAACGGGGGTTTAGGTTTCTGTCACTCTGGCAACCCCTATGATTAGTAGCCAAATACACATTGCATTCCCCTAGGCCCATATAGGTGAAGTGTCATGTAGTCGACGGTCACATGACACCACTAGAAGAAGTACACCACAACTTAAATATCAAACTATTGAATCTTTCTCAACACAATTCCACTACTAACAACATGACTTCTCCCATGTCCTCAAGAACAAAACGAACTACTCACAAGACATCATATGGATCATGATCAGAGATGGAATAATGATGTATAACAATCTAAACATAAACAATAATTCAATGGTTCACTCAATAGCATCAACTAGAAAGAGTAATTAACACCAGAAAAGTTTCCCCTAAGAACTATGCAAGATTCAACCCAATTGTTACAGCGATATGGAGATGGTGATGAGGGTGCTGGTGGAGATGATGGTGGTGATTATGATGATGATGATCCCGATGAAGTCCAGCTTGATGGTGGTGTTGATGGCGACGATTTCCCCTCTCCAGGAAGGAATCCCCCCAGCAGAAATCTGTCTGCTGGAGAGATCTTTCTCTCTCGGTGTTTTCCACCCCGCAGAGGCGGCGGAATCTTTCTATGGTCGCTCTCCAGGTATTAGGGTTCCGTGGAGATAAAAAACGCCAGAGGGGAGAGCTGGAGGTGGACCAGGACGGCCACACCACCTGGTGGCGTGACCCAGGGTGGCCTGCGCCAGGGGGTGGTGTGGGCCCCCTGTGGCCCATCTCCACTCCTCCTTCTGGCAGTCTTCGTCTTCTGGAAAAATAGGATTTTCCATATATTTTCCCGGATTTTCTGATCTTCGTGAATTTTGCCTCCAAACAGCACCTTTTCCATCAGAATCCTGACTGCAGCGGTCCATGCTCCAAAAGTCATCAACCATGCAAAAACAGATGAAATAACATAAGTATCATCTCTTAATATGAAATATATCAATGAATAACAGTAAATTATGATATAGAATAGTGATGCAAAATGGACGTATCAACTCCCCCTAAGCTTAGACTTCGCTTGTCCCCAAGCGAAACTGAGCTCAATAAACATGGCCTCAGGTTTATGGAGTGAAGAGTCGATAAAAGAATACGGACAAGAAGCATCACATTCATCAATACATAAGTCATAATAGAAGACAACTCACTATTATATAACTTAACTTGCAATAAGTAAAGGAAACACAATAAAGATACATAAAGTGAATCATAATTGGTAATGGCAAACTTACCTCTTGGTCGAAGAATAGTTGACAATTTGTGATACATTGCAAATGTATCTATAATTTTTGAAGTTCCATGCTTGGTTTTATCTACTTTATTGTGTTTTGTCCACACTTTGGAGTACTTTTCATATGATTTCTTGGACTAAACTATTAACAAGAGCCACGATGGATGACCATTTTCTGTTGTTTTTGGTTCCAGGAAAGTCAGAAAATGAATATTCTCGAAATTGGACGGGACAAAAACCAAAGTGCCTATTTTTCTGGAAGACATCTGATGCCAGAATATGAGACGGAGAAGAGCTAGGGCGCCACACCACAGCCACGCAGGCACTGCCAGCGCCGAGGTGGTCTGGCCGACCCCAGCACCCCCTCGGCCTCTCCTTCCGCCTATATATTACCCTCGGGACCAAAACCCTAAGTACCCGATCAAAAATCCACGAAAGAGTCTCTAGCCGCCGTCATCTCCATCCCTAGATCGAGAGGGATCTGAAGCTCTTCCGGCACCTGGGAGAGGAATTCACCACAGGCCTTCTTCATCATCATGCAAACCTCCGGTGTGATGCGTGAGTAGTTCATCCTTGGACTACGACTCCATGTAGTAGCTAGATGGCTGGTTCTCCTCCTTTGTGCTTTCATGTCTAGATCTTGTGAGCTCCGTTCATGATCAAGATCATCTATTTGTAATTCTGCATGTTGTGTTTGCCGGGATCCGATGGATATTGAGATGTTATTTCAGATTGATTATTGATTCTATCATGTCTTTGTTATTTGTGATCTTGCATGCTTTCCATTGTTAGTAGCTATCTTGGCCAAGTAGATGCTAGCAACTCCAAGAGTTAGTATTTATGCTCGATAGTGGGTTCATGCCTCTGGTAATCTGGGGAAGTGACAGAAATCTCTAAGGTACTAGATGTGTTGTTGCTACTAGGGAGAAAATAACAATCCTTTGTTCATATAACAATCCTATTGTTTACATTACACGCAATTCGTAAAGCAATAATCTGTTGCTTGCAACTTAATACTGGAGGGGGTTCGGATGAAAACCTGAAGGTGGATTATTAGTCATAGATGCAGTTGGATGGCAGTCTATGTATAATGTTGTAATGCCCAATCAAAGCTCAAAGGAATCAAGATGATTAGTATATGCATGTATTTCTTTCTCGATGTTTGTCAATTGCCCCGCTGTAATTTGTTCACCCAGCATGTTATCTATCTTAAGGAGAGCCACCTCTAGTGAACTATGGATCCCGGTCCTTTCTTTTACATACAATCTATAAACTATTTACTGCTTTGTGTTTACTTTCTGCAAACTATTACTTCCTTCCATTCGATACGTTTAATCCTTTGTTTTCAGCAAAACCGGTGAGATTGACAACCTCATCGCAAGTTAGGGATAGAGTTCTGTGGTTGTGTTGTGTAGGTCTCCTTCTTTCTTGGCACCGGTAGTGCGCCCTGCCATCGTCCAGCTAGCTACACCTTTGGGGTGTTTCCTTGCTCCTACTGGATTGACAACCTTGGTTTTGTACTGAGGGAAAACTTGTTGTTGTGCTCATCATACCTTCCTCTTGGGGTTCCCCAACGAGCTTGATATATTTTGGGCCATCAATTTGCTGGAGTTCACAAATAACTGGTATTCAATGATAGATTTCAAAGTAGTAATCACCAAGATAAGAGCAATGTGCAAAACAAGGAACATAAGAAACATGATTGAATAAATCATCATATGAATGAATGAAACACAACAACTCAAAATACTTGCTGAGATAGAAAGGAATAGGTTTACTGACTCAACTAAAAAATAAAAGAAAGGCCCTTCGTAGAGGGAAGCATGGATTTCAAGTTTCATAAAGAGCTCCCAAAAATTATGGTACTTATTAGCTTTCAGCTCTCATTTCCCCTATCATAAGCATCTTTTAGGTGATTAAGGTTAAAGTGATCAAATATGAGGATATGCTTGACAAGTTGTAAGATGAAAATCTCATGTCCCTTGAATACGAGGGCTGCTCCTCATGCTACTCAAGTTTAGTCACCGGTAAGTTCTTGTCATAGTAAGCACATGTGTATCATAGAGAACCGCCAACGGGGTACCCCTTGCCCGATGATACGGAAGAATCCCCATATCAAAATGACAAGGCAAGCAAACAACAAGCATCTCAGCAATCTTCTTATTTACCATGGGAATATGGTGCTTTTTTCTCTCTTTCCTATTTTCTCATCTCTTTTTTTTCTTTTTCTCAATCTCTATCTCTTTTCTCTTTTTTTATAAGAAGAATGCTTCATAGATGCTCGTTATGGTTACGCTGCAGGTTTCCACCATGACGGCATGGATTAGACCGGCAACCTAGGCGTTTCTCTAACACACATACGTAACTCCATGGACTTACAAGCTCCCCTTTCATTTCACACCGACGACATCCATAGACAAAAGAACATGATATCAACTAGGTACAAAGTACCAGTGAAATGTTGAAAGCGTTCCCCATGACAAAGATGGTTCGCTAATTCACAACTCACAAAGCGCAAGCATATACGCAACATAGATGGGCACAATGGTTCAAGTTTATTAAGTGCAAGAAAGTAAAGTGTGCCATCAAGTTCGTGAGAGCTTTAATCACTAATTTACACATAACAAGTTTAATTTGGAAGGTAGATAAAAACATGAATTTACTTGGAATAGCAATAGTGCTAATAGGTAGGTATGGTGGACACAAATGGCATAGGTTTGGTTTAAGGATTGGATGCACGAGAAGAATTCCCTCTCAGTACAAGTTTTTGGCTAGCAAGGCTGGGTAGCAAGTATAAGAGTTGAAGGAAGCAAACAAACATACAAGTGATAAAAAAACATGCAATCTTCCTTGGAAGCACAAAAGATCTTAACCAGAGAATACTAAACTTATGACCAAATCAAGAAAGAAAGATGATGAAATTATATTTCTTTAAGAGTACTTCTATCTTTTTCATTCAATTCTCACAAATAGTGTTGCTACTGACCGAGCCAGGTTTGCCAAAACCAACTAAATTAACTCAATGATCCCAGAGTGATACCAATACTAACAACAAGATCAATCATATAATCATGAATTGAAAACTAATATAAGATATGCAAAAGAGTAAAAGATAGAACTTCTCATTAATATTCCATAAGGGCTACTCACACCAAGTGATACATATCTAACGAGAGAGGGGACACTTCCATAATGCAAACCATCCTACATTATAACTTCTCTATTCATGATATGACTCTACTAAAAAGGTAAAAAGATAGAAGATAGTGATGTGATACCGCGGCACTCCCCCAAGCTTGGAACAAACCAAGGGGATGCCAAACCTGATGACGAATTACTCCTTCGGTGGTGGTGGTATTCTCTCATCATTGTCCGACTTCCAGGGTAAGGGCTCCCCATCAACAAAGGACATCGTGGTCTCCAGCATCCTAAAACTTGCAACAGCACTTATGTGTTTAAACCTAACCTCGTACTCACAGTTTTGATTTTGAATGTCATAGAGCTGTGCTTGCAGTTGGTTGCTTGTTTGGCGGAGTGATAGGACTTCATCCTTGAGCTCAGCAGTCTCCTTTTGGCACTCGGCGATGAGTTCAGAACAAATCTTAAGGATGATATCCACTTTGCGCTCTGCCATCTTCTTGTACCTAAAGACTTCTTGCTCCAGTACTTCCGTCCTGTCTTCCAGACTTCCTTCACCTTTATGGCCTCGGACCTCCTTTATCCGTACCTCTCCATCTTCAAGCAACAACTCCCTGGGATGAATCTTCAACTCTCTCATGTATGGGTTGATGATATCCGCAGAGAAATCTTCCTTGGCTGATCCAGAGGAAGACATTGTGGCTCCAAATCTAGGACTCTACCTGTCAGAAACAGATCGAAACGAAAACATGACGAGAACATGATATACGAACCTCGGGGATCCAGGGGATTATATATTATGAAGTTTCACAACAAAAGGAAGGTACTGGGAGAAAACAGGTCGGAGACGGAGTCCGAGGTGGCCACACCACCTCGTGGCGCAGCCAGGGGTGGGACCGCACCATAGGGTGGTGTGAGCCACCCTGGCTCCGTTTCCGTCCCTCTTTCGCTTTGTATCTTTCCTTGTTGGCTAAAAACTGCAAAAATTTAACTAGATAGATCTTTCGCAAAACTTTTCTTACCAGAACTGTTACCTATTCGAAAATGGACTCTGCAGGTCTCTGAATTTTGTTTTTCGTAGATTCTTCCGGAGTCACCACTTGAATAACATAAATATCTTCATATTCATACTCATATTGCTTGAGTCATGAAACCTTTCTTTTTCTTATTACACCATTTTTTCCACTAACCTGGAAATTTCTTTCACACAAAACTTTACACAGTTCTCATTAGCAACATTAGTATAAGTGAAGTGATAAAACCTTTTGAGTCCAATTTCAACTGAAAACCATCAAAACATAAGCTACTGTAGCAACACCTTCCAAAAACCCAAAAAGAATTCAAAAAGGAAATCGATTAAAGAAGCAAATGCAAGAGTGGCAAAATCTGTCAAAACAGACCAGCAGGTAAAGATCAATTTTTTCGAAAATCTTCAGTTGCTCAAATCAAAAAGTGCAAAACTAACTAAAGTTAAATAACAACCTGGGGCAGAAGCACAAAACATTACAGCTCAATCCGAGATATAGAGATCTCTCACGAATTTTTACGGTGAAGCACACAAATCTGTTTAGGGACAGCAACTTCCCCAAATCTTACTTCTGTCTCATTAGAGGTTGATCTTGACGCAAAAACCAAACAAAGAGGATAAGGAGAGGTTATTACCGAGGTAATAACTTCCAAGACTCAAAGAAACAAAAACAAACTGAAAGCAAGAATAAATTGGGTTGTCTCCCAAAAAGCTCTTTCTTTATAGCCATTAAGATGGGCATGATAATTTTGATGATGCTCCCTTAGGAATATGAATTGAAGTGAAAGAGAGCATTAAGAAGCAAAAATACACATGTTTAAGTCTAACCCACTTCCTATGCAAGGGAATTTTGTAAACAAACAAGTTGTTGAAACCAGAAACTACTAGCATAAGAAGGCAAAAGAAATGCAACTTAAAAACTTTCAGCATAAAACGAGGAAATTTGATATTATTGAAATACATAAGAACACTTTTCCCTCTCTCATAGTAACTTTCAGCATCATGCATAAACTTAACAATATAACTATCGCAAGGGCCATCGTAACAATGATCACTTATCCTAACGGAAAACACAGGAACACTAGCTCTCATAACACTACTTTATGAAATAATATTAGAGGTATCCTTACCAAGGATAATGTGTCCCTCTTCTACATATTTAGTGACAAAGTCTTTCACATTTGTTATTATAGGTTCATCATCCATTTGTTTATCAGGTTCAACAGCTTTATTTTTACTTTCACTAACCATACTGGCTATCATAGAATGTTCCTTTATCTTAACTGGGAAAGGCATTTTCTCAATGTAAGGTTCAGATAAGACATGATTAGCAATATAAACTTCAGTATTCCTTGCAGGACACACTTAGCAACATCTTTATAAGGTTCATGATACTTATTCCACTTCTTTTTAGGCACTTCAATGTAGGAAACAAAAGCCTTAAAATAAGTTGCAATAGCTTGAGAGTCTAGACCATAAGCATTTTTTATATTTTGAAAGTCATCAGTTCCCATAAAAGATTCAATGCATTCATAATCATAATTTATATCTGACTTTCTTCCTTTGTCATTCTCCCATGCTTCAGCATTATCTTGAATATGGTCCAGAAGATCCCATTTAGCTTCTTATTCCATGCGAGTGAATGATCCAGCACAAGAAGCATCCAATAAATCCTTATCATGAAGAGAAAGCCTTGCATAATAATTATTGATAATAATATTGTTGGGGAGCTCATGAATGGGACATTTGAGAATTAGTAACTTCAATCTCCCCCAAGCTTGAGATGTACTCTCTCCATCAAGAGGCCAAAAGTTGTATATTTGATTCCGATCTTTATGAATCTCACTAGGAGGATAAAACTTTGAATAAAAGAGAGGTACTATTTCCTCCCATTCAAGAGCTTGACCATTATTTAGCAGCTTATATCAGTCCTCAGCTCTTCCTTTCAGTGATAATAAGAATAACTTCTTCTTAACTTGATATGTAGTAATACCTGCACACTTGAACAACCCGCATAATTCGTGTATAAAGAGCAAATGATCACCGGGATGGATAGTTCCATCCCCAACATAGTAGTTATCCATAACACGATCAATAATTCTTGTAGGTATTTTAAAAGTATCATTCTCAGTAGGTGGTGGTTCATCTACTACCTTAGAAGTGGTAGTAGCATTACAAAATAAGAAACTCAGCGAATTATCCATATTCAAAATAAGGCAACTAACAGAAGTAAACAATACTCATAGTAGAAGTTTCCTTTACCAGTTCCACTTTCCAATAGCGCTTCACTCCCCGGCAACGGCACCAGAAAATAGTATTGATGACCCACAAGTATAGGGGGTGTATCGTAGTATTTTCGATAAGTAAGAGTGTCGAACCCAACAAGGAGCAGAAGGTGCTGGCTAGTGGTATGGATCAAGAATTCTCTGCAAATACTTAGCAAACGGATTTTTAGGGGGTTTTGATAATGCAAGTAAATAAAGCACGGGTAAATAAAAGACAATAAGAATAAATGCAGCAAGTGGCCCAATCCTTTATTCAGCAAAGGACAAGCCGGTTGTATTACTTAAGATGACCAAACATTCTCGAGGACACATGGGAATTCTGTCAAGTGCTTTCGCTTCATATAGTTGATTAATCTTCTTTAGCTTGCTAAGTGTTTTGTGGGTGAACCTGTGTTAATGTACCGACCTTCCTAGGACTAATACATACTTGTGATTATACCCCTTGCAAACATTCGTAAGTACAAGGAAGTAATTAAGGTAGAAACCTAACCACAACTTTAAACTCTAAGACCCTGACGTCCCTTGTGCAATGGTTTCCTAACGGGGGTTCAGGTTTCTGTCACTCCGGCAACCCCTACGATTAGTAGCCAAATACACAATGCATTCCCCTAGGCCCATATAGGTGATGTGTCATGTAGTCTACATTCACATGACACCACTAGAAGAAGTACACCACAACTTAAATATCAAACTATTGAATCTTTCTCAACACAATTCCACTACTAACAACATGACTTCTCCCATGTCCTCAAGAACAAAATGAACTACTCACAAGACATCATATGGATCATGATCAGAGATGGAATAATGATGTATAACAATCTGAACATAAACGATAATTCAATGGTTCACTCAATAGCATCAACTACAAAGAGTAATTAACACCGGGAAAGTTTCCCCTAAGAACTATGCAAGATTCAACCCAATTGTTACAGTGATATGGAGATGGTGATGAGGGTGCTGGTGGAGATGATGGTGATGATGATGATCCCGATGAAGTCCATCTTGATGGTGGTGTTGATGGTGACGATCTCCCCTCTCCGGGAAGGAATTCCCCCAGCAGAAATCTGTCTGCCGGAGAGATCTTTCTCTCTGGTGTTTTCCACCCCGCAGAGGCGGCAGAATCTTTTTGTGGTCGCTTCCCAGGTATTAGGGTTCCATGGAGATAATAGACGCCATAGGGGAGAGATGGAGGTGGACCAGGGCGGCCACACCACCTGGTGGCGCGGCCTAGGGTGGCCCGCGCCAGGGGGTGGTGTGGGCCCCCTATGGCCCATCTCCACTCCTCCTTCTGGCAGTCTTCGTCTTCTAGAAAAATAGGATTTTCCATATATTTTCCCGGATTTTCTAATCTTCGCGAATTTTGCCTCCAAAAAGCACCTTTTCCATCAGAATCCTGACTACAACGGTCCATGCTCCAAAAGTCATCAACCATGCAAAAACAAATGAAATAACATAAGTATCATCTCTTAATATGAAATATATCAATGAATAACAGTAAATTATGATATAGAATAGTGATGCAAAATGGACGTATCAGTGACTGTTAACGGGAAGATCAAACATGAACCTCTGTCTATCCTCTAGCGTCACCAAGTACCATGCTTCACAGGGGACTACGGCATTGTTGTGACTCATTGGCTCATTCACTAGGAGACCATGAACGCTGAGGATGCAACTTAGGAAGATGCTTTGTTTATACAGAGCACCTTCCCTGAATTCAAGCCCTGAACTCTTGGCGCAAGGGGGGGGCTCTATTGGGACCTCGTCGACACTCTACAAATCAATGTCGAGGATTACCAGATACCGCTTCACAAGGATCCAACGACAATACATCATCATTCTGTTGGGCCATGTAGAGATAAACAAAACTTTTCCACTATGCGGTGCTCCCAAGATCTAGCTTAGGTGATAGGTCACGAGATTTACCACTAGACGCGCAGGTGCGGATTATTAATGAAGTGTGTCAGTTGATGTCATGACGAACGATCCCATGTACAGCGCGTCTAGATCCCCACAAACTCCTTCGTCTCCAGCACCGCACGTGTAACGCCTCTACCGGTATCCACACGTACAGGGAGGAGCTCTAGAAAGAGGACTGCTAGATCATGTCTATCCTGAAATGGGAGTGGAGAAAGTGATGGCTAGGTCAGGGACTATCCCTTGTCACTCCACTTATATACACTCTTAGCTGGGCTCAACGCTTGAGGCCCATCTAGGCCATCTCCTAATCTCCACATGGACTCCTTTCCCTTAAGTGTGTGACCCTGTAGGTTCACGTACACCTGTACACGACATGAGTCACCACTTCGAGTCGATAGCTGGTAGCGGCCTCTAGAGAGATGTGCCAACTCCCAAGTGTCATAAAAGTCAGAAGACGAACCTTTCTCAATGTGACTTCCATCCAAGTCCCTTTGCCTCACGATATACCTTGTCAAACTATAGGATAATAATTGTTATCCTTCAAATAACTCAACTCTCTTCTCGATCCAAGATAAGTGATTCATCCGACTAACTCTTAGTCGACCGCCTCGGTTGACACTTAACCAAGTTGTGCATGTCCATGCTTTCCGAATCATATCTTCCGAGAGGGCCTAGAGAATATCTCTCCAGTCAGAGGGGCAAAATCCCATCTTGATCATACACATCACATAGCTTGATTCTTAGTCAACCTGAACTCTGCCTTTATAATTTCCCTTTGACAGAACAACGTCTGACAAAACCTAAGTTGGCCCCATAACTTGTATTGTGCAATAACCTCAAGTCTAAGGATTACATTGATTGAGACATACAAATGACGACTTGTTTGTTGTATCTCAATATTGGTCAGTCCTACTCGCTAAACTCTTTTAGTCGAATCCGTGTAAGTAGGAATAGCATCACCATGCCCATGACAAGTGGAACCGAGTCATCAGCCAACTTTCACATAGTCTAAGTTGTGTGTCCAGCACAACCTCTATGACCAAGGACAACTAGTATGAACAACATGAATATATAGTTCCATAATCGAATCACATATTCAATGATACATATCAGTTGTTAATACAAGGACAGTAACTTTATGAATACATTGGGAATAACATCATACATGCCGCCTCTAGGGAATATTCCCAACAGTCTCCCACTTGCACTAGAGCCAATCATCTGACATGACATGTCTAGGCATTTAATGCCCATAGCTCTCCGGTGCGCCTCATGCTTCGGCTGTGGTAGCGTCTTTGTCAACGGATCCACAACGCTTTGCATCCATGTGTACCTTGCATAACTTGATATCACCTTGAAGGGAATATGCCCGAGAGGCAATAATAAAGTGGTTATTATCTTATTCCATGTTTATGATAAATGTTTATTTTACATGCTAGAATTGTATTGATTCGGAAACATCAATACATGTGTGTTTAATAAACAAAAAGGGTTCCTAGTCATGCCTCTCTTATAGACTAGCTTGTTGATTAACAAGATGATCAAGGTTTCCTGATCATGGACATTGGATGTTGTTAATAACAAGGTCACACCATTGGTGGAATGATGTGACGAACATTCATCCGAAGTATAGCATTACGATCAAGTCATTATGTTTATATTGCTATAACATCATACGAAGTAATATTTATCCTTAGACCATGAGATCATGTTAATTGCTAACACCGGAAGAGTATCTTGATAACATCAAACGTCACACCGTAACAGGGTGACTATAAAGGTGGGTTCAGTGCTACGAAGGTGTTATGTTGAGGCTCATGGATCAAGAGTGGGATTTTTCCATCCCGATGACGGATAGATATACTCTGGGCCCTCTCGGTGATATCACATTGAAATAGCTTGCAAGCAAGTGATGTGATCACTAGAATGTTATATCACGGGAACGAGAAAAGAGTGCATGTCGGTAACGAGATCAAACTAGGTATGGAGATACCAATGATCGAATCTCGGACATGTAATATATCGTGGGACAAAGGGATTTAGTTAGTAGCGTTAAAGGTTCTCACGATCACAGAAGTCATCGTTGAATGTGTAGGAGTCAGTATGGATCTCCAGGTCACGCTGCTGATTATTGATCGGAGAGGGGTCTCGATCATGTCTGCATTATTCGCAAACCGTAGGGTGACACACTTAAGGGATACCGACACCATTTGGAGCAAATATGTTTTAGATAAAGATTTAAGAAAGCGCTGGAATTATTTCAATAGACACCGAAAATGTTTCGGGTGAAATTGCTGAAATTGGTTCTGCATGTAATATTTAAATGTTGCAGGGGGTTTTATGTGAATGTTTGTTAATTAAAGTAATTAACAAAATTCTGAAAAAAAATAATAAAAGAGTTTTATTAAATGAGAGAGCATTAAATTTGGAGAAATTTAATGCATTTAATGTGGAGACTTTAAAAGAGAATGTGAAGGGGCAAATTTATGTGGAGGGAGTTACCACCACATGAATGGAGGAGGTGAAGGGTAACCTCCTCCATGCACCGGCCATGAAGGAGGGGCACCCCCCCTCCTACTATAAAAGGCCACCCCCTCCTCACTTCTCACACACACCTCCTTGTGAAGGATCTCTCTCCCCCTCTAGTATTATTTCCCCATGGTCTCGGATTAGCGAGATACATGTTCCCGGTGGCTTTACCTGGAAAGGAGTTGCCGCTTCCGCTGCTTTGCTGGAGCGAGGGACGGAGGTTGTCGGGGTACCGGACGTGTGTGCGATCACGGATGCACCGCTGCTTTGCGGTGCTAGACTTGGTGGTGCTAGAGCTAGATCTGATGGACGTGCTAGAGCCGGACCTGCTGGACTTCATCACGATCTTGAGATCGGCAAGTGTACAACTACATCAACCACGAGTTCCTACTCGTTAACAAAGCTCGTTATCTACGAGGGTAAGTTCTCGTTGGATGTATGTCCACCCGTTGCTTTGTACCTAGTAGATAGATCTTGGCGTGTAGTTCACACCGTAGGAATTTTTTTTTGTTTTCTATGTTGCGGACCCAACAGTGGTATCAGAGCCTGATCTATGCGTAGGTGCTTTGCACGGGTAGTACACATATGGTTATATGTGGGCGATGATGATCATGTTATTGCATCTTCTATGTATTTTGGATATTGGTGGCATAGTGGGATGAAGCGGCCCGGACCAACCTTACATGTCATCGTACATGAGACCGGTTCCACGACATGCAACTTGTTTTGCATAAGTGGTCAAGGGTGTCTGTCTCTCCTACTATAGTCAATATCTGATTTACAACGAGTTGCTAATAACTTAGTTATCCTCGTTGTGGTTCATGTTCGTAGGTGAGAACGGTTCTATCTCCAAAAGTCCTAAGCCACGTAAAACTTGCAATTGATAAATTAGAGGCGTCTAGTTAGATCGTTGTTGGGCTAGTGTATTGATATGGTATTGTTGTAAGTAGATGTATGATAGATACTCTTACAACACACTTAACGTGTAAGTTCCATAGACCTTGGCCTTACACACAAAGGAATGATAGAGATCATACCACGATGCAAGTGATAGAGATCAAATGCATGGACCATATCATCTCACTTTACACATTAGATGTTAGCATCTTATACTGCTAGTTTGGCGCTTTCTATAGCATTGTAAGATGATCCCTCTTTTAGATATCAAGATAAAAATGTGTTCTTCCTTAAGTATGCACCGTTTTGTGGATCGTATTTCAAGACACCACATGATGATCGGGTGTACTCGACTCTACGCTTTCATACAAACGGGTGTAAGACAGTTTTACACATGCGAGTACTAAGGTTCTTACTTGGCGAGCCTAGCATGTACTGCATGGCCTCGAACACACGGACCGAAAGGTTAAGCATGAGTCATATAGTTGATATGATGCCCATATATATGCTCGCCTTTGAAGCTACATCAACTCATGTGATGATCGGACTTGGTGTAGTGGATTTGGTTCATGTAATCACCAAAAAGGCACGAGGGATGTCGTTTTTGAGTGGGAGTTCATTTCTAATTTGGATTAGTCGAACCAAATTTGTCATAAATTAAATCAAAGTGAATTTTCGTAGTTTGTTGTAGTCATTGGCATTCGTTTTCTACCTTATGCTTAGTTTTTATTTGAGATAATAGAACTATAGAATTCTGGATATTTACTTTACGAACTGGTATCGTATTGTTTTGAATGTCAATTTAAAGTTTATAAGTCCTATTGCAAACTTTCAGCAAACTCTATTTACACCATGAAGTTTAATAAGTAGTATTAAATCAAGAGTAAGAATTCCAATGTTAGTATCTAAAGTATCATGTTTGCCTCCATAATTATTGATATTCAAAAAGTTGTTTTAATATCAAGATTATATTGGAGCTGGAAATTGTTTCAGAAACCATCATGTGTGAAAGATATTGTGATATCTGAAACAATGTTTTTGGTTGCATTATGATAGAGTATAATTTAGCAAAATACATGTTCTCATATTGTATGAGAATTTGTGAAGGATGGAGATGCTAGGCATCCGAATCTACCAAAAAGGTTTTGGGAACTGATATTATACTCGTGATTCTTCCTTATAGGCTATAGTAGCTTGATCATGAAAGTTGTCATGATAAGGATGAATAGAAGATGTAAGTAAAATGTTTACTACACTAATAGATTACTAAAGAATGGATTTTTGAAAGAACACCAAACATTTGATGATGGTGATCCACTTCAAAGTGCAAGTCCAAAGGTATTAGTATTTGACTATATATGCTTTGTACCATGTGTCATGTTGATGACACCACTATTGATGTTGATAGATTCTTTTAAAAGAAAAGGAATTGCTAAAAGAGAATCTATAAAATATTTGGCAGAAAATAAAAGGTTGGAGATGTCCAACTTAGGTATATAGAAGATATACATGTTATAGCTATATTCCTTGCTTGTTAAAAAATGTGGTTCTTAGGTATTGGATACCGGTATTGGATACCGAATTGGTTGGTATGAAGTGTCATACAGGACAATGCAATTCATGAACTACAATGGCCTAAGTAACCAGCAAGAGAATGAGTGATGATGTTCATCAAAAACAAATAAAGTTTTATTGTGTTTTTCGTTGTCATCAAACCAAGCCTTCAAGATTTTTTTAAATAATTGTTATTTTGTTCCGGTATCATGAGAACAATGGATGTTCAAATAATTACCGTGTTCCATAAAGGATGGATGAAATTTTACAAGTCTAGTTGGAGAAATCACATCCATAAACACTATTGCTAAAATGTCGCAAGACAAATGATTGAAAGATCACTTATGAAGTGACATCGCTGTTTAAATTATATTTGAAAGAAAACATGAAGAAACACCATGTTGATGGATTTTTGGAGCCTTTGATTTTGATCAATTGACGCATGTGAGACTTTCCTCGAGATAATTGAAACTCCGTCCATAGGCCAGAGAGGAACGGATGACTAGCTTATTGGAAATTGTGCATGCTGATGTGCATAGTCCATTATGTGTAGCCATATGCGATGGATCTTTTTGCTTCATATGCTTTCTCCGAAAATTTGAGTGAATATATCTGTATATTTACTTAATAAGGAAGAAGTATGAAACATTTGAAAATTGTTCAAAGACTTTCAAGATGAAGTGGAAAATCATTGTAACAAGAAAAAAAAGAGTTTATGATTCGATCATAAAGGAAGATATTTGAGTTACATGTTTAGCAAAAACACCTAAGACTTGAGGAATTGTTCCATGATTTGTGTTTCCCGATAAACCATAGGAGTATGGCATATTCGAGAGATAAAATCAAACCATGTTTGACATGGTAAGATCAAGGGTGTCATTTATAAAACTGCCACTATGTTTTAAGGATTGAAGCTTTAGAGACTACCGCTTTTACACTGAAAAGAGCACCATCGTGATCCATTGAAATGACACCATATGAGTTATGGTTTGGGATAAAACCTGAATTGTCTTTTCTTAAATTTTGGTATGCTATGCATAAGTAAAATGTTTACAACCAAAGTCGGATAAGCACGTCTTTGTAGGTTATCCCAAAGAATTTGTTGGGAATTTCTCCATAACACCAAGGACAAAAGAGTTTGTTACTTGGAACGTCAAGTTTCTTGAGAAGGAATTTTTCATGAAAAGTTAAGTGGGAGGACAATAAAACTTTGATAAGGTTGTTGAACCTTAGCTATATGTGCTAAGTAGCGCAGTGCCGAAAAGTGTCCCGGTGGCAGCCACAATGCTCATGGCTCTCGTGATTACAAAAGGTGTGATCTCGGAGATTAGAGTTCCTATAGAACCGTGTGGGTCGGTAAGAATCAAATAGTAAGATTTGATAAGCAAGTCGTTACTGTTTTGACAATGATGAACCAACTACATGCAAAGAAGCGATGATGGGCCCTGACTCCATAAAATGACTAGAAGTCATAGAATCCGTGATAGTATCCATACACGAGAAAACAAGTTTCTGAACTTGGAAGACCCTCCAGAAAGGCGTGAAGCCTATCGGTCGTGTTTGGATCTATAAAGAAATAAGACATGGATGTTTAACATCTATGAAATAGTCGACATGTCGGAAAGAAGTTTACGGCATTGTTCAAGGAGTTGACTATGACAAGATTTGATCTTTCATAGCGATATATAGTCTTGACGGATTAATGTAGCAACCACTACATATAATTTGGTATATGGTAGTTGAATAAATAAAACAAGGTTCTTCTAATAGAACGGTAACCTAGGACATGTACATGACATGGTCCGAAGGGTTTTGTTAATTCAAAGGGTGCTAAAAGGGCATGTGAACTTCAATAGTTGAAGTAAACATAGCGGAGTTGGAATCTTCACCATGATGAAACTGTTAAAAGAGTTTAAATTCATCGGAGATGATGAAGATGCTTGCATTTGCAAGAAATTAAGTGGAAGTGCTGAGACATATTTCTAATACATTATGTAGAGGACATATTGTTGATTGGAAATGATGTATCTTGTATTGACACAAGTTAAGAATTTCATGAAAATAAGATTTCGATGAAAGACTTGGGCAAACCCGGAATATTAGGCATTAATATCTATATGGATAGATTAAGGCGCTAATATGGTTGTGCCAGACATACATATATGAGATATTGAAAGGGTTCAATATGGAAACAACAAGAAAGGTTCTTGCTGCATGGAAAGGATTGAATCAAAATTCAAGTGTTTCAACACTTGGTGAGTAAAATCACATGAAGATTTTGATCGATTATACCATGATATGTATATATCCAGAATGTCCTATGCTCTAAATGTTATGAGCATATACCAGAATGATTCATAAGATGATCATTGGACAATAGTAAAGATATTCTTATGAGCTTTGGAAGAACTAAGAATATATAATGTATAAGTGACAATTAGTTAAAGGTAGTTCATTGTAAAGTGTTACATTGATACTAGTTTTGTCACAAGACTCAAATTAAATTTATCTCAATTTAGACTATGGGTGGCACAATGTAATGGAAAGGATGTTCCATGATGGATTTGGATGAGTTCCAAAGTTGAGACATTGTGACAGATACTACAACAAAAGGCTAAGTATATAACTGCTATAGTAGCAGCAAAGGAGGGCATTTGTGTTAAGTAGTTTGTTATCAAACTAGGTGTGGTTCAAAGTGGGCTAATACTATGAAGATATATTGTGTGACAATAATATCAACATATTTTGAGCCGAACGAACTAAAGGTCTCACCAGAGGACCAAATTTATACAATGCCATCTCATTTGAGAATGAGTGATGCGTAGAGACGCAAAGACATGCAAATAC
Organism: Avena insularis; assembly: GCA_023614405.1. Taxonomy (NCBI): domain Eukaryota; kingdom Viridiplantae; phylum Streptophyta; class Magnoliopsida; order Poales; family Poaceae; genus Avena; species Avena insularis. The sequence continues at coordinate 196,350,276 of CM042686.1, read as the reverse complement.
ACACGGATCTGAAACTGTCACATCCGGAGATTATGTTAACCACTAGCAATAGCGTATATGCAACACTAGAAAGCCATAGGTGTTTAATGCGCAAAGTTTTTCAAACTAGATTATTGACTCTAGTGCAAGTGGGATACTGAAGGGAATATGCCCGAGAGGCAATAATAAAGTGGTTATTATCTTATTCCATGTTTATGATAAATGTTTATTTTACATGCTAGAATTGTATTGATTCGGAAACATCAATACATGTGTGTTTAATAAACAAAAAGGGTTCCTAGTCATGCCTCTCTTATAGACTAGCTTGTTGATTAACAAGATGATCAAGGTTTCCTGATCATGGACATTGGATGTTGTTAATAACAAGGTCACACCATTGGTGGAATGATGTGATGAACATTCATCCGAAGTATAGCATTACGATCAAGTCATTATGTTTATATTGCTATAACATCATACGAAGTAATCTTTATCCTTAGACCATGAGATCATGTTAATTGCTAGCACCGGAAGAGTATCTTGATAACATCAAACGTCACACCGTAACAGGGTGACTATAAAGGTGGGTTCAGTGCTACGAAGGTGTTATGTTGAGGCTCATGGATCAAGAGTGGGATTTGTCCATCCCGATGACGGATAGATATACTCTGGGCCCTCTCGGTGATATCACATTGAAATAGCTTGCAAGCAAGTGATGTGATCACTAGAATGTTATATCACGGAGCGAAAAGAGTGCATGTCGGTAACAAGATCAAACTAGGTATGGAGATACCAATGATCGAATCTCGGACATGTAATATATCATGGGACAAAGGGATTTAGTTAGTAGCGTTAAAGGTTCTCACGATCACAGAAGTCATCGTTGAATGTGTAGGAGTCAGTATGGATCTCCAGGTCCCGCTGCTGATTATTGATCGGAGAGGCGTCTCGATCATGTCTGCATTATTCGCGAACCGTAGGGTGACACACTTAAGGTATACCGACACCATTTGGAGCAAATATGTTTCAGATAACGATTTAAGAAAGCGCTGGAATTATTTCAATAGACACCGAAACTGTTTTGGGTGAAATTGCTGAAATTGGTTCTGCATGTAATATTTAAATGTTGCAGGGGGTTTTATGTGAATGTTTGTTAATTAAAGTAATTAACAAAATTCTGAATAAAAATAATAAAAGAGTTTTATTAAATGAGATAGCATTAAATTTGGAGAAATTTAATGCATTTAAAGTGGAGACTTTAAAAGAGAATGTGAAGGGGCAAATTTATGTGGAGGGAGTTACCACCACATGAATGGAGGAGGTGAAGGGTCACCTCCTCCATGCGTAAACCATGAAGGAGGGCACCCCGTCCTCCTATAAAGGCCACCCCTCATCACTTCTCACACACACCTCCTTGTGATGGATATCTCTCGCTCCCTCTATTATTATTTCCCCATGGTCTCGGATTAGCGAGATACATGTTCCCGTTGGCTTTATCTAGAAAGGAGTTCTTTGCTTCCGCTGCTTTGCTGGAGCGAGGGACGGAGGTTGTCGGGTACCGGACGTGTGTGCGATCAGGATGCACCGCTGCTTTGCGTGCTGGACTTGGTGGTGCTGGAGTTGGATCGATGGACGTCTTTGGGCCGGACTGCTGGACTTCATCACGATCTTGAGATCGGCAAGTGTACGACTACATCAACCACGAGTTCCTACTCGTTAACAAAGCTCGTTGTCTATGAGGGTAAGTTCTCGTTGGATGTATGTCCACCCGTTGCTTTGTACCTAGTAGATAGATCTTGGCGTGTAGTTCACACCGTAGGAATTTTTTTTGTTTTCTATGCTGCGGACCCAACACACCTTGATCCACGAACTGGCGAATAAGGTGGTACCGCATGAGTATATGTTTGTTCTTATGGTGTTGTCTAGGTTCCATAGCTTGTGCAATAGCACCATTGTTGTCACAATACACGTCTAACGGATTGGACAAGCCGTGAACCACACCAAGATACATGAGGAAGTTCCTCATCCAAATGGCTTCCTTTGCCGCCTCTAAGGCGGCAATATACTTAGCCTATGTTGTAGACGTAGACATAGTCTCTTGCTTGGAATTCTTCCAGCTCACACCCCCTCCGTTTATAACAAACACATATCCGGATTGCGAACGAGAATCATCCGAGTCAGTGGAATAACTCGCATCCGTGTAACCCCTTACACTAAGTTCATCCTCACCTCCATAAACTAGGAACATATCCTTAGTCCTTCTCAAGTACTTAAAGATATTTTTAGCTGCTGCCTAGTGGATTTCTCCAGGGTCAGCCTTGTATATGCTCACAACACTTCGAGTATAGGAAACATCCGACCTTGTACAAATCATAGCATACATGATAGATCCTACTGTTGAAGCATGCATAATCGCACTCATCCGACTTCGCTCATTAGTTGTCAAAGGACACTGAGTCTTGCTAAGTTTTACACCATAGGACATCGGTAAGAACCCCTTGTTCAAGGATTCCATGTTGAACATTTTCAATACTTTGTCCAAATATGTACTTTGACTCAATCCAATGAGCCACCTTGATCTATCTCTATAGATCCGGATTCCTAGTATGTAAATCGCCTCACCCAAGCCTTCATCGAAAAACTCTTTTCCAATGGTTCCTTCTTGCAACATCTGGACATCATTTCCAATCAGTAATATGTCATCCACATATAAGATCAGAAAGTTTACTTTGCTCCCACTAAACTTCTTATATAAACAAGAATCATGATCACTCTTGATGAAGACAAATGATTTGACTACCTCAACAAAGCAAATATTCCAACTCCAAGATGCTTGCTTCAACCAATAAATGGATTTCTGAAGCTTGCACACCTTGTTAGCTTTAGCCAGATCGACAAAACCTTCGGGTTGTATCATATACACGTCATTGGTTAAATTTCCATTAAGGAAAGCCGCCTTGACATCCATCTAACATATCTCATAGTCGAAATAGGTTGCTATAGCTAACATGATCCGAACTGACTTAAGCATCGCTATGGGTGAGAAAGTCTCACCGTAGTCAACTCCTTGAACCTGTCAGAACCCCTTCGCGACAAGCCGTGCTTTATAGACAGAAATATTTCCATCCATATTGCTTTTCTTCTTAAAGACCCATTTGCACTCGACGAGTCTTGGACCATCTGTCAGATCAACCAAGTTCCAAACTTGATTTTTCATCCATGGACTTTAACTCGGATCTCAGCCACGACTCAGAGTCAGATCCCACCATCGCTTCCGAATAAGTTGTCGGCTCATCACTGTCTAACAGTAATACATCACGAACACTTCGCAATCTGGCTGATCTTCACCGTGTCGGTGCAGCTACCGGCTCAGCTACCACAATCGGCTCAACCTCCAAGGCTTTTGCTGACTCGCTACTAGCCAGTTCCTCTCGAATTTCTTCAAGCTGCACTGTTCTCCCACTAACTCCTCGACTGAGAAACTCTTTCTCAAGGAAGACACCGTTCCGAGTGGCAAGCACTTTGCCCTCTTCTCAGTTGTAGAAGTAGTAACCCAAGGTTTCCCTCGGATACCCCACGAAATTACACTTATACAACTTGGTTGTAAGCTTGTCCGACTAAAGTCGCTTGACAAATGCTTCACAACTCCAAATCTTAAGAAAAGACAAACTCGACTTCTTGCCAGTCCACATCTCATGCAGTGTCTTCTCTACCGACTTTGATGGTACTCTATTTAGTGTGAACGCTACAGTTTCTAGAATATAACTACAAAATGATAAAGGAAGATCTGTTCGACTCATCATTGATCATACCATGTCCAACAAGGTCCAATTCCTCATTTCCGACACACCGTTTCTCTGCAGCATTCCCGGAGGAGTGAGCTGGGGAACTATTCCACAACTCTTCAGATGGTCATCAAACTCATGGCTCAGGTACTCACCTCCTCGGTCCGACCGGAGAAACTTTATTTTCTTGCTGAATTGATTATGTACCTCATTTTGGAATTCCTTGAACATTTCAAAGGCTTCTGACTTATGTTTCATTAAGTAGATATATCCATGCCTACTCAAATCATCAGTGGAGGTAATGAAGTACTCATAACCACCTCTGGATGTCGTGATCATCAGGCCACATACATCACTATGTACTAGTCCCAACAAGTTGGACGCCCTTTCACAACTCTTTGCAAAAGGTGTCTTGGTCATCTTGCCCAGTAGGTATGATTCACATGTCTCGAATGACTCCAAGTCAAACAAATTTAGGAGTCCATAATCATGGAGATTCTTCATGCGCTTCCAACTTATATGACCAAGCAGACAGTGCCAAAATTAAGTTATATTCAGATTATTTGGTTTTAACCTTTTCACATTTATATTATAGGCAGATTCACCATCAAGATTTGAAATAAATAACCCATCCTAGACAGGTCTGAAGCCATGAAACATGTCATTCAAATACAAAGAACAACCATTATTCTTAATATTTGACTCATAGCCTTGTCTCATCAAACATGAGGCAGAAATAATGTTTTGACTAAGCACTGGAACATAATAACAATTATTCAGCTCTATTAAGAATCCATAAGGTAAATGAAGTTGCATTGTGTCGACTTCCAACACAACGACTCTCGCCTTGTTGCTGACTCGAATGTCAACCTCGCCTCTTGCCACGCTCCTAGTTCTTACCAGTCCCTGCAACGAGTTGCAGATGTGAATAACTGATCTGGTATCATATACCTAAGAACTATTAGGTGCATCAACAAGATAAATGTCTATAACATTGCAAACAAGCGTACCTGAGCAGAAAGTCACACCTCCACTCTTGGCTTTGTCAGCCAGATCCTTGCTACAATTCCTCTTCCAGTGGCCATCCGTCTTGCAATAGAAGCAGGTGGATCCGGCTCCAGGAGATGGCTTAGTCCCTAAGGAAGTGCTTTGGACAGGATCCTCAACCTTGCCTCTCGACTTTGCCTTCTTCTTCTTAGTACAAGAAATCTTCTTGAACTTAGCCTTATTCTACACCATCAACACTTTACTAGCGGCTTTCCCGAGATCCACCTCAGCCTGCTTGAGTATCCCATGTAATTCAGTGAGCTTCTTATCCATACCATGCATGTGGAAGTTCGATATGAACTGGCCATACGCACTAGGAAGAGAATTCAGAATTATGTCTGTAGCAAACTCTTCGCTGATTGGGTAGCCCAGTCTTTCTAGAGACTGCACGTAACCAAGCATCTTGAGCACATGCGTACTCATCAGATCGCCATCCTTAAGCTTACAACTCAACAAAACTTGAGAGACTTGATATCCCTCGGTCTTTGCCTGAGCTTGGAACATACTTTTGTGGCTTTCAATCATATCATAGGCCTCAACATTCTTGAATTGCTGCTGCAAGTCTGGTTCCATGTGAGAAAGCATAAGATAACTAATTTCCGTGGACTCATCACAAGTCATACAACAGACATTGGTGGTTGCAACAGTCGCATTCTTATCCGACTCATCTAGAAGCAGGTTATATAGGACATGGTCCCTCTTTTCTTGTTTGAGAATAATTCTCAGATTACAATACTAGTTGATGAAGTTAGTTCCATTAAGCTTATCTTTCTATGGGATAGTTCTCAATGCAAAACTAGAAATCTGAGGGAGACTGCTAGGTGCCATCAATCTACAATAGAAAAAATATGCAAAACACTTAAGACACGTATCCATAAAAGATCAAGCATATTAAACACTTTAATACTTATGCTCCCACTAGAACCAACACCCTCCGTTGATTACTTAGTGATTCAGGACCCTAAATAAGCAAGCCGACTAGTGAGCTTTAGCATCACCGCTAGCCGTCAAGTGATCGAGGTAGGCAACTCCTTGCTAATCGCATCTCATGCAACTCATGTTGGTCGGGTGGCATCACATTCCTCGGCTCTAGTCTGACTTTCTTCGAACCCCAGAACTGTTGTGATATACCCATCTAGATTACCGAGTGCTTCCATTGTAAGAGTCCGACTCGAACCCACCTAGTCGGAAAGAATTGATAGCACCTTAATTTTATGAGCCCACTACCAAAAATGTCCGACTTGTGATGGTGCAGCACTGGCGTGGAAACTGACTAGACCTTCTTTAAGGGATTACTTTTTACCAACTATCTAATAGAGGTAAAACAGAGACATAACAATAACACAAGATAAAACAATTATAATGTGAAATGGTATGGATCTCTTCATGGTGATCTCCATCTCCACAAAGCTTGTAATTCGACTCATGCCAACTCTTGTCACGTGCCGCCTTACTCCATGTAGCCGACTTGTACATCGACTTGCATGCCATCCGGGTACTCCAAACAGCTACACTAGCTAGTAAAGTAAATTACATAGAGAATCTGACACGCAGGTCATTGTACAATAAACTGACAACACCTAGGCTCCAGCCGACTAACAAAAACAGTGACACACAGATCACATATGGATTACATACATCACATGCACATAAGCCAGACCATTCATAACATCATCCTTCAAAAAAAAATTATGCGTAGATATGATACCTATCGGTGTTGAGAAACTCGCAACGATATCTAAAGCGCTACGGTAGGGTGAAGTCGGCAGTCCCACTAGCCGGATAACGGGCGGGGATCGAAGGGGCAGCGCCCGATGATTTTTCTGAAACGCATATCCCATCGGCATTCCGAACAAGGATTTCTTCATCGAATAAAACAATTTTACCTAAATCCGATCCATACTCCGATTCGATCAAAATCTTTGATCTTCGATCACCGCATCTGGATTTACGTGTCACAGTCTACCCCGATGGCGAAAGCCGACTGGTAGGGATATGTCGTTCCACGACCTCAGCAGTATAATCACAGAAACTAGATCATCCATTCTCCGAGTACAATTGATCCAATCAACCTCATACAAAAACCGACCAATCTTATAGATCGACCATCAAAACTGCAATTAGATTCAATCTAACGCTAACCGCATATCATATATGAATGATCTCGAGCCTAAAACAAGAAGCTATCGCTCTGATACCACTGTTAGGCCATGCAGAGATAAACAAAAAATTTCCCTACGCGGTGCTCCCATGATCTAGCTCAGGTGATAGGCCACGAGATTTACCACTTCACGCGTAGGTGTGGATTATTGATGAAGCGCGTCAGTTGATGCTGTGATGAACGATCCGACGTACAACGCATCTAGATCCCCACGAAATCCTTCGTCTCTAGTGTCGCACATGCAACGCCTCTACCGGTATCCACACATACAAGGAGGAGCTCCAGACAGAGAACTGTTAGATCCTGTCTAGCCCAAAATGGGAGTGGAGAAAGTGACGGCTAGGTCAGGGACTATCCCTTGTCACTCCACTTATATACACTCCTAGCTGGTCTCAACGCTTGAGTCCCATCTACGCCGTATCCCAATCTCCACATGGATTGAATCCATATGTGATCCTTTCCCTTAAGTGTGACCCTATAGGTTCACGTACATCTGGACACGACATGAGTCACCCTATAGCTTGATTCTCAGTCGACCCGAACTCTGCCTTTATAATTGTTCTTTGACGGAACAATGTTTGACAAAACCTAAGTCAGTGATCCACAACTCGGATTGTGTAATAACCTCAGTTCTAAGGACTACATTGATTGAGACATACAAATCATGACTTGTTCGTTGTATATCAATATGGGTCAGTCCAACTCTCTAAACTTTTTTAGCCGAATCCGTGTAAGTCGGAATAGCATAACCATGTCCATGACAAGTGGAACTGAGTCATCAGCCGACTTTCACATTAGTCTAAGTTATGTGTCCAGCACAACCTCTATGACCAAGGACAACTAGTATGAACAACATGAATATATAGTTCTATAATCGAATCACATATTTAATGATACATATCAGTAGTTCATACAAGGACAATAACTTTATGAATACACCAGGAATAACATCATACATGATTGCCTCTAGGGTATATTCCCAACACGTTCTCATCCTGGCTAAACTTTCGCAATTAAGTCAATTATGATGTTGTTTAAGTTGTAATAAGGAGAAAACCTTATTATATTGGCCTACCTCTTTCGCTATAAAAGGACAGGAGTGGGTTGTTGGGTGACAAGCTAATACATATAAAAACCCTAGTTTTATCATGTTCTTCCTTAGTTGCAATTAGTTGAGTAGATCCGAGCCTCAAGTGCTCTCCTTTTCCCCTTCCCTTCTCCAGTCGTGTTCCTAGATGATCGCCGGGTCCTGCAGTCCTCTACTCGGACTTGTCTACACCATGGATATTGCGAAGTCCTCATGGAGGATGCGTCGATCCTGCTCCCTCATGTTGTAACATCTCAAAAATATTTAAAGGGGAATATCATTTTCCAATCAACCAAAATTAGGGTTAACAAAAGCTTTTAATTTTAAAAACTATATGAATGCAAGTGTGTGTTTATTAATGATGTATGAATGCATGATATGCCATGTTTGTGTGTTATAAATGATGATAATTGATCTAAAGATCAAAACACTATCATCTAGGTCAATTCCAAACCAAATCAAATCAAAAGAAAATCAAATTATAAAGCATATGACCTAATGGTCATTTTTTACAATGTTAACACCTAGCTCACTTGGAGCATCTCTATTAAATGATTTCAAATAGAAATAATTCCATTTCTTTTCTCACATTGCTAGACCAAGTGACAAAGAACACATTTGAACTTTCAAAACTCACTAGAACATATTCAAATCCATTTGAGGAAATTTTCAAAATTGAATCTAGTGTATGCATCAAGATAGCCATTTTTCTAAAACCATCCAAACTTTCTCCTCTTGACCAATCCCTGCAACCAGAGACTCTCAAGCTTATGACCAACAAACCTACCAAAACGAATTTGAAAATTCAAATAAATTTCTCTTGCGGCCATTTGATCGAGCACTTAACGAGCACAATACATATCTACCAACTCCACACTGTTTTGATCAATCTTGTGATCATCTTTATACCACACCTAGCTTCCACTACTCGCCCACGATCAACCCAGTACCAGCCCGTGCAATGGAGCCTCCCTCACTCGACCAAATGACTAGTGCCAGCCCGTACCCGAGCATGCCATGCCGGCCAGACATGGATGCGACACTACACGCTTTGCCGCCCTCGCCCACGACCACTAGGAGATAGGCGTGACCTCACCGCACCTTACTGTATGCGCCTTTGCGATAGCCGTGGAGATGCAGCGCGGCAGACCCGGCTCTGTTTGCCATGCCGAGCGCACGCTAGAGCATCGAGCAATCCCGTGCAACCACGCCACGCCTCACTCTCTCCTTGCAAAAATGCAATCGCCGCGATGCCAGCGACCTCCCAAACACGCCTACTTGACCCCGCGCGACCCGTGACCACCATACGCCATGATGAACGCCCGCGGTACTCGAGCAGAGCATGGACTCCCCCGACCGATGGAGACCGCGCCTCGCCGTGCCACTGTGTGCATGACGATCGCCAAGGAGCACCGTGTCGACCTACACCCTTAGCCATGCCGATAGCACACTGTAACGATGTCGTCGACGAGCCCGAGCCATGCCTCGATGCTCCCCTCGCCGGGGTATAAATAGACCCCTCTTCTTGCCTCAAAATGCACCCCACTCGACTAACCTCTCCCGCAGCAATCTCTCTGACCCCTCCTCGGAGCAAGCCGAGGAGTGCAGCGCCGGAATTTCACCAGAGCCCTCCGCCGCAATTGTGGAGCGGAGCCAGCGCTAGGAGCCGCCCCAGGAGCTGTCGTGACCACCATTCGAACAGCCATCATCGACCAGTTCGTTCGCCCGCACTGCCGTACCTAGCTAGAGCCCTGGTAAGCCCCCGACGACCCCCGTCGTAGATCTAGGGTTGAAACCCCACGCGCGCGTGCGATGGAGACGATGTCGCTGAGCCGTTGATCGTGCTCTAATCGTTCGGCTAGGATTAGCGTGTACTGCTTCGCGTAGAAAGAGTCGCTAACGTGTGGGACCAATGGAAGTGCAGCCCGCTGCGCGTGCGCCGTGTAGTTGGGCCGGCCAAATATCGTTCCCGCGCGTGCCCACGAATTCAAATTTAGATTTTTCTTTTATTCCAAAACCCTATTCTATAGTTGATTTCAAAATTGAATTCAGGAAGATTTACTAAACCAAATTGCATGATTCCAATTTTGTTAGAAAGGAAATGAAAATATATAAACAGTCCCATTGGATTCAAATAGTTTGAATTTATAGATCACCCATAGTAAAAATAACAAGACAATGACTTTTCCAACTTCAAACATTTTTCTAAAATCAACCATAAATGCTTTTGAGTTGATTCCAACTTTCAAAAGTCACATTTGCCATGCTCTATCTGAATATGTAAAAATATTTAGTTTTACATGAAGTAGTCATGGGCTCATAGTAAAAGAATGGCTATATAGTTAATTCTAGTCATTTTAATCATATTAAATAGCAATATTAAACTTTGTAATATATGCCAACTACTTTAAATCACATTCCCAAGTATTGAAATATGTGGTGATGATATGTGTCAACATGATCCCATATTTTAATTGGAGAATATTAAATCTTAAGTACTTTTCAATGAGTAGAAATGGCATTTCAAAAATAAGATAAATAAGGCCATGTCAACATTTCATGTAGTGATTAAGATGATGCTAGATCATCTAGTGTGAGCCTTTGTGTGCTAAATAGAAGTAGTTAAGTATTGTTTGTTGATTGGGTGATGACCCACAAGTATAAGGGGTGTATCGCAGTATTTTCGATAAGTAAGAGTGTCGAACCCAAAGAGGAGCACAGGGTGCTGGCTAGTGGTATGGATCAGGAATTCTCTGCAAATACTTAGCAAACGGATTTTTAGGGGTTTCCGATAAAGCAAGTAAACAAAGTACGAGTAAATAAAAGACAGTAGGAATAAATGCAGCAAGTGTCCCAATCCTTTATGCAGCAAAGGACAAGCCGGTTGTATTACTTAAGATGACCAAATGTTCTCGAGGACACATGGGAAGACTGTCAAGTGCTTTCGCTTCATATATTTGATTAATCTTCTCTAGCTTGCTAAGTGTTGTGTGGGTGAACCTGTGCTAATATACCGCCCCATCCAAGACTAATACATACTTGTGATTAAACCCCTTGCAAACATTCGTAAGTACAAGAAAGTATTTAAGGTAGAAACCTAACCACAGCTTTAAACTCTAAGACCCTTACATCCCTTGTGCAATGGTTTCCTAACGGGGGTTCAGGTTTACATCACTCCGTGACCCCTACGATTAGTAGCCAAATACACAATGCATTCCCCTAGGCCCATATAGGTGAAGTGTCATGTAGTCGACGTTCACATGACACCACTAGAAGAAGTACACCACAACTTAAATAACAATCTATTGAATCTTTCTCAACGCAACTCCACTACTAACAACAAGACTTCTCCCATGTCCTCAAGAACAAAATGAACTACTCACAAGACATCATATGGATCATGATCAGAGATGGAATAATGATGTATAACAATCTGAACATAAACAATAATTCAATGGTTCACTCAATAGCATCAACTACAAAGAGTAATCAACACCGGGAAAGTTTCCCCTATGAACTAATGCAAGATTCAACGCAATTGTTACAGCAATATGGAGATGGTGATGAGGGTGCTGATGGTGATGATGGTGGTGATGATGATGATGATCCCGATGAAGTCCAACTTGATGATGGTGTTGATGGCGACGATCTCCCCTCTCCGGGAAGGAATTCCCCCGACAGAAATCTGTCTGCCGGAGAGATCTTTCTCTCTCGGTGTTTTCCGCCCCGCAGAGGCAGCGGAATCTTTCTGTGGTCGCTCCCCGAGTCTTAGGGTTTCGGGAGGATGATATACGCCAGAGGGGAGAGGCTGGAGTGGGCCAGGGTGGCCACACCACCTCCAGGCGCGACCTAGGCCTGCCCGCGCCATGGGGTGGTGTGGGCCCCCTGTGGCCCACCTCCACTCCATCTTCTGGCATCCTTAGTCTTCTGGAAAAATAGGATTTTCCATATATTTTCCCGGATTTTCTAATCTTCGCGAATTTTGCCTCCAAACAGCACCTTTTCCATCGAATCCCGACGCGGTCCATGCTCCAAAAGTCATCAACCATGCAAAAATAGATGAAATAACAAAAGTATCACCTCTCAATACGAAATATATCAATGAATAATAGTGAATTAAGACATAGAATAGTGATGCAAAATGGACGTATCAACTCCCCCCAAGCTTAGACTTCGCTTGTCCCCAAGCGAAACTGAGCTCAATAAACATGGACTCAAGTTTATGGAGTGAAGAGTCGATAAAAGAATACGGACAAGAAGCATCACATTCATCAAATACATAGATCATAATAGAAGACAACTCACTATTATATAACTCAACTTGCAGTGAGTAAAGGAAACACAATAAAGATACATAAAGTGAATCATAATTGGTAATGGCAAACTTAGCTCTTGGTCGAAGAATAGTTGATAATTTGCTGGAGTTCACAAATAACTGGTTTTTCAATGATAGCTTTCAAGGTAGTAAACATCAAGATAAGAGCAATGTGCAAAACAAGGAACATAAGACATGATTGAATAAATCATCATATGAATGAATGAAACACATCAACTCAAAATACTTGCTGAGATAGAAGGGAATAGGTTTACTGACTCAACTACAAAGTAAAAGAAAGGCCCTTCGCAGAGGGAAGCAGGGATTGCAAGTCTCATAAAGATCTCCCAAAAATTATGATACTTACTAGCTTTCAGCTCTCATTGCCCCTATCATAGGCATCTTTAGGTGATTAAGGTTAAAGTGATCAAAAATGAGGATATGCATTGACAAGTTGTAAATTGAGAATCTCATGTCCCTTGAATACGAGGGCCGCTCCTCATGCTACTCAAGTTTAGTCACTGGTAAGTTCTTGTCATCGTAAGCATATGTGTATCATTGAGAACCGCCAACGGGGTACCCCTTTCCCGATGATACGGAAGAATCCCATATCAAAATGACAAGGCAAGCAGACAACAAGTATCTCAGCAATCTTCTTATTTACCATGGGAATATGGTGCTTTTTTCTCTCTTTCCTCTTTTCATAAATCTCTTTTTTATTTTTTTATTTTTCTCAATCTCTATCTCTTTTTTATAAGAAGAATGCTTCATAGATACTCGTTATGGTTACGCTGCAGGTTTCCACCATGTCAGCATGGATTAGACCAGCGGCCCAGGCGTTTCTCTAACACACATTCATAACTTCATGGACTTACAAGCTCCCCTTTCATTTCACACCGACGACATCCATAGATAAAAGAACATGATATCAATTTGGTACAAAGTACCAGTGCAATGTTGAAAGCGTTCCCCATGACAGCATGGTTCTGCTAATTCACAACTTACAAAGCGCAAGCATATACGCAACATAGGTGAGCACAATGGTTCAAGTTTATTAAATGCAAGAAAGTAAAGTGTGTCATCAAGTTTGTGAGAGCTTTAATCACTAATTTCACATAACAAGTTTAATTTGGGAGGTAGATAAAACAAGAATTTACTTGGAATAGCAATAATGCTACTAGGTAGGTATGGTGGACACAAATGGCAAAGGTTTTGGTTTAAAGGAGGTGGATGCACGAGAAGAATACCCTCTCAGTACAGGTTTTTGGCTAGCAAGGCTGGGTAGCAAGTATAAGAGTTGAAGGAAACAAATAAACATACAAATGATAAAGACAAACATGCAATCTTCCTTGGAAGCACAAAAGATCTTAACTAGAGAATACTAGACTTATGGGCAAATCAAGAAAGAAAGATGATGAAATTATTTTTCTTTAGAGTACTTCTATCTTTTTCTTTTCAACTCTCAAAAAGGTGTTGCTACTGATCGAGCCAGGTTTGCCAAAACCAACTAAATAAACTCAATGATCCCAAAGTGATACCAACGCTAACAACAAGATCAATCATATAACCACGAATTGAAAACTAATATAAACTATGCAAAAGAGTGAATGATAGAACTTCTCATTAATATTCCATAACGGAAACTCACACCAAGGGATACATATCTAACGAGAGAGGGGACACTTCCATAATGCAAACCATACTACATAATAACTCCTCTATTCATGATATGACTCTACTAATAAGGTAAAAAGATAGAAGATAGTGATGTGATACCACGGCACTCCCCCAAGCTTGGAATAAACCAAGGGGATGCTAAACCTGATGACGAATTACTCCTTCGGTGGTGGTGGTATTATTTCCTTAGTTGACGTGAGGAAATCTTCCAGCATCTTGCGAAGCCTATTATTCTCCCATTGAAGCATGTCCACCTTCCTCCGCAAGTCTCGGTACTTATCGCAGAACTCCTTAGTGACTCGTAGGGCTTCTGTTGATGCAGGGCAAGATACTAAAGGTACCATCCCCTGCTTGGGGTCTTAGGGGTCTTCCTCCATAGGCTCCTTTCCTTTATCCTTGGCAGACACCATTGTGCTTCTAAGCTCTCAAAAAGTATGTCCTGACAGAAATAGATCGAAACAAAAACACGATGAAAACACAATATACGAACCTCGGAAGATCCGGGTGGTTATATATTATGAAGTTTCACATCAAAGGAATGTACTAGGAGAAAACGAGTCGGAGGCGGAGTCCTGGGTGGACTCACCACCTGGTGGCGCGGCCAGGGGAGGGACCGCGCCACAGGGTGGTGTGAGCCACCCTGGCTCGCTTCAAATCCCTCTTCGCCGTAGCTTTCCTTATTGACTAAAACTGCAAAATATAGTTGGATTGTATTTTCATGAACTTTTCTTACCGTAATCTACCTATTTGGAAACGGACTCTACAGGTCTCTGAATTTGGTATATAGTAGATTCTTCCAGAGTCATCACTTGAATAACATCAATATATTCATCTTCATACACTTATTACTTGAGCCATAAAACCCTTCTTTTTCTTATTACACCATTATCTCCACTTCCTGGAAATTTCTTTCACACAGTTCTTATTAGCAACATTAGTATAAGTGAAGTGATAGAACCTTTTGAGTCCAACTTCAACTGAAAACCATCAAAACATAGGCTACTGTAGCAACTCCTTCCGAAAACCCAAAAAGAATTCAAATAGGAAATCGAATAAAGAAGCAAATGCAAGAGTGGCTAAATCTGTCAAAACAGACCAGCAGGTAAAGATCAATTTTTTCGAAAATCCTCTGTTGCTCAAATCAAAAAGTGCAAAACTAACGAAAGTTAAATAACAACCTGGGGTAGAAGCACAAAAACATACAGCTCAATCCGACATACAGAGATCTCTCATGAATTTTTACGGTGAAGTAGAAAAATCTGTTTCGGGACAGCAACTTCCCCAAATCATACTTCTCTCTCATTAGAGGTTGATCTTGACACAAAAACCAAACAAAACGGATAAGGAGCGGTTATTACCGAAGTAATAACTTCCAATACTCAAAGAAACAAAAACAAACTAAAAGCAAAAACAAATTGGGTTGTCTCCCATAAAGCTCTTTCTTTATAGCCATTAAGATGGGCATGATAATTTTGAAGAAGCTCTCATAGGGATATGAATTGAAGTGAAAGAGAGCATTAACAAGCAAAAACACACACATTTAAGTCTAACCCACTTCCTATGCAAGGGAATTTTGTAAAAAAACAAGTTGTTGAAACCGGAGGCAACTTGCATACGAAGGCAAAAGATGTGCAACATAAAAACTTTCAGCATAAAACGAGGAAACTTGATATTATTGAGTTGCATAAGAACACTTTTCCCTCTCTCATAGTAACTTTCAGTATCATGCATAAACTTAACAATATAGCTATCACAAGGACTATCATAGCAATGATCACTTATTCTAACAGAAAACACAGGAATACTAGCTCTCATAACACTACTATGTGAAACAATATTAGAGGTATCCTTGCAAAGGATAGTGTGTCCCTCTTTTTCATACATAGAGACAAAGTCTTTCACATTTTCTATTATAGGTTCATCAACCATTTGTTTATCAGGTTCAGTAGCTTTATTCATACTTTCATTAACCATACTAGCTATCATAGAATGCTCCTTTACCTTAACTGGAAAAGGCATTTTCTCAATATAAGGTTTAGGTAAAACATGATTAGCAGTATAAACTTCAGTATTCCTTGCAGGAACACTTTTAGCGACATCTTTATAAGGTTCATGATACTTATTCCACTTATTTTTAGGCACTTCAATGTAGGAAGCAAAAGCCTTAAAATAAGAAGCAATAGCTTGTGAGTCTAGACCATAAGCATTTTTAATATTTTGAAAGTCATCAGTTCCCATAAAAGATTCAATGCATTCATAATCATAATTTATACCTGACTTTCTACCTTTGTCATTATCCCAAGCTTCAGCATTGTCTTGAATACGGTTTAGAAGGTCCCATTTAGCTTCTTCTTCCATGCGAGTGAATGATCCAGCACAAGAAGCATCCAATAAATCTTTATCATGTAGAAGGAGCCTTGCATAAAAGTTATTGATAATAATATTGTTGGGGAGCTCATGAATAGGACATTTGAGCATTAGTAACTTCAATCTCCCCCAAGCTTGAGCTGTACTCTCTCCATCAAGAGGCCAAAAGTTGTATATTTGATTCCGATCTTTATGAATCTCACTAGGAAGATAAAACTCTGAATAAAAGAGAGGCACTATTTCCTCCCATTCCAGAGCTTGACCATTCTTCAGCAGCTTATACCATTCCTCAGCTCTTCCTTTCAGTGATAATGAGAATAATTTCTTCTTAACTTGATCTGTAGTAATACCTGCACACTTGAACAACCCGCATAATTCGTGTATAAAGAGTAAATTATCACCGGGATGGACAGTTCCATCCCCAACATAGTAGTTATCCATAACACGATCAATAATTCTTGTAGGTATTTTGAAAACATCATTCTCAGCAGGTGGTGGCTTATCTACTACCTTAGTAGTAGTAGCATTACCAAATAAGAAACTCAAATAATTATCCATAACGAAAATAAAGCAACTAGCGAGTAAACAATACTCACGAGAAGTTTCCTTTACCGCCCACTCTCCAATAGCGCTTCACTCCCCGGCAACGCGCCAAAAATAGTCTTGATGACCCACAAGTATGGGGGTGTATCGATATTTTCGATAAGTAAGAGTGTCGAACCCAACGAGGAAGCGAAGGTCTTTGGCTAGTGGTATGGATCAGAATTCTCTGCAAATACTTAGCAAACGGTTTTTAGGGTTTTGATAAAGCAAGTAAACAAAGTACAAGTAAATAAAAGACAGAGGAATAAATGCAGCAAGTGGCCCAATCCTTTATGCAGCAAAGGACAAGCGGTTGTATTACTTAAGATGACCAAACGTTCTCGAGGACACATGGAAGATCAGCAAGTGCTTTCGCTTCATATAGCTGATTAATCTTCTCTAGCTTGCTAAGTGTTGTGTGGGTGAACCTGTGCTAATGTACCGCCCCATCCAAGACTAATACATACCTGTGATTAAACCCCTTGCAAACATCCGTAAGTACAAGAAAGTATTTAAGGTAGAAACCTAACCACAACTTTAAACTCTAAGACCCTTACATCCCTTGTGCAATGGTTTCCTAACGGGGGTTCAGGTTTTTGTCACTCCGGCAACCCCTACGATTAGTAGCCAAATACACAATGCATTCCCCTAGGCCCATATAGGTGAAGTGTCATGTAGTCGACGTTCACATGACACCACTAGAAGAAGTACACCACAACTTAAATAACAATCTATTGAATCTTTCTCAACGCAACTCCACTACTAACAACAAGACTTCTCCCATGTCCTCCAGAACAAAACGAACTACTCACAAGACATCATATGGATCATGATCAGAGATGGAATAATGATGTATAACAATCTGAACATAAACAATAATTCAATGGTTCACTCAATAGCATCAACTACAAAGAGTAATCAACATTGGGAAAGTTTCCCCTATGAACTAATGCAAGATTCAACGCAATTGTTACAGCAATATGGAGATGGTGATGAGGGTGCTGATGGTGATGATGGTGGTGATGATGATGATGATCCTGGTGAAGTCCAGCTTGATGGTGGTGTTGATGGCGACGATCTCCCCTCTCCGGAAAGGAATTCCCCCGACAGAAATCTGTCTGCCGGAGAGATCTTTCTCTCTCGGTGTTTTCCGCCCCACAGAAGCGGCAAAATATTTCTGTGGTCGCTCCCTGAGTCTTAGGGTTTCGGGAGGATGATATACGCCAAAGGGGAGAGGCTGGAGTGGGCCAGGGTGGCCACACCACCTCTAGGCGCGGCTTAGACCTGCCCGCGCCATGGGGTGGTGTGGGCCCCCTGTGGCTCACCTCCACTCCATCTTCTGGCATCCTTAGTCTTCTGAAAAAATAGGATTTTCCTTATATTTTCCCGGATTTTCTGATCTTCGCGAATTTTGCCTCCAAACAGCACCTTTTCCATCAGAATCCTGACTGTAGCGGTCCATGCTCCAAAAGTCATCAACCATGCAAAAATAGATGAAATAACATAAGTATCACCTCTCAATACGAAATATATCAATGAATAATAGTGAATTAAGACATAGAATATTGATGCAAAATGGACGTATCATTGGGTACCTCGTATTTATTTATAGACGCTAGTATAAACCCGGGCTACGAGGAGGAAGAATTCTACGAAGAAGAAGAGGAGCACTTCGACAACTGTACCAACCAAGGCAAGCTCCACTATGCAAGTTAACCTATGCATGCTTTTGTGATGTAACCTTGATTATACCAATCCCAAGTTTTACCTGCAAGCTTTATTTTCCCTTTTACCAAAGTTTCTTAAATAGTTAGTTATTGGGGATTAGTGGAAAATAAGCTGGATGCCATCAAGAGCATAGAACTAGGCTTAGGTAGTTACACTTGATTAACACCCCTCAATAGTGATACCCTCATTGATAGTGGCTAGTGCTAAACTAATACTGATCACTTCAGATGGGAACACTTGGAGCAAATGATTATGAAAACCTTGGAATGATGAGTCATTCTATTGAAATATTTTGACATGGGTTATGAAACCCAATGACTTGAAAATGATGATGAAGGAGGTATGTGCCTTGACTTTGAATAAAAACTGATGGTTGGGTTCGGATGTGATACAATTCCAGCTTTACCGTACATCCACAATACCTGATTTGGGTAGGGCTTAACTGGAAGTTTATATGTCTTAGTATGGGTTCCCTTGCGAAAAAGAGGTTAAGCTGATGCTACCTCGTGGCTACGAATGTCCACCTATGCAGTTCCCGGGATGACGGATGGCCATGGCTGGGAGGCCAAACTCATAGGGGAGGTGCCTATACTAGGGTGTGTAATTGAAAGGTTAGGATTAATTATCGGTGTACCAACTATGATGATTCAGGACTATCCTCGACGGATGTATCGAATTTTTATGGTGAAAGTGTACCACATCTGCAGAATGTCAAACTATTCGAATAGCCGCATCCGCGATCATGAACAGTTGAAGTGGCCATACTGTTTTATTGTCAGATGTTTTCAAAATAACTTGTGACTTGAAAGATGACTTTGACTTGACCACAACAGGGCTGTGGAAATGAAAACTAGGTTTCCACTTGAGTAATCTAGATAACTAAAATAGGTCTTTACTACTAAGTACTTCTGAAGTAAAACTAGCTTATTGCAGACAAGCCTAGAGCTTAGGATTCTAATAGCATTGTCTTACTTATATTAGTGGTAGTTTGCGAGTACTTTAAAAGTACTCATGGTTTTATCCCTGGCTATTCCTATGGTTAGACTATGAAGAGGACTATCCGAGGACAAATAACGGGATGTCTATGATAACTAGGATCATTTCTCATCGTTAGCATTTCATGTGACAATGAAGATGGAGTCTCTACTATGTTTATTTCCGCTGCTTTGATGTGTTTTAAGACTTGATCATGAGGTCAACTATTTGTAAGACTATTATGGTTTGTAATGGATGATGTACTGTGCTATCAATTCTGTTATGTCTCGCAAAAATGATATTCCTGGGATTGCGATGTACGGCATAACAGACATCTGGACTTAAAAATATGGGTGTTCACACATGTCCTCCACCCATCTGTGTCGTAGCGGTCGTAGTATCGACGTCGGTCCCGGTTGCAGGAGAAACCACAAGGGGATTTGGACGGGGAAGTAGGACGGGGGGACCGAGTGGAGGGGAACAACGCTGGTCGGCGACGGTGACGCTTTCCACGGGAGAGGAACACGGGACTCAACTCCATGGCGTTCATCGAGCGCTTCATTGCGGCGACGATAGTGTCGTGGTCGGGATGACACGCGTGTAACCGAGATGTCTGTGTTTTGAGGGGACAAGAATGGAGGATTGGTGCTCTGTAAAGGCACAACTCATTGTCTCTAACCCGGAGAACATATAATGTCAAATACCTGCCATGTTTGGAGAAGATAGGATGGTTTTTGTAGTGATCGATTCAATTAGAGAAACAAGTTTTTTTTGGACCCATCGATACAACGGGACCAAACTGACTGATGTACCAGCGCCAACGAAAATGTCATTAAACAATTTAGTAATGGAGATTACGGTTTTGATTTGAACAGATACAAAATAAGACTAGCATTTAACTTAACAAACACAAAACATATATTTATACAATATATTTTTAGATTTAACTAGGTGCACCAATATAACCTGTACAGCCGCCGCTAGGAGATTGGCGATTAGGAGCCAGCCTAAACCCATCTAGGGTTCCGTCCCCCTCGTCGGTGACGTCGGGCCTTGGAGGCGTGGCGGACCACGACCTCTCGTCGGCGGGAGGTTTTCCGTTATTCTTTTAGCTTGTTTTTAGTGTCTTCTTGGGGATGTTGAGACGACGCTACGTACTGAAGTCAGAATAAGGTCTTCTCCGCTCTATCCTCACTCCGATGGTGCATCTAGCGCCGACGAATGGCACATGGAGTCGCTTGTCCGGCGGATCTTCTGGATCGGTCTGTTTTCGTATTCGATGGTTTGATTTTAGATCAGTCGTCTCTTCCGATCTACGGCTGTCATCGTTGGCGATGGTTGCTGTTCTGATGCGTTGGTCCTTTGTGGTCTTACCACGACAACTTCCCGACTATCTACTACAACAAGCTCTACTACGACAAGCTTTGTTCGGATCCGGTGATGGAGGGATGAGGATGGCGGCGCGCCTTCGGCTCGCGCTAGTGTTTGTAGTCGTCGCTAGGTGGTCCAATGATTTATTTATAATTTTGCTACTTTTAGGTCTTTTTTCTGCCGTTGATGATTAATAGATCGACGGAATTTCGAGAAAAAAAACCTATGTGCACCGATATTGTCATTTACTCGACGCACTATGAAAACGAGAGATTAAATCACGACTGAGCATTTATTTGGAAAGAGTTAAAAGGCAATTGCCTCTGTATAATCCCCACTATGAAAACGAGAAATTAAATCACGACCTAGCAAGCGACACCCCCACCGGCCCACCCACGCCAAGTACGCGGCAACCTGGCGGACACCGGACACCACCAGCACCGGCACCGAGCCGAATCCACCCAGGAACAAGACATCCAAATCAAAACCCCACCGAAAGCCAAAAGCCATACGAGAACACACCGGGGAGGCGAAGCGAAAGCGAAACAGCAGGAGAGAGACAGAGATCCCCAGAACCCTAACCCTATTAGCCCCTCCCGTCGCCGGCTGCGATAGCGATGGACGCGGAGCGGCGACAGGCGGAGCTGATCGAGCAGTTCTCGGCGCAAGCGGCGGCGCTCTCGTCGGCTCCGCAGCTGGCGGCGCTCGTGCTCGAGGCCACCTCCCACCCGGCGCTCTTCGCCTTCTCCGAGCTCCTCACCCTCCCCGCCCTCTCCAAGGTAACCGCTGCTTACTGGTGCTCTCTGCGACGCCGCCGCCGCCGCCGCGGAGTTTCGAGTTAGGGTTTACCAGTTCCCACCCATGGGGTTATCTGATTCGATCTAATGTGCCGTTGGTGTGGCTGTTTCTCGTTCGTTGGTGCAGCTCGCGGGCACGCAGTACGCCTCTTCTCTGGACCTGCTCCGCCTCTTCGCCTATGGCACCCTCAAGGACTACAAGAGTAAGATACGCCCCTCTGCATTTTGTGCCTGCATGATACATTGCCATTTGGATTGGTGTAGCGCGTGTGCCAGTTTGTTGTATTTGAGCTTTGTGGCTCATCGCCTGATCTGGCATGTGTTCATTACACTGCAAATTTAGGAATTTTCCCTGAACCCTAACGAACGCATGGTGGGGTAATTTTTCTGGGAGGACTTTAGATCCAACGAATTTTACTTATTTAGTGGATGACATTAATGCTTTGATGCTCAGTTGAATCGAGATATAAATAGGCACCTGTTTTCGTGTAGTGGCCCTTGTAGATGATTTTCCAAATATTGTTGTGCTGAGCTGCTTTGTATTCCACAACTTTGGAGAACATGTACATTCCAAAGCTTAAAAACAGAGATCCAGTTGTGGTACTCAATTTGCCCTTTTATGGATCCCTATGATTAGTGTGTTTGGCCTTGCGAGGTTATTGCCGCCATGAACTCCTTTCCGTCTCTTGGCTTCTAACATAGTTTAGTTTGCTTTTGGTTGCTAGAACTAGAACTTTGTTTCATCTATCATTGCTATTCGTGTTCTTAGCATTTTATGGTACTGATGTCTAATTGATAAGTGCTGAGATAGGAAAATTTGTTATTGCTTGACTAATTAGTCTTTTTTTTCGAATTGTAGGTAATTCTAGCACCCTCCCTTCATTGTTGCCTGATCAAGCCCGGAAGCTGAAGCAACTCAGTGTGCTAACTTTGGCTGAATCAACCAAGGTACGCGTTTGGCCAATCTTGTCTGATATGCACAGTGTTTTATATCTCCTCTTTCTTTGGACACAGAACGAAGCTCGAAAACTTGCCTGTAATCATGTGAGCAGTTCAGTAGTAGTTACAGTGCTGTACTGTCAATAGGACGACATGTTCGTTGTCTGGGTTTCATGAATCTTCTAGTGCGTCTTAGTTCTAGTTGTAAATAGTTTGTGTAATTCTTTGTGTTTGGAGAGCTAGTTCTGTTAAGTTTAGTGTTCCGCTTTCTATCATGAATTTTACAATCAATGCCTGCAGGAACTTGTTTTGTTCGTTTAATCAAGTGTTACAAGTTGTGGGTTCTTTTCCTCTGTCAGCTTGACTAAGTTTATTATGCATCTTCTCTGTACTATGCTTATCGTATGGATAATCCTAAACATACTCACTTTGTTTCATTCTCATTGCTTTCTTTAGGTACTGCCGTATGATCAGCTCATGCAAGAGTTGGACGTTTCCAATGTAAGAGAACTTGAAGATTTCCTCATCAATGAATGCATGTACTCGGTAAGTTCTTTGTTCTCTTTCACATTATGCACTTAAAATGTCCATATATCCCCATACTTCATATTCGTCGCAAGAAATGTCTATGAAATATTATTTAGCACTTACCTGCTATTTACTACATTTGGGAGATCAAGGTTGTATTATAGTATATACGATGGCATGTTGTTGTTTTGGGTATGTTTGAAGGGTTACCAACATCCACCCTACCAATTTTACCAAAATTTTGGTCTTTGTTTGGATGATTGCCATTTTTCTGGCTTGCCAATGTGTCTTTGCTAACTTTGACCAACTCATGGGTATACAAAAACTTGATTAGTATTTTGGTTGGACAAATTTTGGTAGGGCAAGCTTGGGCTCAAACCAAACATAGCCTTAGTCTCTAGGAACATTTTAGTTTTCATTGTTTCTAAAAATATTTGTATGTTTAGCTTCCGTTTTGTAATATACCTTGCATGTTTCTTTAGGGTATTGTCAGGGGCAAATTAGATCAGCTGCGGCGGTGCTTTGAGGTAAGAAATATGGAACCTAGATACAGTACAATCGTTCATGAGTTCACTCTTTTATCTTCCAAGTGATTTTCCCTCCTTTTGTGCATTTCAGGTACAATTTGCAGCTGGAAGGGACCTTACGCCTGATCAGCTAAACAACATGATAGAAACCTTGTCTGACTGGTCAGTATATACCCAACAAGTGTTTCTACACGATTATCTCCACCGTTCCTGAGAATTGTGGATCTTTCCATATTATTTCGAATACTGATTATTTATAGAATAATTGCCAATTTATTTCTGAAGCTGTTGTGTAAATCTATCCATGCTTTTGTTTTTTACAAGCCGACATTTGATTAACAAACTGAACAGTCAAAGTATTGTGTTCTAATTCATTGGTTTGTTTTTGTGACTTGTTGGCTGCATGCGCATTTTTTGTTGTTACATAGCTTTTGGTCATACTCATATGCAAGTCCTTGCTAAATCAGTAAAATATGATAGTCATCTCTTTATGCTTTTTGTTGGCACAGTAATGATAGTATATGTTTCGGTGCTGACTATTTGATTGGCATTTTTCTACTAGCAACTAGAGATCAGTTAATATGTTCATGGTTTTGTCACCCTTGTGCATTATGAGGTGACTAACTCAAGGGGGTCGACATAAGTATTTTTTTTTACCAGTTGTGATGCGAATGTGTATATTTCACAGGTTGGGAACATCAGATAGTTTACTACACCAAATTCAGGAGAAAATCAAGTGGGCTGACACAACGAGTGAATTGAACAAGAAGCACCAGAAAGAATTTGAAGACAGAGTGGAAGAAGCAAAAAAGTCAATCAAGGTCAGTTGGATAAAATTGAAAGTTCCTACTCTTTTTTAGTTTTGTTAGACATTGAATTAGAAACGAACATTTTTTTGCATTTATTTGTAGCTAGGATAAAACTCTTTACATAGTATTTCTCAAGATGATAAATTGTGGGTTATATTCATTCTGTTGTCTCCTTTTTACCTGATTGTTTTCTGTTCTGATTTTAGTTTTGAACTCTTGAATGTTCATATGGTAGCAACTAATCTTATTAAATAGTGGAATTGCCGGACCATGTTTCTTACTTGATGGCAGAAGTTGAACAATGTAAGCAGGCAGACATTGACTTACGGGGGCATGACGACTTTCTCTCTGAATCTGGAGGAATGATGGATTTTGAAGAGGACCGCATCCGACCAAAAAGGTATTATATCATATTTCACTTTGTACTCTTGCATGGCTAATCATAGTTAGATCATATTTTGTAAGACGTGGACTATTAAAATAGTATGAAGTCTGTGCACAAGCTGCCAGCAACAGTTTCATGGCCCGTTGATTCATAAGATAGGAAAAGTATAGCAATAGGAAACATATAAGATTACTTGAATCCTATGGGAAGATGAATTCTCTTTGATTGTAGTGAAGGGGTTTTCCATGAGGTCCAACCTTGTGCCTTTTTTTCCTTTGAAATTTACACTACAAGATTCCTATGGGATTTAGTTCCTATAGGATATGATCCCATCAATCAAACAGCTTGTGCAGGAATTTTTTTGGTTATCTTTTATCGCCTACACTTTTCCTTCTTGCTAGAGTTGCATACCGCTGTTAAATTATGATTAATCTGATATATAATCATGTATTTCAGGAGGCGACAACCAATGGCATAGTTTCACTGAAGTATTCACCCATGTCCCTGCTTGCAGAAGTGCTGATGCTGTCCTTGAGACATTTTGTCACCCGAGTTTAGGAGCGTCAATTAGGGTGCTTCCCCTGAAGCGAGTCTCTGTTGAGAAAACGCTTGTTTTTGGTATGAGATGTTACAAGGAAATGATTTACCGCCGCATTTATTTATTTAGTAGCACAAAGGGGGCAGATGGGTGAGTTAGCGCTGTAAAGATTGTGGTTCTAAAAAGTATTATTTGGTGACTTGCATAATCGCTGTCTCTTCTGGTTTTCTTGCGCATTCGTCATGTGCCATGGCATCGTAGCCTCCTCAACCGTGCCTTGTTATACCATAGCTTTTCTTTAATGCCCTGTGTTTCAACAATGCTCCAGCAGGCGCCTAGCATCAATCTATGTGAATACTGACCTTGTATGCTAACATTTCGGTCGTGTTGTTAACTCCAATGACCAATGTCGACTGTTTCTAAATATTCTTTGTGAACAGAGGTTTTGAGTAGTTGCAGGGTTAACTGTTGCCTTCTTCTGGTGTTAGCCAATAGAGACCCAAGGTTTCCTCTGCAAGGTTTGTCCACCTGTACTACTCGGTACGGAGGTACTGAGGAGGCTAGGTTGGATGAAAGATGGTTATATGTTTAAGGACACAAGGTGACTGCTTTTTAGCCGAGGTCCGAGTACCAAGCGCTGAAGTATGAGCCTGTGGACTAGCGCTTCTCCATGAGGCTCATACCAGGTGTTACGGCACTGAAGTATGGAACAGTGATGGCGACATGGTGTTTGTTGCAGCAGGTGCGGTTGCACATACTAGCTATGCTTTCCAAGCAGAAAGCTACTGCCATGCTTAAGGGCGTCCAAATGGCTAGCCAGCTCAGGATCGGCAGAGCCAAATCTGCAACGGACTGCACTCAACTCCTGTGAGTATGATCTTGCGCACGTTGGTGCAATCGTCAAGGAGACGAAATTCCAGTTGCATCCCTCGTTTATTGATTTTATATAAGGTGGTATATGTACCCTGTACTTGTAATAAGCCAGCACATACTCTTGTGGCACGTGGACTAATTGGTGTGGTATGAGCATGTCCCTGTTGATGTAAGCAGGGCTTAGGCCAGGTCGCGGGTGGAAGCTGGTGCCAGGGGGTTGCGCCAGATACTCTCTTAAGCTTGGGTTGAGTTGTATGGTGTGGGTGTTGGTCCTCTCTTGGATTTGTAAGCTATTCTTCTTATCTACCAATGCATCGAAACCCAAAACTTTTTGTGTTCTCGTGAAAAAATGTAAGCAGGGCTTTGTATGGCGATGCTGCCGTCCGAGTTTAATGGAATGACAGCTTTCCATGTTCAGAAATAGAAGCTTCAATACAAAGAGAGCACAGCTAGGACAGCAGCACAGAAAAATTGAAAGCAGAGAGTATACAGTTGATAGGCAACCACTCAGGCCAAGGACTTCGCTTTAAAGGGTTAGCCCGATCTTCTTGTGGCAGGACAGAAATTGTGGGATAACTAGCTACAGCAACTAATTTTAACCCGCCATGTTGAATGAGACACCCAATTTTAGTCAACACAAAAGAAGACAATGACATACCCGTACCATCGAAGTTATGGGACAAACCCAAGTTAGTGTTCAAACTGATCACTAATTTGTTTGCCGCAGATTCTTATGATTGGCCTGATAATGGCAGGATGCAAGGATGTCCTCATCAACAATCCAGTGGCATGATTTTTCTTTTAGCTGCAATGTTGTGATTTTGGTGGGACAAAATAAAAAAATGATACATGGAAGTACAACAATAGGGTTAACTTTTTATATCCAAAGGTGTGACATAATGCTAGATTGCCAACACAAACACAAGTCGAAATAATTCATACAAAATTGGAGACGAGAAAGGTGACATGACCATTCCAGAGTTTCTATAACGATGACACATAAAAAGACTATCACTATATATACAGATTGCAGATATATTAAAGTCGCCACCATTCCTTGCTTGCTGTTACAGATGTTTAGGTAGCTACTCAGGTAGAAAGAGCTGTCATCTACTCTGCAAATAAGATAAAATCAGGCATGTGATTCTAGAAAAGAGAGTAAAACAGCAAAAGTTTGGAAAGCACATGCAAATGGGAACAAGATAAATGACAAATGCAAGATGCAGCATAGATTACTTTTTGGGGGCAACCAGGTAGAATCAAAATAGAATACAAGATTATTCACATGTTGAAGCGGACAATATGCTTTGGAAATACAGAGGAGAAAGGAACCAAGAAGAAAGGCTGTAACTGGTCTATTCAGAGGGGCATTGACATACGCCTGATCAGTTATGAAAAGACTTAGCTCATACTAGTGATACACTCAAGATATCTACTGTTGCTGCCGAGAGACAGCCCACAGAAAAGATAAATGCCCTTTATTTTCAAGACAAAAAATTGCAATCGGAGAACCAACGTGCACAAAAGTAGAACATCAAGTGATTTTCTTTACCAGGTCGAATCTATTAGGAATACAAGTAAAATTATTTACGATCATGGATTACACCATATACACTGCCTATCGGATAAAGTTCTACCTTGAAATGGGAAAACTTTCCCTTAAATTTCAAGAACAAAACAAACAGATAGCTCAAACCAACGGGGATGAGGTATTGACAATAGCTGTTCAAGAAGGTATCAACAATTGCAAGTTTTGCGTAGGAAATAAGTAGGTCTTGTCCAAGTATAGTAAACTGATGAAGTAGGTCTTATCCAATTTGTGGCAATTCACAATTGCACACTTTGCATGATCTAATTCAGAAACTCTCTTGCACTACCAAATGTCATGTTAGTGTTAAGTATATTCTGCAGTGGAATAGAGAATAATAATGTTACTCCTATCACAGCAAGAAAGCCATTTTCACATAATTACGTTATCTGAGCAAGGGAAAGATGAGTTATGAAAAGAGATATAGCTGCAGAACTGTGATCTCACTTACCCTATTTGTTCCCCATGTTATCAGCGATCATCTTTTCCTTCGTATCAATGCGCAACCGGACACTTCCAACCTGGTTCATTTGGCTCTCATAGTACTTTTTCCTCTTCAAGCACTGCATTGCTGCTTGCTTGTTTCCTGATTTTGTGAACTCCTTGGCACGTTCCATCTCTTGTGATATCTTCTTTTGCAAGACAGCCTCTTTAGCCACAAAGACATCACGAGCCTAGAGTATAATGAAGGTAATCAAGTCAGTAGGTAAGAAATAGGATGTATTGATCGGGTTAGCAACAGTCCAGTATAACTTACAATCCTTTAATCCAGTTAAACACTATCCAATTTAAGATTGGCTCAGGACGATAAAAAAAACTCAAGCAAGATGTGTTCCAGATAATTAACCACAAGCGTGGCACTTTGCTGTAACAAAGGAAACTTTCCCCTATTTATAGAATTCGAGAGAGAAAAGGAAAAAAACCAATTTTTATAACTCAAAAGAGAAATGTATCAACAGAGCTTAAAACAGAGAGGAGAACAATTTGCAAGAAGCCTTGTCCGAACAATGGGAAACCCTAACAGCCGTACTGAGATGCTGTCAGGTACAAACTATACATACACCAGAATAACCCTGTGGTCTTTTTCTCAGTATTTTTACTTGAATACAATGTACCCTTCTTACTTGAATTATATTGACAGCGTGTCACTTTTCCTCTATTATTTTCATCACATCCTCACTGAGATTTCACACCACCACCGAAGCACCCCAAAATCTTTTATTTTAGTTCCAAAGTCCATTCAAAGTGTTACAAATAGGATCACCATGATACAGCAATTCTCTAAATCGGTACCAGGATATGCTATGACACTGATGTTTCACTGGTTTTGCACAAGGTTAGCAATTCAAGCAACCTTAACCTTGACACCCTCAAAACACGGTGCTAATCAAACATGCCAAGTCTTTACTTAAATAAGAAAATCGAACAGGTGGATAAGCCACACGTTGATCAACCAAAAGAAGAAGTGACAACAGACACATTCACACACGATGCACCCTCTTCAGCTACTGTAATTCTACTCTACGATGACAACAGAGAGGCCTCGGGATGGGAGCGAGTCAGCGAGTAGACTAGATTCCCAGGACAATGCAAATTGTCCTGCAGCATTATTGAACCCTCCAAGTCTGCAAATCTAGAGCTTCCCCAGATTCATATGTCTCTATCCCGAAATAAGTCTAAGATGAGTCTGGCACAAATCCCGCGATGAGTCTAATATGAGAACCGAGAGAAATCCAAAGAAACCTCTACTTTAGATGGTTTACTCCGCACTCCACTCACGTAAGAAGAAAATCAGCAAGCAAAAATCCACTGCCCATCAAGGGTTAAAGGGAAACGAGGGGTGCCAATCCACGGGAAGTAGGCACAGTCCGCTCACTCTAGCCGTCTAGCGCCTTCCGCCCAGGAGAAACAAAGCACAGATTGATGCCTTTTGGCTAATCGGCATGAAACAGTCCATGTCTATCTTAGGGGACTGTTCCCTCTTTTACTCTGCCCTTGTTTCTCTGCTAATCTGGAATTACTGGGGAAAAGCAAGAGGACTTGGAGGGAAAACCTGCTTGAGCTGGTCGGTGGCGGAGCACTCGTCGCGGCAGCCGCGGAGGATCCAGGAGAACATCGCGGACACCGGCGGTTCTACTCTGTCAGCGACGGCGGCAGCGGCTACTCGGAGGAGGAGACAGGGGAGAGGAGAGGAAGGCAGCCGCAACGGCCAAGAAGGAAAGACAGAACCTTCCGAAAATGAAAAATAAAAAGAAGGAAAGCGGCGGTGCCGGCGGTGGTAACTTTGGGCTTAACAGGCCTCTTTGTGCCAGGCCCCAAAACCTCCTTTTAATTGTTTTTGTGCCAGGCCCCAAACCTCCTTTGTTGCTTTCCCTTAGAAATGGGTCATATATATCCATCCAACATCTATGTCAATCGTTATAAAAAAACTTCATTAGCTAATTATTAGAAAATCGTAACCACCATTAATCAACAAGCTAGCTAGTAGAAACTTGCTAGGGACTCAGTGTTTGTTTATGAAACCACACAAGTATTATATTTTCTATCAATAAATTATAGCATGAAACATAAAAAATTATCATAAACTGAAAATATGATAATAATAACTTTATTATTGGCTCTAGCCCATATTTCCAACAGTCTCTCACTTACACTAGTCAATAATCTAGTCAATACCCGCGATTTAACATCTATGACATTCCAGGGTTATTCATACGTATTGCATGTGGTAGATCTAACATGTTCAGATTTGTGTGTGCTTGCATATCTTTGCGTCTCTACATATCACTTATTTCTCAAATGAGATGGCATTATATAAATTTGGTCTCCTGTTGGTACCTTAGTTTCTCAGCCGGAGTTATGTTGCCACTATTATCACACAATAGATCTTTATAGTATTATCACGTTTGAAATTACACCTAGTTAGATAACAAAATTCTTGACATAAATGCCACCTCTGCTGCTACTAGAGCAGTCGTATACTTAGCTTTCGTTGTAGTGTCCGTCGTAATGTTTAATTTGGAACTCATTTTCCGATGTACCACCTTTTACTGAATATGTAGCCTAGATTTTGATAAAAAATTTTATATGTACGACAAAAACTAGAGTACATAACAAACTCTTAGTTCTTCTAAAGCACATAAGAATATTTTTATATTGTCCAATGATCATATGAATCACACTGGTTAATGGAGAAGAGATCAACAAAAGTCAGGATATTCTTTTCACAAAGGCATATGCACACTAATTTGTGTACTCTGAGGCATGGAACGAGAGGACACATACCACATATTCTGCACGTGTCCTATGGCGCGAGCTCTCTGGAAAGCGATGAGGGAGGTTTGGCCACTGCAACAGCATATCCCCAACACAGGGAAGGAGTGGCTGTTCCAAGCTTTGGACCAAGCAAGAGAGCAGGAGATGATGATGATGCTTATGACTTCCTGAAGAATATGGCATGTGAGGAATGAGGTAGTTCATCAGAAACCACCCCCACCGGTTGCTTCATGGAGGTTCTTGTGCAGCTACATGGATTCGCTCCTCATGATCAAGCAAGCACCCATGATAGCTCCAGTCAAGGGGAAGACAGCCATCGTGTATGAACGATCAAGTAGCAGGAAGCAAAGGAAGAAAAAGGAGGCGCCACGTGAAGGAAATGATACGGGTGGATGGTCTAAACCACCTCAGGGATGGACGAAGCTGAACGTTGATGGAGCATGGAAAGGAGATACTTGTGAAGGAGGCACCGACATGGTCTCGAGGGATGAGAATGGCAACATTATTGTTGCTGGATGTACATACCTGCAGTCATGTGACAGTCCTCTTCAAGCTGAAGTTATTGCCTGCAATGAAGGCATAGCGTTGGCCATGCATACATCGCAGCCCATCATCGTCGAGAGTGATTGTCTGAAGGCAATTTCTATGATTAATGACACTAGCATTAATAGATCCCAGGTTGCAGTCCTTGTTGAAGTCTCTAAACAACTTTGTCTGCATGGAAATGAGTGTCAGGTTAGACATATTTGTAGAGAGTTAAATGGTGTGAGTCACACCTTAGCTAGATGGGGCTGTAATAGTACACCAATATCTGGATCCCCCATGGACCAGATATCATTAGACAGGCCTGTATCCAAGGTGGAACTCCCATTCCTTAATTGAGTTTTATGTATTTTCGCAAAAAAATGCACACTTGGTCAGGCTGTCTACACTCGAGCTTCTTTGCGGAAGATTTCTCGCCATCCTCAGCAGCTGCACCGGTTACTGAAAGCCATGCCTGCCTGGCCGCCACCACCAGCCACCACCAGGCATGGTTAACCCAATTCAGCGAGCAACAGGTTCAGCGCGGGGCGTGAGTACTTCCTTAACGTAGCAACAGGAATAAGGAAGAACGCTCCTCGGGTCGCCCCCTCCTAGGCGAGTACGGGGGCGAAACCCTAGCCCGCGCTGCCGCCACCCCCTCCTTCGTCCCCCCTCCCCTCGCCGTCCCCTGAGGCGCCTGCCGGCCTAGCCCGCGACGCTGGTGAGGGGGACGGCGGGGATCTGCTCCCGGAGCTCCTCGCGCGGCGGTTTGGAGGCGGGCCGCCGGGTGGGAAGCTAGGCTCCGCCGCTAGATTCGGCTCGGCAACCTCCCTCCCTCCCCTCCCCTCCTTCTCGGCCTCGCCGGCGATGGGCTGCGGGTGGTGGGTAGGGGTGCTTCCAGCCATATCCCTGGCAGGGGCCTTGGATTCAGGGCGGCGACCCTTGGTGTGGGCGGCGTTCACTGGGTGCTACAGGCCGTTCCCTCGGCTGCATGGGCAGCGAGGTGACGGCGGGTGCGAGGCGTTCAGGGGCCTCCTGACCTCCGGCCAGATCTGAAGATGGCGGTGTC
The DNA here is from genome assembly GCA_023614405.1 of Avena insularis. NCBI lineage: Eukaryota > Viridiplantae > Streptophyta > Magnoliopsida > Poales > Poaceae > Avena > Avena insularis. The sequence continues at coordinate 196,317,351 of CM042686.1, read as the reverse complement.
AGCTCGCGCTGCTCGGCACATCCCCTCGTCCTGGAGTACCTCGGTCTTCTCCGGTGGTTGGTGGGTGGCGCTGGTGATGGGAGTGACCGGGGGAAACCCTTGGCTACCGGCGGCAGCCACGATGTCGACGGCGCTGCGAGCGTCCTACCCCTTCCTGAAGGCGACTTCGAGGTCTGCTCCCCTCTCCCTCCCCATCTTGCCCTGTCTCGGGTGAAAACCTAAATTCGTTGGGTGGCGGCGCCCGGCTGCTCCCTTCTTGAAGGCGTCGCTTTGAGACAGTGGGGGTGGTGGTCGAGCTTCGCGCTGGCTGTGGTGCTGCTTGTAGCGGTTTCTCTCATGGTGTTGTGGTGTGGTGTGGTCGCGCTCCGGGTCCTTGCAGGTCATGCTTGCTGGCGGCGGCGCCCTCGATCCTGGGTGAGAGGAGAAGGGTCTCCTCTCCGGCAGCCTTCCTCCGACTTAAGCCGATGGGGCTACACCGTACTCTGTCAACATTTTTCACCGCATCTTTGGTGGCGCTCTTCTCCGGCAGTTTTGCGTCTCGCTCGCTGGATGGTGCTGTGAGCGGCGGTGGTGTTTGTGGATGGCGGCTTGACGAGGCGACAATGCTCAAATCCCTCCCTGGCAACATGTCTGATTGTCCGTGTGTGCTCAGGGTGAGCCTTTCCATCTCTCGACGGTACGGCGCCTTCCGATCCAAGGCGAGAAAGGAGGGTGCTTTCTCTAGAGGTGGAACAGATGATCCACATGGTTGGCCCCGGTGGTCGACGGCGGCATGGGCTTCCTCTGTGGCGTCCTCTCCAAACTCCTTTTCCTCTCCTGGTTCCTCGCGGGCGTGGTCAGGGCTTCGCTTCAAGCTAGGCTTCATCTTTATATTTCTCTGTTTGTCTTTGCCTTGTAAGCTGTTCTTCAGCACTTTGTAAACCTTGGTCGTACGGGCTTTGTTAATTTAAAGTCGGGCACTTTGTGCCTTCGATTAAAAAAAAAAACAGGTTCAGCGCTGCCAACTGAATTGGTCCATCCACAACATTGGACACACAACACTAACATTTAGTAGACGTATAACTAACTGAGCTCGGCAAAATCTTGCCATTGGACAAGCAAGCAAAAGACGAGCCCAAAAGAGAGAAGAGACATATAGAGGAAAATATAGATGACTGGTAGAGTAGTCTAAAGATTCATGCACAAACATCCCTCTCCAAGAAAGAATTAACATATAAAATGGAAGAAAGAATATAACTTAAGCTTATGTAATATTCACACTGAAAACTAAGTGCAGTAGATTCAGAACCAAGCTTGCACAAAAACAGGCATGAAACAGAGTGGAGAAAGAAGTTCACATTAATCAGTTATGATGCTCTGAATGCCTATGATGTCAATGCCAAGATGAGTACAGAACATCATGGACAAAAGTCTTGAATCTAAGATACCTCCGCTGTAAAAGAATCTGATGCTACTGAATGAGGTGGGATGATAGGCAGGAAAAGCTTCAATACAGGCCAAACCCAGCTTCAATATCAACATCCAAACAAACCGCTCAAATCCAAACTAAGATCATGCTTGATGTCCTGAGCATTGCAGACACGTTTATAATTTTTTTGTACGTTTAAATCTATGTTTATCAAACTTTTGGATACTGCACTGTAATTTTAGAGAAATTTATCATCTATCATCTTAAGCGAATTGATATACTCGTATATATACTTAAATGCTCTCTAATAATTTTTGTTTAGGTATCCAAGTATCACATCACAGACCATGCCGATGTCCTACGGGCAAAGTATTTTCAAAGAGAGGGACCATTATTTCGTTTAACTTGCAATACAGTTGAAGCTCCCGGTCCTTTGTCATCAGGAATTTGTAATCTGAATTACCTGTTGCCCTGAAGAAATCTGATTTTGAACGGTGTACTCTAAGTTATGACAGTTGAAGTATTTACAAAGCTGCAAGGTTCGTACTTTTTCCTTTCTATCCAGATATGAATTTTATGATATGTAACGCAGCCATCGTGTCGGGATTACCCTCGGTTAGGATAAGCCAGGCCGGATGGCCGGCTCTAGAAAGATCAGGCCGAATGGCCGCAGGACATGAAGACGCAGCCGGTTGGCACGCTCCAACCGGATCGCAACCAAGCCGGTTGTCCCGTCTAGCCGGTGAACCAGAAGAGTGGCCAGCCCCATCCAGTAACCTCGGAATCAGTACCGAGGATCCGGCGGGCATGACGATCAAAGCAGGGGCACGCCTCTAGGTACTCGACTCTGCGTTAGCACAGACTGCGGCACCGCCCATGCTGCGCCAGTGGTGGACGACCAAGGGAAATTTTTTGCCGACATCCCGGCTGACCGATGCGAGTCGGGTGAGCACCACCAAAACTCCAGGCGGCATGGACACGACAACCGCCAAGGCAAGAGGAAATATGACCAGCCGGATAATCGGTATGTCTCCAAGCAAGTGGCGGCCATTCATGAGGATCAGGCTGCTGGAGGCAGCCGGAGGCAGAAGCCAGACTACCGGCCACCCAGACCCAAGTACACTATCGAGTCAATGCTTGACGGGCCATGCAAGCTCCACAGTGACGGCAACAAGCCGGCTATGCACACGACTCGCCAATGCAGCTGGACCTGGAGAATGGCTGAAGCCGGTGGACTCCCACCACCACCTCCGCCTCCCCCAACCGATGGCCCACCGAATAACCGGGATCGCCAGCACCGCCAAGAGGAGGCTGACGACGATTTTCCTCGCCATGTGGGAGACTACCACATCTTCACCACCAAGCCGGAAACCAAGAATAGCAAGAGACGCTGCGAGGCAGAAGCCATCGTCCCTCCCATCCCCCAATACATGAATTGGTCAGAAAAAAAGATTACGTGGAGCAGGAGAGACCAGCCGGCTGTGCTACCTCATCCGGGCAGCTATGCGATGGTCCTAGACCCCATCATCGTCTCCCAGAAGCAGTCATGTAGATTCTCGTGCGTCCTCATCGACGATGGTAACATCATCAACCTCCTCTACCGTAGCTCGTTGGACTGACTCGGCATCAGGGAGTCTCAGCTTCAACCCTCTAGCACCTCCTTCCACGACGCCGTCCCAGGCCCTTCGCATTCGCCAATAGGAAAAATCCGGCTAGACGTCATCTTCGACGCGGAGGACAATTTACGCCGTGAGGCTATTTTGGTTCGAGGTAGTCAACTACACCAGCGGTTACCATGCTATCCTCGGGCATACAACGTTGACCAAGTTCATGGCGGTGCCACACTACGCATACCTCAAGATAAAGCTCCCTGGCCCCAAGGCAGTGATCACTGTCGCCAGCTGTTACAAGCGGTCAATAGAGTGCGCTTCGGCCGGTTCCAACCTGGCCGAGGCCATGGTCATCACGGAAGAAAAGCGTGTCATCATGCAGAACGTGGAATTGGCGTAGGCCGACATGCCGGCTGGCGGTCCCAAGCCAGCCGGGGAGACGCAGTTCAAGCCGGCTAAGGGAGCCAAGAAGATTTTGCTTAATGAGGCCGATCTGGACAAGTTCGTCCTGGTCGGAACCGGCCTCGACAACAAATAGAAAAGTGCGCTCGTTGACTTTCTCCATGAGAATCGGGATATATTTGCATGGTCCCCAAAGGACAAGCCATGTGTTCCGAGGGAGCTCGCCGAGCACTCTCTCCACATCCGGCTAGATGCAAGGCCGGTCAAGCAGTCTCTCCGCTGCTTCGCGGAAGAGAAAATGAAGACAATTTGTGAGGAGATTACCCGGCTCCTTGCAGCCGGGTTCATCATGGAAATGTACCACCCGGAGTGGCTGGCGAACCCGGTACTGGTACTGAAGAAAAATAAGACATGACGCATGTGCGTCGACTACATCAGTCTCAATAAGTCCTGCCGAAAAGATGCCTTCATCCTGCCCCGAATAGATCAAGTGATCGATTCCACAGCCGACTGTGACCTACTATCCTTTCTGGACGCCTATTCAGGCTACCACCAGATTAAGTTGAATCATGTGGATCAAATAAAAACGTCCTTCATCATCCCGTATGGGGCTTACTTCTATATTGGGAGAAACATACACGCCTATATTGATGATGTGGTGGTGAAGACGAAATGCAGGTGTCGAAATGCAGGTTGGACTAAAAAATGCAGGTGTAACCTACCAGGGCCGTATGTCGAAATGCTTGCAAACATAAATTGGGAGAAACATACACGCCTATATTGATGATGTGGTGGTGAAGACGAAAGAGCGAGGCACGCTCCTCGAAGACCTGAAAGAAATACCCGGCACCGGTTCCAGATGAAGCTGAACCCGGAGAAGTGCATCTTCGGCGTCCCAGCCGGTTAGCTCCTCGGTTTCCTTGTCTCAGAACGAGGAATCGAGGCCAACCCGAAGAATATAGGCACAATCGAGCGCATGCAGCCGCCATAAAACTTGCGCGACGTGCAAAAGTTTGCTAGATGCCTGGCCTCCCTCAGCCGATTCGTCAGCAAGCTGGATGAGAAAGCACTCCCACTGTACCAGCTCATGAAGAAAACCGACCGGTTCGTCTGGTCGGCCCAGGCATACACGGCCTTTCACGACCTCAACCGCATGATCTCCTCCCCTCCCATATTGGCGGCCCCGGATGCAAAGGAGTCAATGTTGATGTACATCGCAGTCACCAACCGGGTCATTAGTGTCATGCTCGTGGTGGAGAGGCTAGAAGAGGGGAAGGTACAACCGGTCTATTATCCAGTGTACTTTTTGAGCGAAGTACTCTCGCTCTCAAAGCAGAACTACTCCCACTACCAGAAGCTGGTGTATGGCGTGTACATGTGATGGCAACAATCGTGTCCACTTTTTGTTGGGACTCCAAGTGCAGAGTATTGTATCAAGCTTCTTTTCCCCACAAGGGTGACTCGGGGGTTTAAATCGAACTCTTAGGGAACTGGCTTAGAAGTTATTCGCCTTCTCCTTATCAAGTAGCCTATAAAGCAAAATAATTTGTCTTGTGTCCCCAACTCCACCAAGTGGTTGTCAATCATAAGGTTTCGTATTAGTAATGTAAAATAAAATATAGTGAACTGAAATAAATAAAGTAAATAAAATAATGCAAACTATATGAGATATGTGAAGATAAAGTTGTTTTTAGGTTTTTATGAGTGATTGCAACTAGGAAAAGTATTTTTGTATTTTCGAAATAATAAATTGAAGTAAATAAAAGTGATGATAATTGCAATGGAAAGGTGTTTCTTATGATTAAAATTGGATCGGGGTTCATGGGTTCACTTCTCTACTCTCTTTTTAAGTTGTGGTAATCATAAAACAATTAATCAATGAAAAATATTCATGGAACTTCTATATGTGTATGATAAGCATTCATATGGGCATCACATCCTAACATAGAGATGAAACACATCTCTCTTATACTCCTCAAGAAAGGGAAACCTCCATGCAATCTTGAATTAAGAACAAATCAGAGTATATCTTTAAGTAATATGACATGATGTTTGAAATACAAATATGCTACCTTGACCTAACAAGATTATCTCACTGACACAAGATAATTATAGCACATAATTTCACTTTATCCTTAGTGAGGCAGCAAAAGAAAGGTAAAAACCAAAGTAGATCTTGAATATTATTGTCATAGTTCAATCACTACCACCATGCTACTCCATCTAACACACACTTCTCTCCATACAAGTTCTTGCATACAAGTTGGATCAAAACAAGCAATTAAGAACAAGGTACATGATATGCATCTACCAATACATCTTACACAAAATAGGTCCCAATACCATATATCAAATCATAGAATAAATATCCACCATGTAGAAATTACATATATGACCATAATCATGTTGGGCAGCTGATGCATTCAAAATGCATCTACTTTTTCAAGTACTTTGCCTCACAATTTGCTCCGGAATCCACCCATATTTGATTAAAATAGTAGAATCTGAAGCTGTTTTTAGCAAAGTCTCGTTTCTGGTTGTTTTTGTAGAAAATAAAATCAGGAAAAAATACCAGGCCACTTTTTTATCAACAGAAGGAGTTTGAGCATTGGACGGACAAGAAAGAGTGCCCGAGGCCCAATTGGGCACACCACACGTGACTAGGTAGTGGGGCCACGTGTGGCATGCCGTTTGGCCCACGAGCGTCGTCTCGCCTTCGGTTTTCGCGTACTCTCTTATATATCCCCAAAACTGGTTGCCCTAGGAGGAGGGAGCTTTTCGCGAAACAGAGCACCGCCAGATCCACAATCTTCGATTTCGGGGTCAGATTGATCTAGGATTTCTCCCCCGAGGGAGGGATCTGGAGGCCGTATTCACGATCATCTTCACCGCCTTCATCCCCATAGATAACTCCCAAGTGCAGGGATCACCATAATACCTCTCAATGTGGAAGTAGGGTATCGATCGCAGGAGCAAGAAGGAAAAGCTATCTATTCTCTACAACTAAAGTGTCACAAGTTTTAGTTGATTATGCACTAAACAAGTTTTAAGAAATAAGATGGTTGTTTTAATGGTTCGAAGTTTAATGTAACAAAACAAGAATATAAAAGTGTCACAGTCCTCTTCAATGCAAGAGGACAAGACAAGGGTTTTATTTTATAGGAACAATGGACATGGGTTCACTTAATCATCTCTTCTCCATCTATGGTGATCATCATGTTATAGATAGTAAAGGTACACATAATTGTCTTGTTTTAATGGTATTTTTTATGGTGGCTACATGTCATACAACACATAGGCAAAAAAGTACTCCTTTGTGATACTAGGTCACCCTTGCAATAAGGCTAGCATTTGGTTTGTGTCACACCACACATCATACCTCTCCCTTTTTACCCCTAGATAAAGGAGGTTTGGCTGCATTGCTGTCACTCAATACATAGGCCGCTCTCACTCAGCCACCCATTACCTACATACATTATACTTTTAAATGGAAAACATTCTAAACACTAGTGCAATGATTCATATGTTGTGCTAAGTTGTGAGTATTATCACATCTCTCTTATCTACCCCCCACTTGGTGGTGTTAATCACCTCATGATATGGATAAACAAGGCATTATGTATAGATCTAAACCATTACATGCATCATAGAACCATTATGTGAAATATGCTTTATGTGACTTAGGAGCTGGTGTTAGTGTTATGCCTTTCTATCTATATAAGAAACTTAACCTAAACAAATTGGTTCCAACTGAAGTTTCACTACAAATGGCTGGCAAATCCACTACTATTCCCATAGGCATTTGTGAGGATGTTCCTATTTCTATTGCTAATGTACTAATCCCTACATACTTTGTTATATTAGAAATACCTGAAGATGATAATTTATCTATTATTCTTAGGAGACCCTTTTTGAATACTGTAGGGGCTGTGATAAATTGCACTGAGAGCAAAGTGACATTTAATGTCAAAGGAAATGAGCATACCATTTATTTTCCCAAGAAGAATCCTATAACATCTATGAATAAAAGTGTGAATTCTATTCAGATAAATACTCTTATGATTGGGAGCTTTGAATTTTCACTACCACCTCCTGAACCAAAATATGCTACCTTGATGATTGGAGCTATTCCAATCAAATATGAGGTATCCTAAACTTTTCCTTTTTATATTGAAAATTGAATCATGTATTTTATCTTTACCATGTTATTAATAAGACCTGATCAACTTTATTACTAATGTGGAAAAGATGGAGACTTGATTTCCATACAAATTTTAGTTATATTTTAATTTTATTTACACTGGAATTTACTTTACTTTGAATAACCATAATTATTTTAGAGGACAGAATTAACAGAAAATGAAGTTTGAAAAAATTCTCTATAAAAAATTTCTCAAAAAAATCTAGAAAAATTCAGGGGTCAGTAACTTTACCAGAGGGGCCACTAGGCAAAAGAGTGGTCACATAAGGCCACCTGGGGCCAAATGAGCACACTATACGCGGCCAGGTGGTGGGGCCGCATGTGGCATGCCCAAATGGGCCCAGGTAGGTGTTAGGTGAGCATCAAGTGCCCATGTTCGTCTTCCCCACTTAGAATACTCCCTGGTATTTTTCAAAAAAAAATCTCGAGCTCTCTTCGTGCCTTTCTTGGATCTCCAAGTTTAGAGAAGATTGTTCAAATCCCTTGGGTGGGATTGCTCCTTGGTATGTGACTCCTCCATACATCCAATTACTTTTTGTTCTCATGCCTTATATGTTGAGTATTTTGCCACACTAGATGTCACTTAATATGCTTGATAAATCCATGGATTTGAGTTTTCTAGATGATGTTGATGCATAATATTGATTATTGGACTCTCCATGGTTGGGTTAATGTTGTTTTAACTTGCTACATCTTAATTTTTAGTGATCTTTATTTTTGGACAGCAAAGTTCTCGCCATGTTTAAGAGAAAATGACTCTTGAGCAACATGTCTACTAGGATAAGGAGGGGTGTAGCAAGGGTCTCCATCAACTTTGAAGAAGCTCAACAATGGGAAGACGATGCTTTGTACCAATCGGAGTCACTTCATGTTCATAGCACAAAGTGGCAAGACCCCTTTGTTCTTAAAACATGGAGGTCGCATGAGAACTTCGACTTATTTGCGACCCAAACGGGGTTGCTCGAGTTGTCCTGTCATCCACAAGATACATATGTGGAAATCAGCAGGAAATTCCTCGCCACCTTCAGGTTCAATAATATCAAAAGCTACAGACCAAGCAAAAGAGGTAAAGAGACCGCACCCACTTTACTATTAAGTTCAATATGAGAGGTGAGAGATTCTTATGTATCTTGAAGAATTCTATAGAGCGATACGTGTTGAAAACACGGGAAGTTGGGCTGAAGTCCAGGGGGATACTGATGAAGAACTTATTTCTTTTTGGCAAAGTATTAGCGTAAATGTACCTCCCACTCTTAATAGGGGTAAACTCACTCACATTCAGCACCCTGGGCTTAGATACTTTGCATTGTTCTTAGCTAGAGGCTTTCTTGCTAGAGATAATACTTCTGCTTGCACTTCATATATTATACACTTGTTAAAATGTGCAAAAGTAGGAAGAAGATCTGAATATAATTTGGGAGCAATGCTTCTTAGGTCCTTGTCTATTGCATTTAAGAATAATGATCATGGAACTTCTCTCTGTGCTGGTACAATTGCTACTTTGATTTTTGATCATATTAAAGATGAGAGACATTTTTCCCACATGGGCATAAAAGTGCGTGAATCTAACTTGCTTGATTTTGAAATACTTCTTTCATCTGTTGTTTTATATCACGTTTCCTTTGATATGTTTTTAGTTCCTTTGTTCTGAAAATTATAAAAACACAAAAAGATTTTAGTTGTTTCTTTCACTTATTTGTCTCTGGTTATTTATCTTGTTCATCTTAAAATCGAAAATAACAAAACCATTTTCATTTTCTCTAATACAATGAAAATCTGAGTTGCAGAAATTTGCTGAAAGCTATCCACTGTTTCATTTTTCGTATTTTTTCAGTAGCTTCGATTGAGCTCAAATTTTAACCACTACTGCAACCTTTCATTCCCTACATACACAAAACTTTTGGTAGCATTATGAGGTGTTTAAGTATGGTAAAAATAGTTCTGATTTTCAATGAAGTTTTCTGGCAGAATCGAAATTTTAATGTGCAGTTCAAGTTGGGAAATGAGAACAACAATGATGAATCAATGTGTATGAATCGAGACGAGAGGTATGCCACCTTTTCCATGCTTATGTAGACATCTTTAATAATAATAATAAGTGTGCATATCATCGTTTCTTTAACACTTAGGAAAGTGGTGATAAATGTTTATCTTGTCCGTGTTCAATTATGTTATATGGTGATACAAGCAAGATTTTATTAAGTGACAACACTTAGTTGTAGTTGAGTGACTGTAGTTTTAAGTAAAGGTCTATGCATCCCATTGTGCTTTCTAAACTTGCCGCACACTTGCAAAATAAAAAGAATTCTTAAATACAAACTATGAGGTTATATGCTTGACGAACTATGGGCTGGGAGTTATCATAACCATGCTTTCATGGGACACGTTTTCAACATTGCACTTTCATATCTAGTTGATATCATGTTTTTTTTGTTATGGATGCCTATTATTGTGAAATAAGTTGAAACCTTTGTAAGCTCATGGAGTTTGTATATGTGCTAGAGAAACGGCTGGGCCGCTAACCCAAGCCATGCATCATTCATGGTAGAAATTTACAACATTCCATAGTGAGCATTCTATGCAGCATCTTCAATAAAAAGCTATGCCAATAGTAAATAAAAAGAATTGCTGAGATGCTCATTGTCTGTTTGTCTTGTCATTTTGGTATGGGAAACCGTCCATACCATGGGGCAAGAGGTACCCCGTTGGCGTTCTCTATGATACATATGTACTTACAATGACAAGACCTTGCTTTGGATCCTAAGTTGAGTAGCATGTGGTGTAGGTACTTGTATTCAAGGGGCATGAGACATTAAACTTATAGTTGGTCAAGCATATAAGCCATCCTAACTCTCACAATTACTTTGATTGACTAACAATGCAAGGTAGTAAGCATGATGAATTTATTAGTCCACAATTGAGAGAATCAGAGATCTCAAAAATCTCATTCATGATTCAATCAAAAGCGATGCAAGAACCTTTGTTTAAATCTATCGTCAGTCAAACTCATCTAAGTGGTTCCACTCTATATGATCCTCCTTGCAGCAAATATAAATGCTTGAACACTTATTAGATGCACCTTTGTTATCATTTTACTATTTGTTACGAAAATTATGTTTTGGGTACTTGTCATTACTAAAGGTGTTTCATATGCAATGCAAAGTTCTTGTCAAAGTATTTTATCTCTTTAGCACTATGTTTGAGTTGTTCGAGGATAAACAACGAGCTAAGCTTGGGGGAGCTGATGCATTCAAAATTCATCTATTTTTCCAAGTACTTTGCCTCACAATTTGCTTTGGAATCCTCCCATATTTCATTAAAACTGCAGAATCTGACGCTCTTTTTAGCAAAGTCTCATTTCTGGTTGTTTTTGCAGGAAATAAAACCGAGAAAAAAAATACCAGGCCACTTTTTTTATCAAAAGAAGGAGTTTGAGCATTGGACGGACACGAGAGAGTTCCCGAGCCCCAAACAGGTACACCACACATGGCCAGGTAGTGGGGCCGCGTGTGGCATGCTCGTTTGGCCCACGAGCATCGTCTCGCCTTTGGTTTTTGTGTACCCCCTTATATACCCCTAAAACTGGTTTCCCTAGGAGGAAGGAGATTTTCGCAAAATAGAGCACTGCTAGAGCCACGATCTTCGATTTCAGGGTCAGATTGATCCAGGATTTCTCCCTCGAGGGAGGGATCTGGAGGTCTTCTTCACCATCATCTTCACCGCCTTCATCCCCATCAACCATGAGCTCCAGCTCCCCCACCATGGGTGAGTACTTTGCTGTAGGCATACGAGGTGGATGGGGATTGGATGAGATTGATCATGTAATTGCATTAGTTGTTCGAGATTTGAGGGGGTTGTCTTGAAGATATTCTTGTATTGTGTTGATGCACTTTAGCTATGTTTAATGCTTCCTACCAGGGCCTGAGTGGCATGATTTCAGTACTGAACTTATTTTTCCCTATCATATAATTGAGTTTGGTATCTATGGGCAAAGTGTATTGCCTATTATTATGTTGAACCTGCGAACCCCAAAGCGACATATAGGGAAAACAAGGGGAAGATGTTTTAGTTTGAGGATTCTATGTGTTCATGGAGTGTTAATGCGTTGTTCCGGGCTATTCGAAAGGGTAGACCTTAATTACTTGTAGTTCCAAGTTGGCCCTAGTGAAAAGGGCAGGTAGGACAATAGATGTTGTGCAAATTCTCTTGGTTAGTACACACAACTAAATTCGGAGCACATACCTACACACATCGGAGTTAGATAAAAACCCCATGCTATTTGCAATTTATTATATGATCAATCTTATTCATGCAGCACCCCGCTATCACCACATGCCTACGTTTTAATCTATGGGAGTTACACATTCACTACTTCGTGCGAAAACTGGAATACTGTTTCAATTTCTCTTGTTTTATTTTTCTTGCTCGAATCAAATTACTGCCATCACCATTTTCTCTTGAGTTTATTGATACACAGGTGTGGTTGAGAGTGACATATCAATTTCTAAAGTCTTATTGATATTCTTGTGTTCCCCTTGAGTCGAACTATAAATTTGGGTAATACTTCCCATCAAAGATTTCAGCGATCCCCTATACTTATGGGCATCAATAGCTCATATGGTACTAGATCCATGAAGAGCAAGAGAGAAATAGATCAAGCTACTACCACAAACCCATAGTCCAGGGGTGGACTACTCCCTCTTCATCATGGTGATGATGCTAGAGATGTTGGAGAGGGTGGAGATCCCTTCGGAGGCGTCTCTGGCGGAGTTTCCCCCTCCAATCTTCATTGAATCTGACTCTATTTGGTGGTGTTTTCGTCTCTGGTGTGCTCTGTCTTGAGGACTCCCCCCAGGGGGGTGGGGGTCCTTATATAGGGCTTTTAGGTCAAGAGAACTCCATGGGTGAAAGAGTCAAGGTGATCGGACAACCGAGGAGGAAATGGAGGTAGGGACACACCCACCTGGGCTGGGCGCACCCTCTAGGATCTTTTGGGCCTCCTGGCCCTTCTCCCGAGGTTCTTGCGCTCCAGATGCTTCTCGTGGTAAAATATTGACATCCCCAAAAGCTCAGGTCCATTTGACTCCGTATAGATCCTGAAACATCAAAAATATAGAAAATAGGGGTTTTCTGCCATGCAGGGTTATAACCAAAATAAAGGGGATCATTGGTAAATCCCCAAAAATCAATGTAAAACATGGATATAACATTATATATGATGCAAATATGTGGGTAAACATGTCAACAAATTACAAAGTTCATGTATGAATTTTACATGCAGCAACATCCCCAAGCTTAACCTATGCTCGTCCTCGAGCATAAAGGTGATAAAAATAAACATGGACTTTGGAGTTTCTTACTTTGCTTCTTTCATTATCATACAAAGTTCATAGGTTCAAATCTTTCCAATGAAACATAATAAGAAAACGTGTACTATCAAGTTATATATTTTGCACATCTATTAACATGTTAAACAATAAGTAATGGTGTGCATAAAACAAATGAGGAACAAAACAAAACTTCAATCATACTTTGATGAACCTATAGAATACGAGACTCTTCCTATCATCGGCATTGGTGTTTTATGCCTCTACTTTTATTTTTGTGCCCACTTCTTAGTTTAATGCCCGACAAAAAGACTCATTTCTTAGTTTCATGTATTCCCTTGAGATGTTTTGCATCTCATACTGAAAGTAAGCATTGAATACATATGTTAACCCTACATAAAGAATGTAAAATAAAATTTTGAGCTATGTAGTTCATGTCAACAATACTAATAAGGATGGGGTTCAAAGTAGCTTTTGTTTCAAAAGTTGCATATGGTTTATGTGTTAAACATTTTACAAGTTGAATGTCTCATGCACCTTTACCAATGAACTGACACTACAACCTGACATTGTATAGCATATGTTGTCGTAAAAATTGCATCACTGCGGTACCTCTTGCCCCTGTGTGACTATATGCCCAACATATGTTTGGTAGCTAGGAAGCATGATTCTTTTGTGTTATTCTCGTAAGGGGCATATCTCCACATTTCAGAAGACAAGACAAACAAACATATGAGTCCTCTTGGCAAATTTCTTTTGAAAAGAGCGTCATTGATTGTCATGCTATAAGTTTCCACGATGTCATGCATGGGTTTGGTAGTGGCCCAAAAGCATTTTCTCTTTCCTTATGCTTACTCCAGTGTGTAGTGCAGGATGATGGCTTTGTGTCGGCGCCAGGAAAATGCTGGTGCGATGTTGATGTAGAGCTCGTTGGGAACCCCAAGAGGAAGGTATGGTGAGCACAGCAGCAAGTTTCCCTCAGTTATGAAACCAAGGTTTAATCGAACCAGTAGGAGCAAGGAAACACCCCAAAGGTGTTGCTAGCTGAGCCTTGGCAGGGCGCACTACCGGTGCTAGTAGCAACGTGGAGACCTGCACAACACAACCACATAACTTTGTCCCCAACTTGCGATGAGGTTGTCAATCTCACCGTGTTTTGCTGAAAACAAAGGATTAAACGCATCGAATGGAAAGAAGTAATAGTTTGCAGAAAGTAAACACAAAGAAGTAAAAGATTGTAGATTGCATGTAAAGAAAAGGACCGGGATCCATAGTTCACTATAGATGGCTCTCCTTAAGATAGATAACATGCTGGGTGAACAAATTACAGCGGGGCAATTGACAAACATCGAGAAAGCAATACGTGCATATACTAATCATCTTGACTCCTTTGAGATTCGATTGGGCATTACAACATTATACATAGATCGCCATCCAACTGCATCTATGACTAATACTCCACCTTCAGGTTATCATCTAAACCCCCTCCAGTATTAAGTTGCAAGCAACAGATTATTGCTTTACGAACTGCTAGTAAAGTAAACAATACGATTGTTCTATGAACAAAGGATTGTTGTTTTCTCCCTAGTAGCAACATCACATCTAGTACCTTAGAGATTTCTGTCACTTCCCCAGATTACCAGAGGCATGAACCCACTATCGAGCATAAATACTAACTTGAGTTGCTAGCATCTACTTGGCCAAGATAGCTACTAACAACGGAAAGCATGCAAGATCACAAATAACAAAGACATGATAGAATCAATAATCAATCTGAAATAGCATCTCAATATCCATCGGATCCCCGCAAACACCACATGCAGAATTACAAATAGATGATCTTGATCATGAACGGAGGTCACAAGATCTAGACATGAAAGCACAAAGGAGGAGAACCAGCCATCTAGCTACTACATGGATCAGTAGTCCAAGGATGAACTACTTACGCATCACACCAGAGGCTTGCATGGTAATGAAGAAGGCCTCCAGGGTGAATTCCCCTCTCCGGCAAGGTGCCGGGAAGAGCTTCAGATCCCTCCTGATCTAGGGAAGGAGATGAAAATGGCTACAGACTCTTTCGAGGATTTTTGATCGGGCACTTAGGGTTTTCATCCCGAGGGCATCTTATAGGCGGAAGGAGAGGCCGAGGGGGTGCCTTGGGCGGCCAGACCACCCCCTGGCGTGGGCCAAGCCTGGCCGCGCGGCCAGGTGGTGTGGTGCCCCCCTGGCCCCTCTCCGTCTCGTACTCTGGCATCTGATGACTTCTGAAAAAATAGGCACTTTGGCTTTTGTCCCGTCCAATTCCGAGAATATTCATTTTCTGACTTTCCTGGAACCAAAAACAGCAGAAAACAGGCAGCTGGCACTGTGGCTCTTGTTAATAGGTTAGTCCAAGAAATCATATGAAAAGTACCCCAAAGTGTGGACAAAACACAAGAAAGTGGTTAAAACCAATCATGGAACATCAAAAATTATAGATACATTTGCAATATATCAACATCCCCAAGCTTAACTCCTGCTCGTCCTCGAGTAGGTAAGTGATAAAAAGAAAGAATAATTTTTGAGGTGACATGCACCATCAAAGACTTGATCAAAGTACTTGTAAAACATTCAAAGCTGGGATCATAGTACTTCAATCATAACATGAAAGACAAAGTTCTAGCAATAAGACAAAGAAACTATGATGCAACATGAAAAGGCACAAACAAAAGATTCATGAATAACAATACTTTGCAAGACGATTGTTTGTTTCACATAAAGAAAACATAGCATAATAGTATCCACCTTGTCCCTTAAAGAGTAGCAAATATAAATGCATAGGACACCTTCAAAATTCATAAGAGTGACTAGATACAAATAGTTTAAAACAAGCAATATCAAGATATGCATCAATCAACTAGTCTTGGGACAATGCACATAGAACTAAGAATGGCCACTATGCTCTCAAAGTAGGTGCATAAAGGTAGAAGGTGGAGACTCAATATAATGGTGGAAGAAAGGCCTTCATAAAAGGAAGTAGGGATTCAAGTCTCATAAAGAGCTTCCAAAAATTATGGTACTTATAGCTTTCAGCTCTAATTGCCCCTATCATAAGCATCTTGAAGGTGATTAAGGTTAAAGTGACACAACTAAGAGGATATGCTTGACAAGTTATAAACCGAAATCTCATGCCCCTTACTTATGAAGATCGATCCTCATGCTACTCAACTTTAGTCACAAGTAAGCTCTTGTCATTGTAAGTACATGTGTATCATAAAGAACCGCCAATGGGGTACCCCTTGCACATGATACGGGAGCTTTCCCATAATCAAAATGATAAGGCAAGCAGACAATGAGCATCTCAGCGATCTTTTTATTTGCTATTTGCATAGGTTTTTATTGAGGATGCTTCATAGAGTGCTCATTATGGTGATGCTGCAAGTTTCCACCATGATTAGGCATGGCTTAGGCTAGCGGCCCAGGCGTTTCTCTAACACACATAAAAACTCCATGATCTTACAAGTTCCACTTTTTTTTCACACCGCCAGGATCCGTAAGCAAAAGAACATGATATCAACAGGGTACAAAGTACAAGTGCAATGTTGAAAGCGTTCCCCATGAAACATGGTTTTTCTATTTTCAACTTATAAAGCACAAGCATATATGCAACAAAGAAGGACCCAATGGTTCAAGCTTATTAGATGCAAAAAAATAAAGTGTGCCATCAAGTTCGTGAGAGCTTTAATCACTAGTTTTCTCATAACAAGTTTAATTTGGAAGGTAAACAAAAGCATGAATATACTTGGAATAGCATAAGCTAGTAGGTAGGTATGGTGTACTCTTCGTAATAACTTGGTTTAGGGAGTTGGATGCATGAGTGGAACTCATACTTGGTTGTGGAGGCTAGCAAAAGACTGGGAGCGACAAACTAAGAGAGCAATAATGGCCATAATCATGCAGAGTGACAAAACATCATTGATCAAAGCATAAAGTGATATTACAAGTTGAAAACTAAAGGATCATAAAGTCTATGGTGACTTGAGATAGTCATAACATGGTGTGAGCATGCGCCAAGTCAACCCAAATAAAGCATCAAAGGAGAATACCACTATACTATGCTTTAATATGCTAAAACAACGCATGATTCATCCAAGGCACATTAAGCAATCTCAATTGTTTATAACAAGTAATGCTACAGCAAATAATACTAAGCATAAAGCCAAAACAATATCAAGCATGGCATGACGAAGCATAGGCCATAGTCAAAAACAAGCTCTTTTTACCACATAAGTATGAACTTTCCTACTCTTTTCCAAACCAAACCAAACTATTTGCAAACCAATGTATGAAAGAGGGGGTCCAACCAATTTATTCAGCAAACTAAGCAAACTAAAGCAAACAAAAAACCAAAACGAAAACGAAAAAGAAGACGCTCGAAGAACAACACAACTGTGCATGAAACAATAAAAATGAAGCGTTCGGAAGAAACCTGGGATTTTTATTGATGAAGAGGGGGATGCCTTGGGCATCCCCAAGCTTTGATGCTTGTACTTCTTGGATATTTCTTGGGGTGACATGCGTGGCATCCCCAAGCTTGAGCTTTAGTCCATCCTTCATCTCATTACTCATTCCTTCCATACACCTGAAATTTTTCCTTCATACAAAACTTCACACAATCTTTATTAGCAACATTAGTGCACTCAAGATAATAAGTCTTAAGGTTCAGTTATAACACCAAATAAACTTCCATCAGAACACTAGATACTGTAGCACTTCCCTCAAAAAGCTCAATTCCCCAAAAGAACTCAAAAAGGAACCAACAAGAAGCAAATGCAGAAAATGGCAGAAATCTGTCAAAACAGACCAGCAGGTAAAGACGAATTTTTTAGAAGACCTTATATTGCTCAAATCAAAAAGTGTTGAACTAACTAAAGTTAGATAACAACCTGGGGCATAAGCACAAAAATTTATGCCTCAAAAAGACGTTCATAGATTTTACCCGAATTTTTACGGTGAAGCACAGAAATCTGTTTCGGGACAGCAACTTTCCCAATCATTACTTCTCTATCATTAGAGGTTACTCTTGGCCCAAAAAGCAAATAAAAAGGATAAGGAGCGGTTATTACTGAGGTAATAACTTCCAAGACTCATCTAAAACTTTTGGGTTATCTCCCAATAAGTACTTTTCTTTAACGCCTTTAAGTTAGGCATAAGAAGCAAAGAAAAAGAATCAAGTGTTCTCGAATGAAGAAGCATTAAGACCAAATTTTGTTTTCATAGGAGAAGCAAAAGAAATCTTCTCTCTCTTCTTAGGGAAGTGTTCCATACCTTCCTTGAGTGGGAGTTGATATTTAATGGTGCCTTCGTTCATGTCAATGATGGCACCAACAGTTCTAAGAAAAGGTCTTACCAAAGTAATAGGACAAGAAGCATTGAATTCAACATCCAAAACATAGAAATCAACAGGGACATAGGAATTGTTAACCATAATAAGAACATCATTAAGACTCCCCATGAGTTTCTTTTTAGCATTATCATCAAGTGGGACATTCAAATAACAATTTTCAAGTGGAGGCAAATCAAGCATATCATAAATCCCTCTAGGCATAATAGAAACACTACTATCAAGATCACATAAAGCTTTGAAATCAAAGTCATTCACTTTCATATTAATGATGGGTTCCCAACCATCTTCTTGTTTAATAGGAATAGAAGCTTTATGTTTCATCTTTTCTTCTTTAATCTTTATGAGAGCATCAGTAATGTGTTTTGTAAAGGCCATGTTCATAGCACTAGCATTAGGACTTTTAGCAAGCTTTTGTAGGAACTTAATAACTTCAGAGATATTGCAACCATCAAGATCAAAATCAAATTTATCATCTAAAGTAGTAGAACTATTACTAGCCTCAACACTAGTGGTGGTGATAGTAGAAACACTAATGTTTCTAGCAATTTCATCTTCTCTTTCCCACTTAGCATACAATTTAGCTAATAGTCTAACATTTTCATCAATTCTTACTTGTATAGAATTAGTAGCTGCAAAGGGATTATCATTAGTTTCAGGTTTAGCAGCCATTTTATTCAAAGAAGATTGAGCTTCAGTCAAAGATGCTATATTTCTTTCAACATTAGAGAGTTTTTCCTCAATAGTTTTATTGAAAGCAGTTTGCTTACTAATAAAGTCTTTAAGCATAACTTCAAGTTCAGAGGGAGCACTCCTACTATTGTTGCAGGAACTTCCATAAGCATTACCATTGTTGGGAGGATATGGCTTATAATTGTTGTTACCAAAATTATTCCTATAAGCATTATTGCCAAAATTGTTATTTCTTATGAAGTTCACATCAACTTGCTCTTCTTGAGCAACCAAAGAGGCTAAAGGAACATTATTTGGATCAATATGGGCTTTCCCATTAACAAGCATAGACATAATAATATCAATCTTATCACTCAAGGAGGAAGTTTCCTCAACAGAATTTACCTTCCTACCTTGTGGAGCTCTCTCAGTATGCCATTCAGAATAATTAAACATCATATTGTCCAGAAGTTTTGTTGCAGCACCCAAAGTAATGGTCATAAAGGTACCTCCAGCAGTAGAGTCCAATAGGTTCCTTGAAGAATAGTTCAATCCTGCATAAAACGTTTGGATGATCATCCAAGCAGTCAGTCCATGAGTGGAACAATTCTTTACCTAAGATTTCATTGTTTCCCAAGCTTGAGAAACATGCTCATTATCAGATTGTTTAAACTTCATTATTTCACTTCTCATAGATATAATCTTAGAAGGAGGATAGTATTTTCCAATGAAAGCATCTTTGCACTTAGTCCAAGAATCAATACTATTCCTAGTTAAGGAATTCAACCATTCTTTAGCTTTTCCTCTCAAAGAGAAAGGAAACAATTTAAGCTTAATAATATCACCATCTATATCCCTATGATTTTGCATCTCACAAAGTTCAACAAAGTTATTTAGATGGGAAGCAGCATCTTCATTACCAATACCAGAAAATTGTTCTCTCATAACAAGATTGAGCAAAGCAGGTTTTATCTCAAAGAAAGTATCTTCAGGCACAGGTGGAGCAATAGGTGTGCTCATAAAATCATTATTGTTGGTGCTAGTGAAGTCACACAACTTAGTGTTTTCAAGAGTAGTCATTTTTTTGTGTTTTCAAATAAGAAAGCAAACTAGTAAAACTAATTTTTTTGTGTGTTTTTGATAAAGAAACAAGCAAACAAAGCAAAAAGAAACTAAGCAAAACAAAAATAACAAAGTAAAGAGATTGGTTATGAGGAAATCCCCTTGTGAAGATGTCCTTGACTCCCCGGCAACGACGCCAGAAAAATGTTTGATGGCTCAGTGTCGGCGCCAGGAAAATGCTGGTGTGATGTTGATGTAGAGCTTGTTGGGAACCCCAAGAGGAAGGTATGATGAGCACAGCAGCAAGTTTCCCTCAGTTATGAAACCAAGGTTTAATCGAACCAGTAGGAGCAAGGAAACATCCCAAAGGTGTTGCTAGCTGAGCCTTGGCGAGCACTACCGGTGCTAGTAGCAACATGGAGACCTGCACAACACAACCACAGAACTTTGTCCCCAACTTGCGATGAGGTTGTCAATCTCACCGTGTTTTGCTGAAAACAAAGGATTAAACGTATCGAATGGAAAGAAGTAATAGTTTGCAGAAAGTAAACACAAAGAAGTAAAAGATTGTAGATTGTATGTAAAGAAAAGGACCAGGATCCATAGTTCACTAGAGGTGGCTCTCCTTAAGATAGATAACATGCTGGGTGAACAAATTACAGCGGGGCAATTGACAAACATCGAGAAAGCAATACATGCATATACTAATCATCTTGACTCCTTTGAGATTCGATTGGGCATTACAACATTATACATACACCGCCATCCAACTGCATCTATGACTAATAATCCACCTTCAGGTTATCATCCGAACCCCCTCCAAAGATTAAGTTGCAAGCAATGATTATTGCTTCTGAACTGCGTAAAGTAAACAATACGATTGTTCTATGAACAAAGGATTGTTGTTTTCCCTAGTAGCAACAACACATCTAGTACCTTAGAGATTTCATCACTTCCCAGATTACGAGGCATGAACCCACTATCGAGCATAAATACTAACTTGATTTGCTAGCATCTACTTGGCCAAGATAGCTACTAACAACGGAAAGCATGCAAGATCACAAATAACAAAGACATGATAGAATCAATAATCAATCTGAAATAGCATCTCAATATCCATCGGATCCTCGTAAACACAAAATGCAGAATTACAAATAGATGATATTGATCATGAACGGAGCTCACAAGATCTAGACATGAAAGCACAAAGGAGGAGAACCAGGCGTCTAGCTACTACATGGATCCATAGTCCAAGGATGAACTACTCACGCATCACACCAGAGGCTTGCATGATAATGAAGAAGGCCTCTAGGGTGAATTCCCCTCTCTGGCAGGGTGCCGGGAAGAGCTTCAGACCCCTCCCGATCTAGGGATGGAGATGACAGCGGCTACAGACTCTTTCGTGGATTTTTGATCGGGCACTTAGGGTTTTCGTCCCGAGGGCATCTTATAGGCGGAAGGAGAGGCCGAGGGGGTGCCTTGGGCGGCCAGACCACCCCCTGGCGTGGGCCAAGCCTGGTCGCACGGCCAGGTGGTGTGGTGGCCCCCTGGCCCCTCTCCGTCTCGTACTCTGGCATCTGATGACTTCTGGAAAAATAGGCACTTTGACTTTTGTCCCGTCCAATTCCGAGAATATTCATTTTCTGACTTTCCTAGAACCAAAAATAGCAAAAAACAGGCAGCTGGCACTGTGGCTCTTGTTAATAGGTTAGTCCAAGAAATCATATGAAAAGTACCCAAAAGTGTGGACAAAACACAAGAAAGTGGATAAAATCAAGCATGGAACATCAAAAATTATAGATACATTTGCAATGTATCACAGGACAAAGCAAGAAGAAGCATGATATTTAAATAATGTATATTGTAAGCTTGTGCCATGATAGCATGGTTTGGCCAACAAACAACTTATAAAATGTAAAGCACATAAAGTTCCATAGTGGCATCACCCCAAACCTTACTTTCTTATGAGCTTTAAATTACACAAAAGAGAGATTTTTAATATTTTGGAGGATCAACATGCATATTATACTTGGAAGTAGCTTTTTCCACAAATAGGTAGATATTCCTAATCTAGTTTAAGGGGTTTGGAACAAGTCTTAGGTTGCATTGTGAAGGCTTAGCAAAAATAGATCTAAAGAGTGTGCCATCTAGTTCATAATTCCAATATTTATTTTCTCACCTTTCTCCTTATGGTTGAACATAAATATACATGAGCAAAGGGGACAAATTAATAGGCACAAACAAATCATAATTCATGTAAAGTATTTGAGCTTAGTAACTAGGCATAACATGAATTTCAACATTTTGCTTTTATCCCCACTTTTATTTTATTTCAAGGCATTCATATTCAGTTTTAATCTCATCATGGCAAAGTTCCTTTTCAGTAGCTTAATCATAAACATGCATAATGATTCATGATGATGGTCCTTTTATTGCAAACAAAAGTAAAATAAACAAACAAATGCTCCAAGTTTCTATGATAATCTTACGTTCCTCAATAAACAAAGTTTAGATGTTTGCAAACCGAGAGTTTAATAGGTCAAGTGGGGTGCCTTGGGAATCCCCAATCTTATGGTTTTCACCATTCTTGGATTTCTCTTGGTGTGGTGTTCTCTATTCCCTGTCAAAAAACTTCAACATAAAACTTTTCTCCCATCTCTTTTCTGAGTGGTGACATTAGTGGCACAAAAGCATAATAGTTGCTGCATATATATCAAAGACAAAATTCTTTCTAAATGTTCCAACAATAATATAATGTTTCTACACATCCCTAGCATATAATATAGCTCATAGAAATCATTTTAGGACACTTGGGAATGGTTAAAACAAAACATGGCAGAATCTATCGAGATTTTCAGCAGCAGCAAAACAAATTTTTGTGCATATAGAGGATGAAAAGTTGTAAATGATGTGCAAATATGAGAAAAAACAGAGTTACATAAAAATCAGAGAATTTTTATACTAAAAATTGTTTTGCAGGAATTTGCTACTCCATATGTTTTACAATTTTTTATCATTCAAGATGAGTTCCACTTGGTACTTTATTACTACTCTACATCAAATACACTAAAAAGGACTCTTTTAACAGCAAGCAAACATAAAAATAAATGACCGGGTTGCCTCCCGAAAAGCGCTTTCTTTATAGCCATATAGCTAGGGTTTACTTACTTGGTTTAAGTGATATGGAATTCATGTGGTAGCTTGTGCTTCTTTGCTACCATCTTCTTCCTTGGAAAGTGTTCCATGCACTTATTATGAGGAAACTGAAACTTCACATTTCCTTATTTTGTATCAATGATTGCACCTGTGATTCTCAAGAAAGGTCTACCAAGTATTATAGGACTTGAGGTATTGCTCCCCATGTCCATGATAATAAAATCAATAGGTACAAATGTCATATGTAGTTCAACCATGATATCTGATGAGTCCAAAATTGATGCATATATAAGTATATAAATTATTTATATTGTCACTCATTACTTGATACATCTACCTATAACTATTCCTATTATGTATTGATTTCTAGTTTTCATTCATTTTCACATGGGCTTTGCACATTAGTAGTTTTATTAGGATTTTATTACCTTTTTTATTGTCTTTGATTTGTGTGTAGATGCTATGGAGAATCATGGATAAATGGAGCCAAGAGGATTTAATATGGAGGAGTTGTAGGCACCAGACTTAGCCATTTGAGGGGATGAAAAAGCTGATTTTTCCATTAACTCCAAATGGTGATCCAAGGCCATGCTGTTGTAGCCCTCGTCCATACGAATCCAACGAGCCAACGAACACCCAAATCAGAGTTCATATAAAGAAATGACGCCCAAAATATGAGAGCATACTACACCAATAACGACCAGTGGTACGGGCGAAGCCCGCCCGTACCGCCCGTACCATGGGCCTAGACGCACGGAAACAGCTGTTCTGGACGTGTTTCTTCATAGAACCCGTCCCTTCTTGTTCCTAGACCTTCCTTAGGTCATAAGGCATGTATTGGGGACTATTGGGGGCTCTCTTAGACCTATATAAAGAGGTGAGGAGCCAAGGGAGAAGGACACCTCTCTATAGACATCCACGGCGGAGCCCTGCCACCGTGCCATCTCCATAGCCGCCACACCTCCAAGATCCAGATCTCCATCTACAGCCCCACACCATTCAAGAAATAGGAAGAATATAAGGAGGCCATCGTCATCACCACCACCACACATCAAGCACCGACTCCATCACCATCTCCATCTCCATCAATGCCTCCATCTCCCTCTCTCTTGTATTTAGTATTTGTTAGATTGAACATGATGATGATCTCCATGAATTCTTTTTTGTGTTATTGTTCATCTATGATTGAGTAATTGATTCGGTTCTAGGTTGAGGTATGATCTAGTATGTAACCCTAGACTTTGTGGCTTGATCTATTATACTACTCTCTCCCCTAGTGACAAGGAGGAGATAGATGAGTTCATGTCATCCTTTGATCTAGAGTATATTATTGACTTGCGTGAGTGACAGCGACGCGAGGCTTTATGTAGTACACATGTGTGACAACCCGGAATCATTGGGGATCATTTATTTATCGAAAGATGTATCTTGTGTAATTCCAATAAATGGCTACATAGTTGCCCCTCTAATACTAGTGAAACTAAAAGCTTAGACACCGCCTTACTCTAGTCAATTCTACATCTACAACCCTCCTTTGTTTACTTTCAGTATTGCTTTACTTTGTTCTTATTTAGCTCCTTGTTCTTAGTTACTTCAAACCTCCCCCGAATCATTGCTATTATAGTAACCTATAGAGTAGACTATTTCCAAACACTGTTTTGGGTGCGAACGTGGCTGCATTGACAATGCAGTTGCAGGCTTGTGTGGTTTCCATCTTGCAAAGCTCCTTTGGGATCGATCTTTCTAATAAATAGTTACCACTACTAGTACTGCAATAACCCTGTTGTTGGACACAGGAATCCAACTATCAACTTGGCGTCGTTGCCGGGGAGCATAGCATTTGGTTATTTCCTACCCACTCGCACATAGTTTATTTCCGTTTGTTGCTATTATCTTACTGCTTTTATTCATTTGAAAAGAACAAAAAAATTAGTTAATCTTTTATTGCTAGTCTTGTTATTTGTCTTAATCAAAAATAAAAAAATATGGGAACTATTGCACAAAATGATCTTGGGGAGTATGGTACCTTTAGTAGTATTTATTCACGTTCACCTATTACTCAAACCGCTGTCACATCGGAGAATTATGAAATTAATCCTAAACTAATACAAATCATCGAAAACAAAGCTTTTGCAGGTGATCCAGAGAATGATCCATACGAGCATATTGAGAACTTCACCGAATTGTGTTCTACGGTGAGGTTGGCCATTTAGACAGATGATGAGCTGAAATTAATGTTGTTTCCATTCCCATTAAAAGGGGAAGCCAAAGAATGGTTACATTCACAATCTGCAGGACGCTTCAAATCATGACAAGGTATCTCTGATGCTTTTCTCAATTACTATTTTTCAGAAAAGAAAATTTATGACGAGAGGTTTGGCATCATGACTTTTAAGCAAAGCAACAATGAAGATTTAATGCCAGCTTATAATAGGTTCTTAACTTTATTGAGTTATTGTCCGCCTCATAATTTAGATGATTGGTTATTGTTGAAAATATTTTATGGGGGCTTAAATTACACTTCTAAAGATAAGTTAGACATGACGTCTAATGGTTCTTTCCTTAGCAAAACTGTGGATGAAGCTTGGCAGCTTTTGAATAAAATGCAGAATAATTTTCATCAATGGCATGTTAATATTGTGCATAAGGAGAAACCTCTCCCTACTGATCTTGAAAGTTTGGTCAATGATTTCTTCAAAGACGAAAACAGTAGAGGAAAGATTCATTATGGTGACACCATAGTTAGAAATGTTCTTTCTAAAGAAATGCCTTTCATAGATAATTATTTTAATCATATTAAAACTACTATCACTAACAATGGAGAACAACCCTCTACTATTACTCCTATATCTTCCACTTGTTGTACTATTGAGGCAGGAAAGAAGGTTAAAACCAAGAAGCCTTATGTTGAATATATCATGCCCGCGACAAGCTTCCAAGAAGGTAAGGGGAATCATGAATTAATTGAATCTGACAAGATGTATACACGCATGGATTATGAGGCTGGATTAGGGTGGGTCACTCTTATGAACGGAAGAGATCCAAAAACCAGGAAGAAAGAAGAAGAATTGGAAGTAAAGTATCCCGCTCTCAAACCTTATCCATATCCTCATTCTACATCTTATGATGTATATGGCTCTAGTGATGATGAATACTTATATAATTCTAGAATTCTTGATGTTTGCCCTGAAGAAACTTTTGATGATTCTAGTAGTGTTTGTTCAAATACTCTTTTTGGGAATACTGGTGATGATGAGCCTAGTACGAAACCTTGTATACCTTCCATATCTGTTTGCTATGCCCTTTGTTTTACTAATGAGGTGCAGGAAAGTCCGTTGCTACAAGGACAACTACTAGCTTCAGAAGAATATTATAAACTGTATCCTCAAAATATTAGCCAAGGTAAAGATTCGAAGATTGATCATAAATCCTGTACCTTATCTTGGCAGAAAAATCAGAGTACACGCTCACCACACCTTGTGTATAAATTCTCGCTAACATGCATATATATATTTAATTATATGATGCCAATGCACTGCAAGAAGGTTCGTTCCGACTATAGATGGTTCTTGTAGCCTAGCTCTATGGCTTTAAATTGGGCTTTTCTTGGGAGACAACCGGAAAGTCATTAGTTGTCTTTCTTAATTTTGTGTCTTGAGTTTAGTTGTATTCATGTTGCATTGGCACTTGTATATATGCATGATTTAATATTAGAGTTAGCTTGGAACTATTTTTGACAAGTAGAATTATTGTTGCTCTAATCATATGTTGCATATCTTGGTTAAATATTCTCAACCAAAAATATATGTTTTGCTTTGTTTGGATGCTATACTAATGTTTCAGGTCGTTAGTATAATTTTCGGAGAAAAATAACTTGTTCTGGAGCTCACAGCGAGCTTAACGAGCAGCAATACAGGTGGACATGTCCGTACTGCGCGCCCGTCCCGCTCATGTGACAATTCAGAAGAAGTAGAAATTTCCCCAGGAAGGCGACAACACGCTTAACGAGCACTAGTACGGTCGGACGCGTCCGTAACGTCCGCCCGTACCGACCTTATTATCAAGCAAAGGAAACATGAAGAGGACCCTGAAGTTTTAACGACCACCCGTATGGGCACATCCCGCCCGTACCACCCGGTTGTACCAACTTCCTCGGATCCCTTAAAAAAAGAAGACAAGGGGCAGTACGGGCGGAGTCCGTCCGTACCACGCGCCTGTACCAAGGAGCAGCACGACGCATTAAGGCCAGGGACAAGTACAAAAAGGTTATAACCCCTCCAATCTTTTTATTTTAACAATCTCAGGTCAGTGGGTTACCTTCTACATGTTCCATTATACTTCATTTTATTTTACCTACCTTCGAAACTCCCTAGCCTATAATTCTTTGTAGTGTTTCATGTTTCTTTTATTTTCTTCTCACGGTTGGGTGAATGAACTTCGTTCGTACACCGAATCGTTTGCTTTTACTTCATTCATTATTTTCGTAGGGACTTGAACCTTGTGTGATGACATGCATGGTTTGTGCCAACCGTGTAAATACTTGCACAAGCTACTTGGTTGTTTCAAGTCAACGCTTTAATAAGAAAGTATTCGTTGAACCAAAGCTCCATGTCCATCAAAAGCGAGGTTATTCGTACCTCAACGGTAAAGTGTGTCACCCTTGCTTTATTCAAGCTTTGGAGGTAACCACTTCTCACACTCTCTTTTGATAACCGTATTTTCTCTTTTATTTTTGGTAATCTATTCAAGTTTGGTTCTTACAAAAGTTCTAGCTCAGGGAAGTTACTTTTGCATGTGTAGTGTCTTGTCAATGCTCTTGTTCGATGAATTGTTTTGTGCAATCATGTATTCTAATGTTTTTTAATGCTTGCTTGGGTAAGTTACTTTTCATGTTTATATAATGGATGCACTTGCTTTTGTTGGGATTCATAAGGTTTGAGTTAGAGCTTGGCACATGTTTTTAATATCTTTATCTAGCTTGAGAAGAACATTGTGATCCTCTAAAAATACATTGCCATGATTTCTACAATTAAAACCTTTGTCTCCCACTTTTGAAGTTTGAATTGTTTATCTTAGTTGGTTGATTTGTGAAGATGCCATGCTAGTGGGAGTAATTCAAAATAGTTAGAGTAAAGCTTTTTATTGGTATGATGATTAGTTGTGGGAGCTTTTGCTCTAGTTCTTTTAGCTAACCGAGTCTTGCCTTGGAAATAAGATTGCCAAACAAGTACGATAAGAAAAAGTCTGAAATTTACGACTTGTTTGATGAATGATTGTCTTGAGAGTATACCCTTGATGATACTTAACCCCATAGATATTTTGATAGTCTTGACGACACTCATGAAATGAATTGTTTGATTGAAATAAAGTCTAGTGGTAATTGTGATGCATGCCAAAGCTAACCTTGTGGATCAAACCGTGGTACTATCTCAAAGAAAAAAGAAAAAAAAGATGTGAGACAACTTTGTTCTATGTCTCTAACACACACCTTTGGGATGCCAACAACTCCGCTAGCTTTTGAACGATCTATGGTATAACCCCGATTTCGGCTATGAGTTGATGACATGAGTGGCATACATGTTAATATATGGGCAAAAGTATTGGTTCTCTCAAAGGTTGTGCAAATACTTGCAAAATAAACATTCAGCGATCCTTGAAAAAAATGAAAGAAAGAAAAATATATCTATGAGGATCCACATAACATGTCCTTGGCATGGTCTCATTACTACTTTACGAATTTTTCTTGAAAGACAATGATTGGATTAGAAGTGTTTTTGATAGACTTAATTTATTGATGTGGGTGTAAATAAGACACTTCATTGTTATACTACTTGGGACATGAAACTCTCTTACTCAATTTTGCTATTAAAACATTCTAGTGTTCCTTGGCAAGTTGAGAGTTAACTAGAAGAATTGGATTGATTGTTGCATTTCTAGTTATTCATACTTATATTAAACTCTACTTTCATTGTCCTGATTTACCTAAGCTTGTATAGTATTCTTGACATCTCTCTAACTTTGATGAGCTTTACAAATGGATGAAGTGCTGACCGCATATGACTGCCAATCTTAAGTAAATTCATATTCATGTTGAAGCCCCTACTTTACAAAAGTTAAGGAGATACAAAACTTATTAAAAGGGCTCAATAAATGATCACAAGTTTGCTTTCAAGCTAGATTCACTTTTTGACATGGAGCATTGAAGTTTTAATTGATCTTTTACCGATTGACATAACTAAGCTTGTGTTGCCTTGTATGAATATGATCTTTCCTACTTTGATCTTGCAGATAAAATAAGGATATAAGGCATTGATCTTCTACATCCGGTATTATACTTTTGTTTAATTTTTGCCTCAATTATGTTATCGACTCGTGCCTCATGAACATGATGACCTTGTCCATAAGCCACTTTACTGCTCGTGACGAGCAAGAGTTTAGATTGGGGAAGTTGATGAGTCCAAAATTGATGCATATATAAGTATATAAATTATTTATATTGTGACTCATTACTTGATACATCTACCTACAACTATGCCTATTATGTATTGATTTCTAGTTTTCCTTCATTTTCACATGGGCTTTGCACATTAGTAGTTTTATTAGGATTTTATTACCTTTTTCTTTTCTTTGATTTGTGTGTAGATGCTATGGAGAATCATGGATAAATGGAGCCAAGAGGGTTCAATATGGAGGACTTGCAGGCACCAGACTTAGCCATTTGAGGGGAGGAAAAAGTTGATTTTCCATCAAATCCAAATGATGATCCAAGGCTATGGTTTTGTAGTCCTCGTCCATACGAATCCAACGAGCCAAACAACATCCAAATTGGAGTTCGTATGAAGAAATGACGCCCAAAATACGAGAGCATGCCACACCGATAACGACCAGTAGCCCGCCCGTACCGTCCACCCGTACCACAGGCCTGGACGCACGGAAACAACTGTTCTAGATACGTTTCTTCACAGAATCCGTCCCTGTTTGTTCCTAGACCTTCCTTAGATCATAAGGAACGTATTAGGGACTATTGGGGGATCCCCTAGGCCTATATAAAGAGGTGAGGAGCCAAGGGAGAAGGACACCTCTCCATAGACATCCACGGTGGAGCCCTGCTGCCGTGCCATCTCCATAGCCGCCACACCTCCAAGATCCAGATCTCCATCTACACCCCCACACCATTCAAGAAAGAGGAAGAAGAGAAGGAGGCCATCGTCATCACCACCACCACACATCGAGCGCCGACTCCATCACCATCTCCATCTCCATCAACGCCTCCATCTCCCTCTCTCTTGTATTTAGTATTTGTTAGATTGAACATGATGATGATCTCCATGAATTCTTCTTTGTCTTATTGTTCATCTATGATTGAGTAATTGATTCGGTTCTAGGTTGAGGTATGATCTAGTATGTAACCCTAGACTTTGTGGCTTGATCTATTATATTACTCTCTCCCCTAGTGACAAGGAGGAGATAGATGAGTTCATGTGATCCTTTGGTCTGGAGTGTATTATTGACTTGCGTGAGTGATAGCGACACAAGGGTCTATGTAGTACACATGTGTGACAACCCAGAATCATTGGGGATTGTTTATTTATCTAAAGATGTATCTTGTGTAATTCCAATAAATGGCTACATAGTTGCCCCTCTAGTACTAGTGAAAGCCTAGACAACGCCTTACTCTAGTCAATTCTATATCTACAACCCTCCTTCGTTTACTTTCAGTATTGTTTTACTTTGTTCTTATTTAGCTCCTTGTTCTTAGTTACTTCAAATCTCTCTCGAATCATTGCCATTCTAGTAACCTATAGAGTAGACTATTTCCAAACACTGTTTTGGGTGCGAACGTGGCTGCATTGACAACACAGTTGCGGGGTTGTGTGGTTTCCATCTTGCAAATCTCCTTTGGGATCGATCTTTCTAATAAATATTTGCCACTACTAGTACTGCAATAATCTTGTTGTTGGACATAGGAACCAAGCTATTAATATCTTTAACTTTCCCTAAGGGATGTTTGGTTGAATCATCAGCAAGTAAAAGATCTATAGAGCATTTTTCCATGGGTTTTAAATCAAGCAAATCATATAGATCTTTGGATAAAACTAAGACACTAGATCCTAAATCTAGAATGGCATGATGTGTCTCTTTTCCAATAGTTATTAATATCTCGGGGAGCCATGCATCCCCAAGCTTAGGTGGTATCATATTTTCATTATTATATCTTTCAATTTTTTCTTCAATAACATAATTTGCTATGTATGAACCAAATCCTGCTTGATGAACATTAAAAGAAAGATCATTAGCAAACTTTTGCAATATAGTAATGAGTTCATGCAAGCTACATTTATCAAGATCAAGTAGAGGTTCTTTTGTTCCGCTTAGCATTTTAACTTCCTCTACTTGTTCATCATTTGTTGGTTCTTTTTCATTCTCAATCATAGTAGTTTCTTTATCATATTTTAATGGTTCTTCCACCACTTGGATTTTGAGTTGTGATAATAGTGGTCCAAGAAAATCAGTATAATTCATTATAAGTTTCTTCCAAATATGGTGTACTTGTTGTGATGGTAATATAATTCATACCTATGGCTGGTGGTCCTTGTGGTTTTCCTGCATACATGCTTAACAAGGTTGCTTGATTATCAGCAAGTTTTGATAGAGCTTTGTCTAAACCAGCCGCTTGGTTTTGTAAACCTTTAATATCAGAACTTATGGATGAAAGTGACTTATGAAGTTCTTCTATCATGGTGGCGTGGTGAGATACTTGTTCACTAAGATTTTTATTAGGCTCTTATTGTTTCTCCAAGGTCTCATTAGCTTGTGGAATGGTAGCAAGTTTCCATTTATTTTCATTAGCATTAGGATATGTAATAAAAGGACGGCTACCATAGTTGTTTGGAGGATAAGGTGGCCTACCATATGAGTTATTATAATTATTCCCATATCCATTATTACCAAAGTTACTTATGTAGTTGATATCTACATTTTCATTGGTATTTGTTACTAGTTCTTGTAGAGGAACATTATCAGTATTTTGCTTAGATATGTAGGCAAATATAGCATCAAGTTTACTTCTTGTGGGGTCTAGCTCTTCAATGGAGTTGGGTTCGGTGTTCTTTCAGTATGCCATTGACTATGGTTGTGGAGCATGCTTTCTAGGATAGTTTTAGCTTCAGGCACAGTTTTACTCATAAATGCACCCCCACAGCGGAATCTAGAATGCCTCTTGGCATGATATTTAAGCCATTATAAAAAGAATGCAATATTGTCCATTCATTTACTACATGCGATGGGCAATATCTAAGCATGTTTTTAACTCTCTCCCAAGCTATTGCTAGATGCTTATTATCAATTTGTCTAAATGATAGGATACTATTTCTGTTTTGTAGAATCTTAACAGGTGGGTAGTATTTCTTAATGAAAGATTCTTTTAAGTCGTCCCAAGAGTTTATACTAGTAGTAGGAAGTGATAATAACCATTCTTTAGCTTAGTGAAAATGGGAATAGTTTAAGTTTGACAATGTCATTTTCCACATTTTTAAACTTTTGCATATCACAAATTTGACAAAAATCATGCAAATGCATAGAGGCATCCTCACTATTACTCCCCCAAATTGTTCTTTAGTTATGAGGTTTAAAATACCAGGACTTACTTCAAAACTTTCAGAAGTAATTTCATGAGTGGAGGTCTAGCAATGAATTGATCATTAGGAGTGTTTGTGTAGTCACAAAGTTTTGTTCCTCTTTCTCCCATGTTTACAAATAAAAGCTTGATACTAATTTTTATGTGTTTTTGTTTTCAAGAAAAACTTAAAAAGACTAAAAGCAAGACAAACAAAAAGTGCTTCAAAAATCTAAAAGGAGAAGAAAAATCTCATAGTGGTGCAACCTCCCCAAGCTTGGGTTGTTACACAAGTTGATGAAGATGATGGCTCCACTAGTGATGTCCTTTTTGCAGTTCCCCGGCAACGGCGCCATAAAATACTTCTTGATGGCAACAATCGTGGCCACTTTTCGTTGGGACTCCAAGTGCAGAGTGTTGTAGCAAGCTTCTTTTCCCCACAAGGGTGACTCGAGGGTTTAAATCGAACTCTTGGGGAACTAGCTTAGAAGTTATTAGCCTTCTCCTTGTCAAGCAACCTATAAAGCAAAATAATTTGTTTTGTGTCCCCAACTCCACCAAGTGGTTGTCAAGCACAAGGTTTTATATTAGTAATGTGAAATAAAATATAGTAATCTGAAATAAATAAAGTAAATAAAACAATGCAAACTATATGAGATATGTGAAAATAAAGTTGTTTTGGGGTTTTTATGAGTGATTGCAAGTAGGAAAAGTAATTTTGTATTTTCGAAAAATAAATACAGAAAGTAAAAGTGATGATAATTGCAATGGAAAGGTGTTTCTTATGATTAAAATTGGACCAAGGGTTCATGGGTTCACTTGTCTACTCTCTTTTAAGTTGTGGTGATCATAAAATAATTCTTCAATGATAAATATTCATGGAACTTCCATATGTGTATGATAAGGATTCATACGGGCATCACGTCCTAACATAGAGATGAAACACATCTCTCTTATACTCCTCAAGAAAGGGAAACATCCATGCAATCTTAAATTAAGAACAAATCAAAGTATAGCTTTAAGTAATATGACATGATGTTTGAAATACAAATATACTATCTTGACCTAACAAGATTATCTCACTTAGGACTGTCAAAAATATTTGGGCTCGTCAAACTTTTTGAGCTTGGTTTGCTAAAAGCTCGGCTCATGCTCGGCTCGATGCCTTAACAAACCAAGCTCAAGCTTAGCTGGAAGCTCACGAGGTTTTTTGCAGTTCGGGAAAAGTCCGACACGAGGTGTAGTACTAGTGATTAAGCGATATCATGCAGTCTAACTCAGTTTGCATTTAGAAATATCTTACCTGACCTTGGTTGGTGGCCAGCACACTTAGCCCAATATAGCACGTACCAACCAGGATTGTCTACTGCAGCCCGTTAGAGTTATTTTTAGCTTAGCACAGCCCATGCATCATCTGATGGCAGACAATATGGTGGGCATTTTTTAGTACCACATCGGTAAGGTAGGAAGAGTAAAGGCTCACCTGCAGCTATAAAATAAGTCTGGGCGAGAGAGATAACAACATGCGTAGCAGTCAGGAAGTCAGTCTTCAGCAGCGATATAAAATTTAGAAAATAACTAGTCATCCTTGCTCGTCGAGCTTTGTCACGCCGAGCTCGAACATTAATAGAAGCTTGCGAGCCAAGCCCGAGCAAACTTTTAAGCTCGTGGGGTTAGTCAAGCTCGAGCCTAGCTGTAGTATATTCGCTCGAGTTCGGCTCGTTGACACCCCTAATCTCACTGTCTATAGCACATGATTTCACTTTATCCCTACTGAGACAGCAAAAGAAAGGTAAAAACTAAAGTATATCTTGAATATTGTTGTCACAATTAAATCACGACCACCATGCTACTCCATCTAACACACACTTCTCCCCATACAAGTTCTTGTATATAAGTTGGATCAAAACAAGCAATTAAGAATGGGATACATGATATGCATCTACCAATACATCTTACACAAAATAGGTTCCAATCTCATATATCAAATCATAGAATAAAGATCCACCACATAGAAATTACATATATGACCATAATCATGTTGGGCAGCTCATATGGTACTAGATCTATGAAGAACAAGAGAGAAATAGATCAAGATACTGCCACAAACCCATAGTACAGGGGTGGACTACTCCCTCTTTATCATGGTGATGATGCTAGAGATGTTGGAGAGGGTCGAGATCCCTCTGGAGGTGGCTCTGGTGGAGTTTCCCCTTCTAATCTTCGCTAAATCTGACTCTGTTTGGTGGTGTTTTTGTCTCTAGTGTGATCTGTCTTGAGGACTCCCTGGGGGTCCTTATATATGGGTTTTTAGGTCAAGAGAACTCCACAGGCGTAAGAATAAAGGTGATCGAACGGCCGAGGAGGAAACAGAGGCAGGGCGTGCCCACCTAGGCTGGGCGCTCCCTCTGGGCTATTTTGGGACTCCTGGCCCTTCTCCCGAGGTTCTTGCACTCCAGATGCTTCTCGTGGTAAAATATTAACATCCCCAAAATCTCAGGTCCATTTGACTCCGTATAGGTCCTGAAACATTAAAAACATAGAAAACAAGGTTTTTCTGCCCTCCAGGGTTATAACCAAAATAAAGGGGATCATTGGTAAATCCCCAAAAATCGATGTAAAACATGGATATAACATTATATATGATGCAAATATGTGGGTAAACATGTCAACAAACTACAAAGTTCATGTATGCATTTTACATGCATCAACATGGCCACCAAGAAACTAGAGCATTACTTCCAGGAGCATCCCATCTAGGTGGTGGCCATGGACCCACTCTTTGAGATCATTGGTAACAAGTATGCCACCGGCCGGGTGGCAAAATGGGCTATCGAGCTCGTCGCCCGCTGCATCCAGTACAAGCCAAGAACGACGATCAAGTCCTAGACCTTGGCTGACTTTCTAGTTGACTTGGTGGAAACTCAGTACCTGCCACCGGTCCCTGACTCCACACATTGGAAGCTACACTTCGACGACTCAAAGATGCGCGGAGGCTTGGGAGACAGAATCGTCATCACCTCTCCAAAGGGAGACTGGATGGAGTACATGCTACAAATCCACTTCCGCGCGTACAATAACATCGCCGAATATGAAGCACTAATTCATGGCCTCCGGCTGGCAAAAGAAATTGGCATCTGCCGGATCCTTTGCTTCAGCGACTTGGATCTGGTGGTGCAGC
The DNA here is from genome assembly GCA_023614405.1 of Avena insularis. Classification (NCBI taxonomy): domain Eukaryota; kingdom Viridiplantae; phylum Streptophyta; class Magnoliopsida; order Poales; family Poaceae; genus Avena; species Avena insularis. The sequence goes on along the minus strand of CM042686.1, from coordinate 196,281,333 downwards.
AAGTCTCCGGTGACTGGCATGCCAAGGATGCAAATATGAACCTGTACTGGGTTCTTCGTCCAACGCACATCGTCAAGTAGCTGTGTTCTTGTTTCGAGGGGTGTGAGTTCCATCATGTCCCTCGGGCCAACAATGAAGCTAGGGATGAAAGTGGAGCAGAAAGTTTCTGCGGAAAAACATAAACAAAATGAAAATATGGAAACGGAAATGGAATTTTGCAAAATGAAAATGGATTTTTTTGATGGAAACGGAAACAAAAATGGAACAGTGTTTTCCGGTGGAAGAGACGCAGAAATGGAATTTCCGTTTTAGAGCTGATGTGCATGGCGAAATCCAACCGACCCACTACATGACCTTGTCAAGCCAAACTTGCAAAGATGCTCATCCCAGTACTGGAGACCATGTAGTCCCTTGATGCATTTGAGGAGGCTTCCATGAAATGATCATTCCCTTATTCCCTTGTAAACCTAGCACCATGCTATGTTTTCATCCCTAATGAAGCTACCGACGTGCTTGCATGAGATAGCTCCACAAGACAAGCAATCCCGCCTGGAGTTTCCCTAGAGCACTTGTGTAAGCCCTCCATCCAGCTGTCTCCGGAATCCTAGTCGATCTTTCTAGAAGCGGACTTGGGGGCTGCCAGCTCCAAGGATCCAAAGGTCGCCAAGAAGGTCCCGGGGACTGCTGGTTCAAATTTCCCGCCACCCCCCACCGGGTCCAGTCGCCCAGGAACTGCCGGCTCATCCCTTCCACCCGGTAGGCCACCCGATGAGCCCGATCCATCCAAACAAGACGAAGTATAGTTGGTCTTCTAGACCGTGTTCGCCATTCAGGAGACCCCGACGTAGGCTAATCCCTTCATTGATTTCATCGCTAGAGGCGAACTCCCGGATGAAGAAGTAGCGGCAAGGCAAATCACGCGCAGAGCGTGGGCGTACACCATCATATACAACAAGCTATACAAGCTCAACGTAGGAGGCATTTACCAAGAGGAAGGCATCTGGCTGCTTGTGGACATCCACCAGGGAGAGTGCAGTCACCATGCATCATCAAGAGCCATAGTAGTCAAGGCGTTCCTCCATGGTTTTATAACATCCTAAAAATATTAATCAATCTCTAGTTACCCAAGTTTAGGGTTAACAAAAACTTTTATTATTAAATTTAATAAGAATGCATGTGTGATTTGCATTAGTGTATGAATGCTTGCAATTGCCATGATTGATTGTTACTAATGATAAGGATTGGTTTAAAGATGAATACTACATCATCTAGATCACTTACAAACAAAATCCAATGAAAAGAAAATCAAATATAAGTCATATGATCAAATGGTCATTTTGGCCAAACTTATCCACTAGGCCACTTTGAGTGTTCCTATTAAAAGATTTTCACAGAAACTTTTCCAATTCTTTCACCTCTTGCTAGACCAAGTAAAAGTGAATCCAAGCAAACTTTACAAAGTGGCATAAAATATTTTTAAATCTATTTAAGAGGCATTGCAAAATTGAATCAAGTTCATATGCCTAGATCATCATTTTTCAAAAACCATTCAAATCAATTCACCTTGACAATTCCCAGCAACCACAGACTACTAAGCAAGCAACAAGATCACTCACCAAAATTCATACAAAAATTTGAAAACAAATTTCATGCAGTGGCAGGCATAGTACAACCTCACCAACTATACACTGTTTTGAGCCATCAATTGCTCAGCTCTTATACTGCAATCAACACAATCAATTGCCCTAGATCATCCCTGGTACTTGGCCGTGCAAAGGAGAGGCATCACTAGACACATTGACCAGTGCCACGCCCGTACTGAGCCGACCATGCCGGTCGAGCATGAACCACTTGCAGCACGCCGCACCGCCCTCGCCCACGATGTCTAGCAAGTCACCGTGACCTCATCGCCACCCCCTGTCCACCCCTTGACCCAGGGCAAGAAGTGGAGACACTGAAAACCACGTGCCCATTTAAGCCATGGCCATGCCGAGCACATGATGGAGCGCCGCAGCTGCCTCGCACGCACACGCCGCGCCTCGCTCTCTCCGCCCGTACCCACGATCTCCGTAGCCCCAGTGAGCGCCCAGACATGACCGTTCGCCGCCACGCGCCCCGCGACCACCGTACCGCATGACGAACACCCACGTACTGGCACAGAGCGCCGATGCTGCCCGACCAATGGAGACCACCCCTTGCCGTGCCATCACTCGCGTGACGATCGCCATAGTCCACTGCACCGACCCATGCCCTCCGCCGTGACGAACACAACCTGTAGCAACGTCGTCGGAGAAGCCAACCCATGGCGCACTGCCTCTACCCCTGGGGTATAAATAGAGGCCACCCTAGCCCTCAATCTCCACACCATTCCACTCCTCTCCCTCTCTCTCTCTCTCTCGGAAACCTCCCAGACCTTTACCTGGAGCAAGGCGAGCACCGGTCTGCTGGAATTTGACCGGAGTCTGCAGCTGCAGTGGAGGAAGGAAGCCAGCAATTGGAGCCACCCCAGGAGCTGCCGTGACCGCCAATCGAACCATCATCGATGACTACCCCATTCGCCCCCATCCCCATCCCTAGCTGGAGCCCCGGTAAGTCCCCAGTGACCCCCACCGCCGTTTTAGGGTTCGAGTCTCGCCGGAGCAGTTTGACGGAGACGACAAACCTCAGTCGTAGGATCCTGTTCTAATTGTAGGGCTAGGATTGCTAGATACCGTTTCGGCTGAGTTAAGTCACTGACATGTGGGACCGTTCTGTCAGCAGTCCGTTGCACCAGCGCTGTGCAGTTGGGCCGGCCCAATTAGTGTCTCGCGCAGAGCCCAATGATTCAAATAGGATTTTTTCCATTTTAGTTAAAACCAGATTCTATCAGTAGATTCAAAATTCAATTCAAAGAGATTCACTAAACCAAATTGCATGATTCCAATTTTGTTGGAAAGTTATTGAAATTATCTAATCACTCCCGTTGGATTCAAACCATTTAGAATTATAGATCACCTATACTAAAAATAACAAGACAAAGACTTTTGACACTTCAAACATTTTTCTAAAATAAACTATAAATGTTTTTGAGATGATTCCACCTCTGAAAAATCACATTTGCCATGCTCTACATGAATATGTAAAAAGATTTGGTTTACAAATATGAAACATGGCTTAGTATTAAAAGAGTGCTATATAGGCATTTCTAGTCACTTTAATATTATTAAATAGTAATATTAAATCTTGTAATATATGGTCACCATTTTAAATCACATTCCCAAGTATTGAAATAGATGGTTATGACATGTGTAAACATGATCCACTATTTCAATTGGAGAATATTAAATCTTAAAGATTAAAAATGAGTAGAAATTACTTTTCTAAAATAAGAAGAGTAAGAAAATGTTAATACTCTACATGATGACTGAGATGATGCTAGATCATCTAGTATGAACCCTTGTGTGCTAAATAGAAGTAGAGAAGTGTTGTTTGGTGATTGTGTACCTTGAATGTGTTTATAGACGCCGGTACCGACCTGAGCTACAACGAGGAGTACTTCGAGGAAAAAGAAGAGAACTTCAATGACTGCAACCAACAAGGCAAGCTATCAGTGCAAGCTAGAGCTATGCATGCTATATGTGCAATCCCTTTATACCAGATGCATTAGGCATATCTAGTTACGCAACTTTACCAATTCCCAGTTTTACTCCAAGCTTTACTTTCCCCTTTACTACAGTTTCTTACTTAGTAATGAATTGTGATTAGTGGAAATTAGATTGGATCCTATCAAGATCATAGGATTAGTCTTGGATACTTATACTTTATTAGCAACCCCAATAGTGACACCCTCAATATTAGTGGCTAGTGCTAAGCTAAAACTTGATTATCTTAGATGGAAATACTTGGTGAAAATGATTATGAAAACCTTGGAATGAAGATTCATTCTATTGAAATGTTTTGACATGTGTTGTGAAACACAATGGTTTGATGATGGAACTGATGAGGCATGAGCCTTGACTTTAATAAAAACTGATGGTTGGGTTCAGATGTGATACCATTCCAATTTTACCATACAACCACAATACCAGAGTTATGTAGGGCTTGACTGGAAGTTTATATGTCTTAGTATGGGTTCCCTTGTGGAAGAGGTTGAGCTGAGGCTACCTCGTGATGAATGTCCACCTATGCAGTACCCAGGATGGCAGATGGCCATGGCTAGGAGGCCAAACTCATAGGGGAGGTGCCTATACTAGGGTGTGTAATTGAAAGGTTAAGATTGATTATCCGCATACTAAGTATGATGATTCAGGGTTATTCCTGACAGATGTATTTAATTTTGTGGTGAAAGTGTACCACCTCTATAGAGTGTCAAACTATTCGAATAGCCGCGTTCGCGGTTATGGACAGTTGGAGTGAACATACTGTTCCGTTGTCAGATGTTTTCAAAATGATTTGTGACTTGAAAGATGACTTAGACTTGACCACAACAGAGTTGTGGACATGAGATCTAAGTTCCCACTTAAGTAATGTAGAGAACTAAATTAGGTGTTTACTCTTGAAGCTTTATGAAATAAACCTAGCTTTTTGCAAACAAACCTAGAGCTTATGATTCCTACTAGTGTTACTTTTACTTATACTAGTGGTAGTTTGCGAGTACTTAAAGAGTACTCATGGCTTTGTCCCTAGCTATTCCCATGGCCAGACTATGAGGAGGATTACCCGGAAGATGGACAACAGGAGGTCTATGACAACTAGGATCATCTCCCATCGTCAGTATTGCCTGTGACCCTTAAGATGAAGCCCTGCTATGTTTACTTTCCGCTGCTTTGATTGTATTAAGACTGGATAATGAGATCCTTTATTTGTAAGACCTTATTATGGTTTGTAATGGATGATGTACTGTGGTACCACTTCTGTCATATCTCGCAAAAATGGTAATCCTGGGATTGCGATGTACGGCATAACAGGCATCTAGACTTAAAAATCCAGGTGTTGACAAGTTGGTATGAGAGCCATCCTGACCATAGGAGACCCTAGTTAGAGTGGACGCCTGCAAAAAAATCTAGTTTCAAGACAAAGAAAGTGAGTATTTACAAAAACCTATTCTCATTCTTACCCTTGAGATTCTTTCCCAAAAGAAATCACCCTACTCAAAACTCTTACAAGTCTACCTAAAACTTGACACACTTGATCACTCCACTAACTTACTCATCTCAATTTTCTTATAGATGGAGGTCAAATACACCAAGTTTTACCAGTTGGGAAATGGAGGCCAGCTTATCATTGAGAGGGATCTGGATTCGCTCTCAGAGCATCTTGAGCGCCCACACCCGGAGTTCTTCGGAGCACAGCTTAAGGACCACACTAGAGGGAAGCTATAGTGGCCGATAGTTGCCGACCTGAGAGACAGAATGGAGCCACCTCTTTCTGACAAGATTCAGTTCAGCGTTTGGGAGAACAACTGGCTAGATGGATTAGCCAGGGCAATGCAAGAAGCTCTTGCTCACTTGTGTACTCAGAACATCAACCAGATCATCGGCACCTGTTTTGTTCACTATGCAAGACGTGACTCAATGGGACAACCTCTATCCATGCCAACCCATCTAGAGTTGAAGCACCACGTGGACCACATGGACTTCATGCTACACGAGACACAAAAGGAGTTGGACAATGCACATGATCACGTCAACCAGAGCAATGCTGCAGCTGTTGAAAGGAAGGAAACCATCGCCATCCTCACCAAGGAACGCAAGTCACTTTGCAGTCAGCACGACAAAAAGGATCGCATCATCGCCCGTCTTTGTTAGAAGATAACCACCTTGGAGGAGACCATCCACGACCAGGAGGTCCAGCTGGAGCAGCAGCAGGAGGAGGAAGGTGAAGACATCTATGGGGATATTCACTCTTACCTCAGTGATGACAATGACTACCTGGAGGATGAAGCCATGGAGGACAACACTGATGAGGATGATGCTGCCTTCAATGATGATGATTAGTCACACATGAGCACTATCATAGGTGTGAGTTGTCCCAGTCCCACTATATCGTAGTTTCACAGAATGGTTCTTAAACCCATCTATTTTCCTTGTTGTGGTGTGTGTTTGTATTGGGTGCTATGAATGAATGAATGAATGAAAAGAAAGTTGTTAGTTTGCAAACCCCGAGTCATATTCAAAGATCAAAGCTTTTGAAAAACAAGGCCATGAACCTTATAAATTTCCCTGTTGTCTCACTATCTATCTAAATCTCCAGATGACTCGCGGAAATCTCGGAGGAAGCAGTTCATCTCAAGACCCAATGCTTCAGATTCTGCAAATGTTAGTTTCTAACTGACGAGGGTTTAACTCATCAATGCCCATTGGTATGGACTTGGGTTTTGGAGAAGGAGGGAGCGCTGGAGGCATCAGTCGGCTAGCAAACAAGCACACAGGGACGCAAGGTTTACCCAGGTTCAGGCCTCATAGAGGTCCCTACTCCTGCTTGTCTGCTCTTGGAATTAATGGAGGAATCGAAGATTACAGGGGCGCGCAGATGAATCTGGCGAGAGTTGTAGAAACTAGGGTTACATGTGTCCTCCTCGCTGCCCCCTCCTGGCCTTTATATAGATAGGCAAGGTCTCGGGTAGCTGGTCGAGTCGGTTACAGATTAGGGTTTTCCCTTTAAACTTTCTATCTTTAAGCTTCTTCTTGTCTTGCAAGTAATCGAGAGTCCGTGGGCCACTCGAAGTCTTCATCGGGCCGTGGCAACGCCGTGGGCTTCCACCGTATATACTAAACTCGAGTACCTGCAGGGTATACCCATGTTAGTAGCCCCCGAGTGTCCAGTGGAATCGTAGATTCGACTAGGGACTTTATGAAGCCTTTCGAGTGCATGACTGAGTATTTTTTTGAGCCTTCTGTTTATGTCATAGGGATTGTTGATATACGTGCCTGATGTATCGGTATCAGTTAACTACCTTAGGGCAAAACAACGCAATCTACTTGAACTCGAGTCCTTAGACTCGAATTCAAAAAAGTGCTGGTGTAATTCGACTCAAGCCATGGAGGTCTTACAGGAGTCGAATTCCAGTATATGGGTGTGAGCACTCGATGCGTCCGTCAAGGCATGTTCATCGTACCTGTAGGCACGGATATATTTCTGGTAGTGCGCAGCAAGTGCGTTGCCAGGTCTTATCTTCACGCTGTAAGCACGACATCCGAATTTTTGTCATCGCGGAGATGATTCGGGTGGCCCAGGAGACGCAGTCTCTTTGTAGGGAAAAATATGAAGCGGTGTCGCCATAGACTTCGAGTGTGGATGTTATCAATACTCAGTACGACGTACAAATAATCATAGGGTGTGCGACCAATGCTCCCTATGGGAGTAGCCCCGAGTGCCTGGTTGAGTCGAAGACTCAGGCAGTGACTAAAGAACTTTTGCGACTGCTGTCGTCTTTTGTTTGCTTGTTTTAGTCGAATTTGTTTCCGGCGCTCCCTCTGGGAGTAACCCATGTTCCATAGTAGAATCGTAGATTCGAGTGGTTGGGTATGTTTTGAATGTCTATATTCCTGCATAAAAAAGAAAATCATAGGGTGCGCGACCAGCGCTCCCTATGGGAGTAGCCCCCGAGTGCTTGGTGGAGTCGAAGACTCGAGCAAGGACTAAAATAGTCGAAGTCTTCTAGTGCTCAACTTGATGACATCAGTGCTGACGATGTGATGACCTCAGTTGCCCGCATGAGCGGCTTTGACAGGACGTGATGAGCGGTGGGTCGCATTTTCTGACTTTGATTTGACCGGGCGTGCGTAATCTTTCATTTTAACTGCGCCTCCTCGATTTCCACGCGTAATGGAGATAGTGGGGGATGGTTCGTGCTTTGGCCTATCCATGTGTCGACCGCGATGTGCGCCACGCGTCCAATAGGGGTTCTACTGGCCGTTGGATCGCATCCGCAAGGGGGTTAAGTAGCAGCGCAGCTGCGGTAATTTTCCCATCTGCTCTTTTCTCTGCTTTTGCTTCCATCGCCATTGCCGCTGCTCTCTGCTTCCTAGAGCTTGTCCTCTTCACGGTGCTGGACCAACTCCGCGTGTTTCCGAGCTACTTCCTCCGCTTGCACCGCCATCGCAAGATAGGGAAAAAGAAGGGAGGCGCCGCCACTAGGTCTACTGCCACCACAGCCATCGCCAAGAAGAAGGGTGGCTCCGCCGCCATGGGCACCAGCGCCGCCGATGCCGGCAAGAAGAAAGGTGCGGGCACTCACGTCACCAATGGCGCGTGGCACGCATCTACCATCAAGGCCTCTGAACTCCGTCTTCTATGCCAAGATGGAGTTCTTCCGCACGCCGAAGATGATTCGTGAGTGCCTGGTGATGAGGTAACCCCTTGCCCTCCATCAGGTTTCAGGGTGATGTTCCTCGTGTTCATCATTCGTGGCCTGTCTCTGCCCCTGCATCCCTTTGTCAGGGCCTTCTTTGTTTCTATGGGCTCCAGCTGCACCAGCTGTCCCCAAACTCTCTTATTCACATTGCATGCTATAACACGCTTTGCGAGTGCTGGCTCGGAGTCGAGCCACACTTTGGTCTCTTCAAGCGGCTTTTCAAGCTAAAGCGTCAGTCAGCTTCTGGCTCGTTAGTCTATGACGTAGGCGGCTGCGGGATTCATGTCGACTCCTCCGCTACCTACTTCGACATCAAGCTCACAACGTCCGTGCAAGGGTGGAGGGATAAGTGGTTCTACATCCACGACCAGAAGGCCGACAGAGAGCACTATGGACTCGCGCCCTTTGACCCTGCGACGCCGTGCATGAGGAGGCCTTCTTGGAAGAACGTGGCTATGCCTAGCGAGTCCGAGGAGACAAAAGTGATGTACAAGCGCGTCTGTGACCTCGAGAGTCGCATGGGTAAAGAGGAGGGAGGCACCGCCCTCATTTGCACATGGTTGCATTGTCGCATCCAGCCTCTGCAAGCCAGAGTCCACCCCATGTTCCAATGGGCTGGTGCGGACAATGTCACTCGCGTATCTGCCGATGGCATTTCCGCGGGTGAAGTAGATAAGAGGGTGCGATTGGTGACCAAGTACACCACCAAGGATGTTCTCCCTAGTGAACCAGTCGTGCCTCCCTTCGATGCCTCGAACCCTCCTCCTGAGGTATGATTGTGCTACGAAGTAGCTTTATTTGTCGATTGCTTCTGATTTCTTGACGTATACTGAATTGTTTTCCGTATGCAGGATTGGAAGGTGTCTCCTAGTTTGCCCCCTCTTCCTGAGGGGGTTATTCCTCGCGAAGTAGATGAAGAGGACGAGTCAGAATCGATCGTCCCACTTGAAGAGGAGGAGGAAGCCCCCGAGTCCAGCTGTCGGGACACTCGCAAGCATTCTCGCAGCAAGGATTTGGATGCTTCCTCTCTGTCGACCCCAGAAGGCCCATCCATTGGTGCAGAGGAGCCGATTCCTGCTGTTCCTGTAAGCTCCATGGCGCCATCTGCTCGCAAGAAGATGCGGCTACTGAAGGAGTCGTCGGAGTCGGAGGAGCAGTCCTTCGATCTTGATAGATTTGACTGGTAAGTCCTGTATTTGCGAATTCGTTTTGGTTTCTTCTTTGAGTTGTTATCTGTCTTGAAGCTCTTGTTTGATTGTGCGTTTCAGTCAAGTGGCGACATCGTCTTCTGATGACGTCCAATTTTTGAAGGAGTCCGGAGTCGCGGACTCCAAGTCAAAGAAGGTGGCCTCACGGTCTCCTTCTCCTCCATTGGCGGCCCACTCCGGGCATAACTCATCGAGTTCCCCGCATGTTGGGGAGCATCAGATGGTTACCCGGATGACTGTGCAACAGGCTTCTTCAGAGTCTGTGGAGGATCATGTAAGTATCTTGTAGTTGATAGTCAAATTTATTCTTGGCGTGCTTTTACTTGAACTTGGAATGTCTCTGATGCAGCTCAACGTGAAGGAAGCCGCCCGCCTGGCAGAGCAGGTTCTTAACATGGGCCGACAGCATGCGCGACTGGACAATCACCATCGTGTTGTCGAAAGTAAGTTTTGACTTCGTCCTTGTCTTTTGCGAATATTATTGATTCGATTTGGTAACACTCTCTGTTTTTTGCAGTTGAGCACAATGAATTACTTCGCCATGCTGCTGCATTGGAGAAGACATTGGCCATGACGATGAAGAATCATGACGAGGCAGTCGCAGCCTTGGAGGAGTCATGGAAGTGAGAGCAGGATCTCCTTGCCTCCACTACTGAGAGGGAGAAGATGTTCGAGGAGCAGCTTCTCTCGATTGCCCAATCCCTCTCAGGTATGACCATTTTCATCTGGATATGTCTTGCTCTTCTGTGCTTTGACGTATGATTGCTGCATTAATGCTTTTTGTATGCAGATCGCAGTGGCTTGAGTTTCGATGCCCAATCTCTATGCCGTGCGGATGCTTTGGCTGGTGCCATCGCCGCAGTCGAGGACCGTAGCGTTTCCCTCTAGGAGACGCTGGGGAAGGCCAAGGATGTGCTTAGTCGCATCCATGAGGACTTGAGTCCGAAGGCTGGGATGATCGACAACCTCGGCAACCTGGTGGAATCCCTGCGGACTTCAAAAATTCGCAGCGCTCCGTCGGTGCCACCATGGCACTCACAATGGTGCAGGCCCATAGCATGGAGATGGATCCCGCAGCTATCTCTGAGGCGATGCCTGTCGACGCTGGAGGCCAGCAGGTAGTTTTTGCTCCCTATGCTGGTAAATGCAAAAATTACGGTCCCCAGCTTATCGAGACACTCGCCAAGTACTCCGAAGAGCGGCGTCAGGTGAAGGCTGTGAAGGCTGCGGCTTCTGGGGGTACTGCTGGCAAGTCCGTGGCGTCGGAGACAACCACGGATGCGATGAAGCCCCTGAGGCCTAAGTCCAAGTCAAAGAAACATGATGCGCCTTAGTCTCCTTCTGTAATAGCTGTAGTGGCTTAGCCTTTTGCTTTATGGAACAATGATTTTGTGGGGGTGTCCCAATCGAAACTTTTCCTTTGTCTGAATGCATATATGCCCTTTGCCAAATGTATTCTTGGTCTCTTATTTGCTTTGTTAGGGTACACCGAGTGCTCCTTCGAGTGATCCTTATGATCCTCCTTCTGCCGATGAGAACTTGGCACAACCTCGTTCGAAGTTGGAGGAGTTGTCGTTGCTCTCTCGACTCCGCGATCGTATTAAACAACTGGAACATGAGTTTCCCATCCTCCATGGTAGCGCCGATGTATGGAAGTCGAAGGAGGAGAAAGACTCTGCTCACGAGAAGTACCTATTGGAGGAGGTGGCCCAGCTGAGTGAGCATTTCAAGTGTTAGCCTTCTGTCCTCTTATCTTTTCCTTTAGTCAGTCGCAGCGATGCCTATCTTTCACACTTTGCTTTTGTGTGGTGTAGTTGTCAGTGCTCGCCATTGGCAGGATGAAAAAGATCGGATCGCTGTTCGAATGAATGATTTGACCCAGGAGCAACTGCAGACGAGTGGGTACTTCTAGGTGGATCATGACCGTGCAATTATACTTGCGACCCTGCAGGATCATGCTTCTCGAGTGCTTCATTTTCTGAAGAAAGCGCAGTCGTGCCTTAGGCACATTTACCAGATGATGTTTCCACTGGACGCTGTCCCTTCAAGCCTGTTGGCCCTTCTGGCGAGATTCTAGGATTTGAGTGCAGTTCGTGAGTGCGTGCGACAACAGTTAGTGGCTGGTGCCAAGGCTGCCCTCTCACTGGTGCGACTGCATAGGCCTGATGTGGACATTGCGGCTGTTGCTGCTAGGCCACCGACAGGTTCGACCTAGAACATGGTTCCACATTACCAGGCGGTGGACCGCCCATCAGAGGAAATTGTCGACTTCTTTGAGGAACAGACAAACGTTCTTCTACTGCAGTAGTAGTTTTGATTTGTATCCTACACATAGGTATACCAGTGTTGTAAAGTTCGTATGTGTATGCTGTATGTAATAGATTTATATTGATATGTAAAGAGCTTGCTAGCTCATATGTTTTGCAAGTGTATTTTGTACTCTGCAGTTCCTTTTCATTAGCCTGCCTTATTTTATCTCAGCGCCTTGCCAACCTGTCAGGTGTGTTGCAACTGGGTTGGTGTATCAAGGGTTCGATTGTTGTTGTGTTAGCTACTCGGGATACTGCGTATTGTTCGAAGAATGAGTGTGTAAGAGGGAGGCGCAGCCCCCGAATGATAAAGTTGCTAGAAAAATGAGGAAACCATAGAGTTTCGGGGCAATTAGCTTTATTTATTTGCAGAATCAGTACGAGGTATAATGTGTGGCTAAGTAGCCTAGCTGAATAGCCTTATTTATAATGTAAAAAAGGAAACGACTAAGGATAGAAGCACCGCAGCTGCGCAACGTTCCAGGGATTGGAGTATGCGACTCCTATCTCAAAATCTTTGAGGCAATAGGCACCACCTAGGATTACTTCTGTAATCACGTATGGTCCTTCCCAAGGGGACTCGAGCTTGAGGTGCCCTTGTTGCTTCAGTCGTAGGACCAGGTCTCCTTCGACAAAGGATCTGGGGCGTAGCCTTCTGCTGTGGTAGTTGCGCAGGTTCTACTGATAGATCGTCGATCTTTCTGCTGCGATGTCCCATGCCTCGTCAAGGAGATCGACGGAGTCTTTGAGTGTAAGTGTTGACTCCTGCTCGCTGTACGCGACTATCTGTGGGGCTTTAAAGCGTACTTCTGTGGGTAGCACTGCTTCGGCGCCGTGCACCATGAAGAATGGGGTATATCCCGTGGCGCTATTTGGGGTTGTGCGTAGGCTCCATAGTACGGACTATAGCTCGTCTGGCCAACATCTAGCAGCTTGCTCGAGTGGTCGGAGGAGTCGCTTCTTGATTCCACCGCAGACGAGGCCGTTGGCCTTTTCGACTTGACCGTTGGTCTGTGGATGAGCTATAGAGGCATAACTTACGTTGATTCCCAGGTTTTTGCAGAAACCCTAGAACTCCTTAGAGGTGAAGTTTGTTCCATTGTCCATGATGATGCTGTGTGGCACTCCGAAGTGATAGACAATGGACTCGAAGAACTTGACGGCACTGGCTCCTGACTGGTTTGTCACCGGCATGGCCTCTATCCACTTGGTGAATTTGTCGACTACGACCAAGAGGTAGACGTAGCTTCCTCGTGAGGACTTTGGGAGCTTGCCGACCATGTTGAGTCCCCATTGCGCAAAGGGCCAAGCCAATGGTATTGGCCGGAGTTCCGCGCCAGGTGCGTGCGGTTTGTCCGCGAATCGCTGACAAGTGTTGCATCTCTAGACTGTGTCCTTGGCGTCGTGCATGGCTTTGGACCAGTAGAATCCAGCTCGTCGAGCTTTGGCAACGAGGGCACGACTACCGGCATGGTGCCCACAAGTCCCTTCATGGATGTCGAGGAGGACAGCCCTTCCGTCCGTGTTAGAGACGCACTGTTGGAGTACTCCTGTGATGCTGCGCTTGTATAGTTCACCGTTGATGACGGCGAATGCCTTGGATCGCCGTGCGATGTGTCGCGCGTCAGTCGGGTCACCCGGTAGCCTATTGCTGAGAACATATGTGATGCAGGATTGAGTCCAAGATGGCTCGATCATCATGACCCCCATTGGTCCCTCGAGTCCTGTGTCAAGCTCCAGGTCGTCGAGTGCCATTGGCTCATTGGGTGGCGTAGCCCCCGAGTCCACTGTTGCGCTTGTTTTATTCTCTGTGGCCTTTGGCTTGATGGAGCATTCACAGATATGCTCGAGAAATACCCCAGGTGGTATGGGGGCGCAGATGGAGCCAATGTTGGCGAGTGCGTCCGCCTCTTCATTGCTTTCGTGGCCTATGTGCCGCAGCTCACAGCCGTCGAAGCCCCCTTCGAGTGCGTCGTAGAGGTCGCGGTAGGTGATCATATTGTCGTTCAGCGCGTCGCACTCGTGCATCGTTTGGTTGACGACCAGTTTGGAGTCGCCGTAGATGATGAGCCTCTTGGCGCCGCAAGCTTTCGCCATCCACATCCCGTGCAGCAGGGCCTCGTATTCAGCTTCGTTGTTGGAGGCAGTGAACTGCATTCGCAGAATGTATTTCAGCTTGTCTCCCTAGCGCGATGTCAGTATGACACCTGCGCCAGCCCCGTCCTTTCGTTTGGATCCATCGAAGTGCATTGTCCAGAGGTAAGACATATCTAGCTTTTCGGGGAGCTGGTTCTCCATCTAGTGCACGAGGAAATCAGGGAGGACTTGTAACTTGACCGTGTCGCGCTTTTCATATGAAATGTCTCGTGGAGACAGCTCGATTCCCCAAAACATGACTCGTCTGGTGGCGTCGGGGTTGTTGAGGATATGCCCAAGCGGGGAGTCGTTGACCACCACGATTGGGTGCTCCTGGAAGTAGTGGCGGAGTCGCCTGGCTGCCATGAAGATGCCGTATGCCAGCTTCTGGTAGTGCAGGTACCGCTGCTTTGTTGGCGTGAGCACCTCGCTGAGGTAGTAGACTGGGCGCTGCACCCCGTAGACCTAGTTTTCCTCGGCTCGTTCCACCACAAGCACCGTGCTGACCACCTGGTTGGTGGCGGAGATGTATAGCAACAATGGTTCTTTTTCGCGTGGAGTCACTAGTACTGGCGAGGTGGATAGTAGACGATTGAGATCTTTGAATGCTTCCTGTGCCTCGTCGGTCCACTCGAACTTGTTAGTTTTGCGGAGAAGTTATAGAAAGGTAGTGCCTTTTCGCCCATTCGACTGATGAATTGACTGAGCGCCGCAATTCGCCCAGCCAGCTGTTGGACGCCTCTTACGTTCTTCGGCTTTTCCATGGCCAGTATGGCTTTTATTTTCTTCGGGTTCGCCTCAATCCCTCTCGCGGAGATGAGATACCCGAGTAGCTGCCCAGATGGTACGCCGAAGGCGCATTTGTCCAGATTGAGCTTGACCCGGTAGCGGTCGAGGTTGGTGAAGGTTTCGCGTAAATCATCGATTAGCGAGGCTTCCTCTTTGGTTTTGATGACGATGTCATCAACATAGACTTGGATGTTGCGACCAAGTTGATTCTTAAGGCAAGCCTACATGCACCGCTGATAGGTGGCTCCTGCATTTTTGAGCCCGAAGGGCATTGTGTTGTAGCAGAACACACCAAAAGGCATTGTAAACGCCGTTTTCTCTTGATCCTCCTCCTTCATTCGAAGATGATTATAGCCTGAGTAGGCGTCGAGGAAGCAGAGGCGCTCACATCCCACGGTGGAGTCGATGATTTGGTTGATTCGTGGAAACGGGAAGTGATCCTTTGGGCAATGCTTATTCAGGGAGGTGAAATCCACGCACATCCGTAGGATATCCGTGTCCTTTTTAGGTACCAACACCGTGTTGGCGAGCCAAGTACTTTCCTTGATCTCGCGTATGAATTTGGCGTCGAGGAGTCTGTTGATCTCCATTCTGACCGCTTTTGATCTTGGTTCAGACAGTCGTCGAATTGTCTGCTTGACTGGCCTTGCGTCTGGGTTGACATTGAGTGCATGCTCGGCGAATTCCCTGGGAACCCCTGGCATGTCTGCTGGACACCAGGCGAAGATTTCCTAGTGCTCACGGAGGAATTCGACGAGCGTGAGTTCCTATGTAGGACTCAAGTTGTTGTCGATGAGGGTCGTCTTGGTCGGGTCTGATGGGTGGACCTAGACTTTCTTCGTGTGCACCGACGACTCGAAGGACAGGTCGGGTGAACTTGGCCGGCTCAGGGGAGGCAGACTGTTGTCTGTCGACTCCTTCAATCTTGCGAGCTCCTCCTGCATGTCGAAGGACTGGGAGATTCTGTTGAATTCCCTGTCACAGCTGTCGGACCTCTCGAAGCTCCCGCTAATTGTGATGACGCCGTTTGGACCTGGCATTTTCATCTGCAGGTAGGCGTAATGCGGCACTGCCATGAACCTAGCAAATGCTACGTGTCCGCGGATGCAGTGGTACTGTGAGGGCCAGTCGACGACTTCGGAGTCTATGCGTTTGCGTCGGAAGTTTTTCAGCATACCGAAGATGATGTCGAGGTTGATTTTGCCCAGGGGATATATGCCCTTCCCTGGGACAATACCGTGGAACATCGTGTCCGAGACCTCTAGACATGTCAGAGAGATCCTCATCGTGTGCAAGGTTCTTGCGAACATGAGGTTGATGCCGCTCCCGCCATCCATGAAGACGCGACTCATGTCAAAGCCTCTGATCTGTGCCTCGAGTATGAGGGGATAGTGGCCTGGACGAGGGACTTGGCGCGGGTGGTCGTGTTTGTCGAAGGTGATGCAGGAGTCGCTTCTGCTGAGGTACTCAGTGGTGGAGGGTGGGGAGTTTGTCGCCAGGTTGACTTGGCGAGTGATGGCCTTTTGCACCTGATTTGAGGGGCGTCCCTTTTTGATCATCATATTGCCTACGGCCCGTGGGTACGGTTCGCCTCCGTGGTGCTGATCTGGCGCACCCGCGGGCGGTGGTGGTCCGGGCAGTGGTGGAGGAGCTCCATGTGCCACGGTGCCTGGGGCTGTTCCGTAGCCCCTGTTGATCGCGTTGCGATTCATCCGAGCTAGGCCCTCGTGGAGCTTGAGGAACTCGCGGTAGTCCTTGAGAAGGTGGCTGGATTTTTTCTTGTCGTCGTGCTTGTCGATGTAGAAGTGCATGTTGCACGGCCCGGACAGTTTGTCCTCGATAGTTGTTACGGGTGCCTCTTCGCGAGTGCGGCGCTGCCATACCTGCGTGGTTTTCCCAGAGTCGTGGTGTCCACCGCTGCGATAGCCGCTGTTGCGGTTGTCATCGCGCCTATCAGAGTAGCCGGCTACGACCATGTTGACGTCGTCGCGATCATTGTAAATGCGCATTCGACGCTTGCTTCGTCGATCGCGTCTGCGCTCGAGTTCCGCTTCATCGTTGGAGTGAACGCGGTTTTTCACCGAGTCTTCTCCATCTTCCCACCGATTCGTGATTTCCATCAGGTGGTCAATTGTGTTGGGCTTCGAGCGGTCCAGCTCTTCCCTGAGCTCTATGCGGCGAACACCGCCGTTGAATGCATCGATTGCACGATCTTCCGAGATGTTTTTTATGGAGTTCTTGATGATGGACCACCTCTAGATGTACGAGCGTAGCGATTCGCCCGACCTTTGTTGGCAGCACCTCAGTTCTTCGATTGATGCGGGCCTTTTGTAGGTGCCCTTGAAGTTGCGCACAAAGCTGTAGACCAGCTCTTCCCAGTTGCGAATGGATCCGCATGGGAGATTGTTGAGCCATGCTCGGGCGACGCCCTGCAGCTGTAGCTGCAGGCATTGCATGTCCGTGCTTCGACTCCCGCCGTGGATCCTGACGGAGGAGATGTGGTCCTCCAACCATATATTCGGGTCCTGCATGACATCAAATTTTGGGTTCTCCGATGGGAGCTTGAACCCCTTGGGCATTCGCTTCTGCCTGATAGCTCTACTAAAGCATCTGGCGCCACAGACCTCCACGTCTTCATCCTCTGAGTCAGTAGAACGGGCACGTCGTGCCCTTGATTTATCGATTTTGCGCTGCGTGAGGTCATCACGTGCATCGTAATCATGATCATGCCGCCGTGAGCGGTGACGTCGAGACAGATCGTGATTGTCGTTGCTAGACGAGGGTGAGGAATAGCGTTTTGCCAGAGCCTTGCTTTTTTTTGCTCCGGTGTCGGCTCTTTGTCGAGAGCGGCCTCGATTAACCCCACGCCCGCGATCATAGATCGGTGCATGGCGGCTCGAGGATCTCCGGTCGGCGGTTGATTGTTGAGGAGGTACATGGTGGCCGCTGTTACCATAGCTTGCGGTGTCTTTGGGACCATGTTGCCCGTGTGTCGACTGTCATAGAGCTGAAGTCGAGGACTTTCGCAGCTTCTATGCGCTCCTGCTCGATGAGGTGGGCCATTCGAGATCACCTCTTGTTGGCCACGTACTCGTTGCCCTTGGAGAAGGATCCTTCGTGGGACGATAGCCTAACCCGTCGAAGACTTGACTCGTCCGCCGCCTTTTTATGTGCTTCGAGTTGCGCGATCGTTTGTAACTAGTGTCTGTATTCCTCCTTGAGTAGCCAATGATAGCCCATCAGCAGGTCTTGTGACGTGCCGGGGGCAGAGGATTGCCTCGCAGAGCTTCTCGACAATGGGCCCACTCGAAATCGTTGAGTCCGATCATGACACGTTCACATGTGTGTTCGTTCACCATGGTTGGAGGTTAGACTGCCCCTCCATTGTTGACGGGCACGCCATTGCCACCGTTGGGTGGTTCGCCGTTAGGTATGCCACCGTTGGGTGGATCAGGACCGTTGCCACTATTTTCGCGATTGGCGCTGGTTTCGCCGGCGTTGATGACGGCGCACATGAAGTGGCTGGGGAAGCTGTTGCTTCCGCAACTTTTGGATCTGGAGCCATAGGCTCCATCTTCCGTTGCTAGGTCACCCAGATTGGATCCGCGACTATTGTCGCCGTCCGTTCTCTCAGCTGCTGCTGAGGTGTTGAGCTTGCTGAGGGTGCCGATTGGTGGCAGGAACCACGATGCTGGAGCAATCGCGGATGCTGTTGGCTGGTCAGGCATGCGAAGCGTGCCCATCTGACCAACTTGGAAGCGGAAGCTCCCGATCTCCAGGTTGATTCCATCGCCCACGGACTCAAAAGCCGGGCGAGTGGCCAGTGTGTGGACGGTGAAGTCGAACGCACCGAAGAGCTGGCGAATCTCCGCTGTTGCAGAGTTGTAGATCACGGTTGATGGGGCCGAAGAAGCCGCAACATCAGCACTCCCAATTCCCACAGACGACGCTAATTGACGAGGGTTTAACTCATCAATTCCCATTGTTATGGACTTGGGTTTTGGAGAAGGAGGGAGCGCTAGAGGCATCCGTCGGCTAGCAAACAAGCACACAGGGACACAAGGTTTACCCAGGTTCAGGCCTCGTAGAGGTCCCTACTCCTGCTTGTCTGCTCTTGGAATTAATGGAGGAATCGAAGATTAAAGGGGCGCGTAGATGCAATCTGACGAGAGTTGTGGAAACTAGGGTTGCGTGTGTCCTCCTCGCTGCCCCCTCCTAGACTTTATATAGATAGGCAAGGTCTCGGGTAGCAGGTCAAGTCGGTTACAGATTAGGGTTTTCCCTTTAAACTTTCTATCTTTAAGCTTGTTCTTGTCTCGCAAGTAATCGAGAGTCCGTGGGCCACTCAAAGTCTTCATCGGGCTGTGGCAACGTCGTGGGCTTCCACCGTATATACTAAACTCGAGTACCTGCAGGGTATACCCATGTCACTAACCGTGAAACTGGTAGAGCTGAACGTCAAGCCAACCTAGCCACTCTTCAACAGATAACCCAGATGGCCGACAATAATCAAGGCCATGGAAACCAAGATCACCATGGATCCAAACTTAAGAATTTCCAGAATGCCAACCCACCCATGTTTAGTAAGTCCGAGGAGCCTCTAGATGCTGATGATTGGCTGCAAACCATGGAGAACAATCTGGAAGTTGCAGGAGTTGATGCTAATGAGAAGGTGTTGTTTGCCACCCACTATCTGTCTAGCTATGCAAGATCTTTGTGGAATAGTACCCGTACGATGAACGGAGGTCAGATGATGACTTGGGAGGAGTTCAAACTCAAGTTCAACAGGACCCATGTGCCCCCAGGTCTAATCAA
The DNA here is from genome assembly GCA_023614405.1 of Avena insularis. Lineage (NCBI taxonomy): Eukaryota > Viridiplantae > Streptophyta > Magnoliopsida > Poales > Poaceae > Avena > Avena insularis. The sequence continues at coordinate 196,261,741 of CM042686.1, read as the reverse complement.
GAGGATGAGAGACGAATTCAGGGACTTGAAGCAATGAAGGATGACTGTGGTTGAGTACCATGACAAATTTCTGTGACTAGCTAGGTATGCACCTGATGAGATTGACAACAAAGCCAAGAATAAGGAGAGATTCTTGAATGGTCTGGATGATGAGATGCAGACAGTGCTAGTCAACATTCCATTTGATGACCTTGAAGCCTTAGTGGATTCTGCAATTCAGATGGAAGGCAAGATCAACCAGGCCAGTGAGAACTGCAAGCGCAGGATGATGCATCAACCAGGACCCCACCATACCCCGAAGTATCACCCTAACCCGTCTGCAAGTTATGCACCCAGAAACAACAGACCCCCAATGAACCGTCCGAACTATCCCAACCGTGGAGGAGGAAACCCAAGGCCAGGAGGAAACCACAACAACAACCCCGAAAACTCCAATAATTTCAACCGTGCACCACCCAAGTCCAACAACAACAATAATAACAACAATACTACCCCAAGGACTAGAAGCAATGCAGCGCCTGTCGCAGGGAAAGACAAGTCAATGATAACTTGTTTTGAATGCGGAGTCACGGGTCACTACTCCAACGAGTGCCCCAAGAAGCTTGCCGCAGTAACCAATGAGAATGCACCTGCCCAACAGCAACACCGTGTCCAGCCTGGAAAATATTCGCCCCAAGAAACCCGCACAACCGTAATGGCTGTCTGTTCCACATGAATGCTGAAGAAGCCCAAGAAGCGCCAGATGTCGTGCTGGGTATGTTTTCTGTTAACTCAGTTCTAGCAAGAGTGTTGTTTGATTCTGGAGCATCGCACTCGTTTGTTACAGAATAATTTGCATGCACTAGTAAGATCCAACCAACAAATCTGAAGCATGTTATGATAGTTCAAATCCCTGGTTCAACCACTAAAGCTACAAAAGTTTGCAAGGCCGTACCTATCAGAATACATGGGATAGATATTTATGCCAATCTAATAGTACTTGGAACCAAAGGATTGGAAGTAGTGCTAGGGATGGATTGGATGTCGAAGCATCAAGGATTAATCGACTGTGCTAAGAAAGCCATAACCATGACCAGTAGCACCGGAATATGAGTAGAACATGTATCTGAGACTTTGCCCCGTCTATTCAAGTGCAACAAGAGTCTAGCCAAGACCACCATTGACCAAGTCAGAGTAGTCTGTGAATACCCTGAAGTATTCCCAGATGAATTGCCCGGTATGCCCCTAGATCGGGATATCGAGTTTATCATTGAACAAATCCCTGGAACCGGACCCATAGCTCAGAGACCCTATAGTATGAACCCATCCGAACTAGTGGAGCTGAAGAAGCAACTTGATGATATGCTAGGAAAAGGATTGATTCAACCAAGTGCATCGCCATGAAGATCACCTGTTTTGTTTGTTGATAAGAAGGATGGTGCCAACCGTCTTTGTACGGATTTTCGGAAGTTGAATGATGTCACCATAAAAAACAAGTACCCTTTGCCGAAGATAGAGGATTTGTTTGATCAACTGACTGGAGCCAGAGTGTTTTCTAAGATTGATCTTCGAACTGGTTATCACCAACTAAAGATTCGTGCAACAGATATCCCAAAGACTGCCTTCACCACCAGATATGGATTGTACAATGTCATGTCTTTTGGATTAACCAATGCCCCCACTTATTTCATGAATCTCATGAATAAGATTTTTATGAATTTTCTGGATAAGTTTGTCGTGGTGTTTATCGACGACATTCTGATCTACTCCAAATCAGAAGAGGACCATGAGCAACATCTGAAAACCATCCTTGAAACCACCCAAACAGAAGTCCGCGCATTGCTTGGATTAGCCGGATACTACCGCAAGTTCGTAGAAGGATTCTCGAGCATCGCAAGACCGATGACCCAGTTGTTCAAGAAAGATAAGAAGTTTGAATGGACCGACAAATGTGAGGCAAGCTTTCAAGACCTCAAGAAGAGATTGATTTCAGCCCCAACTTTTATCATGCTGAATATCAAGAAGCCTTTTGATGTGTATTGTGACGTATCCAAAATTGGTCTCGGATGTGTATTGATGCAAGAAGGCAAAGTTATATCATATCTGTCCAGACACTGAAGCAGCATGAGCAGAACTACCCTACCCATGACCTAGAACTGGCAGTCGGAGTTTTAGCTTTGAAGACATGGCGTCATTATCTTATGGGTAACCGCTGTGAGATTTATTCAGATCACAAGAGTCTGAAGTATATCTTCACCCAGAAGGAGTGGAATATGAGGCAAAGGAGATGGATAGAGTTAATCAAGGATTATGACCTTGACATTCACTATCACCCTGACAAAGCCAATATGGTAGCGGATGCTCTTAGCAGATTGCCGTGTAGATTAAATACCATGATAAAGGAAGCCCAGCCCAGTCTACATGAGGAGATGGAGAATTTCAGAGTGGAGCTAGTTAGTGAAGGATTCTTAGCTAGCATAGAACTCCAACCAACTTTGATTAGTCAGATAAAAGAGGCCCAGAAAGGAAATGCAAGTATCGATGGAATCAAGCGTCGTATCAAGACAGGGAAGGTACCCGGATTCACCGAAGATGAAGAAGGAGTTCTATGGTACAAAGGACGTATCTGTGTTCCAGCAAATTCGGAGTTGAAACAAGTCATTATGCAAGAATCTCATGATACTCTTTATTCTATACACCCGGGAGGAACAAAGATGTATCAGGATTTGAAGGAGAAATTTTGGTGGCACAAGATGAAGAGAGAAGTCAGAAGCTACATAGCCAAGTGTGATATCTGTCAGAGAGTCAAAGCGGAACACCAGAGACCCGCAGGACTTTTGCAACCATTACAGATTCTGGAATGGAAATGGGATTCAGTTGGAATGGACTTTATCACAGGTTTGCCTACATCTAGTAGGGGAAATGACTCTATTTGGGTCATAGTATACAGACTGTCCAAGGTAGCCCATTTCATACCCATCAAGACAACCTACCAAAGTTCGAAGCTAGCGGAGTTATATATCGCTAGGATAGTCAGCCTGCATGGAACCCCCAAGACCATAGTGTCGGATCGAGGAACCCAGTTTACCTCAAGATTTTGACAGAAAGTCTAAGAAGGATTATGAACCAAACTGAATTTCAGCACAACTTATCACCCGCAAACCGACGGACAAACTGAAAGAGTCAACCTAAGTGGGAAGATTGTCTGCCTTTCGCGGAATTCTCATACAACAATAGTTATCAAGACAGTTTGCAAATGACCCCATTTGAGTTCTTATATGGAAGAAAGTGCCATACCCCGTTGAATTAGTCGCAAGTAGGAGAGAGTTAGATCTTCGGACCCGACATTCTACGAGAAGCCAAAGAGAAGGTTCACAAAGTCCGTGAGAACCTCAAGACCGCTCAATCCAAACAAAAGAGTTATGTAGATAAAAGACGTCGAGACCTGACCTTCAATGTCAGAGATTTCGTGTATCTCGAAGTATCACCCTTGAAGGGAATGCATCGTTTTCGTCTGAAAGGAAAGCTTGCCCCTAGATATATTGGACCCTTCAAGATTTTGAACCGCCGAGGAGAAGTATCCTATCAACTAGAACTGCCCGAGGAGATGTCAGTCGTGCATAATGTGTTCCATATCTCGTTACTTCACAAATGCTTAGAAGTTCCGGAGAAGACCGAAGTTTTCAAGAACATTGATCACAGAGCCATAAATATCGACAAGGATCTAACTTATCGTGAAGTGCCCATCCGTATATTGGAGGAAGCATTCAGAACCACCCGGATCAGAAGTATCAAGTTTCTCAAGATCCAATGGAGTAACCATACTGAAGAAGAAGCCACCTGGGAACGAGAAGACTATATTAGGACTGAGTTTCCAAATCTCTTTAGTTCCTAGTTTTTCCTGAATCTCGGGACGAGATTCTGTTTAAGGAGGGAAGGTTTGTAACATCCCAAAAATATTAATCAAGCTCATCAAGCTCTAATTACGCAAGTTTAGGGTTAACAAAAACTTTTATTATTAAATTTAATAAGAATGCATATGTGATTTGCATTAGTGTATGAATGCTTGCAATTGCCATGATTGATTGTTACTAATGATAAGGATTGGTTTAAAGATGAATACTACATCATCTAGATCACTTACAAAAAAAATCCAATGAAAAGAAAATCAAATATAAGTCATATGATCAAATGGTCATTTTGGCTAAACTTATCCACCAGGCCACTTTGAGTGTTCCTATTAAAAGATTTCCAATAAAAACTTTTCCAATTCTTTTCACCCCTTGCTAGACTAAGTAAAAGTGAATCCAAGAAAACTTTACAAAGTGGCAGAAACTATTTTTAAATCTATTTAAGAGGCATTGCAAAATTGAATCAAGTTCATATGCCTAGATCATCATTTTTCAAAACCAATTCAAATCAATTCACCTTCACAATTCCCAGCAACCACAGACTACTAATCAAGCAACAAGATCACTCACCAAAATTCATCCAAAAATTTGAAAACAAATTTCATGCGGCCATTTGATCGAACACCTGGCAGGCACAGTACAACCTCACCAACTATACACTGTTTTGAGCTATCAATTGCTCAGCTCTTGTACTGCAATCAACACAATCAATTGCCCTAGATCATCCCTGGTACTTGGGCGTGCAAAGGAGAGGCATCACTGGCCACATTGACCAGTGCCACGCCCGTACCGATCTGGCCATGCCGGTCGAGCACGAACCACTCGCAGCACGCCGCACCGCCCTCGCCCACGATGTCCAGCAAGTCGCCGTGACCTCACCGCCACCCCCTGTCCACCCCTTGACCCAAGGCGAGAAGTGGAGACGCTGAAACCACGTGCCCATTTAAGCTGTGGCCATGCCGAGCACACGACGGAGCGCCGCAGATGCCTCGCATGCCCACACCACGCCTCACTCTCTCCGCACGTACCCGCGATCGTCGTAGCCCCAGTGAGCGCCCAGACATGACCGTTCGCCGCCGCGCGCCCCGTGACCACCGTAACGCGTGACGAACGTCCACATACTGACACAGAGCACCGACGCCTCCCGACCAATGGAGACCGCCCCTTGCCGAGCCGTCACTCGCATGACGATCACCATAGTCCACTGCACCAACCCATGCCCTCTGCCGTCACGAACACGACCTGTAGCAACGTCGCCGGAGAAGCCATCCCATGCCGCAATGCCTCTACCCCTGGGGTATAAATAGAGGACACCCCAGCCCTCAATCTCCACACCATTCCACTCCTCTCTCTCTGAAACCTCCCAGACCTTTCCTCGGAGCAAGGCGAGCACCAGTCCGCCAGAATTTGATCGGAGTCCGCCGCTGCAGTCGAGGAAGGAAGCCAGCGATTGGAGCCACCCCATGAGCTGCCGTGACTGCCAATCGAACCACCATCGATGACCACCCCATTCGCCCCCTTCACCGACCCTAGCTGGAGCCCCGATAAGTCCCCAGCGACCCCCACCACCGTTTTAGGGTTCGAGTCTCGCCGGAGCAGTTCGACGAAGACGACAAACCTCAGCCGTAGGATCCTGTTCTAATCGTAGGGCTAGGATTGCTAGATACCGTTTTGCCTGAGTTAAGTTGTTGCTAGCATTGGGACCATTACATCAATGACCCGCTTGACGTTCTTGATTGGACCCAATTAGTTTCCCGCGCAGAGCCCAGTGATTTAAATAGGATTTTTCTATTTTAGTTAAAACCAGATTCTATCAGTAGATTCAAAATTCAATTCAAAGAGATTCACTGAACCAAATTGCATGATTCTAATTTTGTTGGAAAGGTATTGAAATTATCCAATCAGTCCCGTTGGATTCAAAACATTGAAATATAGATCACCTATACTAAAAATAACAAGACAGAGACTTTTGACACTTCAAACATTTTTCTAAAATAAACTATAAATGTTTTTGAGATGATTCCACCTCTCAAAAATCAAATTTGCCATGCTCTACATGAATATGTAAAAAGATTTGGTTTACAAATATGAAACATGGCTTAGTATTAAAAGAGTGCTATATAGGCATTTCTAGTCACTTTAATATTATTAAATAGTAATATTAAATCTTGTAATATATGATCACCATTTTAAATCACATTCCCAAGTATTGGAATAGATGGTGATGACATGTGTCAACATGATCCACTATTTTAATTGGAGAATATTAAATCTTAAAGATTAAAAATGAGCAGAAATTACTTTTCTAAAATAAGAAGAGTAAGAAAATGTTAATTCTACATGATGATTGAGATGATGCTAGATCATCTAGTATGAGCCCCTGTGTGCTAAATAGAGGTAGAGAAGTGTTGTTTTGTGATTGTGTACCTTGAATGTGTTTATAGACGCTAGTACCGACCTGAGCTACAACGAGGAGGAGTACTTCGAGGAAGAAGAAGAGAACTTCAATGACTGCAACCAACAAGGCAAGCTATCAGTGCAAGTTAGAGATATGCATGCTATATATGCAAGCCCTTTATACCAGATGCATTAGGCATATCTAGTTATGCAACTTTACCAATTCCCAGTTTTACTCCAAGCTTTACTTTCCCCTTTACTACAATTTCTTACTTAGTAATGAATTGTGATTAGTGGAAATTAGATTGGACCCTATCAAGATCATAGTATTAGCATTGGATACTTATACTTTATTAGCACCCCCAATAGTGACACCCTCAATATTAGTGGCTAGTGCTAAGCTAAAACTTGATTATCTTAGATGGGAATACTTGGTGAAAATGATTATGAAAACCTTGGAATGAAGATTCATTCCATTGAAATGTTTTGACATGTGTTGTGAAACACAATGGTTTTATGATGAAACCGATGAGGCATGAGCCTTGACTTTAATAAAAACTGATGGTTGGGTTCGGATGCGATACCATTCCAATTTTACCATACAACCACAATACCAGAGTTGCGTAGGGCTTGACTGGAAGTTTATATGTCTTAGTATGGGTTCCCTTGCGAAAGAGGTTGAACTGAGGCTACCTCGTGATGAATGTCCACCTATGCAGTACCTAGGATGGCAGATGGCCATGGCTGGGAGGCCAAACTCATAGGGGAGGTGCCTATACTAGGGTGTGTAATTGAAAGGTTAAGATTGATTATCCACATACTAAGTATGATAATTCAGGGTTATTCCTGATGGATGTATCGAATTTTGTGGTGAAAGTGTACCACCTCTACAGAGTGTCAAACTATTCGAATAGCCGTGTTCACGGTTATGGACAGTTGGAGTGCCATACTGTTCCGTTGTCAGATGTTTTCAAAATGATTTGTGACTTGAAAGATGACTTTGACTTGACCACAACAGAGTTATGGACATGAGATCTAAGTTCCCACTTAAGTAATGTAGAAAAATAAATTAGGTCTTTACTCTTGAAGCTTTATGAAATAAACCTGCCTTTTTGCAAACAAACCTAGAGCTTACGATTCCTACTAGTGTTACTTTTACTTATACTAGTGGTAGTTTGCGAGTACTTAAAAAGTACTCATGGCTTTGTCCCTGGCTATTCCCATGGCCAGACTATGAGGAGGATTACTCAGAAGATGGACATCAGGAGGTCTATGAAAACTGGGATCATCTCCCATCGTCAATATTGCCTGTGACCCTGAAGATGAAGCCCCACTACGTTTACTTTCTGCTGCTTTGATTATATTAAGACTGGATCATGAGATCCTTTATTTGTAAGACCTTATTATGGTTTGTAATGGATAATGTACCGTGGTACCACTTCTGTTATGTCTCGCAAAAATGATAATCCTGGGATTGCGATGTATGGCATAACAGGCATTTGGACTTAAAAATCCGGGTGTTGACAGGTTTCTACTGGCCGACCGTGCTAGACAACACCGAGAAAATGGTGCGAGCATGCAATGGCTGCAAGTGTTTCAGTGAACAGAAGAACACTCTGGCTGCTGCACTCAAGACGATCCCCATCACCTAGCCATTCGCCATCTGGGGGCTTAACATGGTCGACCCCTTCAAAACTGTGTGATCCAGAATGACACATCTCCAGGTAGCGGTGGACAAGTTCACCAAGTGGATCGAGGCAAAGCCCATCAAGAAGATGGATGGACCCATAGTGGTCAAATTCTTCACGGACATCATCACGCGCTACGGTTACCCCCATAACATCATCATCGACAACGACACACATTTTACCAAAGGGGCCTTCGCGTGCTACTGCAGATACAAGGGCATCCGCTTGGACCAAGCATCCGACGCCTACCCCTAGTCCAATGAGAAATCTAAAAGAGCAAACGACTTGGTCGTAGCCAGAATCAAACCCCACATGATTGGACCACTGATGAGATCAGCCGTATGATGGATAGAGGAGCTACCGGATGTGCTGTGGAGCCTACACACCACACCCTACCGGTCAACCGGATACACTCCATTCTTCCTCGTCTACGACGCAGAAGCCATCCTACCATCTGACATCGAGTTTGACTCGCCCTGCAACCTGCTGTACACAGAGCAATACACCAAAGAGGCTCACGAAGATAGTGTCGACCTCCTCGAGGAAGCACACGATCTAGCCTTGTCAAGATCAGCCGTCTACTAGCAAAGCCTATGCCACTACCACGCCAGCCGGATCCACCCCGTCTCGTTTCGAGAGGGTGACCTAGTGCTCCGGCTGGTACAAAGCACCAAGGGAATGCACAAGTTGTCTCCCCCTTGGGAGGGGCCATTCATCATCAGCCAGACACTTCAAAACAACTCCTACTACCTCATCCGTGCCCAGGAGCCGACAAAGGGTGAAATAAACTATTTGGATAAGGACACCGAGCACCCCTACAACACGAACCTGCTACACCCATTTTACACTTAACGAGAATTGTATGTACCCCCACCCTTTTTGTATTATGAATGAACAACTGCGGATCCCTAAAACGATCTCGGGGACTCCTTCGTCATATATTAACATCTTTGCTGCTCAATATTTTTCCTGGCTCTGGTAGCCCCTCCCGGGGGCTCGCCGACTGGCCCAATCTACTATTTTTTCGTGTCGATAGAGTATTGTACGTGGTGCCAAAGGCCCATTCTTTGGTTCCGACTACAAACCGCAACCCAACTGTCAGCCTGGCAAGAGAAAAATCCCGATGCCCCATACACGAAAATCGCAAGGAAGAAAAACACATGACATCTCGGTCACGCTCACTCGCCCGAATCCGGTCACAGAAATCCGAAGTATCATGTAGTACGCTAATTAGCTACCCCTTCGGTTCCGGCTGCAGACCGCAACCCAGCTGTCAGTTGGCAAGTGAAGGGAATATTCCCAAGAGACAATAATAAAGTGATTATTATCTTATTCCATGTTTATGATCAATGTTTATTTCTCATGCTATAATTGTATTAATTGGAAAAGTTAATACATATGTGGTTAGTAAATAAATAAAGAGATCCTAGTTATGCCTCTCATATAAACTAGCTCATTGATTAACAAGATGATCAAGGTTTGCTGATCATGGATATTGGATGTTGTTAATAACAAGGTCAGAACATTAGTGGAATGATATGCTGAATATTCATCCATAGTATAGTAATACAATCAAAGTCATTATGTTTATATTTCTATAACAACATGCGAAGTAACTTTAGTCCTTAAACCATGAGATCATGTCAAGCACTAACACTGAAAGAGTAACTTGATAACATCAAATGTCACACCATAATAGGGTGACAATAAAGTTGGGTTCAGATACTCCGAAAGTATTATGTAGAGGCTCATGGGTCAAGAGTGAGATTTGTCTACCCCGATGATGGAGAGATATACTTTGGGCCCTCTCGGTGATATCACATTGACATAGGTTGCAAGCAAGTGATAAGATCACTAGAATGTTATATCATGGGAATAAGAAAAGAGTACTTGTCAGTAACGAGATCAAACTAGGTATGGGGATACCGATGATCGAATCTCGGACATGTAATATATCGCGAGATAAAAGGATTTAGTTACGACATTAAAGGTTCACACAATCACTAGAGTGATTGTTGAATGTGTGGGAGTCAGTATGGATCTCCAGGTCCTGCTACTAATTATTGATCGGAGAGGGGTCTCAATCATGTCTGCATTATTCACGAACCATAGGGTGACACACTTAAGAGATACTGACACTATTTGGAGCAAATAAGATACTAGAGAAAGATTATGAAAGCGCTGAAATTATTTCAATGGACACCGAAATTATTTCGGGTCAAAATGCTGAAATTAATTTTGCATGTGATATTGAAATGTTGCAAGGTGTATTATGTGAATGTTTGTTAATTAAAGTAATTAACACAATTGTGAATAAAATAAATAAAAGAGTTTTATTAAATGAGAAATACATCAATTTTCGTAGAAAATTAATGCAACTTTGAGTCGAGTTGGAATTAATGGTAATGGGCTTAGTGGAAGCTCTACTCACCATTATAGAGGGAGGTGTGGGGGCACCACCATGCCATGCACATGGCCACTTTGGGACTGTCCTCTTCCCCTATAAAAGGAGCTCCCCTCTCCTCTACTCACACACCTCCTTGTGAAGGATCTCTCTTACCCTCTAGAATATTCCCCATGGCTTCGGATTAGAGAAGTACATGTTCTCGGTGGCTTTTTCTAGAAGGATTTGTTGATTCCACTGCTTTGCTGGAGCGAGAACTCGGATGTTGTCGGGGTACTAGACGTGTATGTGATCACGTATGTACTGCTGCTTTGTGGTGCTAGACTTCATCACGATCTTGAGTGGCAAGTGAATGACTACATCATCCATGAAACCAGATTTCGTTAACGTAGCTTTTCGGTCTTCGAGAGTAAGATCTCTATGGATGTATATCCACCCATTGATTGTATCTAGGTAGATAGATCTTGGTGCTTAGTTATTCATATCATAGGAATTTTTTTGTTTTCAATGATGCAATCCCAACAGCAAGGACACAGCGCAACGGCCAATGCTCATGAGAAAAAGATAAAGTGCACACCCAGTCATTGAAAACTATGTCTACATAGTGCATACCTAACAAACAAACTGTTACTTGTGTTTTTTGCACGACCTAAACTACACCGGCTGCTCGAGCCGGGTGTCGACCCAAGACTCCATCGGATAAAGTTTTGGTCTGACTGACAGGTCCGAAACTCGGGGCTACACCCAGTGGGTGAGATCGCGCGCCTCCACGGGAAGATGGAACTACCCTGACGGATGGAGAACCGGCTGAACGACAAAACAACAAGCATCAAAAGGTTAAAGTGCCTGAGTAAATGTTTTGCCGGACTGACTCCGTCAGTCATCCAAAACTTGGGGAGTACACCCACTGGGTGTTCTCCCGCACCCCCACAAAATTTCAAAGTCAAAAGCAAAGAAAAAAGAAGCTTTGACCTGGTTGTATCCTCTAGTCGGCCCGAACCTTGGGGAATACACCTAGTGGGTGCGCTCCCGCGCCTCCACGTAAAGACAAGCACCTGACAAGCACGCCCAGAAAATGAAAAATATCAAAGTCAAGACAAAATGCAATATTATAAGAGCATCTAGAAGATCAAAGCTCCCACCATTTTTCAACAAATACAAGTTGTTTAAGCACACAAACGGAAAGGAAATTGTTTCATACAGTTCCACCCGGCATACCGGGGATTCAAGCTCAAGGCTGCGGAGTGGTGTCGGCGGTGTTAGACGCAGTTCCGCTGCAGGAGGCAATGCCGGCAGCGACCGGGTCGGTATCCGGCGGAGGAGTTAACGAGGCATGCGCATGGTTACCAAAAACTTCACCGGCACGATGTGCATCCGAACCACCAATCTTGGCTGACGCAAGCGCTGACCTCAACGGCGAGACATTACGGCTAGGCTCTGGTTGCGCCAGTTAGCCACTTCCGTCACTGTTTCACCCAGTGAGTGTCTATCGATTCTGTATCTAGTTTATTCTAGTTTGGTGCCAACAAGAGCAAATAAAGCAAGCCCCAGCTGGCATCACCAAGAACTACCTCAACTCACTCGGAAAGCGTCCAAGAACTTCAATACAGGATGAAGTTCCAACGCGCTCGGGGACTAGCGTCGGGAGGATTACCCCCGGGTAGGATAAGCCAGGCCGGATGACCGGCTCCAGAAAGATTAGGCCGATTGGCCGCAGGACATGAAGGCGTAGCTGGTTGGCACGCTCCAACCTGATCGCAACCAAGTCACACCCCGGCTGGCCTGTCTAGCCGATCAACCAGAAGAGAGCAGACCGGATGGCCAGCCCCATCCGGTAACCTCAGAATCAATACCAATGATCTGGCGGGCGTGGCGATCAAAGCAGGGGAACGCCTCCGGGTTCTTGGCTCCGCGTTAGCACAGACTGTGGCACCGCCCATGCTATGCAACGCGACGTCCGCTCTGCACGGGTTAAAGCTGGCGGGTGAGCACTGTCGCATTGGCGGCTAAGCACTATAGACTTGGCGGCTAACCACTGACTATTGCGCTATGGCCCGCCGGCTGGGTACCACTAGCCGGCCAACATTGTAACCTACACCCCAACCAATATATAGGGGAGCAGGGCTACCATTACAGGGACCTTCTCCAGATCTTCTTCTACCTCTAGTTTCTCTCTAGTTCATCAGAGATACAGCTCCAGGAGCACTTGTACTGGGCATTCACCCTTGATATAGTAGATCCTTGCAGGAGTAGGGGTGTTACCTCACTAAGAGGGTCCGAACCTGGATACCTCTCTATGTTTGCAATGCTCGTGCTTGATCTCGTCTGCGGTAGCCACTGCTAGCACCTGATTGTCCCCTCTAAAGCCATCTTCGATGGTACTGCCCGTGTTCCACACCACGACACATCGAAGCAAGGAGCGTAAACTTTAAACATGCAGATTAGTCTGGACTCTACTCTGGGTTGATTTACTAGTAAGTTCATAATTTCCCATCACTGGAATTTTAAATCTGCATTGAACAGTTAAACAAGCTACAGTATGTAAGAAGTGCTCCAAGAAGTGATCAAGAGGTATTTGGAAAGGATTTCTTGGTCAGAATGTTCGCTGGAGTGGATTTTCTTCATGTATTCCTTGCCAATCTCGGCCACCAGACAATGATTGGTAGAAAAATTTGCAGGGAATTATTTGTATCCGATAGGATTTACTAGCGTGTTTTTCTTGTTTGGGACAAATCTCAAAAGTTTCAAACATTGTCACTGTTTGATCTGTTCACTAGCGTAATATTATCCAATCTGAGAGAACTTGATGGCTCAAGGTATATTCTGTAGCCAAATATCCACCAAAAAAAGGTGCAACAAACAAAAAAAAATATAAAAATAATTTAAGCATATATAAAAACGGAAATTGTCTTTGACACATGGGAACCACTGCTCCTGTTTTTAAAAAACTTTAAAACTTGTACTTTTAAGTCTCCAAAAATTCTGAAAATAAATATATAACTACAACATGCATCTAGAATGTACGACAGAAAATTCGTTTAAAAATATGTTACATTTTGGGTTACAAAAAAGACAATTTTCTAACAAAACAGACACATTTCTAGTCTTATTTACTGTCAGAAATTTTTTCCTGTAGCCTAAAATAAAAAATTCTCTTACTGAAATTTCATATAAATATATGGACCATATACCTGTATTTCCTTAATTGTTTTATTTTTTAAACTCAAAATTATAAAAAAAAATCAAAATGAAGGGAGCACTAGTGCCCATGTGCACCAAATCTCCACGTATAAAAATAGATAGAAATTAATGGTAAAATACAAGAAAGACTGAAGCTATGCAAAGATTAGAGCCACATGACCAATTGAAAAACAAGGAAGCTATGTGTTAGATTTTCAGATACGATACTTAACATAACATCACTCAATGACAAATACGCAAATAAATTTCAAGAGTATAAATTTGTATTGCCTCGGCTCTTAAAGTTTAGCATATTAATACGGAGGCAGAGCTAGCTTGTTTATATGTCACATGGTTGCAGGATAATACAAACAATAAGGAGAAGTACAAACACAAGAACTAATCAAGTTTGAAGAATCTACAACATGAGATAGGCAAGGTAGCAAGAATAGCAGCTCAGAAGATGAAACCCAGTTTCAAACTAAGATAAGCAAAAAAAAAAGTAGCTCCTCAAAGGACCAAATCCACTTTTAGCATCTGTGTATGAAGGAGTCAGTTTGACCCTAGAGATGCATGATATCCCAAACATGCTTACGAAACCTATCTGTTCTAAAATGTAACTGAGCACCTCTTGAAGCCCTTTTCTCCAGCTGAAACTTCCCCTGATGTTCTGCAGTAATTTTCGCACAGCTGCGTGCAACATGAACTGTTATGGACTCTAGCACTTCCGCGTTCAGCACAAAGAATGTGACGAATTTTACTGTAGAGTCAATGTCCTCATAGTTGTCTAGCACTATTGTCCTGAGACGGATGTCAAGGCATCTGACGAGGTTCCGGTGTTTAAGGTTCCCCCATATTGAACATTTCTGAAAAATAACATGGGCAGATAGAGAATCAACAATTAAGACTAGGTTAAAAGATCAACTGAAAACTATGAACTATCAATCAAGAAACGTCACCTGAATGTACATGTTTTCCAAGCAGGGAAAGCATCTGATCAAGTCAATATCTATGTCCAAACTGAGAGCATGCATCTTGAATGCTAAAGTCTTCACTGTGCTCAGCACCGCTGTCAATCTATCAACATGTAATCCCTTCATCAAGTAGTGAAAACAGCATTAGGACATCTACATGTGCAGTTGATACGCAATTTCACCGAATACAAAAGATGCAACATAGAAGCCTCATGGAGGCCTAAAGTACCAAGGCCAAATATACCTGAAAAACAGTGGAGCCAAAGACGAGTTTGTGGTCATCCTGATCAGGAATCCAGCCTAAGGTATCCAATTTAGGCGCGGAGATTACCGATATATGTTGGTTATTCAATATATTATAAGATAGCAACCTTTCAAGAGAAGGGGCATTCCCGATGATCAGTTCTCTGAGGTTGAGCTCATTTCTCACAATATCATGCATAATCAATCTAATGCTTCTAAGTGTAAGGCAGTTTATGCGGGCGCAACTGAAGCGAAAGACGTAGCGAATCATCAAGCACTCTAGCGCCGGGCACCCTGCAATCGTGTTGTTCAGCGAGCACTCCGAAATCTTGATCCATTCAAGGGTCAGATCCTTAAGCTGGGACAGGTGAAGCGCTGGCGTGATGTCGTCGGTGACGTGACACCTTCCGATGGTGAGAACTCGGAGTGTAGACGAGAAGCGGAAGGTGAACATGTCCAGCGGCACCTGTGGCAGCCGCCGATGTTCTCGGAAATAACATAGATTAAGCTCCTGGAGGCTGTCAAGGGCGACAGATCGGAGCCAGGCTTCGACAGTTGCGTTTAGGTCGACGGTGCCAAACGTGTTGAAGCAGAAGCGGCGGGCGGGGCCCGGGTGGGAGGAGAGGATGCGAGATACGACGTCGGCAAGGTCTACCCCAGGATCGATGAGGTCACGGCAGTCGAGGTTGAGAGGGGCGGAGCGCCAGAGGTGGCGCCACTTGGAAGAGAGGATCCGGGTACGGGCGCCGTCCTTAGTAGGAAGGAGGGAGATGATCTCGCCGAGGAGGGCGTCGGGGAGATCGCTGATGCGGTCGGGGCCGGCTTTCTCGTCTCCAGCCGGCGGTTGCTCGTCGTGGGAGGAGCGAGGTGATTTGGGATCAGGCGCTCCTGTAGCCTCTGCCGCCGGCAACACTCCATGACTCTTGAGGTCCGCTTTCTTCCTCTTCTTAAAACATGGACCGCTCCCCTCCGTGTCCATGGCCGGCGGCCTGGCGGAGCTCTAGGTGGGGCGCTCTCCCTACCTTGGCTCGCGACAGCAAAGGTATATGACCTATTCAGCTAGCTAGGATTGTATCCTGATCTATGGGCTATCTCTATCTCTATCTCTACTATCTAAAAATGACGAATTTCCTCTGTTTCCTCCAACTAGACAGGAACAATTGATCTCGGCCTTTAAATCTATCATATCTAATGCTTCAGGACTTCTCAATGACATTGCACGATGTCTCTGATTTACATGTCCACCAATTAGTAGCGGCAATTACTCGCGGCAATTACTAGCAAAATTCCTCTATCATTAATCTCTCATTGCTCTCCATAATCGGGATATAATTTCTCTACCCCTCCGATCCAAATTAATTGACTCGGATTTGTCTAGATTCGAATGTATCTAGAAATATTTTAGTACTAGATACATCCGAATCTAGATAAATCTAAGTTAATTAATTTGGATCAGAAGAGTCCCTATTAATAATGTATTAACCGTACCGAGAAAAATTAGGAACACGATCTCCGGTCCATTTAATCTCTGAAATTACGGCCTTCGCCTATGCATGCGCACGTATGGACCGATCCGTGCGCCACACTGCACGAAGTATTCCGTTTCCTGGGAACCGAGCGTTTCGCTCGCTTCATCGTCGCGCTTGGTCGTCGCCCACATGGGCCAGGCACAATGAAACTTGCCCTTTGTCGCTTCCAAACGCCGCCCGGAAACTATCTCGCTCTCTCCCCAATCCCCATGCCGGCGTGACCTTGGCGGCGGCTGTACATTGCGCCTCAGCCTCTCCTCTGCTTTCCCGTTTCCATAGCCCCTTCCGCCCAAGCCCATGCCCGACGATGAAGATGCCGGAGAGAAGGCGACAGCGTTCCCTCCCGTGCTGACCCCCCGGCATCCCCTCCCATGAAAGGGCCAACACATCCCGCCCACGTCTCCATGCGAGGAGCAGCAGCAGAAGGCGGCGACGAGATGAACATCAGGTGTGGTAGAGGTCGTATTCTAGGCGGTAGGGCTCGCCGCCGACATGTACAGGATGCGGCAGGCTAACATCCATGTCCAGGTGACTACTCCACCCCTCTGATCTCTCTCCGTCTGTCTAGGATAAAATGCTTGGTCTAGGCAAGTGGGGGGCCAAGATGTTTTTTCCCTTGTTTGATGCAAACCAGACGCTTGATGAAATGTCTAAAGGGCATACAGTTTATTGTTTTCCCATAATTCGATCATTGCAGGAGTAGATTTGGCGTAAATTCTGTGAATTTTGATGTATCTTGATTGTTCAAGAAGAGAGAGAGTTCCAGATTTGAACAACATCAGAAGTAATGAGTCCGAATGCTTATACTTTTGGGGATGTCGTTTTACCCATACATTCTAGATAGCAGCTTTAAAGTACTCCATGGTCACACATGCTATCCTAGATTTGGAGACGATGTGCATTCTGATAAGTAAGTGAGCTGCTTGTAAATATGTAGCTACATTGGTAATATTTTGTTCATGTTTACAGCCACGGACAGTGGCTTTCTCGTGTTACTTGTATTCTTGTAGTTGTAGTTCACCTTTTGAAGAAATGTAATGTTTTTGGCTTTGTAAAATTTCGTCGATTTTATCATGTCTCTAATCACTGAATCTGCAATCAGCATGGCGTGATTTTAAGTAGAGCCTAGCCAGTTGCCAATATTTCAGGCTGCTTTACGATAGACATGACAAGTCCGATGAAAAGTAGCGACCCAACAGAGTACAAGATTTTGCTGGCAGTCCTGAGGTTAGTTTAGTAACTACTATTTGTTTCTTATCACTATCATGATTTAAACAATATTGTGCTCTTCGATATTCTTAGGGGATTCCAGCAGAGGAAGTTTTGGTTCAAAAGGTTAGTTCATATTTGCTGAGTACAGTGATCCCAAAGTTCGTTCAGGAAGTTTTGGTTCAAAAGGTTAGTTCATACAAGTGCAAAATGTTTTCGGAAGGTTTTGTGTTGGTAACATGCTTTGATGCAGGCGTGTTCTTATTTCCCTAAGGGGGATAATGTGCAACACTTATCGACATATTTGGATGTTGCCGATTCAACAAACCTCCCATATGGCTGGAGCCGATCTGCTCTATGTAGCTTGGTGTGCAAGGTTCGCCGATGGGGCGGTGTTCTACAACATCTACAAGCGTGACACGTCACTGATGATGTGCATCGGTGCAGGCAAAGTGCGAAGCGCTCATTGCAAATACAATCTCTATTGCAGGCATGCAGATTTTCTTTGCATACTGTGATAGTCGATCTGGCCTTAAACCCAGTTTTCGTTCGTGGATCCTCCAAGGGCTTCAATAAGGGACCAATATATGCTTGACGGTACAGCCAAAACTCTGAAATTAACTATACATTGCAAGCATTGGCATCTTATCCGTATGCCAAATAATGTCAGTGTTTTGCTTGACTGTGTGATGTCTGCTGTGATACTGATTGCAGGTGGAAAGCGCAAGTTGTTGATACCGCCGATTTTGGCACACGGACCTAAACCGCAGGCTGCTTCTCAGGTAATAAAACAGTAAGCTAATCTTCAGTTCAGAAAATTAGACCCGGAGTATTTATGGACATTCCTATGATCCCTATTTGGCTAGACTTACACGAACCATATTTTGCACTTCTCTTTCCTAAGAAAATCAACCATGTATATGCAGACTCGCTCAACCGTAAACGGTATGGTGAACTACACATGAATTCTAAAATGGGCTAATTTTTCTTCGCCTAAAATGGGCTAATTATTCTCAAGACAATAATTACAGCAAATGGTATTTTGATTATTTCCATGTGAAACAAGAGGCATGTTTAATTATGATCATCATCGAACAAACCACGAGTTAGGAGATAAGATGGAGAGTGGAGAAGGATGAAACATAAATTTTGATGGCACTCCAAGTGTGTATCTATATTCATAAAAAGCAGCTGATGCTGCTCAAGGTGATATATTTTACATTTCGTTTATGATGCTCTGCATTGGTTCTGAAAAAGACAACAAACAAATTGCTTATGCTGTAGCACTCTGTTTTCCTAGAAGATCATTTTGTAGTGACCACTGAACTAATAAATTTATCGCGTCCACTCCATTTTTTTTTGTTAATTTCGTTTTCTAGAAGATCGTTTTGTAGTGACCACTGAACATGCTAACTGCTTTCATATAAATTTTTCATGTGCATTTCAATTTTTTTTAGTTGGTCCCATTTTCTAGAAGATCATTTTGTACCGACTACTGAACATGCTTACTACAAATGTTCTGGAGGCATTCATCTAGGACAAGTATGTTCAGTGAGCATTGTTGGCTGGTTTTGACCACATGCAGAGCAAGAGAATGCAATACGAGTTCTCCATTTATACTTGAATCGGGATTCTTTTACACAGTGGTCAACTTAGGCCTCAAGTGGAACACAATATATAGATGAACATTTCCGTTTTAGATCATTGGTAGAATTATAGCATACCAGAAGATTTGATTGCTAGAAGAGAAATGCACTCAGCCTTAGTTTCATTTTGGTCTCCATGTTAGTTTCCTAGCAGCAAACCATAAGATTGTTTAAAACATTCTACTCCCTCCGTTTCAAAATATAAAATGTTTTAGCGTTGTGAAAGGAGTGTATCTAGACCCCTTTTAGTGTCTAGATTCACTCCAAAACTAGATGAACCTAGACACTAAAAGAGATCTACATACACTTCATTCACAAAGCTAAAACATCTTATATTTTGAAACGGAGGGAGTACTACATAGTATTGTCTGCATAGTCCTCTCTCATCTATTGCTATTTGCTTTACTGAACTATCATGTTGCAGAACCCTGTCTAAGAATGTCCTAGAAAACAGTAAGTAGGACCCGTTTAGTACATTGTCAGGGACATCTCTATCAGCAAAAGCAATAGCAACACCAACACCTGCAGTGTACAACAATGTAAGAGAAATTTAGTTTCGTTCAAAGTATTAATTTGAAATAGTGCATGTTATAGTATTTAGGTGCATACTGCTGAAGACGAAATATTTCCTAATTAGATTTCTACATCTGCGTGCATATAGTAACTATACATGAGTTATACAAGATACAATTACACATTTGTATTTGGCAGATAGCGCGCTAGAGGAAGTATTGCACAATTACATCAATATTTCCTAATTAGATTTCTACATCTGCGTGCATATAGTAACTATACATGAGTTATGCAAGATACAATTACACATTTGTATTTGGCAGATAGCGCGCTAGAGGAAGTATTGCACAATTACATCAATAAAAAATTGAATTATTGTCTTCTTTCTGCTTTCACCTTCAATCTTTAGCATTAGCTTTCTCCTTTTTGTTTGAAAACTTAAGCATCTTTTCCCTATTTCTGAAGCATCTCAATTGAACCACTATCATCATGTTATATTTCAGTCATCCCCCTTTTCGAGAAGATTTTTTTGTATCTGTCATTATATGCTGAAGATATCTCAATACTCATATAAAAATTGCCTCCACCGAAAGATAACTGCTTTCACTACCTTTAAGTATTTAAAAACAGTTCGACTACAGGGCACTGGCGGCCATATACGAGGGTGTAGATCTCTTCTGCACCACACCACTCACACACGGCTGACGGCACCGACTTTGCATGCTCGCCCTGAGTTTGCCCTGGCCGAATCCGGTAGAGAGAGAGAGAGACCAGACTAGAGCGGCGCGAGATTGGTGGCACCGTGGTTGAGGGCTTGTGATGTGGTTGGGCCATCAGCCGGCGGTGCTGATGGATGGAGTTTTGTGAGTGCTGGCTGGTCTCTTTGTGCGGTGAGACGAGACATGAAGAGAGTGAGAGAGCCTGTGTGAGGGGAAGAGACTCATAAATTTGTGTGTGACCATGGCGTGTACTTCTTATCGGGGTTGCACTAATTTTTTAGAGAAATTTCGGTTCTACTTGTGTGACTCAGTGCCGGTGATGGTGAGAGTTGTAGACTATCTATTATTTTTGCTTGGAGTATTTTGTAACCTAATGAATAAGTGTTATATTTTCTCTTGTGTAACTTAGTCTGAACCTATGTTAGCACATGGAACATGCAGTGATCCGTTTCTCGATTGCATAGTAATAATACTACTACCTCCGTTCTTAAATATAAGATGTTTTAGCCTTTTTTTCTTTCTAAAATGCATGTATCTCGACATATTTTAGTGCGTAGGTTCGGAGTAAAATGGGTGAAACTACACACTACAAGGTGTCTAGATTCATATGTTTCAGAAAAAAGGCTAAAACATCTATTTTAAAACGGAGAGAATATATTGGTCAGATTTTGAGATGGGTGCTTAAAAGATGCACAACTGAACATTCACCTTTGTTGTGAAGTTTGGCTTCTTGGATAGTGTAGAAAATGTCCTTGTCTGTCCCGGCAATGATCTATCAAATGACT
Source organism: Avena insularis (assembly GCA_023614405.1). Lineage (NCBI taxonomy): Eukaryota > Viridiplantae > Streptophyta > Magnoliopsida > Poales > Poaceae > Avena > Avena insularis. Next base: position 196,240,564 of record CM042686.1, on the reverse strand, counting down.
TACTCTAGGTTCCTACAATTGATGGGCGTGTGACGTCAACACTGATGTTCATTGGCTATAGTGTTAAATGACAAGGTTTATTCCTCTTAACAACAAAGCTCTTTGGGGTTATTTTTGATTAAGCATAAGATTAACTCGATGTTCACTAATTCTTAAGTAATTTGATAACATCAATAATATTCATGCAGTAACAACTGAAATAGATGGGTTGTATTTTTCTGTTTGGGAGACACTGATCCGAGTCTTGGGTTTTCTTGTCCGGAGATCCCGATGGAGCACGACAAGATCAAGATAAGGAGAACGAGAACTCATCGAACCGCCCGTTGATCTTTTCCAAGCGTTGTGTCAGTTCATGGAAGAAGGCCCCTAGATCCACGGGCTTGTCGATGCTGAGGTCGGCGCTATCATCTTCTCCAGCACTGATAAGCTCTACGGCTTCAGGACTCAAAATATCATGTGCACTCTCTTTATGTTTCCATGGCTCTATTTTCTTTGGAGATAGCAAAGATATGCAGCTTGCCTACCAATGGCTCCATGGCTCATCCTGTAGAAGTACCAGACTAACTCTGGAAAGATACTGTGGGATGAGAAGCACATGGTTATTGTTTGATCTACTTCAGTAATTTCTTTCAACACCAATAATGAAACAAAAATATACAGAATTTGCAAACCATGGACATGTATTCAGAGCAACAATGATCTAACGTGGTGGGAAATCGCTAGATTGTGTGCTATTCAAAAACTATAAGACATTGTGCATGCCACACCGAGCAAAATAAATTAATCTTTCTTTATGTTTTTGTTTTCTCGTGGCAACGCATGGGCAATTAACTAGTTAAGAGAAAAATAGGAAAAGGAAGCCGTGCATGTTAAACCGTGCGCGTTGGCTCTTTGGCCATACTAGTAATCATGCACGTGCAATGCACGTCTCTACAATTAATCAATTATAATTTATTGTGCGGTAGAATTCTTATTTTCATATGACAAGATAGAACATGTTCAAACCACTTGCAATATTTAAAATTTGAAACTCTTCCAGGTGCTGCTCTAGTCGCTCTTATTATCAAATTAAGACCTATCACACCGGTAGCCTAAGCACCATCTACCCACCGTCAATCCCAGCATGTCTTCACGACAGTACTGCATCGATCTAAAGTGTTTGAAAGACACATGATGCAATTTATCACAACACTGCTTAGTGGCATGGCTATAGACCTATATTATAATAACGTTAAATTTTATCTGATGGAGGTTAGCATTTTTGGTACCGTGAGAACACTCCAATGCTTTCTTCCACAGTTGCTCGTTTGTACAGAACCCGATTATATTACTCAAGAGCTTACAGATTTATCATCTACATTGGCTGACCCTTGATCTACATTGGCTGCCCCTTGCAGAGTGAAATGAAAGCGTTATAATATTTCAGAGATAGTGAGTAAAAAACATTTCAAATGCTTCAGTGACAACATGGATCCAGTTGATAATAGAAAAATTCTACCATGCCTAAAATTCAATAATTGTTCTACAAAACCAGGCAAATATCTTCCAATTCATGTGATAAGAACTCTTTAGAGAAGATGCACAATTTACTACCAGCTGAAGGTTAAACCCTCACATTAAACCCTCAAAATATACCTATTCTATAAGGTAGTTGCATAACAAAGTTGTTATTTCCCGTTAACAAATCACATGGTTGATCAACCATTACACTTACGAACTAAACTATCTGCTCAATCACCATCAAAATCAGCGAACACCTACCATGCAAGTACCCATGATTATAATGCACCTATGACAGAGGAAGGATGGCACGATGCGGATACAGCATCGGTGCCGCCCGATGACCACGCGGCATACTTGGGTCTTGTAGTGCGGTTGGGCTGAGCTCGGCATTGCCGTGTGCGAACTGCTGGAACACCCCAGCCTCCACCCGCTCGTTGCACACCTCTGTCTTATTATGTCTTGGTTGTACACCTTGAACTCCAGCCCATCCATGACCTTGATCACCTGGCACTTGTAGCTGCTAAAATTCACAGAAACCAGCAACTCATGTCAACAATATGGATCAGATTGGCTTAGCACAACAGAATTGAAGTGCAATAAAGTGGTTGGCTTTGATCAAAAGCATAGAGGCTTCATCAGGTGAAGTTTGCGTTGCCGCTTTTCGTGTTCATCTTAAGGTAGCCGGTCCAATGGTGGGGATGTTGTTCAGCAGCATCCATGTTTCTCGGCCACAGGCGAGACATGCCATAGGCAGCACTGGAGTCGCCTGCATTGTTACCATTACAACATATTATATCTATTCCCATTAAAGATTAGTACCAATAAGCTATATCAGGAATAAAATAATGGGGATTCCGAGCCCGAGTTACAGAAGTAACGAATTAAACTTGCAGTTCTAGTACACTGAAAAGAACATGCAATGGGTTGTTCCTCACCTCTAGCATCTAGAAGAATATCACATGCGACATTGTTGCAACTCATGGAGGTTCAAATCATCGATCCCAGAGAGGCGTTTGTGTCCTGGCGCAGAGGAAAGGCGGCACCGTCTGCATCATCCTTTGTTGCAAGGAGGAGGGACGGCAGCGTATTAATCGTCCCTGTGCGAGGAAAATCCATGCGTCTGCATCTCAGAGCCACATGGAGGAACAGCAGAGGCGACAGCGCCATCCCTCGGCCGCACGGAGAATCATATGCAGGGTCATCTGAGTCTCCAGAGTCGAGCCGCATGGAGAGACGGTAGAGAGTACATCGTCCCTTTCATGAGGATGGGAGGCGGCGGCGCATCACCAGCCATGCGGGTGAACAACGGTGGCAACAAGTTCTACATCCCCGTTCGCATGGGAAAGGATTTTGCGGGGAAGGATCGAGGAGGAAGGAGGGAGCAATTTGGGGAGATTTTGCCAGACATAATTACATGCAGGTAGCGGCTTTTGTGAGGTCATACATCAACGGGCATTGGTAGTCCATGGAGGCGATCGTGATCTGATTGTGTGAGGCAGTTACTTTCTCCTGATTTCTAGGGAGCGGGCTTACGGAAAATTTCTCCCGCCCGGCAGAGCATTGTCCATCATAATAAATTGCTAAGTGTACCCAGGGCATCCAATTGGATTAAGCTGTGCGGTTAGATCTCTTTTAGTTGCACAATCTAGCGGTACTAATCAGCCTGGATACACATGTGGGGTGCCTCTAAGAAAGAAAGTGTTTGCTCCTTTAATAGTAGTATAGATTAAGAGTAATGCTACATCTACGGGAATTTTTTTACGGAATCTCAGCTACGGACGTACGTGGAATCACGGGGAGAGATTTTCAGCCCTGAAATCACGGAGGCAGGAAAAAATTGAACCAACCAACTGATTCCACATCATCCCGTAGGTCTTTTCCGTAAGCACCGTTCAGTAAGTCTAGGATTTCCGATAGATTAATAGTAATATAGATAAACCGTGCGCGTTGGCTCTTTGGCCATATAGTCTCGTGACTCGCTAGGCTGTCTCGAACTGCACGTCGCCAGTCGCCCCGTCTAGTCGTCTTGGCTTCCAAAAATACTGAGCTACTCCCTCCGTTTCAAAATATGAGATGTTGTAGCTTTGTGAATAGAATATATCTAGTCCTCTTTTAGTGTGTAGGTTTATTTAGGTTTGGAGTGAACCTACACACTAAAAGGAGACTAGATACATTTTATTTATAAAGCTAAAACATCTTATATTATAAAAGGGAGGGAGTAGAAGGAAAACCGGCCGAGGGAACTGCCGCAATTTCGGGGAGCTAGAAGAGAAACCGATAGTAGAGAGCAAACTGGGAACTGCGCCTCGCGGCGGCGACGCAGTGTGATCTTCAGGTTCAGGTCGAAAGGAGCTGGGTTTTATTAGCTAACTTGTCGTGCAGAACAGAAAACCCATAAGGAGCGAGTTTTTGCTTTGATAACTTGTCGTGCAGAACAGAAAAACGCAATCAAAACCTTAAATATACGATTTTGAAATATTAGCGGGAAATTTTACATAGTTTGCCGTAGTTCATCACGAGGATACATACAAAACCCAGTTAATTTACTACGCGGGGATCTGCGTCGTCACCGTCCTAAGCCTAACCCTACATACAAAATTTAGGCTCACCGAAGCTTAGGGTTCAGCAACGACGTTACTGGCGACGGGCTTTACTCGGTGTTGTCGTCGATGAGGTCGACGGACATCTCCACCTGCGGCACGTGCTCGAGCTCCCACTCCAGATGCTTCTGGCAGAGCTCGCCCTCGCCGGCGAGCCTCTGCTCGAGGAAGAGGTCATTGAGCTCCGTGTTTCGCTGTTGTCGCATGCGCTGTTCCTCCTCCTCGGTCGTGCTCCGCTTCATGATCACAACGGTGATGCGGTCGAAGGAGGCCTCATCGACGTAGTCCTCCTCGATTGAAGACGTCGTAAGCTGTCGGGTCGTAGTGCTCGATCTCCTCCTCCTCTCTCTTCGGCGGTGCCAGACGATCTCCCCTTCCATAATCATCGAGAAAGCATACATGCATATACTAATCATCTTAACTCCTATGAGATTTAATTGGGCATTACAACATTATACGTAAACCGTAATCTATGACTAATAATCCATCTTCAGGTTATCAATCCGAACCCCCTCCGGTATTAAGTTGTAAGCAACAGATAATTGCGTGTAAAGTAAACAATACGATTGTTCTATGAACAAAGGATTGCTGTTTTTTCTCTAGTAGCAACAACACGTCTAGTACCTTAGAGATTTCTATCACTTCCCCAGATTACTAGAGGCATGAACCCACTCTCGAGCATAAATACTTCCTCTTGGAGTTACTAGCATCTACTCGGCCAAGATAGCTACTAACAACAGAGAGCATGCAAGATCACAAATAACAAAGACATGATAGAATCAATAATCAATCTGAAATAGCATCTCAATATCCATCGGATCCCCGCAAACACAACATGTATGATTACAAATAGATGATCTTGATCATGAATGGAGCTCACAAGATCTAATTATCGGGACATGATTGAGATACCTTAATTATCGGGATTGATTATTTGCATAAATTAACTGAGTGAGATCCCCTAATTATTCCCCAATCCCCAAATCTCAAACCAAATCGAATACTGATCCCAACTACAGATCGGTGCTAGTACTAACTAAGGAATCCCTTAACCGCAAATCAAAGGACAAATAAAATAGGATTGAAATACGAATAGGGGGATTCATCGAAATACAAGATCTAACACAAGAGGATTAGCTACTATAAAAATACCTAGCATCCAATGATTGAAAATACGAACAGCCGAACCCTAATAACATACGTTCTATCATCCGACGATGCAATGGGGGAAGAACAAGGGAAGGGGAGAAAACCGTAGTTACGTCCGACCATGGGTCGGCGATGCTGGTGTCGTAGGGGTTCTCCGGTCTGATGTAATCATCCTCCTCATAGGGGTCCTAGCCAAGCGGTATCTGCACGAGACCGGCAGGGGCCTCCTCGCCGGCGGCTACAGCGGAAGCAGGGACGGGGGTCTAGATGGGGACGGTGGCTGCCTTCGATGCCTCGACGGGGGCCTCCTCGCCGATGGCCTTGGAGGAGATGATGGCCATCGTGCCGTTCTTCTCCATCTCCGGTGTGGTTGGGGATTTCTTGGGGGTTTGAAGAAGGTGATGGGACAGTGGAGACGGTTGCGTGAGTGAGTGATGAGTGAGACTGAGGAGGTCTTTATACAGGAGAAGGGAAGGGATGTTTCATTGCACCACCGTGCACCACGTAATCGCGTACGCTACTACACCATGCATGGCCACACGTGTCTGCTACTACCCCGTGCACAGCGACACGCGTACCGTGAGTCACGTTTTTCCTTCGTGTCTAACCCTGGTGACTTAGTTGTGCTCAGTTATACCCTCGAGTGTAACACTAGCAGTTTGGTTGTACTCAGTTTTGCGCTCCAGTACTAACACTGTCGTGTGCAATATACTTAGTTTTACCCTCCGGTGGATGGTCAACAGAGAGTCAACGAATGGGTTTTAGCTAGCTAATAGAGTCATTTTATGCACAACAAATTCAAATAGATCAAAACATAGTGGCATCTACCTAGGGAGTCTTATTATGTGACCTGCCACCATAAGAAATGTATAGAAATCAAGTTTTAACCTAAATCACCATTTCTCAAATCACCTGTTATCTATGAAGGTTCATGGCTTTCTACTCAAGCCTCTTCCCAAAACATCCCTCCCCAAAACATAGTTTGTCTAAATAAGGCAATAATTGTCAAACTGGTGTATATTTGAATTGCAAATAGTTTGATGTATGCCAAGATGTATTTTATTGTATAAAAGACGCATTATATATTTTTTAAATCTCTTTCTATTTTCTATTTGAATCCTTTTGTCAGTTTTGCCCTTGGTTTTTAAGTTTTACTCAGTTTTTTCCTTGGTTTTTAAGTTTACTCAGTTTTGCCCTCTCTCTTAGTCACAAGCTCTCATACATGTGCTCATCTTGGCTGCTATGCTCTGATTGGTTGAGACAGTTGTCACGCGGATCGTGTCCACCAACCGTTGATCATCTGTAAACTAGCGGACATGATAATCCCTATATCTGTCGAGGGGCACCCCTCTATCCATGCAAAATAATGAGTTTACCACCGGTACTTTAACTCTATAAACAAATGATTTTGAATATAATTTGAAGGGAAAATGTTCAAAGGTGTATAATTTTCGTATATGCAAGTTTATGCATTACATTCCACTCTATGAAAATGATAATCTCTCAAGATATTCGTAGCATAACATTATCACGTATTAAGTGTTATTTCAAAGAGTTCAAATGTGTATAAATTTCGTATATGCAACTTTATGCATTACATTCTACTCTATGAAAATGGGGGAGAAAATGATAATCTCTCAAAGTTTTGTTAGCACATCATTATCACTTATTAAGTGCGATTTCATAGTGTTCAAAGGTTTATAATTTCCGTATACGCAAGTTTATGTATTATATTTCACTCCATGGAACTGATAAATGATCAGGATTTTATTATCACAATATTATCATGTCCTAAGTGCAATTTCAAAGAGTTCAAAGGTGTATAATTTTCGTATATGCATGTTTATGTATTACATTTCACTATATGAAAGTGATAATCTCTCAAGATTTTCTTAGCACAACATTATCATGTATTAAGTGTGATTTAAAAGAGTTCAAATGTGTATAATTTTCGTATATGCAAGTTATGCATTACATTCCACTCTATGAAAATGGGGGAGAAAATGATAATCTCTCAAAAATTTGTTAGCACATCATTATCACGTATTAAGTGCGATTTCACAGTGTTCAAAGATTTATAATTTTCGTATATGCAAGTTTTTGCATTACATTCTACTCTATGAAAATGATAATCTCTCAAGATTTTCTTAGCACAACATTATCACGTATTAAGTGCGATTTCAAAGAGTTCAAATATGTATAATTTTCGCATATGCAAGTTTATGCATTACATTTCACTCTATGAAAATGAGGAAGAAAAAGATAATCTCACAAAATTTTGTTAGCATATCATTATCACGTATTAAGTGCGATTTCACAGTGTTCAAAGGTTTATAATTTTCGTATACGCAAGTTTATGCATTATATTTCACTCCATGGAAATGATAAACAATCAGAATTTTATTAACACAATATTATCATGTCCTAAGTGCGATTTCAAAGAGTTCAAAGGTGTATAATTTTCATATATGCAAGTTTATGTATTACATTTCACTATATGAAAATGAAGCTAGAAAAAGGGCCGCCGTCACCGGAGAAGGGCCACCATCACCGGAGAAGAAGAAGAAAGGGGAGGCAACAGCACGGGCGTGGGCGCGGGGCTGGCTCGAGGTCCCATCTTGCAACGCCAACCTGGGTAAGCTGTGGGTCCGATGCTCACGTGAATAAGCTATGGGTCCCATGTTGATCTTGATAAGTGTGGAGAGGTGTCCACTACGGGAACCGACTGAACACGGCCACTTGTCAGCATGTAACGACAAGGGTCCACTACGGGACCCGACTGAACGCGGCCCCACTTGTCAGCACATAACGACGAGATCCACTATGGGACCCGACTGAACGCGGGCCCATTTGTGAGCACGTAACGGCAAGGCTGACGCACAGCGAGTTTTCAGACCGTGTAGGAGTTTCGTACAAGGAGATGGGCAAAAGTGAGGAAAAGTTAAGCGACTGGGAAAAACTGAGTATAACTAACGAACCAAGAGCACGAAAATAGAAATCCATATTTTATAATGCCGTTAACCCAATATCTAAGTCTATGCTAGATACCGCAGCAGGAGGAAACCTTCATGAGGAAGCAAGTGAATGTTGCAAAGAAACTTCTCGATGATATGCAAAGTAATCATGCCCAATGGAATGTAGAGAGAACCTCCTCAAAAAGGGTGAATTCAATCAACGAGGAGCACAATGAAAAGCTTACTTCAAAGGTATATGAGCTTTTAAATATTGTAAAGGATAAGAAAGATACCCAAATTAATGCTATCACTATGCTAATGAAGTCAATTTTATAGCTCGTAATTTTTATAGCCCTGCAAGTGCTCCAAAAACAATATTCTAATCATGCATGTGCTTCAAATAATGATAACTATAGGTATAATGGAGCAAATCATGGTACTCTATTATTGGAGAATTCTTTTAAAACCTTTATGCAAGCACAAACTGACCAAAATAATGTGCTTATTAAAATAACGGAGAACAATGACAATATTATTGGTAAATTATCTAACTAGATCGTTGCTATTAGAAATTATGTACATGCTCTGTAGGAAAGAACCAAGAATGTGGAGGCATAATTGGGCAATATAGCCGATGGTCAAACTCTAATACTTGCAAGATTTGCGGGAAAACCCGAGCCAAACCCGATGGAAGATCTCAAGACGATGAGGGTAGAAGAAAAAGATGAGAACCCTAAAGAATTAGACTATAGCAATGCGCCATCACCGTACTATAGCGTGGAATATCTTTTGAAGATGATCATCGTGAAAAATCCTGGTATTGAACAAGGTAATGATGTCATGTACAAATAGTTTATTAAAGAAGTAGCATCGAAGGTATGTGAGTTAGAGATGGAATATAAAAGGCTAGCCGATAAACTTTTGGCTAAACTTGATAATATCTTTGAGCCCACTATTAAAATCAAAATAGGAGTTAATGAATTAGCTGCACTTTGTGATATTGGTGCAAGTGTTTCAACAATTTCCAAAATTTTATTTGATAAGCTAAACCTAGGGACATTTGCAACTACTGAAATGAGACTCCATCTTGATGATTTAACTTATAAACAAGATGTTGAGATCAAAGAAAATATAGTACTCCCTCCGATCCAAAATAAGTGTTGGAGATGTAATATAAACTTTGTACTAAAATAGTACTAAATCACCGACACTTATTATGGATCGGAGGGAGTAGTTGAAATTAAAGGATGTCCTGCTATTATTGATCTTTTTATAGTGGGCATATCTAAAGATCCCATAGTATTTATAATTCTAGGTAGGCCATTTCTAAGAACTATTAAACCTATAATTAATTTACATGAAGGGAATATGATAATAGGACTACATCTAGAGAACCTTTTGTACTCCACTTCCCTAGGAATAAAAAGGTCAAGCCTAATGATTATGGTGTCAGTACTCTAAAATCTTACTATTTTGAATTGGGTGTTCTACTTCCAAAACTCAATGGTAAACGTCTTGGTTAAGCTAATTGACCTTAACTAGAAGTGCTTCATGGAAGGCAACCCATGTGAAAGAAAGTTTTATTTTTATTATTCTTTATTTATTTTTAAATAAAGGAGTGTTCAAGAAGATCCATTGAAGAGAGGAGTATTTGTTAACACTTGGCCAAAGAAGGTACTGAATTTTAGTGAAGTATTTTTGCTCATTCTTTTGTTAGAGTAGATGTGTAAAGGTGAATGAAGTTTCTACTGAAAAGCTTTGAGTTTTTGATGTTTTAGAGACTTTAACGACCAACAGTACGACCGAGTCTAGTCGTACCACCCGTCAGTACCACATCTCGAGACCAAAGAATGAATTTTATTGGATCAAATATTTAATTAGCTTTAATTTTATTTTTAGATGAATACAAGGAGTCGTACACGTGCGATGGATGCACCGGCAGTTAAAGTGGTAACCCTCGTGTCACTTGGCATCGAGTTCACTGGGTAATACCATCTCAACCATTTCAACCATCTCAAGAGCCAAGAAATCAAGTCCACCAAATGGGAGTGTCCTTATATTCTTAACCAACTAGGCCTTGACCATGATTTCAATTTACTGTATAATAATGTTGGTTTGTTTCACTTTGTTTTTTAGGACTTTTTCACTTATCGCCACTTGACACTTGAGTTTCTCAGCACCATGTCGCATATGGTGTGTCTAGTCTATTGCTCTGAGGAAGATAGCACGTGAGTTGATCACATCACCTTCCGCCTAATGAACCGTGAGTATGACTTAACACTCGAACAATATGAAAGGTATTCACAATAGCAAACAAAAAAAATATATTGTAGAACTACCCAAACTCCCAGATCTATCTACGAGTTAATGAAGTAATGAAAATAGAGGTTCGGTGACATACCCTTATAGACTGAACGCGGTTAACGTCCCGCGGAGAACGTGGTTGAAGTAGTCAAATTCGTACCCAACCACAAGGTTGCAAAGCTCCTCGCTCGTCTCCTCCTGGTCCTCGCACGACAACCTAGCGCCACAGGTGGCAGTGGTATCCGAGTACTCGCACACGTACGGTGTCCAACAGTGACTCCTGTTCTCCTTGATCTAGTCGGGATGTGAAAGTAGACCCTCTAGAACCAGGATCTAGCAGCGCGTCGGTGTGTTGGTGTTGTCAACTCCCTTGTGCGTAGCTCTTCCTGGACCGCACTCTTTAGAATTAACTGAAAAAGAAGAGAGAAAATTCCCCAAAAAAATAGTCCTTAGAAAATCCCTTTTTATTTTTATGTGTCTTTTCTCACCAATATAGACCCATATATATAGGCGGAAAAGTAGGACTCCCTTCCCTCAAATCCCCATGTCGGACTAAAGAAATTGTAGAGGAGGCGGAAGCTGCCGGTTAGGCCCTACCCGCACGCGGCCTTGTGGCCTGTGTGGCTGTGGCGGCGGCCGGGTGGACCTGGCCAGCGCAGCCTGCCAACGCGAGGCAGCCGGATGGCGGCATCAGCCACTTGGGCCGGCCTGCGGCCTACGGCTCGCCAGCCCCCGAGCGGCATCCAACAACATGTTGCACGCGCCAGCGCCTGCCTATGCACCCACGTGGGCCGACCGGCGGCCCAACAGTGGTGGCGACTTTTCTACCCGGGGTGGCCTTCCTCTTGGGTTGGTTCCCTCCGGGGAATCAACCCATTTGTGGAGGTTTCCCCTTAATAATCAATTTAAATGTTTTATTTTATATATATTAATTTATAATTAATACATATAAATGTATATTCAAATCCCCATTAATCCGAAAACAATTTTGGGCTTATTCCTTCTTCTAATACTTCTTCAGATCCTCTTCAGAAATATGTTACCCTAAGGTTCTGGAATGACATAGACATGATCGAGATCTCTCTCGATCAGTGATCAATAGTTGGACCTATTGCGGTTGTGCTCCTGAAAATAATAATTTTTCCTACGCTAACAACCCTAATGCCAAGATCAATCTATTAGTAATGCAGTAATAGGAGGAGCTTTTCGAAACTTACCCTTGAAGACCGAAAATCTTTGGCAATGTTCGGGAGAACGTGGTTGATGTAGTCATACCGATGCCGACCTCAAGGTTGTTTTGAACTCGGACAGCTCCACCAGATCCAGCTCCGCCGGCTCTAATGACTCTGATGGGTCGAACGACTCGAGCGATAGTGCAATGCCTCGTAAGGGGTCACACATATATGGTATTTGGCGACGACTCCTGGACCCTAATACAATAGAGGTTGCGGAAGTAGATCTCCTGGATCCGGAATCCCTGCAGCACGATGGCGCTCCAAAGTGAAGAACACTCTTGTTCACGCAGACCTTACAATGGGGCCACACTCACAAGAGAGAGAGAGAGAGAGAGAGAGAGAGGGAGAGAGGAGGGCACTTGGAGGGGGAAGCCTCAAAGCTTGGGATCAATTGGTGTGTTTAAATCCCTCCATATGCCCTCCTTTGTATAGGGGGAGGGGAGCCCCCAAGTCCCTTAGCATAGCCATGTGGGACTAAAGGAGATAAGGCGATGGGGAGGCCACCTTGGCCGCCGGCCAAGGACCTCTTGGGCCCTAAGGGCCCATGCGTCCACCCCCTCCCTCTCCTCTTTGGGTTGCCCTCCCTCTTGGGCATTTTTCCCTAGGGAATTTGGACCATTAGGCATGGGATCATCTTTAAATCATATTTAATTCATTAAATAAATATAAATGTATAATTCAACAATTAAAATATATTTACACATTATTTAATTCTTGTTGCACTGAAACTCCTTCCGGATAACTCTGGACACCCGCCGGACTTTCCCGGAACCCTTCTGGTTTTCCCTTCTCTTTTCTTCGGTGATTCCTATGATACCAAAACAATCTCCGAGCATTGTCAAACCCTTAGTTGTGCTACCCTAATGGTTCGGGAACACTCCAGACATGGTCGAGACCCCTCTCGGACCAATGATCATCAGCGGGACCTGTATGCCCATAACAACCCTCGTGCATTCCACGAGAATATTTGTCGTTGAACCATTAAACATAGAATCCTATTCCCTTTATTACTTTGATACTTTACTTATCTGATACCTGATCAATGTCATTGTCATGTCATCTCATTACTGACAAGTAGAACTTTACTCATTACGAGCTATGCCATCCCTGTGACCTAGTCACACGCTGCAGCTTTATGGATGGCATGTCTCCGAGTGGGCCTAGAGTATCTCTCCCTCATGCGGAATAATAGATCCCGCTCTTGACACATACACCTCTACATGACCCTCTGAATACCTGAAGACACCTTTATGATCACCATTTCACTGAGTGACATTTGATGCAGCGCTCTCGGGCGATAGTGATTAAATATGGTCTCACGGTCTAAGGAATTGGTTAATACGTTTCCTAGTCATTGTAACCATGAAATTCGTAACTTGATCGAGTTACAATTCCTATGTTGGGTATGTCCATCACTTTCATTCACATAATGAAATGACCCCATTTTCAATTGACATAAATGTCCATGATCGGGAAACGCCGATCATCGATTGACCAATGAACTGGTGTATAGAGGATAACTAGGTACTCTGGTGGTTTACATATCACACGTGTATTGACGTTCCTATCCATACAGTTATAGCATGATATAAAACCTATTATGAACTTAATGAAATATGTCAATAATCTATATAATTATTTGTCTCTAGGGCATATTTCCAACATGACTATGATGTCCATAATGACCCCATGTATTCCACGATACTCTGTCGTGTTCAAACAATAAACTTTGTGTCCCTATCCCTTTGTTTCTTCGATACACGACTTATCCGAGATTTGATCTATGGTATCAACATACCTATCTCATTATCGACAAGTCCACTTAACTTGTTATCGTGATATTGTATCCCGTGACCTAGTCAATGGTTGCAACCTATTGGATACAGTATCACCGAGTGGGACTAGTGTATCTTCCCGTCACATGGGTGAAAAAACCTTGATCTTGATTGATTTACAGGCCTCAACTATTCCTCTAGAATACTTGATGCACATATTTATGGTCACCCAGTTATGGCCATGATGTTTGATGTAATCAAATAAGCCACGGGAGACAGTGATTAATGTGATCTCACGGTCTAAGGAGAAGGTCACTTAGTTTCTAAGGATTGCAACGATAAACCATGTGACCTGGTCTCACTGCAATACTTCCGGTGGGTAATGTTAATCATATCATTATCCAATGATATGACTCTATTGTCAACTTGAAATAAAAGCTCCATGCTCAGGAAACCTTGATCATCGGTTGCCCAACAAACTAGTTAAATAGAGGCTACTAGGGAACTAGTTTGTTTACATACCAAATGTGTATCAATGTTTCTTATTGATATAGTTATAACATAGTATGAAACTATTATGAACAAATTCGAGATATGATAATAAACCTATTTATTATTTGCCTCTAGGGCATATCCCTTTCAGTCTCCCACTTGCACTAGAGTACAAATATTCTAGCTGTATTTTTACTGATAAAAAACACAATGTTTTGATCATGCTTTCTTATACGGAGCCTTTCTGTCCTTGATCTAGTTTACCAGATCCGTATGTACTTTTGCAAATCCTTTTAAGTGTCTCCTAGTTTTACACTTATTAAATTATCTCATAATGCATCTGAATTTAGGTGATAAAGTGAGGCTTATATTTCTGAGTATTTCTAATGATGGTCAATAAATCACGAGGACTTTAACTGTTATCATTATACTAGAAATGCGCTTGGCTCAAGTTGAACTTGATGAGCCAAACTAGTCATACCTTTAGTCACTATTCTAATACCTATGCATATCCTTTTCTAATCCATTGTGACCCGCTTATTACTAGTTTAGTGATTTCATGAACCACCTCACAACATGTTCTGTTAAGAACCAAGGGTCACATCCTAGCCTAGTACATGACACGTTGATTTCGTGGAAGAGACACATGACATGTTCATAAGAGATGCTATTCATCTCCTTTTATTACATCAACATCTGTTTACACCAATGTTTTCTCCTAGTTCAACAGGAAAAAACAACTTTGCTTGTTCTTATTCTGAACTTACTTTAGAATCCAAACTAGGTTGTTCTAAACTATCTTCAGAACATAAATGAAACATTCTGGCTATGATGCTTTATTGAATATACCAATCTATCATGATAGATTTCATCATTCAATACTTTATTCAACTTCATTCACAAACTATTTAACCTTGAAATATTACAAATATTAATTATGCCATCCACATATATGTCTAAAGTGATGTTCGTCATGCTCCCACTCGTAATTTCATCACATATGAGTCCCTTTCGATATCACTATATCTCACACTCAAATACTTCACAAATATTTGCTTTCTCAATATTTTGGTAATCCCAAAAATCATTTGATCCAATCAAATCGAGATTTTCCATTACAAGATATTTTAGAAACCAAGCGATTTAACAAACTTTTGTATGTTGTACTACTTACAACCATTCTTCAATTTCAAATTGGAGAATTTTCAGTTTTTGCTAAATCGACCAGCAATTCATAATTGCATTTTAATTGCTAATTTAAATCCACCAGGCTTTTAAACATCAGTACATTTCTGTAGTTAACCATTAAATTTGTAAAGACAATCTTTATGAGTAATCGAGCTTTCAAGCCTTTCTTTAAAGTTGCATTCCTTCCTTATAACTCTAAGTTATTTGGGAATTATCAAGTAACCACTTACTTTGAAAAAAAATCTAGTAATCACATTACATTTGCAATCTTCAAATGCAATTTGCCTTGGATTTCATGATTCTTAAATCATCTCTCGCACTTAGGTCCACCATCGCTTATCGTAGGTATGTCATGTTCGATTAACATGTCAAGTGAATCAATGTATTTCCAACAATTTGGAGATGTACCATTGAATCCTACTTTTCCTAAGTAAAGTCTCTAATTGAAATGTTATGATAATAATCATCAGTTTCACCCTTTTCTAGTAGAGTTTCGTCTTACAGAACACATTCCGCTGCGCAGCTCAAAACTGGGTAAGATAGAATATTTTGATTTAAACTTTTACTTTCTTCCATTTTCATTCTTATCGAGAAACCTTTTCTTGGCAAGAATTCCTTGGACAACATCAAGTTTGTCCTTCAACTATGGAAGGTTTGTATTCATAAATTCTTATGAGTACATGCACAAAGACTTATTGTAACACCTCAAATATTTAATCAAGGTTATGAAGTTCCTAATCACCCAATTTAGGGTTAACAAAAACTTTTATTAAGATAATGAATATGAATGCATGTGTGTGTTGCATTAGTATAGAATTGTTTGAAAATGCCATGCTTGATTGTTTTAAATGTTGAGAAATGGTCTAAAGGTGAATGCCACATCATCTAGACCACTTACAAACAAAATCCAAAGAGAAAGAAATCAAATAAGATTAAATAAGGCAAATGGTCATTTTGACCATTTTAAACCACTAGGCCACTTTAGGTGTTCCTAGGAGAAGATTTCTAATAGAAACAGTTCTATCTCTTTTTCCCCCTTGCTAGACCAAGTAAAGATGTCTCAAGGCCCACTTTACAAAATTACAAAAACATCTAGCAAAGCCATTTAATGGACATTTGAAAATTAAATCAAGTGTATGTGTTAAGATCACACTTTTTCAAAAACACATCAAATGAATTCACCTTGACCTATCCAAGAAAACCTAGTCTCTCAAGCTTAAGACAACTTCACCCAAAAAGTTTGAATCAAAAATTCAAAAATAATTTTCATGCGGCCATTTCCTCAAACACTTGGCAGACACTGAATAAACACTAGACTAGCTGCACTGTTTGGTACAGTGAGCATCGACCATTTGGTCTCCAATTTAACCCCTGTCTCCTCTAAACCTAACCCAGCCCAAGACCAGCTCCCCCCTTCACCGCTAGCATAGTGGAGCACCGCCCGTTCTTGGTTGTCGCCGGCTGATAGTGGGCAACACGCTAGGAGCCACGCCAGCCTCGCCCAGGACTCGCACTAGACACACGAGCTCCTACCGCCACCCCTGTCCACCCCACGGTCGAAGCCCAGCCCTAGACCACACTAGCACTGCCTCTCTGCGCCGTGTCTAGAGAGCGCCAGTGCGCCATGCCTGAACATGTTGCATGCGCCACGCCATGATGGCAAAGACTTCAGATGTGACACCGTAGCTCTGTGGCGCCACCGCCAAACACCTCTGCCCGCCGCCAGACGCGCCTCGACCATTCCACACCGCCCCACGCCTCGCCTTTAAGCTAGCAACGACCTCCAGGAGACACCACACCGTCCACCTGCCCTAGCCATAGCCTTAGCTCTGTGTGCCGCCCACGCCGGAGACGCCATCCCGCACCGCTCGGTCCCCTCGTCGAGCTATAAAAGGAGGCCAGCCCAACCTCCATTCCTCACACCACTCCACTCCACACTCACCACTGAGCCTCCCACACCCCTTCCTAGAGCAAGGCGAGCACCACCGTGTCGGAATGGAACCGGAGCCTGCCGCTGCTGGAGGAGAAGGGAGCCGTCGATTGCGACCACCCCAAGCCTCGCCGTGACCGCTCCTCGCTTTGCCGTCATCTACCACGCCGTTTTCCCCCGTCGCCGAGCCTAGCTGGAGCCCAGGTAGGCCCCGCCAAACCCCCATCGCCGCGCTAGGTCTAGTTCCTCGCCAGAGCTGTTCGTCATCGATGATGACTCTTAGCCGTTAGATTAGAAGTTGATCACACGGCTCAGATTCGCCCATACCGTTTCGCTTAGTTAGTTTCGCTGGCCAGTGGGTCCACGCTGTCAGAAGCCCGCTATGCCGTGGAGTGCTACTAGGCCGGCCCGTTAGCTTTTCCGCGCTGGCCCAAAAATTCAAATAAGTGGTTTTCCAATTTAGTTGAAATCATATTCTGTCCACTTATTCAAAAATCAATTCATAGTGTTTCACTTAACCAAATGGCATGATTCAAATTTTGTTAGAAACATAATTAAAATATCTATCCAAGCCCGTTGGATTTAAATCAATTGGAGTTAGAGATAATCTATAGCAAAAATAATAAAATAGATACTTTTGCAACTTCAAACATTTTTCATAGCTTTTGAGTTGATTCCAACTCTCAAAAATCACCTTTGATAATACCTATATGAATATGTAATAATATTTAGGTTTGCATGCAGTGACATTGGACTAGTACCAAAAGAATGCTATTAGAGTATTTCTAGTCACTTCAAATCATTTAAATATAATCTTAAACTTTATAAAATATGATCAACCATTTAAATCACATTCCCATGTATTAGAATATGTGGTGATGACATGTGTCCACATGATCCCATATTTTAATTGGAGAATATTAAATCTTAATTAATTTCAATGAGTAGAAATTACTTTTCTCAAATAAAATAAATGAAACTAGTTCTTTAAATCTTGTGATGATTGCGATGATGCTAGATCATCAAGTATGTGCCTTAGTGTGCTAAATAGACTTAGTTAAGTATTGTTTGGTGATTGTGTACCCCGTATTCATTTATAGACGATAGTGCCGACCAAGTCTACGAGGAGGAGGAGTTCTACCCCGAAGAAGACGAAGAGAACTTCAATCACTGCACCAATCAAGGCAAGGTAACACTTGCAAGTTTCTTAACCATGCAAGATATTATTAGCAAGCTAGAACTAAGCAAGTTAACACATGCCCCCTTTTGATAACTTAAGCAGTTGCATTAGGCATCCTTGGTTATACCTTTTGAGTTATACCCATCCCAAGTTTTACTTGCAATATTTACTTTTTTCTTTACCAAAGTTCTTTACTCTTAGTTAATGCTTTGTGAGATTTTGGAAAGATAGTATAGATAGCATAAAGAGTATAAAACTAGACCTATACTAGATGTCATTCTATGGCATGAGATTGAGATTTAGCATCCCTCATTAGTGAACACTCTTAACTTAGTGGCTAGTGCTAAGCATAAAACTTGATCACTTTAGATGGGAATACTTGGTGAAATTGATTATAAAAACCTTGGAATGATGAGTCATTCTATTGAGATGTTTTGACATGTGTTGAGAAACACAAATGGATTTTATGATGAAAATGTTGAGGCATGAGCCTTAGCCCTTTATAAAAAACGGATGGTTGGGTTCGGATGCGATACCATTCCAATTTTACCGTACAACCACAATACCAGAATTGGGTAAGGCTTAGCCGGAAGTTTATATGCATTAGTATGGGTTCCCTCACGAAAGAGGTTGGAGCTGAGGCTACCTCTTGATGATGTCCACCTATGCAGTGCCCAGGATGGCAGATGGCCATGGCTGGGAGGCCAAGCTCATAGGAGAGGTGCTTATACTGGAGTGTGTAAAGGAAAGGTTATGATTGATTATCCGCATACTAAGTATGATGATTTAGGGTTATCCTTGACGGATGTATCGAATTTTGTGGTGAAAGTGTACCACCTCTGCAGAGTGTCAAACTATTCGAATAGCCGCGTCCGCGGTTATGGATAGTTGGAGTAGCCATACTGTTCCATCGTCAGATGTTTTCAAAATGACTTATGAAGTGAACTATGATTTTGACTTGATCACCATAGGGTTGTGAATATGAAAACTAGATTCCCAATTTAAGTGATTTAGAACATTTAAGTTAACTTTCTTTGCTTCTGAACTCAGTTTAGATAAATCTGGCTTTTTGCAAATAAACGTAGAGCTTAGGATTCCTACTAGAACTACCTTACTTGTTAGTGATAGTTTGTGAGTACTTAAAGAGTACTCATGGCTTTGTCCCTGGCTATTCTCGTGGCCAGACTATGAGGAGGACTATCCGGAAGATGGATAATAGGATGGCTACGACAACTAGGATCATCTCCCATCATCAGCATTGCCTGTGACACTGAAGGTGGAGCCCGCTACTACGCTTATTATTTCACTACTTGTTTATAGTAAGACTGGATCATGAGATCCTTTATTTGTGTAAGACCTTATTATGGTTTGTAATGGATGATGTACTGTGATATCCAATCTGTTATGTCTCGGAAAAATGGTAATCCTGGGATTGCGATGTATGGCATAACAGGCATCTTGGATTAAAAATCAAGGCCATGGAAATCAGGATCATCATGGATCCAAGCTTAAAAACTTTCAGAATACCAATCCCCCTATCTTCAACAAATCTGAGGATCCCTTAGATGCTGATGACTGGCTGCAAACCATGGAGAACAATCTGGAGGTCGCAGGAGTTGACGCCAATGAGAAGGTACTGTTTGCCACCCACTATCTGGCAGGAGATGCAAGAGCCTGGTGGAATAGCACTCGTACTATGAACCACGGTCAGATCATGACGTGGGAAGCTTTCAAGATCAAGTTCAGCCGCACCCATGTGCCGCAGGGTTTAGTCACCAGAATGAGAGATGAGTTCAGATAACTGAAGCAAGGCAGGATGACGGTAGTTGAATACCGTGACAAATTTCTATCCCTTGCTAGATATGCCCCTAATGAGATCAACACTGAAGCCAAGAAGAAGGAAAGATTCCTGAACGGACTGCATGATGAGATGCAGATGGTGTTAGTCAACATCCGTTTTGAAGATCTCGAAGAGTTAGTCGACTCTGCCATCCAGATGGAAGGGAAGATCAACCAAGCCAATGATAACCACAAGCACAGAATGATGCACCGGACTGGTCCCACAATACCTAGAAGTATCGCCCCAACCCATCTGCAGGATATGCCCCAAGGAACAATAGACCCCCGATGTCTCGTCCAAGCTACCCCAATCGTAGCGGAGGAAACGTGAAGTCCGGAGGAAACCACAACAACAACCCCGGCAACTCCAACAACTTCAACCGTGCACCGCCCAAGTCCAACAATAACAACAACAATACTACCCCAAGGACTGGAAGCAATGCCGTGCCTATTGCAGCTAAAGACAAGTTCCGGATTACTTGCTTTGAATGTGGAGTCAAGGGTCACTACTCCAACGAGTGTCCCAATAAGATTGCAGCCACCACCAATGTGAATGCCCCAGCTCAGCAGCAACGCCGTGTTCAGCTTGGAAGAAGATTTTCTCCAGGGAACTCTCTCAACCGCAAAGATCGTCTGTTCCACATGAATGCTGAAGAATCCTAGGAAGCGCCAGATGTCGTACTGGGTATGTTTTCTGTTAACTCGGTACTTGCAAGAGTGTTGTTTGATTCTGGAGCATCACACTCGTTTGTTACAGAAGAATTTGCATGCACTAGTAAGATCCAACCCACAAAATTGAAGCATGTTATGATAGTTCAAATTCCTAGGTCAACCACCAAAGCTAGAAATATTTGCAAGGCTGTGCCTATCAGAATCCATGGGATATATTTTTATGCCAATCTAATAGTACTTGGAACCAAAGGTTTGGAAGTAGTACTAGGAATCGATTGGATGTCGAAACATAAAAGATTGATCGACTGTGACAAGAAAGCAATAACCATGACCAGTAGCTCTAGAGTATCAGTAGAGAATGTATCTGAAACCTTGCCCCGTCAATTCAAATGCAACAAGAGTCTAGCCCTACCAACCCTCGACCTAGTCATAGTAGTCTGTGAATATCCTGACGTATTCCCAGATGAATTGGCCGGTATGCCCCTAGATCGGGATATCGAGTTCATCATTGAACTAATTCCTGGAACTGGACCCATAGCTCAGATACCTTATAGCATGAACCCATCTGAACTAGTGGAGCTGAAGAAGTAACTGGATGCTATGTTGGAGAAAGGTCTAATTCAACCAAGCGCATCGCCATGGAGATCACCTGTTCTATTTGTGGACAAGAAAGATGGAGGTAACCATTTGTGTACAGATTACCGGAAGTTGAATGATGTCACCATCAAGAACAAGTACCCGCTGCCCAAGATTGAGGATCTGTTTGATCAGTTGACTGGTGCCAGAGTGTTCTCTAAGATTGATCTTAGAACTGGTTATCACCAACTCAAGATTCGTGCAACGGATATTCCAAAGACCGCCTTTACCACCAGATATGGATTGTATGAGTATACGGTCATGTGTTTTGGATTAACCAATGCCCCCGCTTATTTCATGAATCTCATGAATAAGATTTTTATGAACTTTCTAGATAAGTTTGTCGTTGTGTTTATCGGCGATATTCTTATCTATTCCAAGTCAGAAGAAGACCATGAGCAACACCTGAGAACCATCCTTGAAACCCTTAGAGAGCATCAGTTGTATGCCAAGTTTAGCAAATGTGAGTTTTGGCTGAAAGAAGTAGGATTCCTTGGACATATTGTGTCGGTAGGAGGAGTCGCTATCGATCCCGCCAAGATCAAAGATGCTGAAGAATGGGAAGCCCCAACCACTCAAACCCAAGTCCGTGCATTTCTCGGATTAGCGGGATATTACCGCAAGTTCGTAGAAGGATTTTCAAGCATCGCAAGACCGATGACCCAATTGTTGAAGAAAGACAAGAAGTTTGAATGGACCGACAAATGTGAAGCAAGTTTTCAAGAGCTCAAGAAGAGATTGATCTCAGCCCCAATATTGATTATGCCAGATATCAAGAAGCCTTTTGATGTGTATTGTGATGCATCCAAGATTGGTCTCGGATGTGTGTTGATGCAAGAAGGCAAAGTCATAGCATATATGTCTCGACAACTAAAGCAGCATGAGAAAAACTACCCCACCCATGATCTTGAATTAGCAGCTGTAGTTTTAGCCTTGAAGTCATGGTGTCATTACCTTATTGGTAACTGATGGATCAATGTTGATGTAGAGATCATTGGGAACCCCAAGAGGAAGGTATGATGAGCACAGCAACAAGTTTCCCTCAGTTATGAAACCAAGGTTTAATCGAACCAGTAGGAGCAAGGAAACACCCCAAAGGTGTTGCTAGCTGAGCCTTGGCAGGGCGCACTACCGGTGCTAGTAGCAACGTGGAGACCTGCACAACACAACCATAGAACTCTGTCCCCAACTTGCGATGAGGTTGTCAATCTCACCGTGTTTTGCTGAAAACAAAGGATTAAACGTATCGAGTGGAAGGAAGTAATAGTTTGCAGAAAGTAAACACAAAGCAGTAAACAGTTTATACATTGTATGTAAAAGAAAGGACTGAGATCCATAGTTCACTAGAGGTGGCTCTCCTTAAGATAGATAACATGCTAGGTGAACAAATTACAGCGGGGCAATTGACAAACATCAAGAAAGCAATACATGCATATACTAATCATCTTGACTCCTTTGGAACTTGATTGGGCATTACAACATTATACATAGATCGCCATCCAACTGCATCTATGACTAATAATCCACCTTCAGGTTATCATCCAACCCTCCAAGATTAAGTTGCAAGCAACAGATTATTGCTTTACAATTGCGTGTAAAGTAAACAATACGATTGTTCTATGAACAAAGGATTGTTGTTTTCTCCTAGTAGCAACAACACATCTAGTACCTTAGAGATTTCTCACTTCCCCAGTTACGAGGCATGAACCCACTATCGAGCATAAATACTAACTCTTGGAGTTGCTAGCATCTACTTGGCCAAGATAGCTACTAACAACGGAAAGCATGCAAGATCACAAATAACAAAGACATGATAGAATCAATAATCAAACTGAAATAGCATCTCAATATCCATCGGATCCCTGCAAACACAACATGCAGAATTACAAATAGATGATCTTGATCGTGAACGGAGCTCACAAGATCTAAACATGAAAGCACAAAGGAGGAGAACCAGCCATCTAGCTACTACATGGATCCGTAGTCCAAGGATGAACTACTCACGCATCACACCGGAGGCTTGCATGGTGATGAAGAAGGCCTCTGTGGTGAATTCCCTCGGGTGGTGCCGGAAGAGCTTCAGATCCTCCCGATCTAGGGATGGACATGACAGTGCTACAAACTCTTCGTGGATTTTTGATCGGTGCTTAGGGTTTTCGTCCGAGGGCATCTTATAGGCGGAGAGGCCGAGGGTCGGGCTGAGACCACCTCAAGGTGCAGCCTGGCCAGGTGGTGTGGCCGGCCCCCAGCCCTTCTCCGTCTCGTATTCTGGCATCTGATGACTTCCGAAAAAATAGGCACTTTGGCTTTTATCCCGTCCAATTCCGAGAATATTCATTTTCTTACTTTCCTGGAACCAAAAACAGCAGAAAACAGGTAGCTGGCACTGTGACTCTTGTTAATAGGTTAGTCCAAGAAATCATATGAAAAGTACTCCAAAGTGTGGGAAAAACACAAGAAAGTGGATAAAACCAAGCATGGAACATCAAAAATTATAGATACATTTGCAATGTATCAACATCCCCAAGCTTAACTCCTGCTCGTCCTCGAGTAGGTAAGCGATAAAAAGAAAGAATAATTTTTGAGGTGACATGCACCATCAAAGACTTGACCAAAGTATTTGTAAAACATTCAAAGCTGGGATCATAGTACTTCAATCAAAACATGAAAGACAAAGTTCTAGCAATAAGACAAAGAAACTATGATGCAACATGAAAAGGCACAAACAAAAGATTCATGAGTGACAATGCTTTGCAAGACATTTGTTTGTTTCACATAAAGAAAACATAGCATAATAGTATTCAGCTTGTCCCTCATAGAGTAGCAAATATAAATGCATAGGACACCTTCAAAGTTCATAAGAGTGACTAGATACAAATAGTTTAAAACAAGCAATATCAAGATATGCATCAATCAACTAGTCTTGGGACAATGCACATAGAACTAAGAATGGCCACTATGCTCTCAAAGTAGGTGCATAAAGGTAGAAGGTGGAGACTCAATATAATGGTGGAAGAAAGGCCTTTATAAAAGGAAGTAGGGATTCAAGTCTCATAAAGAGCTTCCAAAAATTATGGTACTTACAGCTTTCAGCTCTCATTTCCCCTATCATAAGCATATTTAAGGTGATTAAGGTTAAAGTGACACAACTAAGAGGATATGCTTGACAAGTTATAAACCGAAATCTCATGCCCCTTACTTACGAAGACCGAACCTCATGCTACTCAACTTTAGTCACAAGTAAGCTCTTGTCATTGTAAGTACATGTGTATCATAAAGAACCGCCAATGAGGTACCCCTTGCACATGATACATGAGCTATCCCATAATCAAAATGACAAGGCAAGCAGATAATGAGCATCTCAGCAATCTTTTTATTTGCTATTTGCATAGGTTTTTATTGAGGATGCTTCATAGAGTGCTCATTATGGTGATGCTGCAAGTTTCCACCATGATTAGGAATGGCTTAGGCTAGTGGCCTAGGCGTTTCTCTAACACACATACAAACTCCATGATCTTACAAGTTTCACTTTTATTTCACACCGCCGGGATCCATAAGCAAAAGAACATGATATCAACGGGGTACAAAGTACAAGTGCAATGTTGAAAGCGTTCCCCATGATACATGGTTCTGCTAATTTCAACTTATAAAGCGCAAGCATATATGCAACAAAGAAGGACCCAATGGTTCAAGTTTATTAAGGGCAAGAAAAGTAAAGTGCGCCATCCAGTTCGTGAGAGCTTTAATCACTAGTTTTCTCATAACAAGTTTAATTTGGAAGGTAAAAAAAAGCATGAATATACTTGGAATAGCATAAGCTAGTAGGTAGGTATGGTGGAATTTTTGGAATAACTTGGTTTAGGGAGTTGGATGCATGAGTGGAACTCATACTTGGTTGTGGAGGCTAGCAAAAGACTAGGAGCGACAAACTAAGAGAGCAATAATGGCCATAATCATGCAGAGCGATAGAACATCATTGATCAAAGCATAAAGTGATATTACAAGTTGAAAACTAAAGGATCATAAAGGCTTATGGTGACTTGAGATAGTCATAACATGGTGTGAGCATGCGCCAAGTCAACCCAAATAAAGCATCAAAGGAGAATACCACTATACTATGCTTTAATATGCTAAAACAACACATGATTCATCCAATGCACATTAAGAAATCTCAATTGTTTATAACAAGTCATGCTACAACAAAGAATACTAAGCATAAATCCAAAACAATATGAAGCATGGCATGACAAAGCATATGCCACAGTAAAAAACAAGATCTTTTTACCACAATAGCATGAACTTTCCTACTCTTTTCCAATCCAAACCAAACTATTTGCAAACCAATGTATGAAAGAGGGGTTCCAACCAATTTATTCAGCAAACTAAGCAAACCAAGAAAATGAAAAACGAAAACGAAAACGAAAAAGAAGACGCTCCAAGAACAACACAACTGCGCATGAAACAATAAAAATGAAGCGTTTGGAAGAAACCTGGGATTTTTCTTGATGAAGAAGGGGATGCCTTGGACATCCCCAAGCTTTGACGCTTGTACTTCTTAGATATTTCTTGGGGTGACACGCGTGGCATCCCCAAGCTTGAGCTTTTGTCCATCCTTCATCTCATTACTCATTCCTTCCATACACCTGAAATTTTTCCTTCATACAAAACTTCACAAAATCTTTATTAGAAACATTAGTGCATTCAAGATAATAGGTCTTAAGGTTCAGTTCTAACACCAAATAAACTTCCATTAGAACACTATCTACTGTAGCACTTCCCTCAAAAAGCTCAATTCCCCAAAAGAACTAAAAAAGGAACCAACAAGAAGCAAATAAAGAAAATGTCAGAAATCTGTCAAAACAGGCCAACAGGTAAAGACGAATTTTTTCGAAGACCTTCTGTTGCTCAAATCAAAAAGTGTGGAACTAACGAAAGTTAGATAACAACCTGGGGCAGAACAAAAAAATTCACGCCTCAAAAAGACGTTCAGTGATTTTACACGATTTTTTATGGTGAAGCACAGAAATCTGTTTCGGGACAGCAACTTTCCCAATCATTACTTCTCTCTAATTAGAGGTTACTCTTGGCACAAAAAGCAAATAAAAAGGATAAGGAGCGGTTATTACTGAAGTAATAACTTCTAAGACTCATCTAAAAATTTTGGGTTATCTCCTAATAAGTACTTTTCTTTAACGCCTTTAAGTTAGGCATAAGAAGCAAGAAAAAGAATCAAATGTTCTCAAATGAAGAAGCATTAAGACCAAATTTCTTGCCCTTACCTCTCTTACTTTTATTCTTAACCTTGGGAAAAATATGATTGTTTGGTGGAGAATAAAGGTGCATGTTCCCCTTTCCCACATCTATTATTGCTCCAAGGAGTTCTAATAGGGACCTTACAAGTGTAATTTGTCCTTTTCCTGCACATTCAATAACAAGATAATCAGTAGAAATCATTTTCCCTAGGATCTTTGTAAACACTCCTTCAGCTATTCCAATAGGTAATATGGTAGAATTATTAGCAAGAGATATTTCTTTTCCTCCTTCAGTAAGCCCCCAAAGATTCAAAGATTCATAAATATCTTTGGGCATAAGACAAAATTCAGACATGATATCACAATGAGCTTGAAAAGTTTCAGTGTTTATCTCAATCTTTACTGTAGGGAGCCACTTTGATGGTTCAGAATTTATTGGGACATAATTGTGATGCTCCCTAAGCGTATTATAGCAATCTTTTAAGCTAGTAGTGCTAGTCTCAAGAGTGTTCAATCTAGCAAATATTCTTGCGAAAGAAATATCAGTTTGACTAGGCAAGTTGTAAGTGAGGATCAATTTCTTTATAGCATTAATAGCATCATCCTCATTACATTAGAGGAAATCTCCTCCCACAACAGCATCTAAAGAATATTTATAGCAAAGAGAAATTCCAAGGTAAAAACTACTAAGGAACAGGCTTTGAGTCATTTTAGGCTCAGTTTTTTCATGTAGATCAGAGATTCTAGACCAAGCTTCCTTGAAGCTCTCCTCAATTCCTTGTTTAAAAGTGAAAATCATTTCCTCAGGTGACATAGTGATTGGAGCAAGGCTAGACATAGTGGCAACTTAAGAAAGGAACTAATTTTTGTGTGTTTTTGAAATAAGAAAGCAAACTAGTAAAACTATTTTTCTGTGTTTTTGATAAAAAAACAAGCAAACAAAGCAAAAAGAAACTAAGCAAAACAAAAATAACAAAGTAAAGAGATTGGTTATGAGGGACTCCCCTTGTGAAGATGTCCTTGACTCCCCAGCAACGGCGCCAGAAAAATGCTTGATGGCTCAGTGTTGATGTAGAGCTCGTTGGGAACCCCAAGAGGAAGGTATGATGAGCACAGTAGCAAGTTTCCCTCAGTTATGAAACCAAGGTTTAATCGAACCGGTAGGAGCAAGGAAACACCCCAAAGGTGTTGCTAACTGAGCCTTAGCATGGTGCACTACCGGTGCTAGTAGCAAAGTGGAGACCTGCACAACACAACCACAGAACTTTGTCCCCAACTTGCGATGAGGTTGTCAATCTCACCGTGTTTTGCTGAAAACAAAGGATTAAACGTATCGAGTAGAAGGAAGTAATAGTTTGCAGGAAGTAAACATAAAGCAGTAAATAGTTTATAGATTGTATGTAAAAGAAAGGACCGGGATCCATAGTTCACTAGAGGTGGCTCTCCTTAAGATAGATGACATGCTGGGTGAACAAATTACAGCGGGGCAATTGACAAACATCGAGAAAGCAATACATGCATATACTAATCATCTTGAATCCTTTGGAACTTGATTGGGCATTACAACATTATACATAGACCGCCATCCAACTGCATCTATGACTAATAATCCACCTTCAGGTTATCATCCAACCCTCCAAGATAAGTTGCAAGCAACAGATTATTGCTTTACTAATTGTGTAAAGTAAACAATACGATTGTTCTATGAACAAAGGATTGTTGTTTTCTCCTAGTAGCAACAACACATCTAGTACCTTAGAGATTTGTCACTTCCCAGATTACTGTGAGGCATGAACCCACTATCGAGCATAAATACTAACTCTTGGAGTTGCTAGCATCTACTTGGCCAAGATAGCTACTAACAACGGAAAGCATGCAAGATCACAAATAACAAAGACATGATAGAATCAACAATCAATCTGAAATAGCATCTCAATATCCATCGGATCCCCGCAAACATAACATGCAGAATTACAAATAGATGATCTTGATCATGAACAAAGCTCACAAGATCTAAACATGAAAGCACAAAGGAGGAGAACCAGCCATCTAGCTACTACATGGATCCGTAGTCCAAGGATGAACTACTCACGCATCACACTGAAGGCTTGCATGGTGATGAAGAAGGCCTCCGGGGAGAATTCCCCTCTCTGGCAGGGTGCCGGGAAGATCTTCAGATCCCTCCCGATCTAGGGATGGAGATGACGGCGGCTACAGACTCTTTCGTGGATTTTTGATCGGGTACTTAGGGTTTTCGTCCTGAGGGCATCTTATAGGCGGAAGGAGAGGCCGAGGGGGTGCTGGAGTCGGCCAGACCACCCCCTGGCGCGGGCCAGGCCTGGCCGCGCGGCCAGGTGGTGTGGCCGGCCCCCAGCCCTTCTCTGTCTCGTATTCTAGCATCTTATCACTTCCGGAAAAATAGGCACTTTGGCTTTTGTCCCATCCAATTCCGAGAATATTCATTTTCTGACTTTCCTAGAACCAAAAACAACAGAAAACAGGCAACTGGCACTGTGGCTCTTGTTAACAAGTTAGTCCAAGAAATCATATGAAAAGTACTCCAAGTGTGGGCAAAACACAAGAAAGTGGATAAAACCAAGCATGCAACATCAAAAATTATAGATACATTTGCAACGTATCAGTAACCGCTGTGAGATTTATTCCGATCACAAGAGCCCGAAGTATATTTTCACCCAGAAAGAGCTGAATATGAGGCAAAGGAGATGGATAGAGTTAATCAAGGATTATGACCTTGACATTCACTATCACCCCGACAAAGCTAATGTGGTAGCGGATGCTCTTAGAAGATTGCCGTGTAGATTAAACACCATGATCAAAGAAGCCCAGCCAAGTTGGCATGAGGAGTTGGCGCAGTTTAGAACTGAGCTAGTTAGCAAAGGATTTTTAGATAGCATTGAACTTCAACCCACTTTGATTAGTCAAATTAAGGAAGGCTAGAAGGGAAATGCAAGTATCGACGGAATCAAACATCGTATTAGTATAGGAAAGGTACCTGGATTTACTGAGGATGAAGAAGGAGTTTTGTGGTACAAAGGGCATATTTGTGTGCTAGTAGATTCAGAGATGAAGAAAGTTATCATGCAAGAAGCTCATGATACTCTTTATTCTATCCACCCTGGAGGAACAAAGATGTATCAGGATTTGAAGGAGCAATTTTGGTGGCACAAGATGAAGAGAGAAATCGGAAGCTACATTGCCAAGTGTGATATATGTCAGAGAGTCAAGGCATAACATCAGAGACCCGCATGACTGTTGCAACCATTGCAGATTCCGGAATGGAAATGGGATTCCGTCGGAATGGACTTTATCACCGGTTTGCCTACTTCTAGTAGGGGAAATGACTCTATCTGGGTCATAGTTGATAGATTGTCCAAGGTAGCCCACTGTATACCTATCAAGACTACCTACCAGAGTTCAAAGCTAGCAGAGCTATATATTGCTAGAATTGTCAGCTTGCATGGAACCCCCAAAACCATAGTGCTGGATCGAGGAACCCAATTTACCTCAAGATTTTGGCAGAAAGTCCAAGAAGGATTAGGGACCAAGTTGAATTTCAGCACAGCTTATCACCCGCAAACCGATAGAAAGACTGAAAGAGTCAACCAGATGTTAGAAGAGATGTTGAGAGCTTGTGTGTTAGAGTATGGATCAAAATGGGAAGATTGTCTGCCTTTCGCAGAATTCTCATACAACAACAGTTATCAAGCTAGTCTACAAATGGCCCCATTTAAGTTCTTGTATGGTAGGAAGTGTCGTACACCTTTGAATTGGTCGCTAGTAGGAGAGAGTCAGATTTTCGTACCCGACATCCTACGAGAAGCCGAAGAGAAGGTTCACAAAGTCCGTGAGCACCTCAAGATTGCCCAATTCAGACAGAAGAGTTACGCTGACAAGAGACGTAGAGACCTGACTTTCAATGTCGGAGATTTCGTGTATCTCAAAGTGTCGTCATTGAAAGGAATGCAATGTTTTCAGCTGAAAGGAAAGTTAGCCCCTAGATATATTGGACCCTTCATGATTTTGAATCGCCGAGGAGAAGTATCTTATCAACTGGAACTGCCAGAGGAGATGTCAGCCATCCATAATGTGTTCCATATCTCGTTACTTCGAAAATGCTTAGAAGTGCCGGAGAAGACCGAAGTTTTCAAGAACATCAATCACCGAGCCATTGATATCAACAAGGATTTGATGTATCGTGAAGTGCCCATCAGTATCTTGGAAGAAGCCTTCAGAACCAACAGGACCAGGAGTATCACATTTCTCAAGATCCAATGGAGCAACCATACCGAAGAAGAAGCCACCTGGGAGCGAGAAGATTACATTAGGACTGAGTTTCCAGATCTCTTTAGTTCCTAGTTTTTCTTAAATCTCGGGATGAGATTTTGTTTAAGGAGGGAAGGTTTGTAACACCCCAAATATTTAATCAAGGTTATCAAGTTCCTAATCACCCAATTTACGGTTAACAAAAACTTTTATTAAGATAATGAATATGAATGCATGTGTGTGTTGTATTAGTATAGAATTGTTTGAAAATGCCATGCTTGATTGTTTTAAATGTTGAGAAATGGTCTAAAGGTGAATGCCACATCATCTAGACCACTTACAAACAAAATCCAAAGAGAAAGAAATCAAATAAGATTAAAAAAGGCAAATGGTCATTTTGACCATTTTAAACCACTAGGCCACTTTAGGTGTTCCTAGGAGAAGATTTCTAATAGAAATAGTTCTATCTCTTTTCCCCCTTGCTAGACCAAGTAAAGATGTCTCAAGGCCCACTTTACAAACTTACAAAAACATCTAGCAAATTCATTTAATGGACATTTGAAAATTGAATCGAGTGTATGCGTTAAGATCAAACTTTTTCAAAAACACATCAAATGAATTCACCTTGACCTATCCAAGCAAACCTAGTCTCTCAAGCTTAAGACAACTTCACCCAAAAAGTTTGAATCAAAAATTCAAAAATAATTTTCATGCGGCCATTTCCTCAAACACTTGGCAGTCACAGAATAAACACTAGACTAGCTGCACTGTTTGGTACAGTGAGCATCGACCATTTGGTCTCCAATTTAACCCTTGTCCCCTCTAAGCCTAACCCAGCCCCAGACCAGCTCCCCCTTTGCCGCTAGCACAGTGGAGCGCCGCCCGTTCTTGGTCGTCGCCGGCCGACAGTGGACATCATGCCAGGAGCCACACCAGCCTCGCCCAGGACGTGCACCAGACACACGAGCTCCTACCGCCACCCCTGTCCATCCCACGGTCGAAGCCCAGACCTGGACCACACTAGCACCGCCTCTCTGCGCAATGTCCAGAGCGCACTAGTGTGCCGTGCCCGACCAGCTTGCACGCGCGCGCCTTGACCTCCCCTCGCGTGCACAGACCCGCCATGATGGCAGCACCCCGGCAGACACCCCCGTTCGCCGCCGCGCGACCCGTAGCTCCTGTGCGCCGCCGCAAACACCCCTGCCTCTGCCTAGAGCGCCGCACGCGCCCGGCCATTTGACACCGTCCCACGCCTCGCCTTTAAGCCAGCAACGACCGCCAGGAGACACCGCACCGTCCACCTACCTCAGCCATGCCCTTAGCTCTTTGTGCCGCCCTCGCCAGAGACGCCAGCCCGCACCGCTCGGTCCCCTCGTCGATCTATAAAAGGAGGCCACCCAGCCTCCATTCCTCACACCACTCGAATCCACACTCACCACTGAGCCTCCCACACCCCTTCTCGGAGCAAGGCGAGCACCACCGTGCCGGAATTGCACCGGAGTCCGCCGCTGCTGGAGGAGAAGGGAGCTGTCGATTGCGACCACCCCAAGCCTCGTCGTGACCGCGCCTCGCTTCGCCGTCGTCTACCATGCCGTTTGCATCCATCGCCGAGCCTAGCTAGAGCCCAGGTGAGCCCCGCCAGACCCCCACCGCCGCGCTAGGTCTAGTTCCTCGCCGGAGCTGTTCATCGTCGATGATGACTCTCGGCCGTTAGATTAGAACTTGATCGCATGGCTCATATTCGCCCATACTGTTTTGCTTAGTTAGTTTTGCTGACCAGTGGGTCCGTGCTGTCAGTAGCCCGCTGCGCCGTGGATTGCCACTAGGCCGGCCTGTCAACACCCGGATTTTTAATCCCAGATGCCTATTATGCCATACATCGCAATCCCAGGATTACAATTTTTGCGAGACATAACAGATTGGATATCACAGTACATCATCCATTACAAACCATAATAAGGTCTTACAACAAAACAAAGGATCTCATGATCCAGTCTTAGTACAATCAGGTAGCAGAATAAGTAGCGTAGCGGTGGGGTCCATTTTCAGTCACTGGTAATGCTGACGATGGGAGATAGTCCTAGTTATCATAGCCGTCCTGCTGTCCTTCATCTTGGTAATATCCTTCATAGTCTGGCCATAGGAATAGCCAGGGACAAAAGCCATGAGTACTCTTTAAGTACTCGCAAATTATCACTAACAAGTAGTATAGTTCTAGTGTAAATGCTAACTCTAAGTTTAACTGTAAAGTTAAGTTTGAAACCTAAGCTGAGTTCAGAAACAAAGAAAGATTAAAATAATGTTTGAAAACACCTAAGTGGGAACTTAATCATCATAATCACAACTCTGTTGTGGTCAAGTCATATCACAATTCATTTCATAAGTAGTTTTGAAAACATCTGACAACAGAACAGTATGGCCACTCCAACTGTCCATAACTGCGAACGTGGCTATTTGAATAGTTTGACACTCTGTAGAGGTGGTACACTTTCACCACAAGATTCGATACATCTATCAGGGATAACCCTGAATCATCATACTTAGTATGCAGATAATCAAACATAACCTTTCCTTTACACACCCTAGTATAAGCACCTCTCCTATGAGTATGGCCTCCCAACCATGACCATCTGTCATCTTGGGCACTGCATAGGTGGACAACATTGAGAGGTAGCCTCAGCTCAAACCTCTCCCGCAAGGGAACTAATACTAATGCATATAAACTTCTGGCTAAGCCTTACCCAATTTAGGTATTGTGGTTGTACGGTAAAATTGGAATGGTATCGCATCCAATCCCAACCATCAGTTTTGTAAAAGGGCTAAGGCTCATTCCTCAACATTTTCATCATCATAAACCATTTGTGTTTCTCAACACATGTCAAAACATCTCAATAGACTGACTCATCATTCCAAGGTTTTCACAAGTCATTTTCACCAAGTATTCCCATCTAAAGTGAATCAAGTTTTAGTTTAGCTCTAAACTACTAAGTTAAGAGTGTTCACTAAAGTGGGATGCTAAGATCAATCTCATGCCATAGAATGGCATCTAAGTCTAACTAGATAGGTCAAGTTTTATACTCTTTATGCTACCTTTAAACAAGTAAAGGACTTTGGTAAAGTAAAGAAAAGTAAAGCTTGTAAATGAAACTTTAGAATAGGTATAAGTTAAAATGGTATAACCAAAGCATGCCTAATGTATCTTGCTTAGGTTATCTAGTTTGCAAGGGTTATATTGCATTGTTAATGATGGCTTGCTTAGTGCTAGCTTGATAACAATAGCTTGCCTTGATTGGTGAAGTGGTTGAAATTCTCTTCCTCCTCCTCTTGGTAGAACTCCTCCTCCTCGTAGACTTGGTCGGTACTATCGTCTATAAATACATAAGGAGTACACAATCACCAAACCATGCTTAACTAGTCTACTTAGCACACTAAGGCACACATTTGATGATCTAGTATCATCTCAAACATCACATGGTTTAATTAACTAGCTTCATTCTTTTTATTTGAGAAAAGTAATTTCTACTCATTGAAATTAACTAAGATTTAATATTCTACAATTAAAATATGGGATCATGTGGACACATGTCATCACCACATATTATAACATATGGGAATGTTATTTAAGGGTTGGATCACTTTTATAATAAGTTTAAGTTTATTACTTAATGATTTAAAGTGACTAGAAATGCCTATATAGGATTATTTTGGTACTAGTCTAAAGTCACTACATGTAAACCTTAATATTATTACATATTCATATAGGTATGGTTAAATGTGATTTTTGAGAGTTGGAAACAACTCAAAAGCTATTATGGTTGATTTTATAAAAATGTTTGAATGTGTAAATGCTTCTGTCTTGTTATTTTTACTAGGAGAGATCTCTAACTCTAAATGAATTAATCCCAACGGGCTTGGATATATCTTTTCAGAAGCTTTCCAACAAAATTAGAATCACTCAATTTGGTTTAGTAAATCTTCCTGAATTGATTTTTAAACTAAGGGACAGAATTGAGTTTAAGCCTAAATGGAAAAATTCTTATTTGACTTACTGGGTCAGCGCGGGAAATGAAATGGGCCGGCCCAATGACGCTCAGCGGTGCAGAGGGCGGCTCATAGGTTGGTCCCGCTTGTGAGCGAGACTTAAAACCTGAAACGGTATCTAGCAATCTGGGCCACGCGATTAGAACGCAGATCAACGGTCCACGGTCGTCGTGGACGACAGATTCGTCGCCGGCGAGACCGAACCCTAAACTGCCGGTGGGGGTCTATTGGGGACGTACCATGGCTCTAGCTAGTGCGACGAGGCGGGCGATCGAACTAGACGGCGACAACGGACTCAGGCGAGGTAGCGGCAGGGCTGAGGTGGATGGAATCGACGACAACTTCTCCTCCTCCGCAGTGGCTACCTCTGGTGCAATTCTGGCGAATGGCGGCTCGAGCGGCTCTGACGAGAGAGGGGAAATGGTCAGTGGAGAGAGGGGAGTGAGATGGTGTGGCGATTGAGGCTAGGCGGGGCTGCTTATATAGGCGCGACGAGGGGACCGACGGATGTGGGCAGGCGTCTCCGGCGAGGGCGGTACAGGGGGCTACCGGCATGGGCAAGGTAGGCGGATGGTGGGCGGTTCCCTGGCGGTGCTCTACGGCATAATGGCGATGCTAGGGGTGGTGCCTAACTGTCGGGGGCCTCACGCGCTCTGGGGGACAGAGGCGGTGCTCGGCGGCGAGCAGGGCGACTGTGGGTCGCGCGGCGGTGCACGGCCGTGTCTGGCGGGGTGCTGGGGTCGAGGTGGAGCGGCGTGCGCGATATGGAGTCAAGGGGCGGTCTGCTGCATGCTGGCGGCGATCGCGCTCTGGCGCTCTGGCTGGCTCGCAGAGAGAAAGGGCGGCGATGCTGGGGAGTGGTCCAGGGGCTGGGGTTGATCGAGGGGTGGACCGTGGGCGGCGGTAGGGTTGGGCGGAGCTAGTGGGCATGCTGGTTTGGCGCGCGTCCTCGTGCGTCTGCTTCGCCGGCAGCGGTGACCTCATTCGGGCGACACGCCACTGCTGCAACGACTAAGGGGGAAGCTGGTTGGGGACTTGGTTGGACTCAGGGGGATAGGGGAGAGTAGAGAGGGTCCAATGGGGGACAAGGGTTTAACTAGGAGCAGTGTTAGTTAGGCAGTTTGATCTCTGTCTGCCACCTGTTCGACACAATGGCCGCATGAGGTAAGTTTTTGAATTTTTGGGAGATTTTTTGGTGGAGTGACTCATCTGATGCTTAAGCTTCTAGGTTTACTTGGGATTTGAAAATGGAGTTCATTTGAGTGGTTTTTGAATAAGTGTGATCTATACATATGAACTACATTCAATTTTCAAATGTCATTTAAATTTAGTGTGTGCAAGTTTTTGGGATGAAACAAGGTGGGCCTTGGCACATCACTACTTGTACGAGCAAGGGGTGCAAAGAACCATAATTGTTTCTGTTAAGATTTGAGTTCTAGGAATAGCCAAAGTAGGTTACTTAGTTAAAATGGCACAAATGACCATTTCCTTATTTTATTATTTTTGATTTCTTTTTCTTTGGGATTTGTTTGGGAATGATCTAGATGATGTTTAATTCACCTTAGAATCATTTTACAATTAATGGATCACTCAAACATGGCAATTCAAAACAACTCCTATTTAAATGCATACACATATGAATGCTTAATCATTTTAAATGTAAAAGTTTTGGTTAACCCTAAATTAGGTAGATTTGATCTTGATTACCTTGTATTAAGTTTTGGGATGTTACAAACCTTCCCCCCTTAAACAAAATCTCGTCCCGAGATTTATGAAAGAAAACTAGGAACTAAAGAGATCTGGGAACTCAGTCCTAATGTAATCTTCGCGCTCCCAAGTGGCTTCCTCTTTGGTATGGTTGCTCCATTGAATCTTGAGGAACTTGATACTCCTGGTCCTGGTGGTTCTGTAGGCTTCCTCCAAGATACGGATGGGCACTTCATGATATGTCAGGTCCTTGTTGATATCAACAGCTCGGTGATCGATATTCTTGAATACTTCGGTCTTCTCCGGCACTTCTAGGCATTTGCAAAGTAACGAGATATGGAACACATTGTGGATGGCTGACATCTCCTCTGGAAGTTCTAGTTGATAAGATACTTCTCCTCGGTGATTTAGAATCTTGAAGGGCCCGATATATCTGGGGGCTAACTTTCCTTTCAGACTAAAGTGTTGGGTTCCCTTCAATGGTGAAACCTTGAGATATATGAAATCTCCGACATTGAAAGTCAGGTCTCTCCTTCTCTTGTCAGCATAACTCTTCTGTCTGGATTCGGCGGTCTTGAGGTGCTCACGGACTTTGTGAACCTTCTCTTTGGCTTCTCGGAGAATGTCTGGTCCAAAGATCTGACTCTCTTCTACTTGCGACAAATTTCAAAGGGGTGCGACACTTTCTTCCGTATAGAAACTCAAATGGTGCCATTTGCAAACTAGCTTGATAACTGTTGTTATATGAGAATTCTGCGAAAGGCAGGCAGTCTTCCCATTTTGATCCATACTCTAACACACAAGCTCTCAACATATCTTCTAAGATTTGGTTGACTCTTTCAGTCTGTCCATCAGTTTGCGGGTGATAAGCGGTGATGAAATTCAACTTGGTTCCTAATCCTTCCTGGACTTTCTGCCAAAATCTTGAGGTGAATTGGGTTCCTCGATCTGATACTATGGTCTTGGGGGTTCCATGCAGACTAACAATTCTAGCGATATACAGCTCTGCTAGCTTCTAACTCTGGTAAGTTGTCTTGACAGGTATAAAGTGAGCTACTTTGGACAGTCTATCAACGATGACCCAGATTGAGTCATTTCCCCTACTCGAAGTAGGCAATCCGGTGATAAAGTCCATTCCGACGGAATCCCATTTCCATTTCGGAATCTGCAATGGTTGCAACAGTCCTGCAGGCCTCTGATGTTCCGCTTTGACTCTTTGACAGATCACACTTGGCGATGTAGCTTCGATTTCTCTCTTCATCTTGTGCCACCAAAATTGCTCTTTCAAATCTTGATACATCTTCGTTCCTCCGAGGTGGATAGAATAAAGAGTACCATGAGCTTCTTGCATGATAACTTGCTTCAGCTCCGAACCTGCTGGCACACAGATACGGCCTTTGTACCACAAAACTCCTTCTTCATCTTCGGTGAATCTAGGTATCTTTCCTATACCAATACGATGTTTGATTCCGTTGATACTTTCATTTCCCTTCTAGGCTTCCTTGATTTGGCTAATCAAGGTGGGCTAAAGTTCAATGCTAGCTAAAAATCCTTTGCTAACTAGCTTAGTTCTGAACTGCTCCAACTCCTCATACAAACTTGGTTGCTTCTCTTTGATCATAGTGTTTAGCCTACACGTCAATCTGCTAAGAGCATCCGCTACCACATTGGCTTTGCCGGGGTGATAGTGAATGTCAAGGTCATAATCCTTGATTAACTCTATCCATCTCCTTTGCCTCATATTCAGCTCCTTCTGAGTGAAAACATACTTCAAGCTTTTGTGATCTGAGTAAATCTCACAGCGATTACCCATCAGATAATGACGCCATGTCTTCAGTGCCAAAACTACGGCTACTAACTCAAGATCATGGGTCGGATAGTTCTGCTCATCCTGCTTCAGTTGTCGAGACAGATAAGCGATGACTTTGCCTTTTTGCATCAATACACATCCGAGACCAATCTTGGATGCATCACAATACACATCAAATGGCTTCTTGATATCGGGCATGATCAATATTGGGGCTGAAATCAATCTCTTCTTCAGCTCCTGGAAACTGGCTTCACATTTGTCGGTCCATTCAAACTTCTTGTCCTTCTTCAACAATTGGGTCATGGGTCGGGCGATGCTTGAAAATCCTTCGACGAACTTGCGGTAGTATCCCGCTAATCCGAGGAATACACAAACTTGGGTTTGAGTGGTTGGGGCTTCCCATTCTTCGACATCTTTGATCTTGGCGGGATTAACAGCGACTCCTTCGGCAGGCACAATATGTCCTAGGAATCCTACTTCTTTCAGCCAAAACTCACATTTGCTGAACTTGGCATACAACCGATGCTCTCTAAGGGTTTCAAGGATGATTCTCAGATGTTGCTCATGCTCTTCTTCTGACTTGGAGTAGATAAGGATATCGTCGATGAACACAATGACAAACTTATCTAGAAAATCCATAAAGATCTTATTCATGAGATTTATGAAATAAGCAGGGGCATTGGTTAATCCAAAAGACATAACCGTATACTCGTATAAACCATAACGAGTACTAAAGGCGGTCTTAGGAATATCCGTTGCACGAATCTTAAGTTGGTCATAACCAGTCCTAAGATCAATCTTAGAGAACACAGTTGCTCCAGTCAACTGATCAAATAGATCCTCTATCTTTGGCAAAGGGTACTTGTTTTTGATGGTGAAGTCATTCAAATTCCTGTAATCTGTGCACAAACGGTTGCCTCCATCTTGCTTGTTGACGAACAAAATAGGCGATCTCCATGGCGATGCGCTTGGTTGAATCAAGCCAGTTGCCAACATAGCATCCAGCTGCTTCTTCAGTTCCACTAACTCTGAGGGGTTCATACTATAGGGTCTCTGGGCTATGGGTCCGGTTCCGGGGATTAGTTCAATAATGAACTCAATATCCCTATCCGGGGGCATACCGGGCAATTCATATGGGAATACGTCAGGGTATTCACAGACTACTCTGACTTGGTCAATGGTGGGCAGAGCTAGACTCTTGTTGCACTTGAATTGATGGGATAAAGTTTCAGATATATGCTCTACTGAGACTCCAGAGCTACTGGTCATGGTGATGGCTTTCTTGGCACAGTCTATCAATCCTTTATGCTTTGACATCCAATCCATTCCTAGTACTACTTCCAAACCTTTGGTTCCAAGTACTATTAGATTGGCATAAAAATCTATCCCATGTATTCTGATAGGCATAGCTTTGCAAATTTTTCTAGCTTTTGTAGTTGAACCGAGGATTTGAACTATCATGACATGCTTCAAGTTGGTTGGGTGAATCTTACTAGTGCATGCAAATTCTTCGGTGACAAATGAGTGCGATGCTCCAGAATCAAACAACACTCTTGCTAAAACTGAGTTGATAGAAAACATACCCAGCACTACATCTGGCGCTTCTTGGGCTTCTTCGGCATTCATGTGGAAGAGACGGCTGTTGTAGTTGTGAGGGTTCCCTGGGGCAAATCTTCTTCCTGGTTGAACACAACACTGCTGTTGAGCTGGGGCATTCACATTTGCAGTGGCGGTAATCTTCTTGGGGCACTCATTGGAATAGTGACCCTTCACCCACACTCGACACAAGTGATCTGAGACTTGTCTTTCGCTGCCACAGGCACATCATTGCTTCCAGTTCGGGGTGCAGTGTTGTTGTTGTTGTTGTTGCTCTTGGGAGGGGCACAGTTGAAATTGCTGGTGTTGCCGGAGTGATTGTTATTTCCTCTGGACTTCACATTTCCTCCGCTACGGTTGGGGTAGCTTGGGCGAGACATTAGGGGTCGATTATTCCTCGGTGCATATCCTGCTGAGGGGTTGGGACGGTACTTCTGGTGACTGTTGGATCTAGCTTGTTGCATCACACGACGTTTGCGGTTGTCATTTGCCTGGTTGAGCTTCCCTTCCATCTGAATGGCAGAGTCGACTAGCTCTTCGAGATCCTCGAAATGGATGTTGATGAGGATAGTTTGCATCTCATCATGCAGTCCATTTAGGAATCTCTCCTTCTTCTTAGCCTCTGTGTTGATCTCATCAGGTGCATACCTTGCTAAGGACAGGAATATGTCACGGTGCTCCACTACAGTCATTCTTCCTTGCTTCAACTCTTGGAATTCATCCCTCATTCTGGTGACTAGACCCTGCGGCACGTGGGTGCGGCTGAACTTGATTTTGAAGACTTCCCATGTCATCACTTGACCATGCTTCATTGTGCGGATACTGTTCCACCATGCTCTTGCATCTCCTACCAAATAGTGGGTGGCAAATAGAACCTTCTCATTGGCATCTACTCCAGCTACTTCTAAGTTGTTTTCCATTGTCTGCAACCAGTCATCAGCATCTAGTGGGTTTTCAGACTGGCTAAAGATTGGGGGATTGGTATTCTGGAAGTTTTTGAGTTTGGATCCATGATGATCCTGATTTCCATGGTTCTGGTTGTTGTGAGCCATCTGGGCAATCTGCTGCAGTGTTGCTAGATTAGCTTGGCGCTCTGCCCTGCTTGCTTCACGGTCTGCAATGAGACTCTGCAGAATCTGCAGCATTGGGTCTTGTGATGAGCTGCTCCCTCCTTGGTTTCCACGAGTCATCTAAAGATTGAGGTAGATAAAGGGTTAAGAGGGAAAGTTCTAAGGTTCATGGTTTTGATTTCAAAGCTCAAACTTTGAGTTTGACTCAGGTTTTTGCAACTAACTTCTTTTCATTCATTCAAGCAAAGCACACGATACAAACACACACACACCACAACATCAAAGGAAAACAGATGGTTTTAAGGACCATTCTATAAGCTATGATACAATGGGACCGATACTCCTCATGCTACGACAGTGCTCTAGTGCATCTACTCATCGTCGATGAAGTCGGAGTCGTCATCGTCGGTGTAGAAGTCCAGGGCATCTTCCTCCAGAAAGTCATCATCATTGCTGAGGTAGGAGTCAATATCCCCTTGGATATCTTCACCTTCTTCTTCTTCTTCCTTTATGGCAAGCTGAGCTTCTTGCTCCTTGATGGTCTTCTCGAGGTCGGCCACCTTCTTGCGAAGACGGTCGATGGTGCGATCCTTCTTGGCGCATTGATGGCGCAGAGAC
This sequence comes from Avena insularis, assembly GCA_023614405.1. Taxonomy (NCBI): domain Eukaryota; kingdom Viridiplantae; phylum Streptophyta; class Magnoliopsida; order Poales; family Poaceae; genus Avena; species Avena insularis. The sequence continues at coordinate 196,198,729 of CM042686.1, read as the reverse complement.
TGATGATCCTGGACTAGCAGTGAGAAAGTCTAGGCCTTCTGGGCGGCAATGGCGAGGTTGTGGTTGGCTAGCTCTCTTGCATTGTCCAACTCCTTTTGTCTGTCGTATAGTAGGAAGTCGAGGTTCTCCACTTGGCGCTTCAGTATTGGGTGACTTGGCATCTCTAGCGGCATTCCCATGGAATCACGCCTTGCATAGTGAACAAAGTGGGTTCCTTGGATTAGGTTGACACTGAGGGTACACATACGTGCAAGAGCTTCATGCATTGCCCTGGCTAATCCATCTAGCTAGTTGTTCTCCCTCACCGAGAACTGAATCCTGCCAGATACTGGTGCTTCTATCTTGCCTTGAAGATCAGCAGTCACTAGCCATTGCAAATATCCTCCTAGTGGACCCGGGAGTTGAGCTCCAAGGAATTCTGGATGAAGATGCTCCAAGAACTCAGACAATGCATCCAAATCCCTCTCGAAGATCAGTTGGCCTCCGTTGCCCAACTGGTAGAACTTGCTGTATTGGGCTTCCATCTATAAGAATTTAGGATGAGAAAGTTAGTGAAATGATCAAGTGTGTCAAATCTTTATGTAGTAATGTAAGAATTTGGAGGAACATGGATTTTTTGAAAGAAAGAATTCCCAAGGGTAAGAGAGGAAATAGTTTTCATAAGTACTCACTTTGGTTTTTGAAACTAAGTTTTTGTTTGGACGTCCATTCTAACTAGGCTCTCCTATGGTCAGGATGGCTCTGATACCAACTTGTCAACACCCGGATTTTTAATCCCAGATGCCTGTTATGCCATACATCGCAATCCTAGGATTACCATTTTTGCGAGACATAACAGATTGGATATCACAGTACATCATCTATTACAAACCATAATAAAGTCTTACAACAAAATAAAGGATCTCATGATCCAGTCTTAGTACAATCAGGTAGCGGAATAAATAGCGTAGCAGTGGGGTCCAACTTCAGAGTCACAGGTAATGCTGACAATGGGAGATAGTCCTAGTTATCATAGCCGTCCTGCTGTCCTTCATCTTGGTAATCTCCTTCATAGTCTGACATAGGAATAGCCAAGGACAAAAGCCATGAGTACTCTTTAAGCACTCGCAAACTATCACTAACAAGTAGTATAGTTCTAGTGTAAATGCTAACTCTAAGTTTAACTGTAAAGTTAAGTTTGAAACCTAAGCTGAGTTCAGAAACAAAGAAAGATTAAAATAAGGTTTGAAAACACCTAAGTGAGAACTTAATCATCATAATCACAACATTGTTGTGGTCAAGTCATATCACAGTTCATTTCATAAGTTGTTTTGAAAACATCTGATAATGGAACAATATGACCACTCCAACTGTCCATAACCACGGACGCGGCTATTCGAATAGTTTGACACTCTGCAGAGGTGGTACACTTTCACCACAAGATTCGATACATCTGTCAGGGATAACCCTGAATCATCATACTTAGTATGCAGATAATCAAACATAACCTTTCCTTTACACACCCTAGTATAAGCACCTCTCCTATGAGTATGGCCTCCCAACCATGACCATCTGTCATCTTGGGCACTGCATAGGTTGACAACATTGAGAGGTAGACTCAGCTCAAACCTCTCCCGCGAGGGAACTAATACTAATGCATATAAACTTCCGGCTAAGCCTTACCCAATTCAGGTATTGTGGTTGTACGGTAAAATTGGAATGGTATCGCATCCGAACCCAACCATCAGTTTTGTAAAAGGGCTAAGGCTCATGCCTCAACATTTTCATCATCATAAACCATTTGTGTTTCTCAATACATGTCAAAACATCTCAATAGACCGACTCATCATTCCAAGGTTTTCACAAGTCATTTTCACCAAGTATTCCCATCTAAAGTGAATCAAGTTTTAGTTTAGCTCTAAACTTCTAAGTTAAGAGTGTTCACTAAAGTGGGATGCTAAGATCAGTCTCATGTCATAGAGTGACATCTAAGTCTAACTAGATAGGTCAAGTTTTATACTCTTTATGCTACCTTTAAACAAGTAAAGGACTGTGGTAAAGTAAAGAAAAGTAAAGCATGTAAATGAAACTTTAGAATTGGTATAAGTTAAAATGGTATAACCAAAGCATGCCTAATGCATCTTTCTTAGGTTATCTAGTTTGCAAGGGTTATCTTGCATTATTAATGATGGCTTGCTTAGTGCTAGCTTGATAACAATAGCTTGCCTTGATTGGTGTAGTGGTTGAAACTCTCTTCCTCCTCCTCTTGGTAGAACTCCTCCTCGTAGACTTGGTCGGTACTATCGTCTATAAATATATACGGAGTATACAATCACCAAACCATGCTTAACTAGTCTACTTAGCACACTAAGGCACACATTTGATGATCTAGTATCATCTCAAACATCACATGGTTTAATTAACTAGCTTCATTCTTTTTATTTGAGAAAAGTAATTTCTACCCATTGAAATTAACTAAGATTTAATATTCTCCAATTAAAATATGGAATCATGTGGACACATGTCATCACCACATATTATAACATATTGGAATGTGATTTAAAGGTTGGATCACTTTTTTAATAAGTTTAAGTTTAATACTTAATGATTTAAAGTGACTAGAAATGCCTATATAGCATTATTTTGGTCCTAGTCCAAAGTCACTACATGTAAACCTTAATATTATTACATATTCAGATTGGTATGGTTAAATGTGATTTTTGAGAGTTGGAAACAACTCAAAAGCTATTATGGTTGATTTTATAAAAATGTTTGAATGTGTAAATGCTTCTGTCTTGTTATTTTTACTAGGAGAGATCTCTAACTGTAAATGAATTAATTCCAACGGGTTTGGATAGATCTTTTCAGAAGCTTTCCAACAAAATTGGAATGACTCAATTTGGTTCATTAAATCTTCCTGGATTATTTTTAAACTAAGGGACAAAATTGAGTTTAAGCCTAAATGGAAAAAAATCCTTATTTGAATTACTAGGTCAGCGCGGGAAATGAAATGGGCCGGCCCAGTGACGCTCAGCGGCGCAGAGGGCGGCTGCCAGGTTGGTCCCGCTTGCAACGAGACTTAAAACCCGAAACGGTATCTAGCGATCTGGGCCACACGATAGAACGCAGATCAACGGTCCACGGTCGTCGACGATGGACTCGTCGCCGGCGAGACCAAACCCTAAACTGCCGGTGGGGGTCTACTGGGGACATATCAGGGCTCCAGCTAGTGCGGCGAGGCAGGCGATCGAACTAGACGGCGATGGCGGACTCATGCGAGGTAGCGGTAGGGGCTGAGGAGGACAGAATCGACGATAACTTCTCCTCCTCTGCAGCGGCTACCTCCGGTGCAATTCCAGCGAACGGCGGCTCGAGCGGCTCCGGCGAGAGAGGGGAAATGGTCAGTGGAGGGGGGATTGAGATGGTGTGGCGATTGAGGCTGGGGTGCCTGCTTATATAGGCGTGACGAGGGGACCGACGGGTGTGGGCAGGCGTCTCCGGCGAGGGCGGTACATGGGGGCTACCAGTGTAGACAAGGTAGGCAGACGGTGGGCGGTTCCCTGGCGGTGCTCTACGGCGTAATGGTGATGCTAGGGGCGGTGCCTAACTATCGAGGGCCTCACGCGCTCTGGGGGACAGAGGCGGTGCTCGACGGCGATCGAGGGGTGGACCGTGGGCCACGGTAGGGTTGGGCGGAGCTAGTGGGCACGCTAGTTTGGCGCGGCGCGGTCCCTGGCGTGTTGCCCACTTCTGTCCGGCGGTGACCTCATTCGGGCGGCGTGCCACTGCTGCAACGGCTAAGGGGGAAGCTGGTTGGGGACTTGGTTGGTCTCAGGGGGGACAGAGGAGTGTAGAGAGGGTCCAATGGGGGACAAGGGTTTAACTAGGAGCAGTGTTAGTTAGGCAGTTTGATCTCTGTCTGCCACCTATTCGACACAATGGCCGCCTGAGGTAAGTTTTTGAATTTTTGGGAGATTTTTGGTGGAGTGACTCATCTGATGCTTAAGCTTCTAGGTTTGCTTGGGATTTGAAAATGGAGTTCATTTGAGTGGTTTTTGAATAAGTGTGATCTATACATATGAACTACATTCAATTTTCAAATGTCATTTAAATTTAGTGTGTGCAAGTTTTTGGGATGAAACAAGGTGGGCCTTGGCACATCACTACTTGTACTAGCAAGGGGTGCAAAGAACCATAATTGTTTCTGTTAAGATTTGAGTTCTAGGAATAGCCAAAGTAGGCTAGTTAGTTAAAATGGCACAAATGATCATTTCCTTATTTTATTCTTTTTGATTTCTTTTTCTTTGGGATTTGTTTGGGAATGATCTAGATGATATTTAATTCACCTTAGAATCATTTTACAATCAATGGATCACTCAAACATGGCAATTCAAAACAACTCCTATTTAAATGCATACACATATGAATGCTTAATCATTTTAAATGGAAAAGTTTTTGTTAACCCTAAATTGGGTAGATTTGATCTTGATTACCTTGGATTAAGTTTTGGGATGTTACACGGCCCGTTACCTAAGCGCCGCTGGCCCAAAAAGTCAAATACGTGGTTTTCCAATTTAGTTGAAATCATATTCTGTCCACTTATTCAAAAATCAATTCAGAGAGTTTTGTAATAATATCTATCCAAGCCCGATGGATTTAAATAAATTGGAGTTAGAGATAATCTATAGCAAAAATAACAAAACAGAGACTTTTGCAACTTCAAACATTTTTCAAAAATCAACCATAATAGCTTTTGAGTTGATTCCAACTCTCAAAAATCACCTTTGATAATACCTATCTGAATATGTAATAATATTTAGGTTTGTATGCAGTGGCATTGGACTAGTACAAAAAGAATGCTATTAGAGTATTTCTAGTCACTTTAAATCATTTAAATGATAATCTTAAACTTTATAAAATCTGACCAACCCTTTAAATCACATTACCATGTATTAGAATATGTGGTGATGACATGTGTCCACATGATCCCATATTTTAATTAGAGAATATTAAATCTTAATTAATTTCAATGAGTAGAAATTACTTTTCTCAAATAAATAAATGAAACTAGTTCTTTAAATCTTGTGATGATTGCGATGATGCTAGATCATCAAGTATGTGCCTTAGTGTGCTAAATAGACTTAGTTAAGTATTGTTTGGTGATTGTGTACCCCGTATTCATTTATAGATGATAGTGCCGACCAAGTCTACGAGGAGGAGTTCTACCCCGAAGAAGATGAAGAGAACTTCAATCACTGCACGATTCAAGGCAAGCTAACACTTGCAAGTTTCTTAACCATGCAAGCTATTATTAGCAAGCTATAACTAAGCAAGTTAACACTTGCCCCCTTTTGATAACTTAAGCAATTGAATTAGGCATGCTTGGTTATACCTTTTGAGTTATACCCATCCCAAGTTTCACTTGCAAGCTTTACTGTTTGCTTTACCAAAGTTCTTTACTCTTAATTAATGCTTTGTGAGATTTTGGAAAGATAGTATAGATAACATAAAGAGTATAAAACTACACCTATACTAGATGTCATTCTATGGCATGAGATTGAGATTTAGCATCCCTCATTAGTGAACACTCTTAACTTAGTGGCTAGTGCTAAGCATAAAACTTGATCACTTTAGATGGGAATACTTGGTGAAATTGATTATAAAAACCTTGGAATGATGAGTCATTCTATTGAGATGTTTTGACATGTGTTGAGAAACACAAATGGATTTGATGATGAAAATGTTGAGGCATGAGCCTTAGCCCTTTATAAAAACTGATGGCTGGGTTCGGATGCGATACCATTCTAATTTTACCGTACAACCACAATACCTGAATTGGGTAAGGCTTAGCCAGAAGTTTATATGCATTAGTATGGGTTCCCTCGTGGAAGAGGTTGGACCTCTTGATGATGTCCACCTATGCAGTGCCTAGGATGGCAGATGGCCATGGCTGGGAGGCCAAGCTCATAGGAGAGGTGTTTATACTAGAGTGTGTAAAGGAAAGGTTATGATTGATTATCCGCATACTAAGTATGATGATTCAGGGTTATCCCTGACGGATGTATCGAATTTTGTGGTGAAAGTGTACCACCTCTATAGAGTGTCAAACTATTCGAATAGCCGCGTCCGCGGTCATGGAAAGTTGGAGTGGCCATATTGTTCCGTCGTCAGATGTTTTCAAAATGACTTGTGAAGTGAACTATGATTTTGACTTGATCACCACATGGTTGTGAATATGAAAACTAGGTTCCCAACTTAAGTGATTTAGAACATTTAAGTTAACTTTCTTTGCTTCTAAACTCAGTTTAGATAAATCTGGCTTTTTGAAATAAACTTAGAGCTTAAGATTCCTGCTAGAACTACCTTACTTGTTAGTGATAGTTTGTGAGTACTTAAAGAGTACTCATGGCTTTGTCCCTGGCTATTCTCGTGGCTAGATTATGAGGAGGACTATCCGGAAGATGGACAACAGGACGGCTACGACAACTAGGATCATCTCCCATCATGAGCATTGCCTGTGACACTGAAGATGGAGCCCGCTACTACGCTTATTATTCCGCTGCTTGATTTGTATTAAGACTGGATCATGAGATCCTTTATTTGTGTAAGACCTTATTATGGTTTATAATGGATGATGTACTGTGATATCCAATCTGTTATGTCTCACAAAAATGGTAATCCTGGGATTGCGATGTATGGCATAACAAGCATCTTGGATTAAAAATCTGGGTGTTGACACTTATTCGCAATGACTTTATCAAAGTCTCTAGAAAACTCGAACATGCCACAACTTCTTGTGGTTTTGTTTCCACGACTCTGGATGATTTCCTAAATTCATGAGTGTTTGCTAATTTTATGACTTACAACTCTAACTTTACATGACAAACTATTCAGAGATTCTATTTAGACCATATGTGTCTAATACATTATGGTTATAATTTTTGGAGTATATCAATACACTTTGATATATCTGATCAACATAATTTGTTAAACGGTTTTCACAAGTCTTTCATGTGCTAAAATTTAACCCAAATGCCATTCTCTTTTGATCAAATCATAGAGACCTTCATTTTCTCATTAGTATTATATCAATTTTATTCCAAAGACATTTGAACGGTTCAAACTGTTTTCAAACTCATGCTTTATCAAGTGAATACTGTTGTTCACCTAATTCTGCAACTATTTCTACAAAATAATAATTTCACTAGATTGATGAATAACATATCACTATGTATAATATTCATCAATTTATACATTTTGTTTTACCAGAACATATTAGTTTTATTCATCCTTTCCTGTAAAGGCTACTATTGTAAATGTCAAGGGATTTCGAACAACCCATGCCTTCATGTTTTCACAAACAAGAATGCTCACAACACTATTATGACTTAAATTATAGAGTTATTCACTATTAAGTTTGGATATCCTTCAGCTTTGGGATTTTATAAATGTATAAGGCATTATCATTAGGACTTATAAGGAGGATAACACATTCATAATCGAACAATGTGATCATAACATAAATCATTCATAGTAATTGAACAACTGTTTTGTTACAAATTTATTATGAATAACCGTCTCGCAAGAAGCAAGACACACTAGTAGGTTCACACTCTCAAATCGATTACAAATCTATTCTAATCTCAAATAATCCAGATGATAAATGTAGAAGGAGAAATGTCATCAGCCATCAACATCTTGTATGCCATCAACACGCCTTGTCTCCTCGTCTTCTCCACACAACACCCATGAAGATGGTCATGTTTTCATAAAACAAGAACAAGTATTAGTATACTTGGTAAAACTACAATTGTGTTATGTGACAAACACATTTATAAGTTGTATATCACATATACCTGCTCAATCGATGATTTCCCCAGCTATGGGTTCTACCTTCACAATTCTCAACTATTGTAGGAATCTATGAAAGGTGAACTATTCCTCTTTCATAATATATCCTTTGATGACATCCTCGTAGCTGGGGGGAAGTGAACACAACACCCCATCTATCGCGATCTTGTCATCCATCCAGTAGTCCGCATCAAATGCGAGCAACTCATGCAAGTTAGACATAATCTCCAAGTGATTATCTAGACACGTGTTTCCTTCCATCTTTTATGAAAGTAACTTGTCAAGGAGCCCAAACTTCATAAGCCCGACCTATCCTTTGAACATCACCTTCAACTCGACCATTATCTCATACAATTGAGTGTGCATGAATAACACATGCAATTCAGGCGCTAGGCTGAACTGAATAGCACTGCTGGCACAGATGTACATGCCACGGTGATCGTGGAATTCATCATGGTCCTCTTGACTTGCACCAGTTTTGGGAGGATCTCCTAGTAGGTCTTGTATATTATAGATTGAACCATTGTCCATGAGGCCATCCTTTAAGCATTGATACTAGTCTATGAAGTTCGACCCGTATACTCTAAGCAACTCATCACGGAATAGAGATCTCGGGTTGAATGGCAGAATCCTATTTGCCATGATCTACAAGAACATTTGCAAAAACATAAGACTAAGTTCATAATTATGGGTTATAGTTTTATAATCAAAACATCACAAGAACTCCCACTACAATCATCATCCCTAAAATGATTCTAGCAATCACACAATCCCTTTACACCACATCATCAACGATCATCACAGCCTTTGATGTAGCTTCTAGAGTGGACTATATTCGTCGATCAAATCATTCATGTGACTCATGCTGGATCTTTCGATCAACTGTGTTCCGAGGCCATGGTTGTACATGATAGGCTCACCAATTCAACCATAGTGTATTTGCAGTGCGTACATGCCTTGTACCCACCGTATGCGAGCGCAGAGATGTCTAGCACCCAATTGTCATGGCCTGCTTCATAACTACAAACTTTCTTGGTGGTGCGCACTAATGGGAGAACACTAAATTTGGTATTATTTAGGGATTATCCTATTATATTACCATCGTGTATCTAATACAACCAAGCAAAACAAGATGCACAAAATAACATCACATGCAATTGCATAACTGTGAGATGACATGGTACTTCATGTTGTGTGACATGATCACCATCATACGCCACCAGTATGACTCCATTTGTGTGGCGCTACTAGATGATCGTTCTACATGAAGTTTTATGACCACATCATATTTCAAGCCCCTCCCCGCAACATAAAGATTCTACTTTATTAATTATAGATTTTACATGGCTGTTAGGGCTACCAAGATAGAACCGTTCGTACCTATGAATATCAACCATAATATTGATATGGTAGTTATCTTATTACTTCCCTCTCGGGGCTTTTCGTTGTAAATTCCATATTAACTATCGTGAGAGAGACAGACACCCGCTGGACACTCATATGGTACAAGCCATATGTTGAGCATGAAACTAGTCTCATGTAAGATTATTCCTAAGGTCGGTCGGGGCTGCTTCATCTCACAATACCACAATATGAACAAGTACACGTGGGAAGGTGAAAACTATGCGATCAATGCCCCACAATCAACATGTGGTATATCCATAGCATAAATATGCATAGATCGACTCTAATACCACTGAAGGGTATTCACAATAGAATTTTTTTACGGTAGAACTACCCAAATGCCCGGATCTATCTATGAGTTAATGCAGTAACAAAAATAGAGATTCAGTGACATAACCTTGTAGACCGAACACAGTTAACATCCCACGAGGAACATGGTTGAAGTAGTCAAACACGTAGCTGACATCGAGGACGCGAAGCGCCTTGCTCGTCTCCTCCTAGTACTTGCACGACAGCCCAGCGCCACAAGTGGCAGCACTATCCGAGTACTCACACACATATGGTGTCTGACGATGCGATGACCCAACATACCACTGCATGATGTAGTACACTATAGCCGTTGACATAACACCAATGAAACACTATTCACTAGTATTACATACCTCGGAGTGGTACAACAGAAACACAACAGGTCCAAGACATGACTATAGATTACAACTCGACTATTTAAAAAAGATCCAGAGAACACTCTAGGTTAAAGATGAAGAAAGAAACTTCTTACAAAGAAGAACCATAAATAACAACTCGGAACTATCTTGAGTAAGACTAGCATCTAAACCATCTGGCTTGCAATTGTTGCTACTACAATGCTCTACAGAAGTAGGTTCTAAGACTAGATATTGTACTACTATCTAATCAGGAACTTTGTCTTCACTTTACTTGATGTATATCTTGACTCCATTGACTACATTTAAGAACTTGGTCTTTCGATGTCGATTCCTTGAGCATAGATTGGTGTTGATGTTGTCTTCATTGGCTTTAGAATCTAGCAAGGGTTAAGAAGGTATGGGTGAGTACGAGCGTACTCAGCAAGTTCACTAAAAAGGAGTGTTTAATGCACTAACTACATCCATAGACCATAGCTCGTAGGCAATGCAGGTTTTTGTAAACATTTCTTCAAAGGTTGCTTTTATTCTGAAAAGCTATGTCCATCAGCCTTCAAATGTTTACCATAACTTTCGTGGAGTTCCTTTCCTACCGCGTTTGTAACTCCTTTCTAAAACAGGGAATAACATGTCACACTTTTATACACTCTGCAGAGGTGCGTTACTTTACCCATAAGAGATCAAATCGTTGTTGCACAACCGAGCGATATTTGCCGTCCACACTTCCTTTGGTGTGGGGCCTAGTAGATGATCCAAGCCAATCACTGCCCTCTCTGTGATCCCGCATGCCCCTTTGGTGTATGCCATGCCGACATATTGAATTATGGCAATGGTTAGTACAGACCATTATAGATGCCAGAACTACTATGGGACATGGAGGGATCCCACCCATATGCTGCATATCCTCTATGAATTACATACTCATGCTACGAGGATAATAGCCACGGCCTGCGCATCTAGATTCATGTGGAAGGAAGAAGATACAACTGACCTTCCCGTCCTATTCTAGATCTTATGGTTAACGTGTAATATACAACGCTAAAGTCACTGGCGACATTGGTTGTTAAGTCCTAGATATTGTGTTCCTTTACTAGTGGAACTGTAATAGTAGGTTATTACCATTTGATCAATAACCTATAATCATATTATTATGCAAATAGTGTTTTCTGACCTTTTTGAAATGCAGGTGATGACAACATTTGAGTTACAAGTATTTGATAGAAAATAACTAAAGAACATGAGAAAGTGTGAACTTTCCTATTGTGATTGCAAGATTATGCACTCACGGTCTTCAAGACGATAGAAGATCCAACATCTGAAATCAGCATCATTGGTCCGATAAGGACTAATGTTTAAAGAAGCAAGATGCAATTATGCATAAGTAATGTAATGCAATTTAGTAAACTCGAATCCCCGGAATAAACATTGATGATCTAGGGTTTGAGAACTGGGAATGGTTCTTTTGGAATGTGTTGTCCTTTTATATTTGTTTCACACATGTGATTATTATTAAGGCTTGTGAGTGTGTGTGAAATAGCATGTAAATACAATAAGCATCATACAACAAGAAAGCAATCACATGTGGAATAGTATCATGGCACAAAGATGATTAACTATCTAGAGCCTTTATATTAATGCTTTAGGAATTACTTTTATTATATCTTAAAAGAATAACTTTTGAGGAAAAGATTACTTTACAAGGGAAAAGCATTTCAATTTGAGGTTACACTTTTATGGTTTTTATTAACTATCACTATCAAAGAGGAAATCATTATTGAATTTGAACAATTACAATACTTGTAGTGTAAACTTATGTGTTTTGAATATGGTATCATATTATATGTGGTTCACTTCTTGATGTTTCATAAAGGTGGAATAAAGGTACTATTTCCTTTATTGGAGTGGTGTTTTCTTAGTATTATAAGTGAATGGAATCACTTACCTATTTTAGAATTAAAATTATTAGATCTTTAAGCTTTTATTTGCTTCAAAAATTTGTAATTATTTTGGTATATTATATATATACTTTTAGGATTTTTAAATAATAATATATGATTTTTTATAAGTTTTCTTATTTTATAACTAATAAATATGTGGTTAAGTGGCACAAAAATGTATGAATAAAGTTTATAATTGTATATTTTGTTTTTCTAAGAATTTTGATATATTATATTTATTTTTCTAAAATTTAAATAATAAAATTTGCCCTTTTAAGATTTATACTAAATAGAATATTTGTTAAATAGTAATAATTATTTTATTTAAGTTAGAAAACAAAATATGATAATAGATTTAAATTATAGATCTTATTTTATAAAGATTTTTATATATAATATATATTTTTCTGAATTATAAAACAAAAGATATTGAATTTATAATGTTTAAACAATTTCTTTAAATTTTATTTAATAAGAAATACTTTTTACACCGTGACCTAACCTAGACTAAGTAACAGACATGTGGGGTCTGGGCCATGTCATATGCCACGCGTGTAGAAGACCAGCCAACCAGCTGATTGGGTGCGAGGTGATGTGAGCGTGGCGTCAATATGACGTCACCTCACCAGCGAGGATTAGACGGCAAGCGGCGACGGCAATTTGGTGCGAGCTTCAAGAGTGGCTAGGCTTGCTAGAACGAGCATGACGTGGGGAACCTAGAGCTGGCGGTGCCGCCTTGATTTGGTCAATAGAACCTCATCGGCAACGAGCTTCCGCTGCGGTGTTTGCAGTTTCTCACGGCGGCGATGATTCAACAAGCAAAGAAGATGTTGAAGGGATGCCTGAGCATCAGTGTCTCACCACGAAGCTCATTGAAGGGTTGGCAAAGCGAGGCATGACTGAACTTCGGGAGGAAAAAGGTGTGGCCATTGATTTGAAGCAAACGACTTTGATTCCTTCCTCTAGATGAACGAGGACACCGATGCGGTCATGGGTGTGTCCTCGACTGGGCAAGGGGAGATTGAAATCGACAGGCTCTGATGAGACCTAGAACTAGGGTCTCGGGTTCCTGCACAGGTGAGAGAGAGAGCGGGCGAGGGAGAAGGAACTAAGGATGAGGATGGGCAGGAGCATCGTGGTGGCGTTCTTATCCCCTCCCTGGCGACGACGACGTGCATCAGTGGCGATCGCAGCCTGCTGATGCTGGCGAATGGCATGAAACACAAACACACAAGTGTCTGTGTGCGTGAGGATGACGATGATGACACTTTTGTAGAAAACCTCCTAAGTTTTCTAGGAATTAACCTGTGGTCCTTCTTGTTGTCCCACCCATCAGTCAGAGAGAGAGGTGATTCGGGCTGCACTAACTCGGCTGAGATGGGCTATGGCGAAGCTTGCGGAAAGTTGCCACTACTCCTCGCGAGCGACGGTTAGGCGAGGAGGAAATGGGCTATGGGATGAACTCTGTTGTTTTCCTTTTCTTTTTCTATTTTTGTTTTCTGTTTTTACAAAACCATTTCAAATATGAATTTCTTCAAGGATTTAAATATCTAGAGAATTTGTGGAACAATGAATAACTGCAGGTATCTTTGAAACTAAGTGTTTCTTATATTTTTCATTATTTTCAAACATGCAACTATTAGGAAAATATTTTATTACTTGTAACAATTATCCCTTAAGGATTTAATGCTTGTTTATTAAAAAAAATTCTTGTAAAAATGATTTTGTTTCCACCATGACAATTTTAATGGTAAAGATTTAAGATGGTTAATGATATACATAGAAGACATTGTTACTTAGCATCACATAACAATCATTATATATGGTGGTTTAATTTTCTAAGGTTCTCAATATTTGGTGATTTCTCCTATTCAAAACCTACTTGATTTTAGTGTTAAAAATTACCATAGATCAATTTTGGTTAAGTCATTATGCATGAATAACAATCATTAATGGAGAAATGAAGATATTAATTTATAAGTAGTTACCATGCGTTTTGAGAAGATTTAATAGACTCATATTCTATTATGGATATGGATGAACATTAAGAGTTAAAACATATTTCCTTCATGTTTTGTGACCATGAATAATATCTCAACTTAGAGTGAGCTATTGAAATTGCTTTCCTAATGTGATCTTGATGGTTCTATTCTTCTAAGTTTCTAATAGTATTTAAGATAATAAGGTGGACAAGGCTTTCATCAATGCAATACTAAACTTGTATTCTACTTATCTCTTAGAATTTCCATTTGTCTAAGAGATGTTACTCAATGACTGCCCAGAAATAGGAAATGGCTACTCTTCCAACTTAATTCTAGTGTTTTCGACAAAGAGGTAAGCATGGGACTTGTCATGGCTTGATATGATCTTAATTTAAAGATTCTATGGAACTCATATATTTATGCTTCATTCATCTTGGCTTTAGCTAAGGAATTCCTTTCCTAAATATACTCTATATAGATATCTCATTTTATTCACTAAGATCTCCTCTGCCTAAATGACTAGTCATCTGACTCCATATCCATCATCATATGATTACATGGTCATGTCACTTCAACAATACTCATTCTCCATTCTTACTCTAATATATAATTGTTGGGTCCACAACATAGAAAACAAAAAATTTCCTACAGTGTGAACTACACGCCAAGATCTATCTACTAGGTACAAAGCAACGGGTGGACATACATCCAACGAGAACTTACCCTCGTAGACAATGAGCTTTGTTAACGAGTAAGAACTCTTGGTTGATGTAGTCGTACACTTGCCGATCTCAAGATCGTGAGGAAATCCGAGCGCCGCAACTCAGCAGCGCATCCGCACTCACACACACGTTCAAGCCACCGGACAACCTCCACCTCCTCTCCAAATGATCCAGCGGAAGCAAAGAACCTTCCGCATTTAAATGCCACTGGAACATGTATCTCGCTAATCCGAGACCATGGGGAATAATTCTAGAGGGGAGAGAGATCCTTCACAAGGAGGTGTGAGGATGAAGGAGGAATGGGTGGCCTTTTATAGGAGGAGGGGTGCCCTCTCTCCATGGTCGCGCATGGGGGTGACCCCTCACCTCCCCCATTCATGTGGTGGTAACCCCTCCACATTAAAATGCCTCTTCACATTCCCTTTTAAAGTCTCCACTTTAAATGCATTAAATTTCTCCAAATTTAATGCTCTCCCATTTAATAAAACTCTTTTTATTAAATTTATTCAGAATTTTGTTAATTACTTTAATTAACAAACATTCACATATAGCCCCTTGCAATATTTCAATATCACATGCAGAACCACCTTCTGCAATTTCACCCGAAACATTTTCCGGTTTCTATTGAAACAATTCCTACGCTTTGCAATTCTTTCGTCTAAAACATATGTGCTCCAAAATGGTGTCCGGTAACTCTTAAGTGTGCCACCCTACGGTTCGCGAATAATGCAGACATGATCGAGACCCTTCTCCGATCAATAATCGATGGCGGGACTCGAGATCCGCATCGACTCCTACACATTCAACGATGACTCCTGTGATCGTGAGAACCTTTAACGCTTGTAACTAAATCCCTTTGTCTCTCGATATATTACATGTCCGAGATTCGATCATCGGTATCTCCATACCTAGTTTGATCTCATTACCGACATGCACTCTTTTCTTGTTCCCGTGATATAACATTCTAGTGATCACATCACTTGCTTGCAAGCTATCCTAATGTGATATCACCGAGAGGGCCTAGAGTATATCTATCCGCTATCCGATTGACAAATTCCACTCTTGATCCATGAGCCTCAACATAACACCTTCGTAGCACTGAACCCATCTTTATAGTCACCCTGTTACGGTGTGACGTTTGATGTTATCAAGATACTTTTCCGGTGTTAGCAATTAACATGATCTCATGGTCTAAGGATAAAGATTACTTCGTATGATGTTATAGCAATATAAACATAATGACTTGATTGTAATGCTATACTTCGGATGAATGTTCATCACATCATTCCAATGGTGTGACCTTGTTATTAACAACATCCAATGTCCATGATCAGGAAACCTTGATCATCCTGTTAATCAACAAGCTAGTCTATAAGAGAGGCATGACTAGGAACCATTTTTGTTTATTAAACACACATGTATTGATGTTTCCGAATCAATACATTTCTAGCATGTAAAATAAACATCTATCATATATAAGGAATATATAATAACAACTTTATTATTGCCTCTCAGGGCATATTTCCTTCAGTCTCCCACTTGCACTAGAGACAATAATCTAGTTCACATAGTGATAAATCTAACACCCATGGAGTTCTGGTGTTGATCATGTTTTGCCCTAGGGAGAACTTTAGTCAACGGATCTGCTACATTTAGGTCCGTGTGTACTTTACAAATCTTTATATCTCCATCCTTGACATGCTCACGAATGGAGTGAAACCGGCGCTTAATATGTTTGGAATTTTAGAGACCTTGGTTCCTTTGCGTTGGCTGTGGCTCCATTGTTGTCACAATAGATCACCATCGGGTCCAACACACTGGGAACCACACCCAGTTCTGTAATGAACTCTTTCATCCAAACTGTTTCCTCGCCACTCAAGCAAAGAACATATTCCGCCTCCGTTGTTAATCCAGCCACCACAGTTGTTCGGAACTCCTCCAACTAACTGTTGCTCCGTTCAAGAGAAATACATATCCGTATTGAGACTTAGAGTCATCCGGATCGGTGTCAAAGCTAGCATCGACATAACACTTAGCGACTAGCTCTTCTTCACCTCCGTATGAGAAACATATCCTTAGTTCTTCTCAAGTACTTGAGGATGTTCTTTACCGCTATCCAGTTGTTCAACCTAGATCAGATTGGTACCTACTAGTCAAACTAATAGCATGTGCCACATCCGTCTTGTACATAGCATGGCATACATAATAGAGCCTATGGCGAGGCATAGGGATCTTATCCATCATCTCTTTCTTCCGTATCAGACTTTGAGTCTTACTCAATGTCTTGCCTTGCAACATAGGTAAGAACCCCTTCTTACTTCCGTTCATATTAAACTTCTTTAATATCTTATCAAGGTATGTACTCCATGATAGCCCAATTAGGCGCCTTGATCTATCTCTATAGATTTTAATGCCTAATATATATGACGCTTCACCAAGGTCTTTCATCG
Source organism: Avena insularis (assembly GCA_023614405.1). NCBI lineage: Eukaryota > Viridiplantae > Streptophyta > Magnoliopsida > Poales > Poaceae > Avena > Avena insularis. The sequence continues at coordinate 196,181,739 of CM042686.1, read as the reverse complement.
AAAATTTGCTGTTTAGATAACTTTTAACACTATTTAAAAGATCTATATAATTTCCAATCAATAATATGTCATCCACATATAATATCAGAAATGCCACATTGCTCCCACTCACTTTCTTCTAAATACAAGCCTCTCCATAAGTTTGGACAAATCCAAACTCTTTGATCACCTCATCAAAGCAGAGATTCCAACTTCGTGATGCTTGCTTCAGTCCATAGATGGATCGCTGAAGTTTGCACACCTTATTAGCATCCTTAGGATCGACAAAACCCTTAGGTTGTATCATATACAACTCTTCTTCAATATTACCATTGAGGAACGCAGTTTTGACATCCATCTGCCATATTTCATAATCGAAATATGCAGCAATTTCTAACATAATCCTAACCAATTTAAGCATCGCCACGGGAGAGAATGTCTCATCGTAGTCAACTCCTTGAATTTGTCGAAACCCCTTTGCGACAAGTCGAGCCTTATAGATGGTCACATTACCATCAGCATTAGTTTTCCTTTTGAAAATCCATTTATTCTCAATGGCCTTTCGGTTGTGAGGTAAGTCCACCAAGTTCCAAACTTGGTTCTCGTACATGGATTCCATCTCGGATTTCATGGCTTCTAGCCATTTGTTGGAATCCGGGCTCATCATCGCTTCTTCATACGTCGCAGGGTCATCCATTTCATCAACCATGAAATTCACAACAGGATTGCCGTACAGTTCAGGAGCTGCACGTGTCCTGCTTGACCTGCGAGGTTTGGTAGTGTCCTCTTTTGGAGTTTCATGATCATTATCATTAGTTGTCTCTTCATCAGGTGAAGTCAACTCCAAAACAACTTCCGGTGCTGCGCCACTCGCCATTCCATGAAGATAAGGTTCAATAACCTCTTCGAGTTCTACCTTCCGACTACTCACACCTTTCGCGAGAAACTCCTTCTCAAGAAAGGATCCATTCTTGGAAACAAAAACCTTACCCTCGGATCTATGATAGAAGGTATACCCAATTGTTTCCTTAGGGTATCCTATGAAGACGCATTTTTCCGCTTTGGGTTCGAGTTTATCCAGTTGAAGTTTCTTCACATAAACATTGCATCCCCAAACCTTAAGAAATGATAGCTTAGGTTTGTTTCCAAACCATAATTCATACGGTGTCGTTTCAACGGATTTAAATGGTGCCCGATTTAAAGTGAATGCAGGTGTTTCCAGTGCATAACCCCAAAATGACAGTGGTAAGTCAGTCAGAGACATCATAGATTGAACCATATCCAATAAGGTACGATTACGACGTTCCGACACACCATTACGTTGTGGTGTTCTGGCAGGCGTGAGTTGTGAAACTAATCCACACTCTTTCATGTGTGTGCTAAACTCGTAACTTAGATACTCTCCTCCACGGTCAGACCGTAGAAACTTGATCTTTCTATTACGATGATTTTCCACTTCATTTTGAAATTCCTTGAACTTTTCAAAAGTTTCAGACTTGTGTTTCATCAAATAGATATACCCATATCTACTCAAATCATCCGTGAAAGTAACAAAATAACGATATCCACCTCGCGTCGACACACTCATTGGTCCACACACATCAGTATGTATGATCTCCAACAGATTTGTCGCCCGTTCCATTGAACCGGAAAACGGCGTTCTAGTCATCTTGCCCATAAGGCATGGCTCACATGTATCAAATGATTCAAAATCAAGTGATTCCAAAAGTCCATCAAAATGGAGTTTCTTCATGCGTTTAACACCAATATGACCTAGACGGCAGTGCCACATATATGTAGACATATCATCATCAAGTTTAATCTTTTTAGCATTAACATTATGAATGTGCGTAATATTACTATCGAGATCCAATAGAAATAAACCATTCAACATAGGTGCATGACCATAAAAGATATCATTCTTATAAACCGAACAACCATTGTTCTCAGATTTAAAGGAATGACCACTTTGCATCAAACACGATCCAGATACAATGTTCATTCTCAGTGCAGGCACCAAATAACAATTATTTAGGTTTATAACTAATCCCGATGGCAAATGGAGAGGTAGCGTCCCGACGGCGATCACATCAACTCTTGATCCATTGCCGACTCCCATCCTGACCTCATCCCTTGCTAGTTGTCGCTTGTTCCGTAGCCCCTGAACCGAGTTACATATATTAGCAACCGATCCGATATCAAATACCCAGGTGCTACTGTGAGTACTAGTAAAGTACACATCAATAACATGTATATCACATATACCTTTGTTTGCCTTGCTGGACTTCTTGTCTGCCAAATACTTGGGGCGCTTATGCCTAATGGCTACCCCTTGCAATAGTAGCACTCGGTGTCGACTTAGGGCCATCCGGTTTTCTTTTCAAAGTGGCAATAGACTTGCCACCCTTCTTTCCCTTGTGCTTGCCTTTCTTGTCCTTCTTGAAACCGGTGGTCCTATTGATCATCAACACTTGATGTTCTTTCCTAATCTCCACTTCTGCAGTCTTAAGCATTGATAGAAGCTCGGGACGAGACTTCTTCATGCCCTGCATATTATAGTTCATCACGAAGCTCTTGTAGCTAGGTGGTAGATATTGGAGAACACGATGTATGCCTAAGTCAATGGGAATCATTATTCCCAAGGACACAAGCTTATCGGTGTACCCAGACATTTTGAGTACATGCTCACTAACGGAGCTATTTTCCTCCATCATGCAGCTAAAGAACTTTTCTGTAGCATTATAACTCTCACGAGATGGGTATCAAAAGTCATTTTCAATTCTCCCATGGTACCAAAGGCATTGCCATTTTCAAACGCTCAAGTTCGGCTCTAGCCCATACAAGATGTCAATGAACTAAGTTGTGGTCCTCCTGACGAGTCACATAGACATTCTTTTCCTCGTCAGGGGCATCAGGACCTGGTGGGGGGCCTAGCGGCGCATCTAGCACATATTGCTTTTGTGCAGCAGTGAGGAGAATCCTAAAATTCATAGCCCAGTTGGTGAAGTTGCTACCATTCGCAGCAAGTTTCTCTTTCTCCATGAACAGATTGAAATTAAAAGCAGGTGTTGCCATCTACAACAGAATTTGTAAAGTTTATTTAGACTAAGTTTATGATAGATTGAGTTCAACTAATCCAAATTACTAATGAACTCCCACTCAAAAACGACACCCCTCGTGTCCTTTTGGTGATTACATGAACCAAATCCACTATAGCAAGTCTGATCATCACGTGAGTTGATATAGCTTCAAAGGCGAGCATCTATATGGGCATCATATCAACCATATGACTCATGTTAACCTTTCGGTCCGTGTTCCGAGGCCATGTCTGTACATGCTAGGCTCGCCAAGTAAGAACCTTAGTATTCGCGTGTGTAAAACTGTCTTACACCCGTTCCTATGAAAGCGTAGATTCGAGTACACCCGATCATCACGTGATGTCTCGAAACACGATCCATAGAACGGTGCATACTCAAGGAAGAACACATTTTTATCTTGATATCTAAAAGAGGGATCATCTTATAATGCTATCAAATGCGCCAAACTAGCAGTATAAGATGCTAACATCTAATGTGTAAAGTGAGATGATATGGTCCATGCATTTGATCTCTATCACTTGCATCATGGTATGATCTCTATCATTCCTTTGTGTGTAAGGCCAAGGTCTATGGAACTTACACGTTGAGTGTGTTGTAAGAGTATCCACCATACATCTACTTACAACAATACCATATCAACACACTAGCCCAGCAACGATCTAAACTAGACGCCTCTAATTTATCAATTGCAAGTTTTACGTGTCTTAGGGCTTTCGGAGATAGAACCGTTCTTACCTACGAACATGAACCACAACGAGGATAACTAAGTTATTAGCAACTCGTTGTAAATCAGATATTGACTATAGTAAGAGAGACAAACACCCGCCAGCCACTTATGCAAAACAAGTTGCATGTCAGTCGTGGAACCGGTCTCATGTACGATGACATGTAAGGTTGGTCCGGGCCGCTTCATCCCACTATGCCACCAATATCCAAAATACATAGAAGATGCAATAACATGATCATCATTGTCCACATATCAACCATATGTGTACTACCCGTGCTAAGAACCTACGCATAGATCAGGCTCTGATACCACTGTTGGGTCCGCAACATAGAAAACAAAAAATTTCCTACTGTGTGAACTACACGCCAAGATCTATATACTAGGTACAAAGCAACGGGTGGACATACATCCAACGAGAACTTACCCTCATAGACAACAAGCTTTGTTAACGAGTAGGAACTCGTGGTTGATGTAGTCGTACACTTGCCGATCTCAAGATCGTGAGGAAGTCCGAGCGCTGCAACTCAGCAGCGCATTCGCACTCGCACACACGTTCAAGCCACCGGACAACCTCCACCTCCTCGCTCCAGCGATCCAGCGGAAGCAGCAACTCCTTCCGCATTTAAATGCCACTGGAACATGTATCTCGCTAATCCGAGACCATGCGGGAATAATTCTAGAGGGGAGAGAGATCCTTCACAAGGAGGTGTGAGGATGAAGGAGGAATGGGTGGTTTTTATAGGAGGAGGGGTGCCCCTCTCCATGGTCAAGCATGGGAGGGTGACCCCTCACCTCCCCCATTCATGTGGTGGTAACCCCTCCACATTAAAATTCCTCTTCACATTCCCTTTTAAAGTCTCCACTTTAAATGCACTAAATTTCTCCAAATTTAATGCCCTCTCATTTAATAAAACTCTTTTTATTAAATTTATTCAGAATTTTGTTAATTACTTTAATTAACAAACATTAACATATAGCCCCTTGCAATATTTCAATATCACATGCAGAACCACCTTCTGCAATTTCACCTGAAACAATTTCCGGTTTCTATTGAAACAATTCCTGTGCTTTGCAATTCTTTCGTCTGAAACATATGTGCTCCAAAATGGTGTCCGGTAACTCTTAATTGTGCCACCCTACGGTTCGTGAATAATGCAGACATGATCGAGACCCTTCTCCGATCAATAATCAGCAACGGGACCTGGAGATCCGTACTGACTCCTACACATTCAACGATGACTCATGTGATCGTGAGAACCTTTAACGCTTGTAACTAAATCCCTTTGTCTCTCGATATATTACATGTCCGAGATTCGATCATCGGTATCTCCATAATTAGTTTGATCTCGTTATCGACATGCACTCTTTTCTCGTTCCCGTGATATAACATTCTAGTGATCACATCACTTGCTTGCAAGCTATCCTAATGTGATATCACCGAGAGGGCCCAGAGTATATCTATCCATCATCTGGATTGAAAAATTCCACTCTTGATCCATGAGCCTCAACATAACACCTTCGTAGTACTGAACCCATCTTTATAGTCACCCTGTTACCGTGTGATGTTTGATGTTATCAAGATACTCTTCCGGTGTTAGCAATTAACATGATCTCATGGTCTAAGGATAAAGATTACTTCGTATGATGTTATAGCAATATAAACATAATGACTTGATCATAATGCTATACTTCGGATGAATGTTCATCACATCATTCCACCAATGGTTTGACCTTGTTATTAACAACATCCAATGTCCATGATCAGGAAACCTTGATCATCCTGTTAATCAACAAGCTAGTCTATAAGAGAGGCATGACTAGGAACACTTTTTGTATTGATGTTTCCGAATCAATACATTTCTAGCATGTAAAATAAACATCTATCATATATAAGGAATATATAATAACAACTTTATTATTGCCTCTCAGGGCATATTTCCTTCAATAATTTCCTTTTCTAAACTACCCTTGATGAATCCATCATTATAACTATTTCTAACTCCATACATTAACTCCTTTTATATTCACCTTGCATCTACTTCCAAGGATTACAAGATTACAATCCTCACTATATCACATGTGATATTAATCCTCTAGAATAGGTATGGTAGTATTCCCCATAATACAAGATTACTCTTGTATTAGCTTGGTTAAGCTACCATGACTTCCACTACTCCATTCCACTTAGGTTCTAAACTTCATCATACCCTAGCTTGACTACTCATGATCAAGCTAGATGATTCAGCTTACTAGGGGTTTGCCTAATTTGGTGTACTCACAAAACTTCTTCATCATCTAGTCATCTATTCTCAAGTAACTTGGGAATCATGACCACCATCCTTTGATCATAGTAAGCTTATGCTTCTAATTGTCTGATCAAGATTTATCATCAACTAAGTAGTAGACTTGGACTAGTCTCTTTATAGAGTTTATCTTATTAAGGAGGCTTACTCCATATTTGTATCTACTTGGATTAACAAGATTATTATTTGATATTCTATCATTTCTACATATCTCATAAGTTCATAAGTACTAATTTCACTCTTAGGTTTAGATACTTCTTCTAGTTAACTCAAGAGTGAGTTAACTCCTCCAACATCAAATGGTTTGATCACCACTAAGGATCACATTCCATTGATGATGGAACACTCTACCATAACTAGTTCCGCCTACTTAATAACCTACTTTAAGACTTTGGAAGGTCAATATAATAAGTCAAAGCTAGAGATTAATAAGTGTTAGGTCAAGGATTGATCACTCAATATTTATGATCAATTGACACTAGGACTTGGTTAAATAAGAATGTCATATATTAGTGTGATAATAATGACATGTGATGAATGATCTTGGCTTAACTTGCCTTTCTACTCTATTTGTGACAAAGGTTAATGCTTGGGAACTACCATGATGCTCATGGTATAAATAACTATGGTAAGCATGTATACCAAGGTGTAGTTATTGATTTTCTTTACTTAAGTTATATACTTAACTTGGTTTTAGGGTTTGTTGTAGATAATAACTTGATATAATCTTTAGAAGATTAAGTACTCATCCTTGAGTAATGTGTTGTGGTTTAGGTTTATCACATTTGAGCTACCCTTAGATCAAATTATATTACCCAAAGATAAGGGTTTAGCAAAGGTCATATTGAACTTATCGCGGTCGATTTGATGATCTACTTCAGTTCGACTAGGTTAAGTGACGAGAGTTTAACTCGTCAATGCCCATTGTTATGGACTTGGGTTTTGGAGAAGGAGGGAGCGCTGGAGGCATCAATCAGTTAGCAAACAAGCACACAGGGATGCTAGGTTTACCCAGGTTTAGGCCTCGTAGAGGTCTCTACTCCTGCTTGTCTGCTCTTGGAATTATCGAGGGAGTCGAAAGTTACACGGGGTGCGTAGATACAATCTGGCAAGATTGTGGAAACTAGGGTTGTGTTCGTCCTTCTCGCCGCCCCCTCCTAGCCTTTATATAGATATGATAGGTCTTAGGTAGCAGGTCGAGTCGGTTATAAATTAGGGTTTGTCCCTTTAAACTTTCTATCTTAAGCTTCATCTTGTGCTACAAGCAATCGGAGACTCCGTGAGTCACCAGAATTCTGTATTGGGCCTTGGCAACACCGTCAGCTTCTGTCGTATCTAGACCGTATATGCCAAACCCGGGCCTGTAGGGTATGCCCATGTCATTAAGAGAAGCTTCAATCACTTTGACAAGTTTTATTTAAAAGCACGAAAATTATCCAGATTTTCTATGCATGAATACAATGTTGGGATGTTAAAAGCTCTCCCCCTTAAAATAAACTTCGTCCCCGAAGTTTATACTCTCTTATGTTTCGGAATGAGGTATTGACTTGCATTGATCACGACATTTCTCAACTCCATTGTGGTCACAAATGGGGATAATTATAGTATCCAATGTCCAGACCTTTTCCTTGAATCCTCTTCATTCTTGATAGTATCCAATTGTCATTTCCAATTTATCGTAGAACACCTTTTACTATATTCCCTTGGGTTATGTCCTTACAGTCCTACATAGGATTGGTTTTGGATACATCTAGTCCATTCCAATCAGGTTTTCTTAATACTCTACACTGGTATATTTTGGGATACCCTCTTCCCTCTTAAGGGCAACTTAAGAGTTGTTTCCTTTAGAACTAGTACATTTGGGTTAATTTATTTTATCTCCTATGATCTATACTCAGACATACTTCCGAATGTATTTTCAATATGATGACTTCTTATAACCTTATGAGAATAAGGCTTAACTTCATCATAGTCTAGTAAATCTTCTCCAGCTACTCAAAGAGTCAGACAACAACACTTCTACTTTAATATTTACTCTCCCCCTTGGGGTTTCCTATTGGCCTTTAAACTACACGTATAACCATCATCAACTCTATAGTTAGGATATTGGTCTCTGTCCAGCTTATACTTTACGTCTATAAGGTCTCACGAAAGAATTTGTGGTATACCCACACATTTGTGGATCTCTGAAATGAATCTTCCAACATTACTTGTCTTACTTTTAACTTTCTAGACATTTTTTCTCTCATTGATAAACCTGATTTCACGAAACATCTCTAAAGATGGTCACTTTAATTTCATACCCATTTATGTCTTTCTTAACTTAGGACAAGTTTTATACTCTTTAAATCATACAAAGATGACCTGACCACTACGATACCAGCTACGGATCCTCCTAGGTGTATGGCTTATGGATTATTTTATAGATTTTTGACTTACTACTGGTATTCTCTCTGAATTGTCAGATCTTGAATACCACATTTTGTTCCAAAACTTCTTCTTTGCACCATTCCATGATACTTACATGACCTAGTTATCACTACTTCACCAGATCCTTAGCAACATAACCTACTTTGAGTGAATCTAAGTTCATCACTTTGTGTTTATCCATACCTTTTCTGCACTAATATTCCTTCTTATTGCTGACTAATAATGAATTGGGTTTGATCCATCCTTCAAAATAGTGTTGATACTCCTTATATTTGGCTTCCCTCATCATGCAATTCTTCATCTTGGCATCTAGAACTCGTTACTCCCTTACACGAATTCCCTTTTCTATCTAGGTTTAGAACATCAAGTAATAACTTGATAATGCAACATGCATTTGCACACCAAGTCGAACTTCATGTATAGATCTAGTCGCTCAAGAAGATCGAAGAAAAACCAGGAAATCCAAATGTGATGCATATAACGCACATTGTTCTAAGCCTGAAATATAGTATTTGAGTAAAACACCTATATAATTCAGGTTTAGTGTGTAGTATATGACACCTCCTAGTTTAGGTTTACATCGTGATACTTAGAACTTAGGGTTCAAACTATACCGTGTCTCACTAATTACCCAAATCTCAATTGCAATTGGATAATTTTGAGCAAAGTGGTCTCAATTTGGTTTTGATTGACTTCTTACCTCTCTTTTGGGACTACTATTGCATTTTGTCGTAAACTATCCTCACATAATCTATCTAACGGCTAACAAGATCCTATTTAATTCCTAAAACTATAACTTCTTGGACATTTATGACCTTTACTTCTATCATGGTCCTACACTGTTCTTTACTCACTTCTACTTTAAGATTATTTACTTTTTACTTGACCTACCTACACACTTGTCATGGTCTCGAAGCTATTCTCACCATGATGATTATTCTTCTTATCTTAATAGGGTTGATTCTGGACAAAATTCAACTTCATCATGTAGAATTCTCAAGTGAATCCCACATGATTTACTTCCAATTACATCAATACCTGCTCTAATGTTCTTCATTATGTTGTCTATCACTATCAACTAATGATGAGATTCTGCTACCTTTCATGGATTCCATGGATAAACTACACCATTAGTACGACATCCTAAATTTGATCCTAATCTTCTATGACCAATTAACTTTCTTAAGGTACCTTAATAGGGTTATATCTACTTCAAAAGACACTAAAATAGGACTTTACCAAGAGAAAATAAATAACTATTATTAAGAAATATGACCAAAGTATCCAACCTAAATGTGAAAAAGTTATCCTCAAATGGATATCCATCACAGGTCATGAGGATATTTGGTTTAGATAAGATGGCTTCCTATAGTCACTATCCAACCTACAGATCTCCTAAAAGGGTTTTAATCCTAAGGTCAAAGCTTATGCTTTGATACCAACTGCGGTGACCCAGCATACCACTGCATGATGTAGTACACTATGGTCGTTGACATAATACTAATGAAACACCACTCACTAGTATTACATCCCTCAGAGTGGTACAACAGAAACACGGAAGGTCCAAGACATGAATATAGATTACAACTCGACTGTTTACAAAAGATCCAGAGAACACTCTAGGTTAAAGAGGAGGAAAGAAACTTCTTACAAAGAAGAACCAAAAATAACAAATCAGAACTATCTTGATTAAGACTAACATCTAAACCATCTGGCTTGCAATTGTTGCTACTGCAATGCTCTACAGAAGTAGGTTCTAAGACTAGATATTGTACTACTATCTAATTAGGAACTTCGTCTTCACTTTAGTTGATGCATCTCTTGACTCCATTGACTTCATTTAAAAACTTGGTCTTTCGATGTTGATTCCTTGAGCATAGATTGGTGTTGACGTCTTATTCATTGGCTTTAGAATCTAGCAAGGGTTAAGAAGGTAAGGGTGACTACGAGCGTACTCAGCAAGTTCACTAAAAAGGAGTGTTTGATGCACTAACTACAGCCATAGACCATAGGTCGTAGGCAATGCAGGCTTTCGTAAATATTTCTTCAAAGGTTGCTTTTATTCTGAAAAGCTATGTCCGTCAGCCTTCACCGGTTTACCAGAACTTTCATGGAGTTCCTTTCCTGCCGTGTTCGTAGCTCCTTCCCAGAACAAGAGTAACATGTCACACTTTGATACACTCTGCAGAGGTGCGTTACTTTACCCATAAGAGATCAAATCCTTATTGCATAACCGGACAATCTTTCCCGTCCACACTTCCTTGGTGTGGGGCCCAGTAGATGATCCAATCCAATCATTGCCCTCTCCACGATCCTACATGCCTCTTGGTGTACGCCATGCCCACATATTGAATTACAGCAATGGTTAGTACAGACCATTATAGATGCCAGAACTACTGTGGGACGTTGAGGGATCCCACCCATATGTTGCATATCCTCTACGAATTACATACTCACGCTACGAGGATAACAACCACAGCCTGCGCAACCGGATTAATGCGGAAGGAAGAAGATATAGCTAACTTTCCCATCCCATTCCAGATATTATGTTTAACGCGTAATATACGGCACTAGAGTCACGGGTAAAATTGGTTGTTAAGTCCTAGATATTATGTTCCTTTCCCACTGGAACTATAATAGTAGGTTATTACCCTTTGGTCAATAACTATAATCATATTATTATGAAAATAGTGTTTTCTGACCTTTTTGAAATGTAGGTGATGACAACATTTGAGTTACAAGTATTTGATAGAAAATAACCAAAGCACATGAGCAAGTGTGAACTTCCCTATTGTGATTGCAAGATTATGCACTCACTGTCTTCAAGATAATAGAATATCCAACATCTGAAATCAGCACCATTGGTCCGTTAAGGACTAATGTTTAAATAAGCAAGATGCAATTATGCATAAGTAATGTAATGCAATTTTGTAAACTCGAATCCCCAGAATAAACGTTGATGATCTAGGGTTTGAGAACTAGGAATGGTTCTTTTGGAATGTGTTGTCCTTTTATATTTGTTTCACACTTGTTCTTCTTATTAAGGCTTGTGAGTTGTGTGAAATAGCATGAAAATACAATAAGCAGCATACAACAATAAAGCACTCAAGTGTGGAATAGTATTCAAAGATTTATGGCACAAAGATGATTAACTATCTAGAGCCTTTATATTAATGCTTTAGGAATTACTTTTATTGTATCTTAAAAGAATAACTTTTGTGGAAAATATTACTTTACATGGGAAAAGCATTACAATTTGAGGTTACACTTTTAGGGTTTTTATTAACTATCACTATCAAAGAGGAAATCATTATTGAATTTGAACAATTACAATACTTGTAGTGGAAACTTTGTGTTTTGAATATGGTATCATATTATATGTGGTTCACTTCTTGATGTTTCATAAAGGTGGAATAAAGGTACTATTTCCTTTATGGGAGTGGTGTTTTCTTAGTATTATAAGTGAATGGAATTACTTACATATTTTAGAATTAATGATCATATTCTATAAACATGAGAATGGCATTACTTGGAGTACTTAAGAATTTATTTAGGCTTTAAGTAAATTTATAATCTAGCAATAGAATTTATAGTATAATTCTTTAATAAGTCGAAATATTATTTTTGATGATTTTACAATGTATAATCCTTTTTGGAAAATACTAATATTTATACTTATTTAAGAATCACAATTTAAGGAATGTATTTAAGATGTCTTGGGCTACTTTAACTTCATACTAGTATTACTTTAAGACTAATTCTAATATTAAACTTTCAATGGACAAGATTAAGATATTAGCAATTTCTATATGTCCTTTTATGAATTAATAATTAAGGAAATAGGTTTAAATTCAAATTATTAGATATTTAAGCTTTTATTTGCTTAAAAATTGTACATTATATTTTTATAATGTAGATATTATTTTTGTGATCATTTTGGTATATTATATATATATTTAGGCTTTTTAAATAATAATATATGGTTTTTTATAAGTTTTATTACTTTATAAATACTTAATAAATAACAAATATGTGGTTAAGTGGCACAAAAATGTATAGATAAAGTTTATAATTGTATATTTTGTTTTTCTAAGAATTTTGATATATTATATTTATTTTTCTGAAATTTAAATAATAAAATATGCCCATTTAAGATTTATACTAAATAGAACATTTGTTAAATAGTAATAATCATTTTATTTAAGTTGGAAAACAAAATATGATAATAGATTTAAATTATAGATCTTAGTTTTATAAAGATTTTGATATATAGTATATATTTTTTTGAATTATAAAACAAAAGATATTAAATTTATAATGTTTAAACAATTTCCTGAAATTTTATTTAATAAGAAATTCTTTTTACACCGTGACCTAACTTTGACTAAGTCATATACATGTGGGGTCAGGGCTACGTGAGATGCCACGCGTGCAGAAGACCAATCGACCAACTGATTGGGTGCGGGGTGACGTGAGTGTGACGTAAATATGACGGCACCTCGCTGGTGAGGATTAGACACCGAGCGGCGACGGTAATCTGGTGCGAGCTATCAATCGCGGATAGGCTTGCTAGAACAAGCGCGATCGGGGAACCTAGATCTAGCGGCACCGCCTTCATTTGGTCAACGAAACCTCGTCGGCGACGAGCTTCCGCGGCGGTGTCTGTAGTTGCTCACGGCATCGATGATTCAGCAAGCAAAGAAGAGGTTGAAGGGATGCTGAGCGTTAGTGGCTCACTACGAAGCTCGTTGAAGGGTTGGCGAAGCAAGGCGTGGCCGGGCTTCGGGAAGAAATGGGCGTGGTCGTTGATTTGAAGCAAACGGCTTCAATTCCTTCCTCCAGATGAACGAGGACACCCATGCGGTCACGGGTGTGTCCTGAGCTGGGCAAGGGGAGATCGGAATCAATGGGCTCCGGCGAGACCTAGAACTAGGGTTTCGGGTTCCTGCGTGGGTGAGAGAGAGCAGGCGAGGGAGAAGGAAATGAGGACGAGGATGGGCAGGAGCGTCGCGGTGGCATTCTTATCCCCTCCCTGGCGATGACGACGTGCATCATGGCGATCGAAGTCTGCTGACACTGGCAAACGGCATCGAACATAGACATGCAGGTGTCTATGTGCATGAGGATGACGATGATGACACTTTTGCAGAAAACCCCCTAAGTTTCCTAGGAATTAACCCATGGTCCTGCTTGCTCTCCCCCCCGTCAGTCAGAGAGAGAGGTGATTCGGGTTGCTCTAATTGGGTCGAGATGGGCTATGGCGAAGCTTGTGGAAAGTTGCTGCTGCTGCTTGCGAGCGGTGGTTAGGCGAGGACGAAATGGCCCGTGGGGTGAACTCTACTGTTTTCCTTTTTCTTTTTCTATTTTTCTTTTTTGTTTTTACAAAACCATTGCAAATATGAATTTCTTCAAGGATTTAAATATCCAGAGAATTTGTGGAACAATGAATTACTGCAGGGATCTTTGAAACTAAGTGTTTCTTATATTTTCATTAATTTCAAACATGCAACTATTAGGAAAGCATTTTATTACTTGTAACAATTATCCCTTAGGGATTTAATGTTTGTTTATTAAACAAAAGTCTTATAAAAATGATTTTGTTTCCACCATGATAATTGTAATGGTAAAGATTTAAGATGGTTAATGATACACATAGAATACATTCTTACTTAGCATCACGTAACAATCATTACATATGGTGGTTTAATTTTCTAAGGTTCTCAAAATTTGGTGATTTCTCCTATTCAAAACCTACTTGATTTTAGTGTTAAAAATTACCATAGATCAATTTTGGTTAAGTCATTATGCATGAATAACAATCATTAATGGAGGAATGAAGATATTAATTTACAAGTAGTTATCACGAGTTTTGAGAAGATTTAATAGACTCATATTATATTATGGATATGGATGAAGATTAAGAGTTAAAACATATTGCCTTCATGTTTTGTGACCATAAATAATATCTCAACTTAGAGTGAGCTATCGAAATTGCTTTCCTAATGTGATCTTGATGGTTCTATTCTTCTAATTTTCTAATAGGGTTTAATATAATAAGGTGGACAAGGCTTTCATCAATGCAATACTAAACTTGTATTCTAGTTATCTCTTAGAATTTCCATTTGTCTAAGAGATGTTACTCAATGACTACCCAGAAATAGGAAATGGCTACTCTTCCAACTTAATTCTAGGGTTTTGGACAAAGAGGTAAACATGGGAATTTTTCATGGCTTGATATGATCCTGATTTAAGGCTTCTATGGAACTCATATATTTATACTTCATTCATCTTGGCTTTAGCTAAGGAATTCCTTTCCTAAATATACTCTATATAGATCTCTCTTTTTATTCACTAAGATCTCCTCTGCCTAAATGACTAGTCATATGACTCCACCATATCCATCAACATATGATGACATGGTCATGTCACTTCAACAATATTCATTCTCCATTCTTACTCTAATATATAACTTCCATTTCTAAATACCACTGATGAATCCATCATTGTAGCTATTTCTAACTCCATCCATTAACTTTCTTTATATTCACCTTGCATCTACTTCCAAGGCTTGCAAGATTACAATCCTCACTATATGACATGTGATATCAATCCTCTTGAAGAGGTATGGTACTATTCCGCATAATATAATATTACTCTTGTATTAGCTTGGTTAGGCTACCATGACTTCCACTACTCCATTCCACTTAGGTTCTAAACTTCATCATACCCTAGTAGCTAGATGATTCAGCTTACTAGGGATTTGCCTAATTTGGTGTACTCACAAAACTTCTTCATCATCTAGTCATCTATTCTCAAGTAACTTGGGAATCCTGACCACCATCCTTTAATCATACTAAGCTTATGCTTATAATTGTCTGATCAAGATTTATCATCAACTAAGTAATATACTTATACTAGTATATTTATAGAGTTTATCTTGTTAAGGAGGCTTACTCCATATTTGTATCTACTTGGCTTAACAAGATTATTATTTGATATTCTATCATTTCTAACTTTCTTATAACTTCATAAGTACTAATTTAACTCTTAGGTTTAGATACTTCTTCTAATTAGCTCAATAGTGAGTTAACTCCTCCAACATCAAATGGTTTGATCACCACTAAGGATCACATTCCATTGATGATGGAACACTCTACCATAACTAGTTCCGCCTACTTAATAACCTACTTTAAGACTTTGGAAGGTCAATATAATAAGTCAAAGCTAGAGATTAGTAAGTGTTAGGTCAAGGATTGATCACTCAATATTTATGATCAATTGACACTAGGACTTGGTTAAATAAGAATGTCATATATTAGTGTGATAATAATGACATGTGATGAATGATCTTGGCTTAACTTGCCTTTCTACTCTATTTGTGACAAAGGTTAATGCTTGGGAACTACCATGATGTTCATGGTATAAATAACTATGGTAAGCATGTATACCAAGGGTTAGTTATTGAGTTTCGTTACTTAATCTATATACTTAACTTGGTATTCAGGGTTTGTTGTAGATAATACCTTAATATAATCTTTAGAAGATTAAGTATTCATCCTTGAGTAATGTGTTGTGGTTTAGGTTTATCACATTTGATCTACCCTTAGATCAAATTGTATTACCCAAAGATAAGGTTTTAGCAAAGGTCATATTGAAACTTATCGCAGTTAACTTGATGATCTACTTCAATTCCACTAGGTTAAGAGAAGCTTCAATCACTTTGACAAGTTTTATTTAAAAGCGCGAAAATTATCCATATTCTCTATGCATGAATGCAATGCACACACCTCATCTCAGCTTATTTCTAAGCTCTAATGCTAGGATGTTATAAACGACGACTCCCATTCTCCTTGATCCAGCCGAGATGTGGAAGTAGACCCTCTAGAACCGGGATCTAGCAGCACAACAGTGTGCCGGTGTTGTCAACTCCCTCGTGCGCAGCACTTCGTGGAACCACACTTATGGGAATTAACTAAGAAAGAGGAGGGAAAATTCCCTAGGGAAATAGTCCTTAGAAAATGCCCTTTTATTTTTGTGTGTTTTTCCTCACCAATATCTCATATATAGGCAGAAAAGTAGGACTCCCTTCCCTGAAATCCCCATGTGGGACTAAATAAATTGGAGAGGAGGGTGCAGCTGGCGGCGGCCGGCTAGGCCCTGCTCGCGCACTCGGTCTGCACGTTGCCTTGTGGCCTGCGTTGATGTCGCGGTGGGCCTGGCCGGCGCAAGGCAACTAGGCGGCGGCGGCCACTTGGGTTGACCTGCAGCCTACTGACCGCCAGCTCCCGAGCAGCATTGAGAAGCGCGTCCCGCGCGCTAGCGCTGTCTGCACACCTGCGTGGGCTAGCTGGCAGTGTAACAATGGTAGTGGCTTTGCTTCCCCAGGGTGGCCTCCCTCTTGGGTTGCTTCTCTCCGGGGAATTGGCCCATTAGTGAAGGTTTCCCCTTAATAATTAACTTAAATATTTTATTTAATATATACTAATTCATAATTAATACATATAAATATATATTCAGAGACCTATTTGACGTGGGTATACCTTGCAGGTACCTAAGATTATCCTATACGGTTCAGCCCAAGAAGGAGTACATGATGCAATCAAAGCCCAACAAATATTTAGGTGACTTGCTGGAGTTCGACTTCTTCTTGGAGGACACGGTGAAGTATAGATAGAAACTTAAGGAAAACCCTAACTTGTAACCGACTCGATCTGCTACCCCGAGACCTAGCATCTCTATATAAAGGCCAGGAGGCGGCGGCGAGAAGATCCAATACATACACACGCATACGCACCGCCAGATTGAATCTACGCACCATTGTAATCTTCAACTCCCTCATAATCAAGAGCAGACAAGCAGGAGTAGGGTCCTCTATGAGGCTTGAATCTAGGTAAACCTCATGTCACCTGTGTGCTTGTTTGCTAGCTGATCGATGCCTCTAGCACTCCCC
Source organism: Avena insularis (assembly GCA_023614405.1). Lineage (NCBI taxonomy): Eukaryota > Viridiplantae > Streptophyta > Magnoliopsida > Poales > Poaceae > Avena > Avena insularis. The sequence goes on along the minus strand of CM042686.1, from coordinate 196,164,252 downwards.
ACTTCCTCGAACCTAAGTCCATTAACAATGGGCATTGATGAGTTAACCCCTCATCAATTGGCGCCGTCTGTGGGAAACAGGAGTGTTGATGTTGCGTCTTCCTCGGCCCCATCAACTGCGATCTACGACTCCACAGCAGCGTAGACTCGCCTCCTTTTTGGCGCCCTCGACTTCACTGTCCATGCACCGGCAACTCGCCCGGATTCAAGTCTGTTGGTGACGGAATTGGCTTGGCGATTGGGATCTTAAGCTTCCAAGTTGGTTAGCTGGGCACACTTCGCCTACCTGATCAGTCGAAGGTTCCTGCGATTACCCTTGCATCGTGGTTTCCACCGCCGATCGGCACCCTGAGCGAACTCAATGCCTTGACATCAGTCGAGAATACGGACAGCAATAGCAGTTGCAAGTCCGATCTGGGTGATCTAGCAACAAAAGACAGAGCCTACGGCTCCAAATCTGAAAGCTGCGGGAGCAACGGCTTCCCTAGCCACTACATGTGCACCGTCATCAATATGGGCGGTAGCGGCACTCGGGGAAACACCGGTACTGACGGTGGTATCCCAGTCGTGAACGGTGGCCCCTCCAACGGCGCCCCCACCAATTACGGGCAGCAGGCCACCCCCTGGTGATGGTCCCATCCCAGAAGATCAGCCGCACCTCCCTACGAATGAACATACCCACGAACGACAACTGATCAAGCTCAACGACGCTGAGTGGGCCCGCTGCAGGGAGGCCCTATGGGGCAACCCCCTACCACCAAACTCATCGCAACAAATGCTAATGGGTTATCACCGGCTACTCATGGAGGAGTTCAAGCGCCAACAACAAGTGATCGCCCAACTTGACGAACACAGAAGGGCGGCGGATGAGTCGAGCCTCCGACGAGCTGCGCTCTCTTCCATCGGAGGATCCTCCTCTAGAGGCAATGATCATGCAGCCGCTAGAAGACACTCTCGACTGGCTCACCTCACTGACAGGGAGCGATAAGAGGCCATTCGAGTCCTAGATTTCTCGTCCATGATAGTGGATTCAAGGGGTAACGTACTCCCCAAGACGCCACACGCAGTAGTGATGACAGCCACCATGTACCTACTCAAAAACTAGCCGCCAGCTGGGGATCCACGATCCGCCATGCACCGATCTGTGATCGTGGGCCTAGGATTGGTCGAAGCTGCCCTCACCAAGGATCTAGCACCGGAGCCAAAGAAAAGTAAGGCTATGGTCAAATATTACTCTCCCTCCTCCTCCAAAGACGACGAACATGACTTGTCATGGCGACGCCGCTCACATCGACATGACCACAACTAGGACGCACGTGATGACATCATGCAGCGCAAGGTCGACAAGATGCGCGCGAGGCGCGCTCGCTCGACAGACTCGGAGGACGACTGAACATAGCTCTACAGCGCCAGCTGCTTTAGCAGAGCCATACGGCAAAAACGAATGCCGAAGGGGTTCAAACTCCCATCAGAGAACCCGAAGTTTGATGGCCTCCAGGATCGAAAGATCTGGCTGGAGGATCACATCTCCTCTGCCAGGCTACACGGCGGAACCATGAGCACGGCTATGCAATGCCTCTAGCTGCAGCAACAGGGTGCTGCCCGCGCATGGCTTAACAACCTCCCCCGCGGGTCAATCCGCAGCTGGGATGAGCTGGTATACAGCTTCTTGAGAAACTTCAAGGGCACTTACAAAAGGCCCGCATCAATTGAAGAGCTAAGAGGCTACTACCAAAAGCCCGGTGAGTCACTGCGCTCCTACATCCAGAGGTGGTCCATCATTAAAAACTCCGCAGAGGACATCTCCGAAGATCGCGAAATCGACGCATTCAATGGCGGCGTCTGCCACGGAGAGCTCAGGGAGGAGCTAGGCCACTTGAAGCCCAAAACAGTTGACCACCTGATGGAGATCGCGAACAGGTGGGCTGATGGAGAGGACTTGGTGAAAAACAACCGTGTCCACTCGAACGATGATGACGACCTCGGGCACAGACGTGATTGTCGAGGAAAACATTGAATGCGCGGTTATGAAGACCGTGAAGAGGACGATATAGTTGCGTCTGGCTACGCCAACAGACACGGCGACGGCAACCGCAGTGGCGGATACCCCAGCGGTGGATACCACGATAGCGGGAAGACCACACATGTATGGCAGCGTTGTACCCGCGATGAGGCACCAAGGACGTCTATCCAGGACAAACTGTCCGGACCTTGCAACGTCCACTTCCACAGCGACAAACACAATAGCAATAAGAAGTCCAGCCACCTCCTAAAGGACTACCACGAGTTTCTCAATCTCCACGAAGGCCTCGCCCAGAAGAATCGCGACGCAATAAACTAGGGCTACGGAGCTGCGCCAAGCGCTATGGCCCATGGAAAACCACCACCACCCGGGCCACCACCACCTGCAGTTGTGCCAACACAAAACGATGGAGGCAAGTAGTACCCACGAGCGCTGGGGAATATGGGCATGATCCAAAAAGGATGCCCATCAAATCGGGTGCAAAAATCGATCACTCGCCAAGTCAATTTGGGGATCAACTCCCCACCCTCAACCACTGAGTACCTCAGTTGGTGTGAGTCACGCATCACCTTCGGCAAGCGTGATCACCCGCATCAAGTACCTCGCCTAGACCACTCTCCCCTGGTGCTTGAGGCACAAATTGGAGGCTTTGAGATGAGTCGGGTTTTCATGGACGCCGGCAGCGGCATAAACCTGATGTTCGCCAGCACCTTATGCGTCATGCGGATCCTGCCCCCTTGTCTAGAGGGCTCGAACACAACGTTCCACGACATCGTCCCAGGGAAAGGCGTATACCCCTTGGGCAAAATTAACCTGGACGTCATCTTCGGCACGCCAGCCAAGTTCAGGCGAGAATGCCTGGAAGTTGAAGTCGTCAGCTGGCCCTCGCAGTACCATTGCATCCTCGGCCGCTTCCATTCGAAGGTTCATGGCGGTGCCACACTACGCCTACCTACAGATGAAAATGCCAGGACCGAACGGCATCATCACCATCAGCGGAAACTTTGCCAAGTCGGATAGCTGCGATAGGGAATTCAACAGAATCTCCTAATCCTTTGGAATGCAGGAGGAGCTGGCAAGGCTGAAGGAGTCGACAGACAACAATCTTCCTCCTCCTAGTAAGCCAAATGCACCTGATCAATCCTTCGACTCGTGGGTGCACACCAAGGCGGTCCAGGTCCACCCAACGGACTCGACCAAGACGACCCTCATCGCCAACAACTTGAGTTCCGCATACGAATTCGCGCTCGTCGAATTCCTTCGTGAGCACTGGGAGATCTTCACCTGGTGTCCAGCGGACATGCCAGGAGTCCCCAGGGAATTCGCCGAGCACTCCCTCAACGTGAATCCTGAAGCTAGACCAATAAAGTAGACAATATGTCGACTGTCAGAGCCAAGGGCAAAAGCGGTTGGTATGGAAGTCAATAGACTCCTTGACGCTAACTTCATACCAGAGATCAAGGAGAGAACCTAGGTAGCTAACCCCGAGCTTGTTCCTAAAAAGGACACGGATATCCTGTAGATGTGCGTGGACTTTACTTCCCTGAATAACCATTGTCCGAAGGATCACTTCCCATTACCGTGGATCGATTAGATAATTGACTCCACCGCAGGATGCGAGCGCCTCTGCTTCCTCGATGTCTACTCAGGCTATCACCAGATTCGAATGAAGGAAAAGGACCAGGAGAAAACGGCCTCCATCATGCCTTTCGGCGTCTTCTGCTACACAACAATGCCCTTCGGGCTGAAAAACGTAGGAGCCACTTATCAGTGGTGTATGCAGGTCTGCCTTAAGAACTAGCTTGGCCGAAATATCCAGGTCTACATCGACGACATCTTCATCAAAACTAAGGAGGAGGCCTCACTACTTGATGATCTCCGCGAGACCTTCGATAACCTTGACCGCTACCGGATCAAGCTAAATACGGAAAATGCGCCTTTGGCGTACCATCCGGGCAACTTCTTGGGTACATCATATCTGCGAGGGGAATAAAGGCAAACCCAAAAAAGATAAAGGCCATACTGGCCATGGAGAAGCCGGAGAACATAAAAGGTGTTCAGCAGCTAGCTGGGAGAATCGCGACGCTTAGTCGGTTCATCAGTCGAATGGGTGAGAAGGTGCTGCCATTTTACCAAATCCTCCGCAAAGCCGAGAAGTTCTTGTGGACAGAAGAGGCGCAAGAAGCATTCGAAGATCTCAAGCGTCTACTCTCCACCTTGCTAGTACTGGTGACACCGAGAGAAAAGGAACCCATGTTGTTGTACATCTCCGCCACCAACCAGGTGGTCAACACTATACTGGTTGTGGAATGAGCCGAGGAGAACAAAGTCCACAGGGTTCAACACCCAGTCTACTACCTCAGTGAGGTGCTCATGCCGACGAAGTAGTGGTACCCGCACTATCAGAAGCTAGCATACGATGTCTTCATGTTGGCCCGGCGACTACACCACTACTTCCAGGAGCACCCCATCATTGTGGTGAATGACGCACCGCCGGGAATATCCTCAATAACCCCGACGCCTCCGGACGAGTCACACTTTGGGGGATAAAGCTGTCTCCACGAGACATCACATACGAGAAGCAAGACGTGATTAAATCGCAAGTACTCCTAGATTTCTTTGTCCACTGGATGGAAAATCAGCTCCCTGATACACCAGACATGTCCTACCTATGGACAATGCACTTCGAATGATCAAAACATCGAGAAGGAGCCGGCTCCGGTGTTATCCTGACGTCACCACTGGGCGACAAGATGAGGTATGTTCTGTGAATGTGGTTTCGTGCCTCCAACAATGAATCTAAATACGAGGCCCTGCTCCATGGGATGCGGATGGCCAACACTTTAAATCAAAGGTTACTCCCATAGGGAGCATTGGAAACATTTCCCACTAAAACAAGAAATGACAGCAGTCGAAAGCATATTCAAAGTCCCCACCCAAGTCAACGACTCGAATAGGTACTCGGGGACTACTCCCATAGGGCTGGTTGTGCACCCTACGAATTTTTTTAATCATCAAACATGTGCAGATTACATCCACACTCAAAATGGCGACTCTGCCTCACATTCTCCCTACAAAGATATTGCGTCTCCTAGGTTACCCGAATCACCTCCACGGTGAATAATACTTCGGATGCCGCGTTTACAACGTGAAGGTAAGACCTGAGAAAGGCCTGACAGCACACTTGTTGCGCTCTACCAGATATGAACCGTGCCTACATGCACTATGAAATAAGCCTTGATGGATGCGTAGAGTGCCCACACCTAAAACGCTGGAATTCGAACTCTATAAGACCTTTGCGGCCCGAGTTGAATTACGCCAACATTATTCTGAATTCCGGTCAGGGGACTCGAATTTGAGTAGATAGCGTTTTTTTGCCCTAAGGCAGTTAACTGATCCTGATCCTTCGGGTGAATCGGGCACGCTTATCAACAATCCCTTTGACATGAACTACAGCACCCGAGATAACTTCGAATGACTTATATCCGATGCACTCGAAAAATTTATAGTCTCCACCTGAATCTGCGATCCGGCTGGACACTCGGCGACTACTGACGTGGGTATACCTTACAGGTAGCTAAGATTAGCCTATATGGTTTGGCCCAAGAAGGAGTCCACGATGCAATCAAAGCCCAACAGAGATTCGGGTGGCCTACTGGAGTTTAACTTGTTCTTGGAGGACACGGTGAAGTATTGATAGAAACTTAAAGGAAAACCCTAACTTGTAATCGACTCGATTTGCTACCCCGAGACCTGGCCTCTCTATATAAAGGCCAGGAGTGGGCGAGAAGATCCAACACATACACCCGCATATGCACCGCCAGATTGCATCTGTGCAACATTGTAATCTTCGACTCCCTCATAATCAAGAGCAGACAAGTAGGAGTAGGGTCCCCTATGAGGCCTGAACCTGGGTAAACCTCATGTCACCTGTGTGCTTGTTTGCTAGCCGATCGATGCCTCCATCGCTCCCCACTTCCTCGAACCTAAGTCTATTAACAATGGGCATTGATGAGTTAACCCCTCGTCACTATTAATCTGAAAACACTTTTCGTCTTATTCCTTCTTCCGATAACTCTTTAGATCCTCTTCAAAACTATTCTGACAATGTTTTATTGGAATGATTCTGATCCTCTTCTTTCTCATATGTGATCCCTTCTTTCCATATCGATCTCAGAAAATTGTCATACCCTTAAGTGTGTTACCCTACGTGTCGTCGGATTGATGACAAGTACGCCATGAGGGGGTCCTCGAGGCATGCGGAAGAGAGGGGTGTGATACATACGATGTTTCGGGATGGTGAGCACACAAGTTTACCCAGGTTCGAATCTGCCGGCTTTGGACGGATCCTACTCCTTCTAGCAATCCAGTAATACGGCAGAGCCGGAATATGGGTTACAAGGGTTTGCCTGTGCGAGTTGAGATTGTAGACTATTGAAGGTGTCCTAAAGGCTCTCCCTAGGACGTCTTATATAGATATCTAGCCTAGGGTTTACAGGAGAGATTAGTTCGGCTACGACTAAGAGTCGGTTACATAGTACATCTTGAACTACAAGTAACACTACGGGCCTAAGTCGGTAAGTCTTATGGGCCTTCTCGTAGCCGGATTGGACTCTGTCTCTTCTCCCTGACTGGGCCGCCCGTGAAGCAAAGCTCTAACCCGGAGTGGGCCACCCTGGTCAGTGAGGACTATGAGGATACCCGAAAAGTATATCCCCAACAGTAGCCCCCGGAAGTCTCCAAGATCCAAAGTCGGATTTATCATCGTCTAGCTTGATCCTCGGCTTGCAGAATCTTGATGGGTTCCTGAAACTTCACAACAAAAAATACGATCTGGGTCTTAAAAATAAGTCGGATCTATCAACATGTTACTCGGACTTTCCAGCTTGATTTCAAACTAAGCCGGAACTTGGTCTCTGACGTCATCTGACACTCATCATGGTCAAAGTCACGTCATCTGACAAACATCTTGTCAGCACGACCGTTGGTGGGTCCGCCGTTTGCGGAACCGAGGCGTCGTTTTAATGCGTATGTGGAGATCGAGGTGACATAATCATCACGTGGGTCCTTCCTAGTTCCTTCCATGATGCGTGGCATTTACACAGTGCTGTTTGCACGAATCTTGGCATTGGTAGGTGGTTATAAGGAGTGAGGATTCTCCTTCTCCTCTCTTCACCTGTTCCCTTGCCGTTTCTTCTCCTCCACATCTCCCCAGCGCACAGAGCCTTCCTTCCTCCTAGATTTCTTAGCGCCGCCCATCTAAGGTCACCGGCGCACCGGGGAAATGGCTTCTTCTTCCTCTTCCGGCTTGGCGGCGGTGGCGGCGGCAAAGAAGGAAAGCAACCGGGGAATCTGGATCACGTACCTCCTCGACGACGAGAAACTCCAAGTCGTGGAGAATGAAGGTCTCCTTCGTGCCGGCGACTGGCGGAGTGGCTTCGGCGAAACCATCTCCCACCCGCGCGCCGACGAGCGGGTCCACTTCGGCACCCACTTCGACAGAGGTTTGTCCTTTCCTCCCTCGGAATTCTTTTCCGAGGTGATTGTTCACTACGGTGTACAACTCCACCATCTTCCCCCGAACTCTCTCTTAGAGATGAGTTCTTATGCAGCTTTGTGCGAGGGGTATCTCGGCATTAGGCCGAGTCTCACCTTGTTTCGTTTCTACTTCCATGTTCGTAGAAACTCTATCACTGCCGGTAATCCGTATATTACTGGTACTATTAGCCTTTCTCTTAGACGCGAGCGTAGTTATCCTCGCATTTCTGCCAGTGACTCGGTCAAACAATGGCCAGCCACTTTCTTCTACTATAAGGATATTCCTGCTCCCCGCAAAGCTACTGCTTTGCCGGCTTTCATCGACAGAGCCACCACGGCCCAACCGTCTTGGGACGAGGACCCTCCGGCTCTCAATGATGATCTAATCCTCGCTAAGAGGCGGATCAAATATTTGATAAAACACAAGGGCTTGAAAGGATCCGACCTAGTCCAATGCTGGGTCGCATGTCGGATCCAGCCTCTCCAACACCACGGCGACCGTCTGATGCATACCATCACGGCGTCAAAGAACGACTCCCTCCGCATCAGTCCCAAGGCTTTAAAGCCACATGATTACATAAGCCAGATTAAATGGTTGATCAAGGAGTGGATTGAAAGGAAGATTCCGGACTTGTCTCTAGACATGCATATAGCGGAAGACCCTTTGGTTCCGGTAAGCTTCAATAATAAACCCTTTTACGTGTTCCATCTTTTAAGTTATCTCGCAATACTGAGATGTTTTCCTCTTTTCAGCTTGCCGACCTCCCCGAGTCGAAATTTGCTCCACTCGAGGGATATCCTCTAGAGTTTTCTCAGGAGGCGGAACTGGTTCCATTGCCGGACATTGTGCCCAAGAAGCGCAAGGCTCCGACAGTGGCTGTCGACACAAAGGAGGTGCCCATCATGAAGAGGTAACTTTCAACACAACTTTCACCTTTGTACCTTACTCGAATTTTCTTCCAAGATGTAATGTTTTCCATTATATTACATTCTCAGAGCTAAGCAGCTCATCAAGGGCAAGGGGAAGGGAACTTCTTCGAAGCCCCTGCGACAGACGAAGTTGACCATAGCTTCTCCTGCCGTGGCTCCTCCGACTCCTGCCCCACAACCCTCTGCAACACCGGTGATTATTCCTTCGCCGGCCGTCGCAGAAGATCCGGCTCCTACTATGGGGCCAGTGACCCTTGAGTTGCAGACTGACGCCACCACGAGTGGCTCAGGTTTAAATAAGGGTGAACCCTGTTCGGGTAATGATCCCTCGGCAGAGACCTTTGCCAAAAACCTCCTTAACAATCCGGGGCTTGCCAAGTTTGGCCTGTCCCGAAAATCTGCGGAGGAGATTCAACGGCTGGCCCGACAATGCCTGGAGAAGAGAAATCTGTCTGCCGAAGAAGAAGTGCAATAGGCGGAGGACATCAAATACTCCGACCTTCTTGAACAAGTCCGTCTTCACGACGAGGGACTTAGAGCTGGTGTGCTTCCACCACCTCTGGTTATTCCACTCACCCTCGCCGAGAAGGTTACCACCGAGGTGAACATGTGTCTGAGCAAGCTCACACATGAACATCATGTAAGTTGGAATTCCAATTCACGATTTTCTTTATTGCATTTCATATCATATCCTCTAGCCCCCAAGCATGAAGTAGGAAATACGATCCGGGTTTATGCTTCCTTAGGATGCCAAAGAATGAACTAGTGTAGCCCCCAAGGCTCGTGCTAATATTAGTAACAATATTAGCTTGAGTCTTTAGTAGACTTCCGACTTTGGGTATTCTGACTTACAGAAAGTTAATTCATATAACCAGGATTTGTTGAAGAACATCTGCAACAAGCGGAGAGAGATCAGAGCTCTCCGGCTTGAAAATGCTGAGCTGAAGGTCTCCAAGGATGAGGCCGAAGGTAAACATTCCGAGTCTCAAATCTTGTCTTTGTGTTTTCATAGTCGAATATTTTTTCTGAACTGTTGTTCTTTTTTGACTTAGAGCACTGGTAAAACAGTCCTGCGCTATGATTGAAGAGGCCGAGAACCACAAAACCTTGGTGGTGGAGAACAAAGAACTTCGCCTAGAGATGGATAAGCTTAAGGCAGATCATGAGAAGAGCATCGCTCAAGTTCTCGAATCCTCCTCCATGGCTACTGACGAGCATGATCGTAAGATCGCAGCTCAAGATCAGAGAATCTCGGATCTCAACAACGAGCTATGCAGAGAGAAGGACCTTTCCGAGGCGCTCCGGGCTAAACTCCGGAGTCTTCAAGAAGAGAAGACCAAAGTTGACGATGTCATCTTTGATATGTTTCCAACTTTATGACTTGTGTATATTCTTCGACTTTTTTTATGTCGGATTTCCTTAACTATTTTTATATGTATAGGTCCTCTTAACTTGACGGACTCTGCCTCCACCGAGCCTCGCACCCTCTGACTTACCCAAGTTGGTGATTTGCTTCATGACTTCTGCCAATCCCTTGAGGATATTGGCGAAGCTCTCAAGATTCCGGACATGCATAGCATGTCGGATTTTCAGGTGCGGAACAAAGCGAAGGATATGCTGCAACTTATCCAGGACTGGAATATGTCCTACGCGCGAGCCGCGGTGCAGAACTCTCTCACCATGGTCATGAGCCACCATGGAAGCATGGAGATATGGCAAGTGACCAGAGGGTACTCTACAGTGGATGAAGACGGACAGGAGCAAGACATCAAAGTCATCATGGACACCTGCGCCAGATATGGGTGTCGTGTGGCTGACTTAACTAGCTACTACACTCCCTTCTTCACTCGCGTAGATACACCGCCTCCACCTCCGGAAGAAGCAGCTGAACTTTCCGACGATGAATAGACCGTATCGGATCTGAACATCTCGGATCGTTATCAAACTGAGGCCGATGCGTCCAGTGAGCCGGTAGCTCCTGCATCCTCTCCTGCATCATAAATTATGAGAAGCAAATGTATTATTCCGAGAAACATTTATGGGTCTGTAAAATATGCAATATTATAATCTTTCTAGTGCTAAGCTTTTGATCTATTCAACACTTTTGGCTTTAAATTTTTGTGTGCCTGAAATGTTTACATAAGCACTTATACTTTTTCGTCTATACTTATCACTTATCAGGCTTTCTGCCTCGTTCCTTTCGTGAGCCGGATAAACCTTCTACACGGAAACTTTGCCAAGCAACGGAGCTCAATTGCTAAACCAGTTTAAACTCGGAAACAAAGCCGGCTTCCAGTACCAACAATTCACTACTCCGAAAATACCCGCATCCGGCAATCAGACAAATAACCAAAGTACATACTAGAAACTTTAAAGTTATACCCGAAGGTAGCATTTTTAGAATCAGAAATCTAAACTAAAACAAACATGAGCATAAAGTACTTTCAAGTATTCTGGGATTTTCGACTATGACATGATCATTCGGAAATAAGATGGTAAAAACTTCTCAGGAAAAACTTGAGGCAACCAATACTTTTATTTCTCACAGAGCATGTACATATGTATGATTACAAAGAAGGATAAACTAAGAATAAAAGGGACGTAGCTGAGCAATATTCCATGGTCTGTCTAACTCATCCGGATTTTTACTGCCTCCAGCCCTCTTTCTCTTCTTAGTAGCAGGTCTTTCTTTGACTGGCCTCATGTCAGTTAAGTAGTACGAACCATTGTGCAATACTCGACTAACTAAAAAGGGCCCTTCCCATACTGGGGAAAGTTTGTGCTTTCTTTGTTGCACAAGCCGGAGAACCAAATCACCTTTACTAAAAGATTTGTTTCTGACTCTCTGGCTATGATACTTGTGTAACTTCTGCTGATAGGCTGTTGATCTCATTTTAGCAACGACGCGAACTTCTTTGACTAAGTCGAGATCATTTTGTTGAGAAATCTCGGCATCTTCTTCGATATGCGCGGCCACTCTAGGAGAAGTATGAATTAAATCACTAGGAAGAACTGCTTCTCCGCCATAGACGAAGAAGAAAGGTGTGTATCCGGTTGACCTGTTCGGAGTTGTTCGTAAACTCCATATTACAGAGGGTAATTCCACTGCCCAAGCCCCCGCAGCACGTCGTAGTGGTGCTTCGAGTCTCGGTTTTAGGCCTTGTAGGATTAAACCATTTGCTCTTTCAACTTGTCCGTTAGCTTGTGGATGTGCGACTGACGCAATGTCGAGCCGGATATTTTGTTCATTGCAGAATTCGGCCAATTCTCCCATAGAGAAATTACTCCCGTTGTCCGTGATAATACTATGCGGATAACCATATCGGATTATAACATCCTCAACAAATCTTTTGGCTGTTGCTCCATCACAACTAGTGACAGGTTTAGCCTCGATCCATTTTGTGAATTTATCCACCATCACTAAGAGGTGAGTAAATCCACTTGGATCACGTCTAAATGATCCTACCATATCAAGCCCCCAGACCGCAAAAGGCCATGTTATAGGTATTGTTCATAGCTGACCAGCCAGAACGTGAGCTTGTTTGGCGCACTTTTGGCAACCTTTGCACGTCTTGACTAATCGTTCGGCATCTGCCTGAGCCATAAGCCAGAAAAATCCGTGTTTGAAAGCTTTTACCACTAAATATTTGGCTGCAGCATGGTGACCACACTCACCCTCATGGATTTCTCTTAGGATCTCCACTCCTTCTTCCGAAGATACACAGCGCTGAAAAACCCCAAAAACACTCCGCTTATGGAGCTCACCTTTAACTATAGTATAGGCTTTCGCTCGTCGAATAATCTGCCGGCTCAGAACCTCGTCTTCGAGTAATTTGCCATCTACCAGATAGTCAAGGTAGGGTTGAGTCCAGCTGGGAATTACAGCCAGAACTGCTATTAGAGGTGAGTCGGATTTGGTCGGATATTCCTCATCCACTCCCTTTATTGAGGGAACTTTGAGGTGCTCTAAAAAAGCGCCATCCGGGACCTCTTTCCGTGTAGAGCCTATCCGAGATAATGCATCTGCTTCCTCGTTTTCTGCTCGAGGGATGTGTTGAACCTCAAACCCTTCGAACGATTTAGATAAATCATCCATGGCAGCTTTATATGCTGCCATGTGCTTATTTGCATTACAAATATCCGACACTTGCTGAGCAACAAGATCCGAATCTCCATAACATATCAAACGTCGGATGCCGATATCCTTAGCAATCCGGATTCCATGTAGCAGTGCTTCATACTCGGCAATATTATTTGTCACTGTGAAGTGGATCTGCAACACGTATAGAAGTTTATCTCCTTGGGGTGATTTGAGCACCATGCCAGCCCCCGAGCCCCCTCGAGACTTAGACCCATCAAAGTAGAGGGTCCAATATTCCGACTTAGGGAGGGTCATATTCTCCTTCGTCTCTGTCCAATCAGCAACAAAGTCGGCGAGGATTTGGGATTTGATTGCTGTCCCGGGTTTATACTCAATATCGAAAGCTGAAAGCTCTATGCCTCATTTGGCAACACGTCCTGTGGCGTCACTGTTGTTGATTATATCTCTCATGGGAGTTGTGCTCACCATGGTAATTGGATGTTCCTGAAAATAGTGTCGTAGATTACGAGATGCTAGAAAAACACCATAAGCCAGCTTTTGATAATGCGGATACCGCTGTTTTGATTCTGTTAGAACCTCGCTGACAAAGTATGTCGGACGCTGCACCAGGTGCTCCTGATTTTCCTCCGGTCTCTCCACCACCATGACAATACTAACGACTTTGTTTGTCACAGCAAGGTAAAGCAACATCGGTTCCTGTGGTTCCGGTGCAGCAAGGATAGGAGCAGATGAGAGTACTTTCTTCATGTCTTGTAATGCAGCTTCAGCTTCGTCAGTCCACACAAAATCCTTGGTCTTTTTCAAGAGTTTGTATAATGTGCGGCTCTTTCACCGAGCCGGCTTACAAACCGACTGACTGCAGCGATGCAACCAGTTAGTCTTTGTACGTCCTTCAGGCGAGTTGGCCTGGAAATATTGAGTATAGCCTTGATGAGTATATGCCTCTTTGGGACACGATGAAACCTAACAATTTTCTGGCTGGGATTCCAAAGAAGCATTTCTTCGGATTAAGCATAATATTGTATTTTCGTAGATTGGCAAATGTTTCCTCCAAGTCGGAAATCAGTGTTTCCTTCTTTTTGGACATCACCGCAATGTCATCCACGTATGCATGTACATTGCGTCCAAGTTGGTCATGGAGGCAACGCTGCATCGTGCGCTGGTAGGTAGCTCCTGCATTCTTCAGCCTGAAAGGCATCGTAACAAAACAGAAGGTTCTGAAAGGGGTTATGAATGAGGTTTTGACTTTGTCAGATTCCTTCATCCGGATTTGGTGATAACCGGAATATGCATAGAGAAAACAGAGGAGTTCCGACCCTACCGTAGAATCAATAACTTGATCAATCCTAGGCAGAGCGAACGGATCTTTTGGACAAGCCTTGTTCAAGGAAGTCTAATCAACACACATCCTTAAATCAGTGGTGTCCTTTTTAGGGACCATTACAGGATTGGCCGACCACTCAGTGTGGATGACCTCTTCTATGAATCCGGCTAACTCAAGTTGCGCTAGTTCCTTAGCTATTGCCTTACGCTTTTCATCGCCCAAACGTCGTAAGGACTGTTTGACGGGTTTAGCGTTCGGGTTTACATTTAAAGAGTGCTCGGCAAGTTCCCTAGGTACTCCAGTCATGTCAGATGGCTGCCATGCAAAGATATCTTGATTTGTTTTGAGGAACTTGACAAGCGCGCTTTCCTATGCGCTATCTAGGCCTACGCCTATCTGGGTCACCTTGGAGGGTTCATCATCCTTCAACGGTGTCTTCTTCGTCTCTTCTGATGCCTTGAACTCTGGATTTGGCTTTGTCACCTCCTTCTTCGTTGTAGGCATCTCGGACGGATCTATGCATTTCTTGATCTCCTGGTACTCCTGGGTGTGTAGCACGGCTTCAGGAAAGGCGGCGTTTCCATCCTCGCATTCTCGCGCCTTCTTCGGGTCTCCCTTGATGGTGATTACGCCGTTGGGACCTGGAATTTTTATCATATTGTAAATGTAACACGGACAAGCCATAAAAGCCCAGTAAGCCAGACGCCCGAATATAGCGTGGTACGCGCTCTTGAACGGGACCACTTCGAAGGAAAGTGCCTCTGTCTGATAGTTCTTTGGAGTTCCAAAGGTAACATCCAAAGTGATTTCTCCCAGGGAATTGGCTTGTCTTCCTGGGACAACTTCGTGAAAAATCACAGAGCTATGGTTTAGCTGAGTCTCCAAGATCTTCATCTGGCATAGCGTTTCGACATAGAGAATATTGATACTACTGGTGCTGTCCATGAGGGTCTTGGGGAAACCATCACCGTCAATAAGTGGATTGACGATTAAGGCGTATTTTCCTCGCCTGTGTAGCTTAGGCGGATGATCAGCATGGTCAAATGTGATTGCTACTTCCGACCAGTCCAGGTATTGGGGGACAGCCGGAACTATTGCATTGAGCTCATGTAGAACTGCTTTCTTGACCTTTGCTGGTTGAGAACCGAGGAAGGTGACATAAGTGTCTTTTTTGGTCGGAAATTTTTTCTTCCCTTCCGGCTTGGGATTTGAAGCATCGGCTTCCTCCATGTCGGAATCTTCCTTGGTCTCTTTATCCTTTTCGAGATTCTTCTTTCCCTTTTTCCGCTTAGCTCTGTAGCCAGCGGTATCATCTCTTTTAATGTCGTCATTGAAATGACACTCGGTGTTTGTGTGGGACGAGCCCCCATTGGCATCTAAGTGATGTACACATGCGTTGTTGGCAATGTCGGCCCAAGTGTAGGTTTTGCCTGGTTGCTGGTCTCCTCTACCTTGAGCTCTCAAAGTCCCACGACCATGCCCGTGGCCTCCGCCGCGTCCTCCTCGTCCTCCAGACCTGAAAGTAGCAGTTACCACTGTTGTTTCCATGTTAGGTTTCTCTTTCGAGGTATTTTTATGCTTCTGAGCTTGTTGCTTTGGTTGTTTTGCCAACTGTGGCATAGCTAGGGTGTTGAGTAATCCCTTTGCATCGTCGTCAGTATCTGCATACCTGCTCGTTGTTTCTATCATCTCTCCCAAATCCGTGACTTTGTCGCACTTCAAGCGATGACGTAGTAAACCAATTGGGAGACCTACAATGAAAGCTTCAATCGCAGTTTGATCATTTAATCCTTCACAGGAGTTCTTGGTGTCAATCCATCGTCTGAGGTAATCCCGGCAAGTTTCTCCAGCTTTCTGGGTGCAACGCTATAGGTCTCCGACCATACAGGGCCTCCAATATGTGCCTTCGAAATTCCGAAAGAACGCACTTTGCATGTCATACCAGTTATGGATGGTGTTCTCCGGAAGTTCATTAAGCCATGATTGTGCCGTCTTCCGCGACATGAGTGGGAGATATCGGGTTGCGACCAGGATGTTTCCGCCTTTTGTGATACAGCAAGCTTGGAAGAAATCCTGTAGCCAGGTATCTGGCCGAGCAATGTCGTCGTAGGCTTGGATATGTCTTGAGATAGCAAATCCTTCTGGGAATCTTGTAGCTCTTATGCGTGGTCCGAAGCACTTTGGGCCCACATAGATATCATCATTTTCATAGCGCCGCGCCTCTATGTTGGAGTTGATCCTGTGCCTTGCATGGTTCGAGGATAGAGATCGTCCCGAGTGTCGGTTGCGGCTGTGGTGCCTTGGAGCCAGACTTCGGCTTCTGCCACCACCTCCTCCACCACGACGCCCTCCATTGCCTCCCTGGGGGCCGTTGTGATGACTGCTTGGTGGAGAGGGTGGAGCAGGTGGGTTATTTCCGGCTGATCACCGGCCTCCATCCGAAACGTCATTATTCCGGTTCCGGGGAGGGTCTTCATTGTGGCGAGCCCCCTGCCGGCTTGTCTCGGCACGGTGTCCGTCGTTCCTTCGTCCGTCTTTCGGACGACTTTCATGTCTAGGAGGTGGCATTCTTTGTCGATCCTCCTCCCGATGTTTCCCTTTATCATCGTCCCTGCGGTCTTTCGACTCTCACCGGGGAGGGTTCCTCTGATTCAGTGCAGCAATTGCTTCTTGCTCCACGACTAGGTTAACTTTTCGCCAGTCATGGGCAACTTTGTGGTGCTGTCCTGAAGATCCAGTTCTCGAGTAATTGTCCTCCCTGTGATCGGAACAGTGATGCTGCTCCGGAACGCGCTGGGGTATTACGTCAGCCCATGCCGGGTCTGTGCGACACTGGTCTGAATCAGAAACCAGCTTCTGACTTCCGGACATGGCGACCTTTTGCTGCTCCAATCCCTTGTTGAGTAGTTTGATTCCCAACCGGATCTCCTCCGGGCCTGGATTAGCCGATAGAATCTCTCAGGCCGCCACGGTATTCTGTACTGGGTTGGATACACCCAATCCCCTTTGCTATCTTTCCGAGGTTTCCCCATCTCTTCTCCAAAAAGGACGGCGTGGATCTGCGGGAATTGGTTGTCATTAGTATGCCGCTTCTTGGTCTTCTGGTATTGCCTGGAGTTGCACTTCCCCGCAGATGCTATGCATTTCTTTTCCTCCTCAATGTTTTTGGCTTCATCGAGGAGTACTTGACGACGCGCTTCTAGGGCATGTGCCCTCTTGTCCAATTCTTTAGCAGTAAGGTCTGCAGCTGTAGGAATAGGTGTGGTTAATGCAGCATCAATGAATTTACGTGCACCTTCAGTGATCATGTGTCCATCCACCGGTTCTTCTTTTTTGGGCTCTTTTGGGATAAGCGCTCCATCCGAGTCCTCCTCATATTCCTTGGCGATCACCTCCTCTGCCAGAGGGTCTTTTGCTGGGGTCTTGTTCTTCTTCTTTGCCTTCTTGGCGGTGCCGGTAGCAAAGACGACTTTGGGTCCGTTTCCCGGAGTCAAGCTCTGGTCGGTACTTTTGGACATCTGGATCTCGGGATTATCTCTGATTTCCATGTCATCATGCGCTTTGGGAGAGTGTTCCTCGGATCCTTCGTCCATGGCTTCTCCTTCCTCTGCAGCTTTGGAGTTATACTCCTCTTCATATTCCACGGAGAACTTTCGGAAATCTGCTGACGTCATCGATTCATCCGAGGATGCGGGTATGTCGGCGTTTGTTCCAATTGCCTCTAGCACAGAGTCGGTGTTGTCTCCAGCATCAGCAGAGCCGGATCCGGATCCCACATACCCGACTTTCACGTTCAGCTTCGTCGAAACTTTTGATGGTCTCGAGAATTGCACCTACGCCCGAGTTTTGCATTATCATACGCCGCAGCGTGTACCTCAGGAAAGGTCTGTCTGTCCCAGCGTCATCAGAGTCGGAATCAGTGTCATTGATATGCTCCTCCTAGATTTCGACTTCAGCGGGTGGGTCGATCTGGGATTCGGCCTCTCTAGGGAGATCCACTCCAGATTCGACTTGGACCGCTAGGTCTTCTTCAGGCTCGGATTTCTCCACTGTCTCCGCAACTGGTGCAGGCTGGGTGGGATAAGGGTTTTCTGAGATCCAGAATTCTGCCGCCTCCACGGACAAAAGGGATCCAGAAGTTTGTCCTGCCTCTATCATCCCCGCTGGGATGGGTGGGACAGGTTCAGCAAAGCCGATGTAAACATCGATCTCACCAAAAGACATGATGGTGTAGGCAGTCACAGCCTCCTTAGCCGGAATCTAGGTCTCGTCGAGAACGATAAGAGGGACGTCGCTGGCATAGAGGATGCGACCGACAGCGATAGTCTCGCTGATTCTGATTCTTGCGGATTCCACTCAAAACGCAAATATGAAGCTCACTTGCCCCACGGTGGGCGCCAACTATCGTCGGATTGATGACAAGTATGCCATGAGGGGGTCCTCGAGGCGTGCGGAAGAGAGGGGTGTGAGACATACGGTGTTCCGAGACGGTGAGCACACAAGTTTACCTAGGTTCAAATCCGCCGGCTTTGGACGGATCCTACTCCTACTAGCAATCCAGTAATACGGCAGAGCCGGAATATGGGTTACAAGAGTTCGCCTGTGCGAGTTGAGATTGTAGACTATTGAAGGTGCCCTCAAGGCTCTCGTAACACCCTCGAATCGGCCCTATGCAAGTTTTAGCGCTTCCCGCCAAACCCGCATAGAAACAATTCAAGGACGCCCACCAGGCACTTTCGTGCGGGTGGAAAATGAAGTAATACCATTACACAATAGTCCACGATGGGACCCACAGAACAACATATATATACAACAACGACTCATCAAGTCAAGGATACAGATATACAGTACAAAGATCCAAATCACCTTGAAAACGATACAACATCCGAGTACGGATAAGATGCAAATGGGGCTAAGAGCCCTGAAGAATAACCAATGGCGTCCATAACCCTGCCCAGGCCAAGCTAGAAGGGTAACCTTGCTAACGACGTCGAACTCGTACCTGCTAAACAAAAGGGGTGCCGACAAAGGGCGAAGGGAAAAAGAGGAGCGTCAGTACTAAGGCCAGTACACGGCGAGGCTAGAATTCGGCGGCTCTCGCCTACATAGGTATGGTGGACTGAAGCGGCAGCGAAGCATGCACTAAACAACCTATAGAGATTCGATTCAACTATCGGCTATTAGAGAGGGATAAGAAAGACCTATTCTGAACCAACCTTATACTAACACCAATCATACCCATCCTGGTATTCCCCCTCGAGACCAAACGAGGAAGTCAAACCGAGGAACTCACACAGTTGGCAGTTTTATTCATTCCATTATAGTTGAAGCACTTACTAGTCAGATATAGATAGCATGAGTCATCTAGATAGCATAAGTAGTGGGCAGTTTTAGTTAACCATTCAGTTGTAGTTGTAGTACTTACTAGCCAGATACAATTAGCATGTGACATCCCAACCCAGCAGTTGTTGGCACTTTTATTTCATTCCATTAGAGTTGCGATACTTACTAGGCAAGTATAACATGACACGATACACCCAGCTCCACCAGTTGTTGGCACTTTTATTATCCATTCCATTATAGTAAGCTGATTACTAGTCACATATTAAGTCAAATTTATAGCACTACTTTAGTTATGCTTGTCTATGATCGAGATACTGTGCTCCAAGTCGTCCATAACCGCGGACACGCTTTTCAGAAAGATTTACCCTGCAGGGGTGCACAAATAGCAACACACGCACGATCAACCTAGGAAAAACCAAATCAAAACCCAACAAGGCTTTCACGACAAAGCAATCACAGGATTCATAAAATATTTCAGGGGGCCACCCCACTAAGCTACCCGCGACGAAGTTGGCCGGCTCCGAGACGGACCCAGGGTTTGTGTGGACGGCGGTAAATGACTGGGAACCCGAAAGTGTGACTGGGCTTGTCGATACAGCGAAAACGTGTCATGATCCAAAACAGTACAGGTGCTCCACGCACAATCATAAATAAAACAGTAAAGCATGGCATAGGTACAGGATAGTAATTAAGCCCCAAACTAGTTTGTGGCCCCAAGAAATAAGAAATGAATCAAGCTCTGGCTAAGGGGGATTCATAGAGTCTCACGTATGTGGATAGTGCGAATAGTCAAGGAACAGGTATCAAGTACTCGGGTCCTACGGGACACAAGTGGACATGAAAAACCAAATAGCATATATTGCCCACCGGTGCCTCTTTCATTAATTATCCCAGCAATTTAATAGTTGCATTTAAAGTCATGATCCTCTTCACCGTAAAGCATATGACAATATTCCAACAACTGTGTGGTACTTCACGACACGGGATCGCACATGAGCAAGCGACTATCACTCGCAAGACCATCTATCTACCAAACAACAGGTAATATGGGGTGTCCAAGGCAATATAAAGGCTGCACGGAATATATCTGGTACGGAACACTAAAGCATCACGACACGGATAGCAGTAGATCAACAGGAGGAAATAAAGACTATAAATGCAAAATAGGTAGAAAGGGGGAGAATGCTCGCCTGGGAAAACACTGTCAAAGATTCGTTATCCGAAGGACTTGTCGATACTCGCTTCAACTCAACGGTCTAATCCGCGAAGAAGCAAAGCACTAGAAGAAACATCGGATGCACTATTTAATACTACGGCAGAAGATCGGGCATGATGCATGTATGATGCATGGCATGGCAGAGATGCGATGTAACTAGCCAACATTAAGCAGAACCGGGGTCCCGACAATTAATTAATGGTTCAAGTTATTTAGCTACCCTACAATTCAAATGTTGGCTTAACAAGGCGAAACATGGCAACGGTTCGCTACACAAATTTAAATGGAGCCAATATAAGACTAGAAAAGCCCGCATATGGTCTCCATATTTAATTTAGGTGAATAGTCTAAATACCCCCAAACAACCACAATATGTACGAGTATGAATGCTTTAATATGCAACAACTATATATAGCATTTATAAAAATAGGGATATAGGATCGGGGTCACACATAGGGTTCGGCGATCTTGGTTCCGAGTGTCGACGGGGTTCGGGTTTGGTCTTCGGACGCCAGGATCGGGCTTCATATCCGAGGACGGGGTCTTGCCGTTCGAGAAGGAGAACTTGGTGTTTGGCCTCGGTTGTTGACAGTGCACTTGACTCCGGTGTTGGGATGGTTGATTCAACCTAGGAAGGAGAACTTGATCCCCATGGTTCTCGTCTAACTTGTCCTCTAGGAGGTATCTGCAGTAGACCGACAGCCGATGGAAGTATCCTCGAGAATGCTGCCCGGCGCCACGTCTTCACTGTTCCCTTGCTTCATCAAAACAAAACCAACATGATGCACCCACCGCATGCCTGTAGACGAGGTAGTACTAGCAGCTATAGAAAAACATGTAGGTAGAGCATACATGTGCTCTTGGAGCACATCGAACTAGACCTGACCACCGGAGAGAGAGAGAGCAAAGGCAGGACAGCGAACGAGCGGCTCGGCGGTGGTTGGGCGCACGGGGCTCGGGCCTGCAGAGCACAAAGGTGGAGAAGCTCGCAGCTGTGTCGGGGATGACGGCGTGGTTGGGGACGGAACCTGTGGCGCTGAGCTTGAGATCCCATGCGCACGGTGGCAGAGAGGCAGAACGAGGAGGCTCGGGCAGTGCTGCGAGGAGGTCGACCCGAGGCGGCGGCCGGAGGTCGTTGGCAAGCACGGAGGGCGACCGGAGGCAGGCTCACTGGTGGCGGCAGGAGCAGTCGAGGTAGGAAGCGAGCAGCAGGGACATGGAGGAGAGAAGGGCCGGGGTGGGGTGGAGCTTCTGGCGTGCTCGGGGAGGCTTCGAGGAGGGCGCCGGTGGTGGAGAACGTCACCGGTAGGGAAGGCCCATGGCAGCGGCTCTGCAGGAGATGGATCGGACGCGAGCGGCAGAGAGCAAGGGCGAGCGGTCGATGGCGGGCTTGCAGGGCGGCGCGGACGTGCCACCATGGCGGCGGAGCTCTGCGGTTCCTGGACGGGGAAGGAAGTGCCGCCCGGCTGCCCGGGGCGGAGAAACTTGGCGAGGCACGACCGACGTAGGTGGCAGCGGCGGCCTGCAGCAGGCAGAGAGGAGTCGACGGTGGTGGCCGAGCTTGCGCGCGGCGGCACTGTGCAAGATGAGGAGGCGGCGACCCAGGGCCTGTGGGGCGCGTCCTCATGCGGTGGAGAAGGCCACAGCGACGGTGCCTGCTGGGATCGAGGATCGCGAGGTGGGGGAAAACGCGTACGCGACGCGGGGTGGACTGGATGGTGGGCCAGGCGGCGGTAGGTGGGGAGCGTGTCGGTGCGGGAGTGGGGCTAGGCGGGGAGCGTCCGTGGGCGCTGTTGCATGCGTACAATGTAGCCTCGCGTGAGTCGCGGCTTGTGAGGCGAGCGTGGCTTGTTGCAGCGCTGCGCGCGGGTGTAGTTTGGTAGGTGGCGGCGGCAGAGGGTGGGGTGGTGTGGAGGCTGGGGCTTAGGGTTAGGTTTAGATTAGGTTTTGGTCTGGTTTGGGTATATGGGGTAGTAGGCTGGCTAGCTGGGCCTTTTGGCCCGGCCGGCTGCCTTCCCCTAAAAAAATAGCTTTAAATATTTTTATTTTGTCCGAATAGACTCTTGTAAATATTTTGTAGACAAAACAAAATATCCGGAAGAGGCCAGGTTTTAATTTGAAATAAAGACGGGGCGTTTAGAAAACAAAACCAGACTTTTCGAAAATAGTTTTCAAACAAACCATGCATGATGATGACGATGCTCAAATGCAATGTGGCATGATGATATGAGCTTGCGGTCATGATGATGCAATGCACAAAAACACAGCGATTTTCTAGTAGTGGTTTTAGCGGGATGCCACAATTCGACACCACTAACAAGGAATCTCGCCCTCGAGATCCGCCTCATGGTACCGAAAGAAGGCTGGCGATCTGAATCTTCTTGCTTCGTGTAGATGCTCGTGACACCACTAACAAGAGGTCGTTGTCCGTGATCGTCGAGAGAACACTCCGGGAAACAAAGGACGAAGGTAAAGGTATCCACAAATAAAGCCACCTCTAACTTCGATAGAAAGAGAGAACCGATGCATTCTCATCCACTTCAATGTACACGAGCAAATAGAGTGAGTAGTCGGCATGGGGGCCAATCCATCACGCACCCAAACTATTACTCCGCAAAATCAATAGAAAAGCGTGCAACCATTCTAGGAATCAGATTGAAGATCTCGACAATCGAGGTTCGGAATAAAGGAGTGATGCCGGCTCTGCATCGGATCTGGCATAGATGATGTCGTCGCGTCGGAAAACACCGGAAGGCACAAACAAGGAACAAAGAATGGTACCACAGATAAAGGATCACTCAGATAGCATGAAGTTCGTAGGTGGAAACACCGTTGCCAAAGGAGGAAGCGAAACCCTGAAGGTGCAACGGAACCCAACCACGAGAAATCCTAGACTTGAAGAAAGGTAAGAGAGCAGATTTAAAACACGCAGAGGTAAGACGAGAATAGCAGAGGGATAAGGAGTAAAATCAGACCTATTCAGATCTATCCAACCGATTTTGCAAAATAGTTGAGACACTCTACATCGGCCATTAGCTAGGTTATCCTACAGGCTGGACCAGTGGGGTATCGCAACTGCTGAGCTCTGATACCACTCTGTAACACCCTCGAATCGGCCCTATGCAAGTTTTAGCGCTTCCCGCCAAACCCGCATATAAACGATTCAAGGACGCCCACCAGGCACTTTCGTGCGGGTGGAAAACAAAGTAATACCATTACACAATAGTCCACGGTGGGACCCACAGAACAATATATATATACAACAACGACTCATCGAGTCAAGGATACAGATATACAGTACAAAGATCCAAATCACCTCGAAAACGATACAACATCCGAGTACGGATAAGATGCAAATGGGGCTAAGAGCCCTGAAGAATAACCAATGGCGTCCATAACCCTGCCCAGGCCAAGCCGGAAGGGTAACCCTGCTAACGACGTCGAACTTGTACCTGCTAAACAAAAGGGGTGCCGACAAAGGGCGAAGGGAAAAAGAGGAGCGTCAGTACTGAGGCCAGTACACGGCAAGGCTAGAATTCGGTGGCTCTCGCCTACATAGGTATGGTGGACTGAAGCGGCAGCGAAGCATGCACTAAACAACCTATAGAGACTCGATTCAACTGTCGGCTATTAGAGAGGGATAAGAAAGACCTATTCGGAACCAACCTTATACTAACACCAATCATACCCATCCTGGTATTCCCCCTCGAGACCAAACGAGGAAGTCAAACCGAGGAACTCACACAGTTGGCAGTTTTATTCATTCCATTATAGTTGAAGCACTTACTAGTCAGATATAGATAGCATGAGTCATCCAGATAGCATAAGTAGTGGGCAGTTTTAGTTAACCATTTAGTTGTAGTGGTAGTACTTACTAGCCAGATACAATTAGCATGTGACATCCCAACCCAGTAGTTGCTGGCACTTTTATTTCATTCCATTAGAGTTGCGATACTTACTAGGCAGGTATAACATGACACGATACACCCCAGCTCCACCAGTTGTTGGCACTTTTATTATCCATTTCATTATAGTAAGCTGATTACTAGTCACATATTAAGTCAAATTTATATCACTACTTTAGTTATGCTTGTCTATGATCAAGATACTCTGCTCCAAGTCGTCCATAACCGCGGACATGGCTTTCAGAAAGATTTACCCTGCAGGGGTGCACAAATAGCAACACACGCACGATCCACCTCGGAAAAACCAAATCAAAACCCAACGAGGCTTTCATGACAAAGCAATCACAGGATTCATAAAATATTTCAGGGGGCCACCCCACTAAGCTACCCGCGACGAAGTTGGCCGGCTCCGAGACGGACCTAGGTTTTGTGTGGACGGCGGTAAACGACTAGGAACCCGAAAGTGTGACTGGACTTGTCGATACAGCGAAAACGTGTTACGATCCAAAATAGTACAGGTGCTCCACGCACAATCGTAAATAAAACAGTAAAGCATGGCATAGGTACAGGATAGTAATAAAGCCCCAAACTAGTTTGTGGTCCCAAGAAATAAGGAATGAATCAAGCTCCGGCTAAGGGGGATTCATAGAGTCTCCCGTATGTGGATGGTGCGAATAGTCAGGGAACAGGTATCAAGTACTCGGGTCCTACGGGACACAAGTGGACATGAAAAACCAAATAGCATATATTGCCCACCGGTGCCTCTTTCATTAGTTATCCCAGCAATTTAATAGTTGCATTTAAAGTCATGATCCTCTTCACCGTAAAGCATATGACAATATTCCAACAACTGTGTGGTACTTCACGACACGGGATCGCACCTGAGCAAGCGACTACGACTCGCAAGACCATCTATCTACCAAACAACAGGTAATATGGGGTGTCCAAGGCAATATAAAGGCTGCACGGAATATATCTGGTACGGAACACTAAAGCATCGCGACACGGATAGCAGTAGATCAATAAGAGGAAATAAAGACTATAAATGCAAAATAGGTAGAAAGGGGGAGAATGCTCGCCTGGGAAAACACTGTCGAAGATTCGTTATCCGAAGGACTTGTCGATACTCGCATCCACTCAACGGTCTAATCCGCGAAGAAGCAAAGCACTAGAAGAAACATCGGATGCACTATTTAATACTACAGAAGAAGATCGGGCATGATGCATGTATGATGCATGGCATCGCAAAGATGCGATGCAACTAGCCAACATTAAGCGGAACCGGGGTCCCGACAATTAATTAATGGTTCAAGTTATTTAGCTACCCTACAATTCAAATGTTGGCTTAACAAGGCGAAACATGGCAACGGTTCGCTACACAAATTTAAATGGAGCCAATATAAGACTAGAAAAGCCCGCATATGGTCTCCATATTTAATTTAGGTGAATAGTCTAAATAACCCCAAACAACCACAATATGTATACGAGTATGAATGCTTTAATATGCAACAACTATATATAGCATTTATAAAAATAGGGATATAGGATCGGGGTCACACATAGGGTTCGGCGATCTTGGTTCCAAGGGTCGACAGGGTTCGGGTTTGGTCTTCGGACGCCGGGATCGGGCTTCATATCCAAGGACGGGGTCTTGCCGTCCGAGAAATAGAACTTGGTGTTTGGCCTCGGTTGTTGACAGTGCACTTGACTCCGGTGTCGGGATGGTGATTCAACCTAGGAAGGAGAACTTGATCCCCATGGTTCTCGTCTAACTTGTCCTCCAGGAGGTATCTGCAGTAGACCGACAGCCGATGGTAGTATCCTCAAGAATGCTGCCCGGCGCCACGTCTTCACTGTTCCCTTGCTTCATCAAAACAAAACCAACATGATGCACCCACCGCATGCCTATAGACGAGGTAGTACTAGCAGCTATAGGAAAACATGTAGGAAGAGCATACACGTGCTCTTAGAGCACATCAAACTATACCTGACCACCGGAGAGAGAGAGAGCAAAGGCAGGACATCAAACGAGCGGCTCGGCGGTGGTCGGGCGCTCGGGGCTCGGGCCTGCAGAGCACAAAGGTGGAGAAGCTCGCAGCGGTGTCAGGGATGACGGCGTGGTTGGGGACGGAACCTGCGGCGTTGAGCTTGAGGTCCTAGGCGTACGGCGGCGGAGAGGCGGAACGAGGAGGCTCGGGCAGTGCTACGAGGAGGTCGACCCGAGGTGGCGGCCGGAGGTTGTTGGCAAGCACGAAGGGTGGCCGGAGGCGGGCTCGCTGGTGGCGGCAAGCGCGGTTGAGGTAGGAAGCGAGCAGCAGGGACACGGAGGAGAGAAGGGCCGGGTGGGGTGGAGCTTCTAGCGTGCTCGGGGAGGCTTCGAGGAGGGCACCGGTGGTGGAGAACGTCACCGGCAATGAAGGCCCATGGCGGCGGCTCTACAGGAGATGGATCGGACGCGAGCGGCAGAGAGCGAGGGCGAGCGGCCGATGGCGGGCTTGCAGGGTGGCGCGGACGTGCCACCACGGTGACGGAGCACTGCGGTTCCTAGACAGGGAAGGAAGCACCGCGCGGCGGCCCGGGGCGGAGAAACTTGGCGAGGCACGACCGACGCAGGTGGCAGCGGCGGCCTGCAGCGGGTAGAGAGGAGTCGATGGTGGTGCACGAGCTTGCGCGCGGTGGCGCTGTGCAAGATGAGGAGGCGGCGACCCAGGGCCCGTGGGGCGCACGCTCATGTGGTGGATAAGGCCACGGCGATGGTGCCTGCTGGGATCGAGGATCGCGAGGTGGGGGAAAACGCGTACGCGACGCGGGGTGGACGGGGTGGTGGGCCAGGCAGCGGTAGGTGGGGAGCGTGTCGGTGCGGGAGTGGGGCCAGGCGGGGAGCGACCGTGGGCGCTGTTGCATGCGTACAACATAGCCTCGCGTGCGTTGCGGTGTGTGAGGCGAGCGTGGCTTGTTGCAGCGCTGCACGCGGGTGCAGTTTGGTAGGTGGCGGCGCCAGAGGGTGGGGTGGTGTGGAGGCTGGGGCTTAGGGTTAGGTTTAGATTAGGTTTTGGTCTGGTTTGGGTATATGGGGTAGTAGGCTGGCTTGCTGGGCCTTTTGGCCCGGCCGGCTGCCTCCCCCTAAAAAATAGGTTTAAATATTTTTATTTTGTCCGAATAGACTCTTGTAAA
The DNA here is from genome assembly GCA_023614405.1 of Avena insularis. NCBI lineage: Eukaryota > Viridiplantae > Streptophyta > Magnoliopsida > Poales > Poaceae > Avena > Avena insularis. The sequence goes on along the minus strand of CM042686.1, from coordinate 196,136,698 downwards.
TATTTTGTAGACAAAACAAAATATCCGGAAGAGGCCGGGTTTTAATTTGAAATAAAGACGGGGCATTTAGAATACAAAACCAGACTTTTCGAAAATAGTTTTCAAACAAACCATGCATGATGATGACGATGCTCAAATGCAATGTGGCATGATGACATGAGCATGCGGTCATGATGATGCAATGCACAAAAACACAGCGATTTTCTAGTAGCGGTTTTAGCGGGATGCCACAGCTCTCCCTAGGATGGCTTATATAGATATCCGGCCTAGGGTTTACAGGAGAGATCAGTCCGGCTACGACTAAGAGTCAGTTACAGAGTACATCTTGAACTACAAGTAACACTATGGGCCTAAGTCGGTAAGTCTTATGGGCCTTCCCGTAGCCGTATTAGACTCCATCTCTTCTCCCTGACTGGGCCGCCCGTGAAGCAAAGCTCTAACCCGAAGTGGGACACCCTGGTCAGTGAGGATACCCGTAAAGTATATCCCCAACACTACGGTTCAGGAATGACACACACATGATCTAGATCTCTCTCGATCAATGATCAATAGTGGGACCAGGATGTCCATAATGACCGCCATGCATTCCACGATACTCTGTCATGTTCGAACCATAAACTCTATGTCCATATCCCTTTGTTTATTTTATACATGACTTATCTGATATTTGCTCTATGGTATCAACATACCTATCACGTTATCGATAAGTCCACTTAACTTGTTATCATGATATTGTATCCCCTAACCTAGTCAATGGTTGCAACCTAATGTTTACAGTCTCACTGAGTGGGCCTAGTGTATCTTTCCGTCACAAGGGTGAACAAATCCTGATCTTGATACGTAGGCCTCAACTGTTCCACTGGAATACCTAATGCATATCTTTACGGTCACCTAGTTACGGACATGCCGTTTTATGTAATCAAAGTATCCACGGGAGATAGTGATTATTGTGACCTCACAGTCTAAGGAGAAGGTCACTTAGTTTCTAAGGATTGCAGTGATAAACTATGTGACTTGATCTCACTGCAATACTTCAAGTGGGTAATGTCCATCATATCATTCTCCCATAATATGACTCCATTGTCAACTAGCATAAATGATCCATGATTAGGAAACCTTGATCATCTGTTTCCCAACAAACTAGTTAAATAGAGGCTACTAGGGACCTAGTTTGTTTACATACCACACCTGTATCAATTTCTGCTTGATACAATTATAGCACAGTACGAAACTATTATGAACTAATTTGGGATATCATAATAAACCTATTTATTATTTTCCTCTAGGGCATATCCCTTTGACATTGGGCTCAATTTTTTGGGTTTGCCAACAATTCCACCTACATCCGCTCCACTAGTTTCATTATAAGTCCTATGCCCTCAGAATATTTTAACTCTATGAGAGGCCCTTCAACTACACCCAAGGGTAACCAAACTGAGTGCCCTGTTGTTCGGTATTTGTTCTATGTTATTGCTAACACCTTGCAGACACATGGTGAGTTTACTAGAGTCAATGAAGAGGGCATGATGATCCTCTCAAGAGCTGCTATTCCCAATTATAACTTAACGCCAAATTTGGGCACTCTTCTCATGTTTTATCTTAAGCATCAAGATCTTCAAGTCTGTGGTCCCATATGCGGAGGTAATATCCAACCGTTGATAGGTGTTCGTCGCCTCAGTTTTGTTGGGCCACGCAGAGAAAAACAAAACTTTTTCCTACACGGTGATCCCAAGATCTAGCTGAGGTAGTAGGCCACGAGAATTACCACTAGACGCGCGGTTGCGGAATCGATGAAGCACGTCGCTTGATGCAGTGCAGTTCTCACGATCCGTTCCGATCCACGATCGTCGAAGTGCTGAACATACAGCACCTCCGCCAGTATCCACACGTACAAGGAGGAGCGCCAGCGATGGACTGCTAGGTCCGGTATGGCGGCGACAGGACTGGACTGGACTGGAGCTAGGGTTTCCAACACATGGAGTGACCTAACCGTGTGCTCTAAGCACCTGCGCCCCAGCTTATATAGGGAGTGAAAGTGGGCTCCACTCACTTGTGGCCCATTCACTAAAAGGCCTATATTAGTCACTGCGAGTCCAACTCACTGACTCTGTCCATTTCCTTTTTGGTTCCAACCCAAATATGCTCCTTCTCTTAAGTGTGTGACCCGACAGGCTCATGGTGACCCAGACACGATCCGAGTCTCACTCGTGACCGATCAGTTGGTAGCGGCTCCTAGCAGAACATGCCAACTCCTAAGTACCAAAGAGTCATGACGACATACCTTCCAATGCGACTTACGTCTGAGTCCCTTTTGCCTCACGATATACCTTATCGAACTATAGGCAAATAATCCTCATCCCTTAAATAGTTCGACTCTCTTTCTCGATCCGAGATAAGTGATTCATCCGACTAACTCTTAGTCGGTCACCTCGGTTAACACTTAACCGAGTCATGCATGGCCATGCTTTCCGAATCATATCTTCCGAGAGGGCCTAGAGAATATCTCTCCAGACGAAGGGGCAAAATCCCATCTCGGTTATTCACATCACGCAACTTGATTCTCAGTCGACCCGAACTCCGCCTTTATAACTGCCCAGTGACGGAACAACGTTTGACAGAACCTAAGCCGGTGATCCTCAACTCGGACTGTGAAATAACCTCAGGTCTAAGGATTACATTGATTGAGACATGCAAATGACGACTTGATCGTTGCATCTCAATATGGGTCAGTCTGACTCGCTAAACTCTTTAGCCAAATCTGTGTAAGTCGGAATAGCATCTCTATGCCCATGACAAGTGGAACCGAGTCATCAACCGACTTTCACATTAGTCTAAGTTGTGTGTCCAACACAACCTCAACGACCAAGGACAATCAGTATAAACAACATGAATATATAGTTCCACAATCGAATCACATATTCAATGATATATATCAGTAGTTCATACATGGACAACAACTTTATGAATACATTGGAAATAATATCATACATGATTGCCTCTAGGGCATATTCCCAACAAGTTTCGCTACTCTCAAAGCTGGTGGTATAATTTATAAATTACATGGTAGATACTTCTTAGATATACCTGGAGTCGATCACTTAATCCCTGCTCTTTTTCCTAATGGTTTATTCTCTATCGAGAATGGATGTTTGAGTTATGATGTGCATGTTGAAGCAGGACTACCCCAACAAGAAGTAACCATGGATGAAGAAGGAGAAGATGAAGAAGTAGAAAAAGAAGGCCCCGAATAGGAGCAACAGCTACCAAACTTGTACACCACCTATGAATATATATACGCGCTCGAAGGAAATATCTAGAACATCAACAACCTATCCATCAACCTTCGAGATGCCAACACGAACCTCTCAACCCAGCTCACCAGTTGGAGTAGCCAATGGAACTTGGGAGATTATCCACCATCACCATAATGAGCAACAAAATGGCTTGCAAAAGCCTGAGCTTGGGGATGTGTTCCCTAAGCAATTTTATTTGTGTAATAATAAGGTCGTACTCCAGCTCCGTGAGAGCTTTGAAATACTCGTGTTGGTTTTATCCCAACACTTTTCTTTTTCATTTGCTTTTCGTTTTCGTTTTCCTTTTTTGTTTTTTTCTTTTCTTTAGTATATTGCTTGGTCGCAAGTCTTTTCTATTCTTTAATCCCCATCCTCAAAAATACAAAAAGATTTTTTCTTTTATCTTTTTCATAAAAGTGGATTTTCCTATTGCCTCTTTGCTTCAATATTATTGTGAGAGTGATTTAACTCGAGTTTTGAAGGAACACATCCCCATAAGGAAGAGAACCGATCAAGTCACTCATGAGATGTATGTCCTATGTCTTTAGCTTTAGAAATTTGAGCTGTTTATCCTAGTTAGTTGATTTGTTAAGATGATATGCTAGTGAGAGTAATTCAAAATAGTTAGAGTAAAGTTTTTTATTTGTAAGGATAATTAGCTATGGAAGCTTTTGCTCTAGTTCTTGTAGCTAACCGAGTCTTGCCTTGGAAATAATATTTCCAAAACAAGTACAACAAGAAAAAGTCTCCAATTTATGACTTGCATGTTGAGTGATTGTCTCAAGAGTTTGTCTTTGAAAATTCTTAACCCCATAGATATATTTATAGACTTGTTGTCACTCTGAAAGGAGTTTTTTCTTGAAGTGAAGTCTAGTGGTAGTTCAGATGCATGCCAAAGCTAAGGTTGTGAGCCAAAGTATGTTATCACGTATTTATAAATTATTTATGCACACCTTTGGGATGCCAGCAACTCCGTTGGCCTACAAACAATCAATGATACAACCCCTAATTTCGGCTATTGAGTTGATGACATGGGTAACAACTGTTACCGTAATGGGAAAAAGTATTGGTACTCTTGAAGGTTGTGCGAAGTATTGCTAAAAAGTCATTCAATGATCCTTGTGGGAAATTTTATTTGAAAGAAAGTCAGACAAAGAGCCTTTGGCATGGTATTGTTACTACTACATTAATTTTATTGAAAACAATGAATGAAATAGTCTTGATCTATTGATGTGGGCGTCAATAAGACACTTCATTTGTTAAGCTACTTTAGACATGATCTCCCATACTTAATTCTGCTAATTTGAAACTTCCTAGTGTTCCTTGGCAAGCTGAGAGTTAACTAGAGGAATTGGAATGATTTTGTTACACCTCTAGTTGTTCATACTTATATCAAATCTGCTTTGATTGTTTTGAGTTAACAAAGCTTGTATAGTACTCTTGGCATTTCTCTAATTTTGATAAGCCTTTCAAATAGAAAAAGTGCTGGATGCATATGACTACCAACCATAAGTGAATTCATCTTCTCATTATTTCAGTTTAAACGATGAGTTCCTTATGGTTTCTTTATTTCTTGCTCAAGGATGATCAAGGTTTAAGCTTTGGAGAAGTTGATGGCTGTGAAAATAGCCATCTTTCTCCGCATTTAAATCACATTTTAATTGAAGTAATTGACCAAGAATCTCTATAGCCTTGCTACTAATAACTAATTATTGCAAAGATGTGCAATCCTTGGTTTTAATTTGTGTTGTACAGGAAATCACACATTTAAGGAAAAATCAGGAGCATTCATTCAAGATTACCACATTACCAACTCGGCCAAGCTAACTAGGGACGAAAAGGAGGTGTCTGGAAGCTTAACGACCAGCCTTACGGGTGCATCCCGACCATACGGTGTGGCGTTGGCTTAATTAGGTCAAACACTGCATCTTTCGTGAAGACGCCTATATATTTTGAGACTCCAGCCGCTGTGCAGAGGGCCGCCATTCTTAGATTGCCTCACAACACCACCGTATGAGATCCATCACCACAGTTCATCCTCTCCATCCTCCATCCACTCCATAGTTATAGCCATTATCTTGTACTTGAGATCCCTTTGTGATTCGGCTACCATTGTAAGAATATTTGATTTTAATCTAAGTATTTGCACAATGTTTTCTATCATTGATCTTATTGTTATGAGTGATGTCGTGGTGGTGGCACGGCAGATGCCATGGATAGGCTAAAGATGGTGCCAATGAGTGCTAGAGGAATTCAGGGAGGGAGAGCATGGTGATTCCACGCACGGAAGTTCTTGTATATTCTCTATCAATGGTGTTTACAAGTGCTCCTCAGGCTTTCAACAAGGATACGATGTCTCTTACCCATCGTTCACTAGCCCTAGAGTTCTACCTTAGACAGAGAATGATTCATCTATCGGTCGTCCCTCTCTATGGAGGCCCCGGTGCTCCTTATATAGGGGAGCCCTGGTTACAATTCTAGGGCACAGGTGGCAGCATACTCTACGAGTATGCTCCTTTCCTAAAGCAGATGCTTCTTTAGTCCCTTTAACGGCTCGTCCGGGCTTTGGACGTAACCCATGGTGTAATCCTTGTCTTTTGGCGTCGCCAGGAACGGGCTACGTCATACGGCTTTGCCCGCATCACCTTGGTCGCCCCTAACCCGCTGGTCCTCTTCTTTACTTTACTTTGCTCATGCTACAGCTAATAAAGCCACCTTTTGACCAATAGAGGATTCCTTCTCTTGGAAGATAAGATAATCCGGCTAGCATATAGCTAATCCGGTTTACCCACTTACCTGCAAAACAGATAGACATGGCCGACATAAATCTTATGCCGGCCGGACCATTGTCAAGGAGATGCTCCATGGGCCGGGTCACACCGTGATTCGTCCTGCCTTGAGGTGACCCGGTTAGCACTTTGCTTTGACCGCGCCGTACCCCGGCTAACTCGGCCCTTATACCCCGGTGTTACCCTACCCGGGGGTATCCCCCAACATTAGTCCCCGAAGCTGGTGTAGTCTTAGCAACTTTTAGTTGTTAAGGCCACAGTAGGTTCCCATATCCAGATCTTTCGCTCCTTAGGCCGAGTTACCTCGTAGCCCGGAGTTTCTCATCTTGCAACCCTTTTGCTCTTTCCGAGTTATTCCTCGTTGGCCAGGTCTTTTGCTTGCTTATCCGGGTTACCTTTCCTTCTCTTGTACACTTCTCCACATCCTACATGGAGGGTAATCATTGTTTTGCCTTATTTTAAGGGCCACACGCATTTAATGTGCCGGTTACTGTCGCAATGTCAGGAATAACTGTTGTAAACGTCTCTTCACTGCAGCGCCTCGTTAACTGTAACATTGCTTCACATCATGGGGTTATCTGCTCCTGTAGCCCCTCCTGCGGCCTTGCTCTGATTGGTTGTTCTGGCCTCATACACGCTAGTTGCGCACGGCACGTCGCTCGCAAAGGATCCCACGATGCGCGCGCTGCACGGTTAAGTAGGAGGCCTAGGGCGATTTCAGGGGAAGTTCCCCCATTTCCTTCGCGCTTCCCAGCCTCTCTCTCTTTCACAGCGACTCCGCCGCCGCCGCCAGTTTTCTGCTCCATGAGCGCCACCACGACTGTGCTCCAATAGCATTTCGCGCCATCGCCACCGTTCCCAGTGCTAATTTCCACCACGGGGCCTTGCGCTTCCCGCTTTCCTTCTTCCGGCTACCTCTACTTTGATTACTCCCTGTAAGATCTTGAATCCACCATGTCTGAGGCGGAAGCAGCGGTGGTGGGGCAACAAGAAGAAGGAGTGGAGGGCCGCGAGCGCGGCGCTTGGGAAGGCTCCGTCGTCCGCGAGGAGGACCTTGATTGGCTCCGCGCCACGCGGCGCATCCCTGCCGGCGTCGCCTGCCGCCTCGCCTCCGGTGATGTCTTTCCTTCCCCCAAATCTGGGGAATATGTAGTTTTTCTATCGCATTTCCAACGTGGCTTCGGCCTTCCCACTTCTGATTTCTTCTTTGATTTTGTTTCCACATACAAGTTGCAACTGCATCACCTCCCCGCAAACGCCATTACTTCTCTGTCCTCCTTTGCTTCTGGCATCGAGGGGTACATTGGCCTCTGGCCAACCAAAGAACTTTGGATCAAGTTCTTTGGCCTGCGGAGGAATGTGATTCCAGATATGGAGCGCACCTCGGAGAACAAGCAGTTGACCCAGTGTGGTGCCGCCTCCATCTCTCCCTGGAAGCAGTTCGTTTCCCCCAGGTTACGGGACTCGAATCTTGCAAGGGCTAGGCCCGGACTTTCTTTTATGTCTGGAACACCACCAAGGAGGCCCTGATCTGGTTGCTCCCCTTCAAACTTGGCCCTCCTGATACCTCGTGTTGGGAGAGCATCCCGAAGCGGCCCACGGCCCTGGCGAATCAAGTGGAGCGCCGGATCAAGGAGCTTCTCAAGGAGAAACTCTGGGGGGAGGGCATCATGATCACTTTCCTCCGCAGCCGGGTCTCCCCCCTCTAGAAGCGAGCCCACAAGATCTGCTATCTCAGCCGCCCTCTTGACCGTCACCGGACCTCTTCCTTCGAGCTGGATAACTTGGCGGTTTACCGCCACGTTAAGTCCATATTCAATGTGGAGAAGGAGTTCTCTGAGGATTGGGAGTGGGGACTCGAGCCCTTCACCCGTGCCAACCCCCCCTCCAAAGGAAAATTAACCCTTCTCTGTTTTTTGAATCTTCTTTGTATGTTAGTTTCCCTTTGTAACTTGGCAATTATTCTCTCGGAAATTCCTCCAGCAACCACTAGAGGATGATGAGGTGATGGCAAGCAAATGGTTGGAGGACCACACCGAGGAGGACGAGGTGGAGCCTGATCCGGAGGCCTTCCTGCCTACCCCGGACATCGTCAGACGCAGCACTGGTAAGGCCTCTTCTCTAAGGGATTGTCCAGACGATGATGACTCGGATGTTGAGGTCCTTGAGGTATTTGATTCGGTTCTCATCCCTTACACGCACCTGGCTATGCCCGGATGTTCAGCTAACCCGGACGATCAGGTCCACGAGGTTCCTCCCTTTGCAACTGGTGGCCCGGCCCCGGCTCCGTCCCAGAAGCGCGCGGCTATCTCGGCTGCAGCTTCGGAGGCGCCGCCGCCCAAGAAGAGGCAAAAGAAGTCCAGGGTTAAACCCTCGGCCAAGCCTGCCGCCAAGAGCACGGTTCGGAGGGCGCCGAAACCCCGGGCTCCTCCTACCGCGGATGAGTAAGTTCTCTAGTACTCCTTGGGATTTTTTCCTTTGCTTGCCTTTGTTTCTTACTGATTCTTCTTTTTAACTTGGTGCCTTATCTTTCATTTAGATCTCCTAGGGATATCCCTCAGAGTGGCCCCGGCATTGCCTCCCCACTCCGGGACAGTCCATCTCCCTCTCCCCCCCCCCCCCCCCCGCGGCGATGATTATCGCCCGCTCAGCCCTATTCAGGAGGGCTCAGCGGTTGCGCCTGACCAGAGCCTACCTCACCAAGAGGAGGGTAATGTTGGCGCGGGGGGTAGTGGGCCGGATCAGGATACGGCGATGCCGGATCTCCCTGGTTCCTTAGCCTCAGTGCCAAATCCCGAGGTGCCAGCTTCATCGGCACCGCCTCCAGCATCTCCAGTACCAGCACCAGCACCAATAGCACCAGTACCAGTACCAGCACCAGCAGCACCACCAACAACATCAAGAGCCTCCAAGCCTCCCAAGGGGAAAGCTCCATCGGCTCCCTCCGGGTCTACCCCTTCTGTGGCGGATATTTTTCAATCAATTCCTCCACCCTCATCCAACAAAACCAAGAAAACCTTCGAGTCAGCCAATGTAACTTCATCCGGGTCTACTGCCTCCGGATCAGAGGGCAGCCAACAACTAGTTTTGCACACCAGCCCCGCTGCAGCTCAATCTGTCAGGCGGGAGGCCCACGTGAAGGGCCTTGTGGCGGGCCATTCTCTGAGCGGCGAAAGCTACAGTCCACTACTCCTTGAGTATGTGAAGAACTGGAATAATGCAGAATTCGTCGACCCTCAAGACGATCTGCCAGAGAAGTTCGGCCCAGCCGAGTTCAGCGCCCAGATGAACTCTGCTACCAAGGCCATCTCCTTGGCTGGCCGGATGATGGAGGTAATCCTTTATCTCTGCTACTGATGTTTTACACAACTGAACACTTGTAGATATAGCCCCTAGTCCCCGAGCCTCCGAGGGAATAACTTGTTATTCGGTCGGATGCTCCTCATAGAGCTTAGCTTTTGTTCATAATGACATCACATTTTTAGTAGATTTTGAGCCGGGTCTAGTTCCCTTGGCCCGTATCTGATGTACTTCAAATATCTCCACACCTAGAGCCGGGTTAAGTTCCACTTGGCCCGGATCTTGTAGACTTCAAATATCCGCACACCTAGAGCCGGGTTAAGTTCCACTTGGCCCGGATCTTGTAGACTTCGAATATCCACACACCTAGAGCCGGGTTAAGTTCCACTTGGCCCGGATCTTGTACATTTCGAATTGTTTTTATCTTGCCTTTGAACTTTTGTCTTTTCCTAGCTTGTTTTAGATTACCACTAACCGCCGAACCGCTGAGTTCCAGCGCCTTCTAGACTCCTACAAAGACATTCACGCGCGTTATGGTAAAGTCTTGGTGGAGTACCAAAAGAGGGGTAAATTTCCGTTCTTGCTCTTCCTTGTTCCTTCAAGCTTCTTAGGACCTATATGAATTTGTTGTCTGAATCATGTAGCCAAGGTTGAAGCTGAGAATATAATCATGAGGAAAAATCTTGCGGAAATCAAAGGTAAACTTATCACCTTCACATGATCGTGTATTTTCCTTGCTTTATCCGGTGGACACTCATATTTTGGGTCCTCCAAATCATTGTGCTATTGCAGTTGCTCTCGAGGATAGTGTCACCATTCCTTAAATGATGACTCACTTCCTCGAACAAGCTGGGAATCATGAGGCCGAACTGAAAAAGAAAGATGCAGAGATGGCTCGGCTCCAACAGCAGCACTCAGAGATTACTCGGCTGAATGCCGAAATTCAAAAGCTTAAGAGCTCCCATCAGTCCGAGCTAGAGAAAGCCGACCAGGAGTTTGCCGAGGAGAAAGAGCGTTTAACCACGCAAATCTCCAAGGACAAGAGCTTATTGGAGGAAGCCGGCGTCAAGCTTACGTCGGTGACCACCGAATACGAGAAACTCCGGGTCCATAATGCCAATGTTGATTCCGAGCTTCAGCGACTCCTCTTCCAAATTGCGCGTAAGTTTTCTGCCCTTGCTTGATCTTCTACCATCCGGATCTGGTCCTTGTGTTCACTATTTTTCTTCTTATCCTTAGGCAAATTTCCGAAGAGCGATACGCTCGCTGCCTCTGCCGTACGCCAGTCCCGCGAATAGCGTGGAATTCCTGCTGCCCTTGATGCCGATCCAATCCCTTATACCACAAAGGATCTCCTGGCGAGTCTCACCGCTCGCCTTGAGGTAGTGAAGAATCATGGTGCGGACATCATCCCGGCAGCAACACGGATGTTCAGCTGCCTCTGGCCCAGTGAACCCATTCCCAAGAAAGGTTCGGCTTTCATAGCCAAACTAATGGAGTGTGACACGCAGCTGCATCTGTGGCGCGAATCTGCCGCACGGGTTGGGGCCGACATTGCTTTGAAATTTGCGCTCTCATGGTATGAAGGAATTGACTTGGAATTGCTCACTCACATGCGCACCAGGTCTAAATGATGCGAGGATCCGGAGTGGATCGTGCGCCACCAAGCCTGTGCCAACAAGATCATCCAGTACTCCTTCTGCCATGCTTGGAATGAGGGGCCGAGTTATCTTGATACTGCTGACGAAGAAATTGACTTTGGAGCTAAAGAGGAAGGGAGCGAAAGCGAGGGCTCCGAACTAGGCGACAAGGCTGAAGACTCGGAGGATAACGAAGTTAACCCAGAGGACGAAACTGAAGCTAGCGCTCCTTCCCCACACTCCGGAGTACCTCCCTCCTCGACAGATGATTCGTCTGCTGCTCCTGCCCCTTGAAAAACACTTGTCACATTTATCAGATCCCCGGAATGCCGGGCGCAGATGTATTTAAATACTTTGGTTTTTTTGTGCTACCATTTTAAGTTCTGAACTAAGTTTTATTGCCAGATTATCATGGGAGAAGTCCCCGAGTTTCATTTTCTTGTTCCCCCAATTTTTGACTCGGCTCGCGTCTACCTTGATTCGGTTTTTTTGACTTACGAGTCCGATGTTCAAAAAATTGACTTAACAATACTTGAAATCTTGAGATTGGCTCAAAATAATTCGGCATTTTAGTGAATAAACTAAACTAAGGGTTAGCCAAAAAACCAATGCCAGCCCGCTTAAGTTCTTTCTCTTAGTCGTTTTTCATGTGCCTTGCCATTCCAAACTTGTTCTCTTGCTTGCCATGAAGCCAATTCTTGTTGGACAGCAGCAAAGTCGAAGGGTTAGGTTTTTGGTGCTCACACATTACTAACCCGACTAAGATATAAGCGTCTTAACCCAGCTGACACAAAAATATGAAAACAATAGACAAGTGTTATAGCAGTCCTCGAGTCTCTTCTCGGGGTAGCAAAGTTTTTATTGATAAGCTCATTGCCGACGTACATACCGACATATGAGAAGTTCTGATACATTCACCTCTTAGGTGTAGAAAGGACGAAGCAGTGCTACGTTCCATGGTCTTTTGGATTCTTCTCCGGACCTGTCCGCCCTGTTCTTTTGCTATGGCTGTGCATTAATAAGGTAATAGGAATCATTGCGCAAAGATTTGCTCACAATGAAAGGTCCTTCCCATGGAGGGGATAACTTATGCATGCCAGCAGTGCGCTGTATTAGCCTTAGCACCAAATCACCTTCCTGGAAAACTCGAGGGTTTACTTTCCGGCTATGATAGCATCGAAGATTTTGCTGATATATGGCGGATCTGGACAAGGCCAGTTCTCTCGCTTCTTCCAGCAGATCAACATCATTTTGTCGGGCTTCGCGCACTTTGGCTTCTATCTATTGGGTGACCCGTGGTGAATCATGCTCTATGTCGGCTGGTAATACAGCTTCTGCCCCATATACCAGAAAGAATGGCGTATAGCCAGTTGATCGATTCAAAGTCGTTCTTAAACTCCACAGTACCGCTGGTAGTTCTTCTATCCAGCACCCTGCTGATCTTTGCAGCGGCTCTATGAGCCGAGGTTTTATCCCGGACAATACCAGTCTGTTGGATCTTTCCACTTGCCCGTTCGATGCGGGGTGGGCGACTGAGGCGACATCTAACCAGATCTTCTTTTCCTGGCAGAATCTCGCAAACGCTCCTTCAGCAAAATTCGTTCCATTATCAGTTATGATGCTATGGGGGTAGTCGTACCTTAGGATTATATCCTTGAGGAATCTTACTGTTGTTGCCCCATCACATTTCCAAATCGGTTTGACTTCAATCCATTTCGTGAATTTGTCAACCATGACCAGAATATGGGTCATCCCTCCTTTGGCTGGCTTAAATGGTCCTACCATGTCCAGGCACCATACAGCAAATGGCCATGTAATGGGGATAGTTTTCAGCTCCGACATTGGTAGGTGAGTTTTTGTGGCGTATCTTTGACAACCATTGCATTTTCTCACCAAGTCCTCTGCTTGCTCCAAAGCACTGGGCCAGTAAAACCCATGCCGGAAAGCTTTTGCTACTAAGGCCCTTGAGGATGCATGGTGGCCACATTCTCCTAGGTGAATATCCCGGAGTATCTCAAGTCCTTCCTCTGGATCAACACACCGTTGTAGTACTGACGTCACACTTATTTTGTATAGTTCGGACTTGATAATGGTATAGGCCTTTGCCCTTCTCTAAATTTTCCTTGAACTTATTTCATCATCCGGCAAGATTCCCTTTTTCAGGAAATCAAAAATTGGCTTTGCCCAAGTTGGTATAGTTCGGACGGGAAATGGTTCCTCATTAACATCCATTGCATCCACCGATATAACTCCTACCAGATCAAGCTGAACAGTCCCGGTTTGCTTGGCGGTCCCGGTTTCTTGAAAGCGATCCCCGGTTTGTGGAGGTGCTCCCCCATTCTATCTCCATAGGTGCAGCTCCTGATCCAGGAAGTGATGGGATGTAAATTGAATCTGATTCGGGTGACGGTGTGATAGATGGTTTTCTCAAGTGCTCCAAAGCCACGTTTGGCAGAATTGGTTGCCGGGATGAGCCCAGCTTGGACAGCATATCTGTTGCCTCGTTTTCAATCCGAGGTATGTGATGGAACTCACATCCTTCGAAAAACCCGCTTATCTTCTGGACATGGAACCTATATAACACCATGTTAGCATCCAGAGCATCCCAATTTCCAGATACTTGTTGTACCACCAAATCTGAGTCTCCAAAGCATTGTATCCAACGTATTCCCACTTCTTTTGCCACTTTGAGACCATGCACCAATGCTTCATACTCCGCCATGTTATTCGAGGCACTAAAGTGGATTTGGAGGACATACTTCAGTTGATCCTTCTTGGGCGAGGTAAGTACCACTCCGGCACCCAACCCATCTTTGAGTTTTGATCCGTCGAAATGCATTCACCAATAATTGGAGTCCGGCAGGGATGACTCGTATTGCATCTCAGCCTAGTCCACAAAGAAATCCGCCACAGCTTGTGACTTGATCGCATCCCTTCTGTCGAACTGTGGCGCGTATGGAGCTAACTCGATAGCCCACTTTGCTATTCGGCCGCTTCCGTCTTTGTTATTCATGATCTCTGAAATGGGTGCCTCACATATCACCTTGATGGGGTGTTCCTCAAAATAGTGTTTTAGTTTCTTGGCCGACATATATACACTGTATGCCATCTTTTGATAATGAGGGTAGTTCTGTTTTGAGGTTAATAATACTTTGCTCAGATAATACACCGGCCTTTGTACCGACTTTCCTTCCTCTTCTCGCTCCACTACGATTACTGCACTTACGACTCGGTTGGTCGCGGCTACATAGAGCAACATTGGCTCTTTAGGTAGTGGCGCAGCTAGGATTGGCGCGGTAGATAACATCTTTTTCAATTCTCGAAAGGCAAGATCCGCCTGTGGCGTCCATATGAACTTGTCTGCCTTTTTCATTAGCTGATAGAGGGGCAAGGCCTTCTCTCCCAACCGATAGACGAACCGACTTAATGATGCCAGGCAACCAGTAAACTTCTGCACATCGTTAAGACACTTTGGCAGTTCCATTCTTTCTATGGCCCGGATTTCAATGCCACGGCTAGATACCAAAAAACCGAGTAACTTTCCGGCAGGTACGCCAAAAGTGCATTTCTCCGGGTTTAGTTTCATTCGGAACCTTCTCAAGTTTGTGAATGTCTGCTGGATGTCCTCGAGGAGCATATTGCTTTCCTTGGTTTTTATTACCACATCATCCACATAAACTTGCACATTCCGACCTATCTGATCATGTAAGCATTTTTGCATGCATCTCTGGTACGTTGCTCCTGCATTACATAACCCAAACGTCATAGTTCGATAGTAATAAGCCCCATACGGGGTAATAAATGCAGTCTTTATTTGATCATCCGGATTCAAAGGTATCTGGTGGAAACCAGAATACGCGTCAATGTATGACAGTAGCTCACATCCTGCCGTTGAATCTATGACTTGATCTATTCTAGGGAGTGGAAATGGATCTTTTGGACACGCCTTGTTCAGGTTCGTGTAGTCGATACACATGCGCCATACCATAGCCATGTTTGGATCATCCTTCTTTTTCTCCACCAGCACCGGATTAGAGAGCCAATCCGGATAGAGTACCTCCATGATAAACCCGACCGCTAGTAATCTTGCTATCTCATCTCCAATAACTTTCCTTCTATCTTCTGCGAAATGCCTGAGAGGCTGCTTTACCGGCTTAGCCCCGAGTCTTACATTTAATGAGTGCTCAGCCAACTCCCTCGGTACACCTTGCAGATCTTGCGTAGACCAAGCAAAGATATCCCGATTCTCACGGAGGAAGTTGACGAGCTCGCTTTCCTATTTGTTGCTTAATCCGACACCAATGGTCATGGTGCGCTCTGGGAACTGATCATCGATTGGCACTTTCTTCGTGTCCTTAGTTGCTTGGAACGATACACTCCCGTGTGGGTTGGTCAGGGCCGTCATATGTTGTTGCGCGGATTGAGCCAATGCTGCCACTTCTAGTATCATCCTTTTTTCTTGAGCTATCGCGAGTGACTCGGCTAAATTGGATCCAGCTGAGGCGCACTCGATTGAACGCCGGAAGTCCCCTGATACCGTTATCACGCCCATTGGTCCGGGCAACTTCATCTTAAGGTAACTGATGTGGGTAGTTGCCATGAATTTGTTTAGCGTTGGCCTGCCGAGTAATGCGTGATAAGCGCTCTCCAGATTTACCACTTCAAATTCCAAGTTCTCAGTGCGACAGTTGTCTCTTGTGCCGAATAACACGTCAACCCGGACTTTACCAATTGGCTCACAAGAAATATCCGGCACAATGCCATGAAAGGTGGTCCTTGTTGCTTGTAACATGTTCTCTGTTATCCCCAACTTGTGCATGGTATCCTTGTACATAATGTTGATACTGCTTCCATTGTCAATCAATACCTTGGAAAATGTCACATTGAGATTCGGCCCGATGAACGTTGGATCCAGGACCAGAGCGTAGGTTCCTGGGATTGGCATGATCTTTGGGTGATCCTTGACACTCCATGTAATCTCCTGATCATCCCAAGGCATATACCTCACCACCGCTGGCATTATTGTGTTTACCTCCATATGCCAGCGCTGCAAGCTTTTCCGGTCATTTTCTTCCGTGGTGAACACACAGTAGCTTTGATGATGTTCCCTGTACTCATTTCGTCCCTCATTCTCGTTGTAACCTTGGCCTTGTTGTTGGTTATTGCCTACTTGATGTACCGCATCCCTTCTTTCCGGATTCTCGTACCTCGGAGGAGGCGGTGGTAGCATCAGTTGCTGTCCATTTCCCCCTGTTAGTAACGGTGGCCAGGGTGTTTCATTTCTAGGTGTTTCGTTCCGAGGTGCCTGAGCATTCCTCGAACTCCCCTGTTCTAATTTCCTCATCCATTCACACTGTCGGGTCGTATGATTCGCCGGACTGTTCGGACTTGGCATATGAAACTTGCAAGGTTGATCTAACATAAACTCGAAAGTGTACCTCGGCCTATCCTTACGTTCCTGCCATTGCTTTTTCTGCTCCGAGGTCCAAGGCTTTCTCCCTTCGTTTTTCTGTTGCCAGCTCTGCCCTCCAGTTTTTTGGCGTTGACTGGCTCCGGCGTTGGATTGATCTTGGTCCACTGTTGCGACCTGCTGCGAGTTATACCGATAATCCGGATGCTCATCCCTTCTTTTTCCTCGAAAATCATTCCTCCTTGATGATCCGGGGCCATCTCGGCCGTAATACTCTTCGTTTTCTTCGCTTGACATTAACCAAGGTTGCGTTGGATATCCCAAGGCATACGAATCTGCGATCCGGATTGTCTCAGCCAAGGTAGTTGGCATATCTCGCTATAATCTTTGACACAGCATACTTCCATATCTGCATCCCTGAGCGAGCCACGCAATAGCTTGTGATTCAATCACTCCTTCGCATGAGTTTCGCACATTGCACCACCAAGTCAGGAAATCTCTATCTGGCTCATTCGGTCTCTGCCGGCATAATGCAAGGGTTTGTGGTCTGTTGGGTCTCTTGTAAGTGCTTGAGAAATTTCTAACGAACAGCTCCTGGAAATCCAACCAAAAGTTAACACTTCCTGGTGGCAAATTGTTCAGCCAAACTCGTGCTGGTCCTTCCAACATCTGTGGTACATACCTCACCGCCCATATCAAATTTCCTGTTGCGATCTTGGCTGTTGTGGCATAGTCAATCAGCCAATCCTCTAGCCTGGTACAACCATCATAAGTTCGGGTTCCTCTAGCCAGCTGAAAGTTTGGCACTGGTGGCTCGTTCATGATCCGGGGCCCGAAACATGCTGGACCCGGGGGACCTTGTATCTCGATTTGCTCCGACCTATAAATCCTATCCAACTTCAACCTTGCATTATCTGGCTGCAAGTTCCTGCTTTCTAGCTGTGATCCGATTACGTGGTGATCCGGTCTGGGGTATCCATCATTGACCATAGCCGAGTAGCCATCGTTGTACATTTCCTGATCCGGATGTGCATGAGGCTGTTGTGTTGCTTGTCCCGCACTCCCCTCTTGCCGAGGTACGCGTTGTTGCTGTGTCCGAGGTAAATTTTGCCCTGCTCCCACCGGATCGCGCTGTCCGACATTGCTGTTGGCAGCATTTCTTTGACCGGCATTGCCTTGGTCACGGTTACCTCGGGCAGCCACACCTCGGCTGGTACTGTGTCGGTCCTCATCAACTTGCACCGCTTTGCCTTTTCCAGCCCTTACCGGGTCATAAGGAACCATTTTCTTGTCTCTTCTTCCAGAGTCCACTACCTCTTCTCTCCGGGGATTATGACCCGGAGACGACGCGGCTCCTCTGGATCTTGCCAGGTTATTTCTGGTCGAATGTACCACCTGTGAGGCCCCTGGTGGTGTCGGGTTAGCCTTGTTTATTTCTTCATTTTGTTGGCACGCAACTCTCAACAGGTGATTTACCCTCTCTTGCTGCCTTTGTCGGGCCTCTCTGACTAAACCTTCTAACTCGGATGCGGCCGCATTTGCTGCTCTGAGGTTCTTTGTCGATGTACTGTACCGATCCAACCCTCATGTTACTATCGTTGTTGTCTGACCCGGCCTAGGCTCGTACTCCTTGTCAATCTCACTGATCAGGTTCCTGCCCTGGATTTTCACTCCATCGATACGGTTTGCCTTAGCATACTCTCTCAAGGTGATGTTCAGCGACTGATGCAGCTCTGCTACTTTCTTTGCTCCAGCTAACACTTTCCGCCTAGTTTCCTCTAACTCAACTTGTGCCTGAGCCGGATCTGCCACAGGTGCTATTGGCGTTGCTAGACTATCTGCTTGCTGGAGAACATTTTCTGGCCTTTCTAGCAGGGGAAACCTAGACCTGGTCTGTTTTGGTGTTACCTTTGGCTCTAGCGCCGGATCTTTGCTTGGTCCCGCGTCTGGCGCGGTCATCAGGACCTCAACGCTGCTAGTGGGGCGAGCGATACGCACTCCACGAGTTGCGCTGAGAAGTGGCTCGCCTCCCTCGACGATGTGCCGTGGGTGAACGCAGGACTCGTCCACCCCGACGTAGATCTTGTGCGCGCCAAGCTTGAGGAAGACGCCGTTGCGCGGTGGAGGGTGCCTGCCAAAGCTTACCGCGTTGTCGCTGACGTAGTCCAGCGCTCCAAAGCGCTGAACCAAGCCTGAGATGATACGCTCGCCGGTGCTTGAGAAGTTTCCCGTCTGAATTTTCACCCCTGCTAGCACCGCTAGCCCCACGGTGGGCGCCAACTGTCGTGGTGGTGGCACGGCAGATGCCATGGATAGGCTAAAGATGGGGCCAATGAGTGCTAGGGGAATCCAAGAAGGGAGAGCGTGGTGATTCCACACACGGAAGTTCTTGTATATTCTCTATCAATGGTGTTTACAAGTGCTCCTCAGGCTCTCAACAAGAAGGAGACGATGTCTCTTACCCCTCGTTCACTAGCCCTAGAGTTCTACCTTAGACAGAGAATGATTCATCTATTAGCCGTCCCTCTCTATGGAGGCGCTGGTGCTCCTTATATAGGGGAGCCCGGGTTACAATTCTAGGGCACAGGTGGCAGCATATTCTACGAATATGCTCCTTTCCTAAAGCATATGCTTCTTTAGTCCCTTTAACTGCTCGTTCGGGCTTTGGACGTAACCCATGGCGTAATCCTTGTCTTTTGGCGTCACCAGGCACAGGCTACGTCATCCGGCTTTGCCCACGTCACCTTGGTCGCTCCTGACCCGCTGGTCCTCTTCTTTACTTTACTTTGCTCATCTATAGCTAATAAAGCCACCTTTTGCCCAGCGGAGGATTCCTTCTCTTGGAAGCTAAGATAATTCGGCTAGCATATAGCTAATATGGTTTACCCACTTACCTGCAAAACAGATAGACATGGCTGGCATAAATCTTATGCTGGCTGGACCATTGTCAAGGATATGCTCCATAGGTCGGGTCACACCGTGATTCGGCCTGCCTTGAGGTGACCCGGTCAGCACTTTGCTTTGACCGCGCCGTACCCCGGCTAACTCGGCCTTTATACCCCGGTGTTACCCTACCCGGGGGTATCCCCCCAACAAGTGAGTAGTCCTCACGGGATGCGGGTTGGGGTGAAACCCCGCAACGATTATACGCATCTAATACATGGGAATATTGTGTGGTGATTGAATAGGAGATATGTATGTTTGTTTCTTTTTCTCTTGTCTCGATCCATGAACTTGTAGGTACCCAAGATCCCAGGGATTGATAAAGGCTCGAGGTAATATGAGTGGTGAATGAAGACTTCATGCGAAACCCAGTGATAGCAAGGGGAGTACTGTCTTCGTTTAGGGATCCACTTGGGAGTAACAACAACATCATTGTTCTTAATGTTTTGATCTATATTTTACTTCATAATTGTTATAGCCCGGTGCTTCGTGGTATAATGGTTGGATCAAAAGACTATTGCTATGCTTGTGGATGTGGATGTGCTGCCCATAACCCTATCCATATTAGATCATTTCACACATGAATATTCTTATTATTATCTTTATTCCATATGTATGTTGTAGGTGAATCTTCAACCTTGGCCTATTTCCATCCATTGCAACAACCAACGATTCAAAATAAACTAGAAAGGTTCGGTAAACATAAAATAAAACGAGTAAACAAAGTCTTGTAGATGTGACTTATTATTTCCATACAGAAATCATTTCCCAAGGTTCGATAAACCTAGATCTACTAGGGAAAAAGCTACTATACTATATTCATAATCTGGATCAAAGGTATCAATGCTCTTAGGACCATGTAGTCGTGTAGAAACATGGGTGGTACTCGGGTTGATCGGGCATCGGCCACTCCTAGCGGCTTCTTAGAGCATCTCCAGCCGTGCTCCCCAAGCGGCTCCCTTAAGGGCTATAGGGCGCGCTAGACGCGATGGTGCGCCCAGTCGTGAGCCCATGGGCGTGTTTCTCCCGGCAAGGGCCAATAGCTTGTTCAGCGCATTCACCTCGTCCCCGCGCCATCAGGATCCTTCAAGGCGTGTCAGACACAACACACGCGCCGCATGGGCTAGAGTTGGCATCGACCTAGCCCGTGGTCAAAGGTGTCAGTCACCATTAGTAAACACGCATTAATGTTGCCTAGGCAACACAGCGAGCAGTCTCATCGGAGTAGATATGACGAACCATTCATGCCGGCACCAGCCCTTCACCTCCTCCTCAGGGTTAAATACCGATGCTCGTCGCGCCCTCTGCCTCCATTTAGCCAGAACAAGAGAACCAGCCAGCGCCGAGCCATGTCACACCCACTTCGTCATGTTGGTGCCGCTCAGAACAGCTTCGTCCCCCACAATCTCATCATCGATGAAGCATGGATGTTGTACCACGTGCTCTACCTGGCGCCACCAGACTACCACCTTCCAAGCACGTGGCGTATGGCGGCGAACAACGTCGACATTCTGCCGGAGCTGACGCGTGGGAGCACGCGCTAGTTGCGGGAGGTCCACGAGAAGCGTGTGCGCCTAACGCTGGAGGAGTGGGTGTTGGCCGTCTGGCACCCTAACAACGACGATTGGTGTGAGGGGTTCTTACATCAGCGCTGCAAGGAAGACATGGCACAGCTCGATGGGCTAATTGGGGCACCAAAGACCAAGAACTCCGTCGGCCGCGACCGTTGGTGGGGCGCGCCCGGCCATACCCTCCAGTCCATCATCGATGGCATCAGACGGGAGGATACCCCACTCGAGATGCCGTTGTCGCCCCCACCTTCCCCGCTTGCACGGCGCTGGCATCCGCCATTAACAGCGAGGTGGCTGCTCAGGGGGCACAGTGTCATCGTCGTCGCGTCCATCCTCCCGCTCGTATTCTTCAGGTCGGCTGTTTCGTCCGTCGCCTTCCTCGTCCCATGCTTCCTCGTCTTGAAGCATGTCGTACCGCGTCCCCAAGATCGAGGTGAAGGAGGAGGCCACCACACCGCCGAGGAGGTGCAATCCGGCGCACGGGATCATCATCTACGAGCCAGGGCAGCCGTCGCCACCGCGTCGTGGCAGCCAGATCGAGACTCTGAGACGCCAGCAGGAGGCCTGGCTCGAGGAGGAGTACCACCGGCAGTAGGTGGTGTTCCAGACCAACGACCCCGAGGAAGCCTTCCGCCGTGCGCTGCAGGCGTCCATCGAGGACCACGACGCCTGGGTGGCCCCGCTCTCCACCATAATCGAGCAGTCGATCCGCGACACCGACGGCCACATTGTGGACCTGATGGGTGGTGATGGCAGCGTCGGTAGCAGCAGCGGCGCTGGCGAAGGGAGCAGCAGGGGCCCAGCATCGTCAAGGACGAGCCAGAGGACGATTACGAGGGCTACCTCGCCTTCCTCCATAGCCGCCGTGGTGGCCGTTTTTACTTTTTTAGATTTAAGTTTAGTTAAATTTCATTTAAATCATGTAAATTTCCAAAACTTTGAATTTCATTGAATTCTGTTAAAAGCATTAGGGAGCGTGGCTGGGGAGCGATGCTCTATAAAGCCATTGGTTCGTGCCGGCTCTCCCCAAGCGAGTGATCCGGCACTGGACGCTGTTTATGGAGCGCGGGTGGAGATGCTCTTAGCCTGAGGAACAGTGCGACAGCACGGCCAAACATCGAAATACTTATAGATTGAAGATGGACAGGGAAAGGAAAGGGGCAGCAAGGGGGACGGGATGTGTACTTTTTCTAGAATTTTTGCATACAGCTACAACACTTGTTTTATTTGATGAATTTATAGACTGTGAAATGAATTTATAAACTGTGAACTGTAGACATAACAAGGTATTTTTGCGCCTTTTGCTAGCGGGAGTAACGAAAGAGCACATGAAATAGTGGGAGTAATGAAAGAGCACATGAAAAAATGAAAATGTTACGGTACATCAAGAGCAAGAGGAGGAGAAAGAAGTGGAAAGAGAGACGGAAATTTCTAGTGCTGCCGAAGAAGTGGTAGAAGATATTAAAGATTTAGTCGAAGCTCAAGGTATAACTCATTAAGTGATTATGCTTAGGATCATATAAATTATTTTCTTTTGCGGAAAAAGATCATATAATTTATTATTCTAGATAATTTTTCGTTATGTTGCATACCTTTTATGCTTTAGAAATTTTGACACTGGGAAGCATGTCAATCTCCTAAAGTGAAAAGTATTTTGAAACCGGATTTTTGCACATTTGCCACACTTTTTCTCTAAAATTTGCATATTTGTCTTATGACCACTACATATAAGTGACACACAAAATGACAAATATGCAACTTGCAAAGTAAAACGGGGCAAATATGCAAATCCCCCATTTTGAAACGGTGGCGCATATTTTGTTGAACTTGTGAAAGCCATCAGAAACCTGCACTCTGAAAATTAACCGTTGTCCTCAAGAGAAATGATATTGAACCTGAGCGGTTGTACTACCAGATCCTTTCTGGCAAGATGTCAATTCTGGTCTCTATGCACAAGCATCAAGAAAGCTTAGTTTGGAATACCAATAAGCTCACAAGTTATCATCATTGGAATTTGCATCAGCATGTAACTGACAAAAGCCTTTGGCCTCCTTTTCACAAAGGCACCTGCTAAAGGAGTTGTTGGTCGTGTTGTTTTTCTGTTTGTTGCATTCGAGCTTCTTCACACTCGACAAGATACATTCGAATTTAGATAAAGTTGAAAACAATAATATGGACTGAAGGGAGTAGCAATTTTCTCTCGATACTCAGCAGCTGTACACCGAGCACCTTGTCAGATTGGCCGACACCCACAGGAACCACCACGGCATGCTTTCAGCACCGTAAACTGAACCGGTCCATCCACAGATACACAAAACATTCACGAGATGCACTGCTAACTGAACTCCGCAAAATGTTGACATTGGGCCAGCAAGAAAACAGACGATGCCAGAAAAAAGAGAGGACAGACCGACAAAGCAGTCTAAAGATACATTTTTTGGAAACAAGGATTGCCCTGGCCTCTGCATTCAAAAATGCACATAGCCCTTTATTAAAAAGACGAAGAAAGTATCTCAAAAGTATTAAAAAAACTCAGATCACATCGGTGCGCAGACCAAGCATCTGAAAACAAACGGGTCTCACATGAAAAACACAACTAGACCTCAGTCAATCTACTAGAATGACGTCACGATGTCTGGCTGAAAAAAATCCGAGGTAACCGTCACAAGACGGGTGCGTCCAGAAATCATGGGTTGCCGCTGATGCTCTGGGAGGAGGAAAGCCCAGAGCTTATGCTTACCTCATATTGGCACTGAAAATTAAGTGCTCAGTAGAGACAGAGCTAGGCTTGGCCAAAGCTAGGGTAACATGAAACAAGGTGGAGAAAGAAGTTTGATTTTTCAGTTAGTCGAAGCCAATAACTGTGGTCTCGATCTCTCTCAACTCGCACTAGATAGAAGATGAATAGGACCAATTTAGAGATGAATACACACGGGTTTTTGCGCTGCGTAAACTTGCACAGCTTTTTTTTTACTTCTCTCCTTTTACTCTGTGTACAAGAACGTGTTGCACTACACAATCCGTAGATCTCGCGCTATCCCACGAGTGGAATCGTGCAGCCAATGGACTAGGTCCCAGTTCGTTACAGACAACGACCAGGACAACTAAAACCTGACAGAACTCTAAACCTAACAGAATTCAGACTGTTGCCGAAAACAGTCCGAAGTGATATGGTACACTAGAACTGAAACTGAAAGTCAAACTAGCCTATGCGATGACAGGATTTATGCTAACAATACTCTCCCTAATCCCTGCCATGCCTTCTTTATTTCCACTACTCCAATCTTCTCACGCATCTCCTGGAACTTGACTCAACCGAGCGGCTTTGTCAGTATGTCAGCGAGCTGCTTCTGTCCGGGTGAACTTGAAAAGGATCTGTTCTCTTTCCATGCACTCGCGTATGTAGTGAAATCACAGATCAATATGCTTTCTCCTGTCATGAAACACCAGATTCTTGATCAGTGAGATGGAAGATTTATTGTCCACCATCAGCGTTGCTTCCTTTGGTTCTTCTCTGGTGAGATCACCATGTAATCTTGCGAGCCAGATCCCCTGGCACGCTGCGGTGATGGCAGCAATGTATTCCGCTTCGCAGGAAGAGAGGGTCACCACCTTTTGTTTCTGAGATTGCCAGCTAACTGGGTTGTTGCCGAGGAAGAACAACACCCTAGTGGTACTTTTCCTTGTGTCAACATCGCCGGCCATGTCAGCGTCACTGAAACCCGTCAGCTCAGGGCGTGCAGCTACATTTCTCACATAGCAGCAACCGTAGTCTAGAGTCCCCGCCACATACCTCATAATGTGCTTCACCACTGACCAATGCTCCTCTATGGGCTGCTCCATAAACCTGCTCACAAAGCCCATTGCATAAGCAATGTCAAGGTGTGTGTGAACCAAATATCGGAGGCTGCCCACGACACTATGGTATAGGGTGGCATCAACTGGGGGCGCTGTACTGGTCTTGCTCAGTTTCAAGCGTGCCTCCATGGGAACATGGCAAGTATGGCATCCCTCCATCCCAGCTCATTCCAGCATGCTCCTGGCATATGCAGACTAGGCGAGTGTCATGTCGTTCGCGCCCTAGCGCATCTCAATGCCCGGGTAGTAGCTGAGAAATCCAAGATCACTCATGCAAACACGTGCCCTTCATCTCGGCCTTGAACCTCTGGATTTCATCTCCGCTCGAGCCACTGATCACCAGATCATTAACGTACACGCCCACCACCAGTTTGCCATGGACATAGATGGCATGTTCTAACTCACTGCGCTGAAACCCAAGCGATACCATGGTGGCATCGAGCTTGGCATTTCAGGCTCGTGGAGCCTGATGGAGCCCATACAGGGCTTTGTGGAGGTGCAGTACCTTGCCCTACTTTCTGCTTGACGTACACTTCCTCCTGAAGGTCTCTGTTCAAGAATGCGGACTTTACATCCATGTGAACGAGCGCTTGAGGACGAAAACTGCAGTGGTGAATGCCTCGCCCTAGAACGATGTTGGCATGCCCATACCCTTTAGCATACTCCGTGCCATGCCAATGATTGTCTGATTTCGCTGCTCCACCACACTGTTCTGCTGCAATGAGTAGGGCGCGGTTAGGTAGCGTGTTGTTCCGCGGTCAGCGCAGGACACAACGAAGTCCTTGGAGGTGAATTCCCCTCCACGGTCTGTGGCAGAGTGCACATGCGCTATACTGACTCCATCTCTGATGGTACAGTGAAGCGGCGAAGTGCATCAGCGGCTTCGTCCTTCGTGCCCAGCAGCGTAATCCACAACATACTGCTATGATGGTCGACGCGGAGCAGGAAATACAGCTTGTCCCCGGGTGTGGGAGGCGAGATGGGGCCGCAGAGGTCTCCGTGCACTAGCTCCAGAACCGTGGTGGCCCTGAACTTCGTCGCCCGCGGGAATGTCGCCCTCCTCTGCTTGCTAGCGAGGCATGCATCGCAGATCTCGTGTGGGGTGGAGAAACATGGCATCCCATGCACCATGGCGTGGCTCGCGAGTCGCACGAGGCCCGGGGAGTGCTAGTGCCCGAACCGGGCATGTCATAGCCACGACGCGTCACAGGAGTGCGCCAGCATACACGCTGGCCTCACGATCTACAGGTGCACTGGGTAGGGTCGATTGCGGGTGCGTGGCACGCTCACGATCACCTTCCTCGCCCTATCACACACGGTCATGTTCCCACCTTCGACGTGTGTGGGGCAGCCGATCTCATCGAGCTGCCCTATGCTGACGACGCTGCTCCGAAGCCGCGGAATCCAGTACACGTCCGTGAGCGCTTGATGCTTCCCTCGTGTGGACGCGAAGAGCACCATGTCCAGGCCCTGGATGTCGACGAGAGAGCCATCACCGAACTTGCTGGTGCCCGTGACCTTGTCGTCAAGCTCAGAGAAGGAAGCGGCATCCCCCGTCATATGGTTCGACGCGCCAGTGTCCAGGAACCAAACAACGTTGATGTCATCCTAGCCGTGGCGGAGCTGCATGTGTGTGTGCTCCTCATTGAGGTAGACACGATGTTCCTGGCGTAGTGACGTTTCCGTGACCGTCTCAACGAGGATGTCTGGCAGGTGCACAACCATGAGCAGGGACGGATCGGCGTCTTCCTCGCCTTGCATGAGATGAGCCTGGCCCTCCTCATCCCTCTTATTCTTACGACACTAGTGGGCTCAGTGCCCTTTCTTGCCGCAGTAGCGGCACTTGTCGTCCTTGGCCGGGCCGTCGCCACCGCGTGCACCATCCTTTCCTCCCTTGGGAGGTCCTACCCTTGCTTGCCATCGGAGCCAGATCCTCCTGATCCGGCCTGGCGGTTCTTGATGCAGGCGCGCCACTCCTCCTCCATGAGGAGCAAGCGACCGCTCGTGTCTTGCTCTGGCTCACCCTGCCCCTCGGATGCCATCAGGTGGCCACTCAGCTCGTCGATAGACAACTCCTTTAGATCGAGCAGAGTTTCAATTAAGCATGCCATTTGGGCGTACCTAGGCGACACGACATGCAAGATCTTCTTCACGCCATCGAGCTCCGAGTGGAGTCGCCCAACTATTGCAGTTCGGTGACGATGGTGGACACGTGGAGGGAGAAATCCTTTACTGTTTCCCCGCTCTTGAACGCCAGGTGGTCGAAACCCTTACGGAGTTTCTGCCGGTGCGCTTCGCGGACACGATTGACACCGATGCGCATGGTTTTGATTGTATCCCAAGCCGCCTTCGTGTTGTCCTTTGCGGAGAGAACCTGTACCATCTCTAGAGGTACGGAGCGCAGGATTGCACCGAGCGCCCACCACTCAGGCGCGTCGTCTGATGGCTTCTCTCCTGACCCTGCTCCGTCCGCGGCTCGACGAGCGCATGCCTCGTGATGTTCCCGTACCCGAGGGTGACCTGGATGTGACTGCCGCCGGTGGCAGGCTCAGTGGTGGAGCCCCAACCATGGGGTTAGGCTCTGATACCAAACGTGGTGTTAATCTCTCTCAACTCGGACGAGATAGAAGATCAACAAGACCAATTCAGAGATGAACACACACAGGTTTTACGCTGCGTAACTTGCACATGTTTTTTTCAGGAAACTTGCACAGCTTCTCTGTTTTACTTCTCTTCTTTTATTCTGTTACATGAACGTGTTGCACTCCATGATCCATAAATATCGCGCCATCCCACGAGTGGAGTCGTGCAGCCAATGGACTCGGTCCCAGTTCATTACAGAAAACGACCAGGACAACTAAAACCTGACAGAACTCTAAACCGAGCAGAATTCACACTGTTGCCGAAAACAGTCTGAAATGATACGGTACACTAGAACTGGTTTATGCTAACCACAATAGATAGATAGATAGATATGAAGATATAGATATACATTATATTATTATTATTACTAGCTGAATTCTCGTGTGTGTTGCCAGAATTTTTAACAAGGGGCAACATACAGTGAGGAGATCTTTCCATGGTATCAGAGAGGACATCTCACTGTGGCGATCAGCTGGCCGAGTTGTGGGTGACATATGAATGGTAGGCCTAATCCCTAGGATAACTGCATCAGCGTGAGTGTGTGCCTGACCTTTTGGTTGCCGGTTGTTGTCCTGGGTTTGTTCGGGACTACGCCCTCCTCTCTGTTTTCTATAGCTCCACCTCCGAGCTGTAACTTTGTTGTTATTCCTTCCAAACCTTACTCTTGGTTTGGATGCACATAATTGAATTCAAGAAATAAAATCGGTGGAATTCCAAATCTTGTCTATAAAGGAAATGGTTGTCAATTCAAATTCAGTTGTTTGGGTGGTTTGGAATTTGCTGTTGAAATCAAATGTGGTACCCAATTCTAATTTCTGTTTGGATGTACAAACCATGGAATTGAATTTTTTTTTTTTTGCTTTTGGATAATACTAGTTAGTGTGTATGCGCAACACATATATCTACAGTAACTCCAAAATATTTTTGTTGTAGGTGTGTTTTTCCCACATTTTCGGCTTTTGTGACTCCAAAATATTTTCGTTGTAGGTGTGTTTTTATTATGCCGTGTCTTCATGGCACCACCGGAGGTCAGGCGAAGTGCTACCTAAGGTGTATCAACCATGTTAATGAGGGTGTTATCCTTTCATCTTAGAAAAAATGTTTTCAAGAGATTACAAGTCAACAAACCATACAAATGACACGAACTCAAGTGCTACCTAAGGTGTAATCAACCATGTTAAGGAGGGTGTTACTCTTTCATCTTTTTTTTCGATAAAGGGCGCTTTATTAAACTCACGAGTTTACATCAAGATGATACAATCAAGAGAGCCACACCCATCCTCTGCACAATAAATGTGCACACAGCCGAAAGTAACAGAATAAAAGGTAGAAGTAAGAATCTCATAGGCATAACCTAGAATACATGAAACTATAAGAAACGTCTATGGTGGAGGAGGCTCAATCCGCAAGCTATGCTGCCATCCATGATGGGTAAAAACATCCTTCGCCACTTGCTCCAAACGCGTAGACACCTCGGTATAAAGGGCCGCGGTGTTCTGGTTTTTTAAGAGTAGACCACTCCTGGAGTAAGTATGCACACTAAAAGATAACTTGCATGGTGAAGACATTTTAGCATCAAAAACCATACTATTTCTACATAGCCACAGCGATCATAGTAATACAATCGCTCCCACCCGTATATGTATCCTATCCTTGTAATCTATACCGTGCAACCAGTTACCAAAAATATTGGCTACTGATCGTGGTGGATACAAGGTTGAGTCTACTTGGATGGCTGACCATATAGAACGCGTAAACTGACATTGAAAGAACAAATGTTTGATAGTTTCGTCATGGTGGCAGAAACAACATTTTGTACTTTCTTGCCAGTTACGCCTAACCAAATTATCTTTTGTCAAAATCACACCATGACGGAGATACCAAGCGAAGATTTTAATCTTTAATGGTATCTTCATTTTCTAGATGTGTTTGTTTTTTTGAACAGGTATATCAGAATGTAGTAAAGCTTTGTACATGGAGTCAACTGAGAACTTTTCATTCTCTGTCAACTTCCAACGAAATTCATCATGCTCATCTGTTAGCTGTACATTTGCTAACCGCTCTTGTAGAGCGTGCCAAGAGGCAAGACGTGCACCAATGAGGACTCGTCTAAAAGCCACGTTAGGAGGAGAAGTGCTTAACACTTTGGCGATTGTATGACTCCTGTTACATGCTATGTTGTACAAAGTCGGGTATTATTCCATGAGAGGTAAATTCCCTAACCAGGAATCCTCCCAAAATCTAATCTCCGAATCATCCTTGATAAGAAAAGATCCAAAGCAGAAGAAAGAATTCTTCACATGCATTAGACCAGCCCAAAAGTAAGAATCCCCTGGTTTCCAGTATAATTTGAATATCGCTTTTGAGCCTATGTATTTCCTTCTCAATAGAGTTTTCCATACTCCATCCTCGGTTAATAGCTTGAATAGCTATTTTCCGAGTAGTGCAGTATTTTTAGCCTCGAGATCATGGATCCCAAGCCCCCCTTGGTCCTTTGGATGGCAGACTACATTCCATTTTGCCAGCCTATATTTCTTTTTTTCTGAATCTCCTTGCCAAAATAATCTCGAGCGGTAGTAGTCTAACCGCTGTAATACTCCCTTTGGCACTTGGAAGAAAGATAACATATACAAGACCATATTGGTGAGAACGGAATTGACCAGAACTAGTCTTCCACCAACTGATAGGAGTTTTCCTTTCCAGCTGCTTAGACGTTTCTGTAACCGTTCCTCAACCGCTTTCCATTCTGCATTAGTGAGTCTCCGATAATGAATCGGGATTTCCAAGTACGTCATTGGAAATTGACCTTGTTCGCATCCAAATAATTCAGAATATTGATCTATTGCTTCCTTTGCTTCTCCAAAACAGAACAATTCACTCTCATGGAAATTTATTTTTAGACCCGAAAGTTGCTCAAACGCTGATAGAATTAACTTCAGGTTCTTTGCCTTTTCGATGTCATGTTCCATAAAAAGGATTGTCTCGTCAGCATATTGTAGAATCGATAGACCCCTATCAACTAGATGTGGTACAATTCCAGCAATTTGCCCATCGTTTTTGGCTCGCTCTATCAAAATGGCCAACATGTCAACCACGATATTAAATAGCATCGGGGACAGTGGGTCACCTTGACGTAAACCTTTCTTTGTTTGAAAGTAATGCCCAATGTCATCACTGACTTTTATGGCAACACTACCTCCCTGTACAAAGTTTCGGATTAAAGCACGTCATTCTAGAGAGAAGCCTTTCATTTTAAGAACTTGAAAAAGGAAGGGCCACTTGACTTTATCATAGGCCTTCTCAAAATCAATCTTAAAAATCACACCATTCATGTTTTTTCGATGCAACTCATGTACTGTTTCATGAAGGGTTACTACACCATCGAGTATATATCGCCCTTGCATAAAAGCAGTTTGTGTTGGACGGACCATATTGTCTGCCACCGAATTTAGACGAATGGTCGCCACCTTGGTGAATATTTTGAAACTAACGTTAAGGAGACAGATCGGTCTATACTGCTGGATCCGTTATGCATCCTTAACCTTGGGCAACAAAATAATTTCACCAAAGTTCAGCCTGGAAAGCTTGAGTTGTCCCTTATGAAGATCATTGAACAACTCTAACAAATCAGATTTGATAATATCCCAAAAAGTTCGATAAAACTCCGCTGGAAATCCATCTGGACTAGGGGCTTTATTATGTTCCATTTCAAATATTGCAATTCTTACTTCCTCTTCTATGAAGGGGTATATCAAGAAAGCATTCTCTTCATTGGAAACTTGAGGGATATCTCCTATTTGCGATTTATCCAGAAAGACATTTACTTCCTCTGGTGGTCCAAATAGGGTTTTATAATATTTTGTTATGTAGTTTTTTAACTCGGTTTGGCCCTCAATTGTGCCCTCATCTTGGTGAAGCGTCTGTATATACTTCTTCCTATGACGACCATTAGCCACCATATGGAAGTATCTTGTATTACTATCGCCTTCCAAGATGAATTGAGCTTTGGATCTTTGATACCACTTAATTTCTTCTTCACGTAACAATCGGGTTATTTGTTCATTTGCCTGGTTTTTCAACTCAAGCTCATGTTGTAATAGCACCCGAGATTCTGCGAGAGATTCAAGTGTATCAATTATCGTAGAGAGCCTTTTCTTTTCTTTCTTATATAGACCACTTATGTGCCTTGTCCATCCTCGCAGGTGTTTCCGTAAAGCACGGATTTTAAAATTCTACCTTAGGATAGCCGAGCTCCCAACCACCGGCCTACTCCAAACTTCTTTTACCATATCCTCAAAACCATCACGTGAAAGCCAACCCAATTCAAATTTGAATGGAGATTTCTTTCCATGTAGTTTATCGGAACCAATGTCAAGAAGTAGTGGGGCATGATCCGAAAGCTTCTCAATACGTTCCATGGCATGCACTGACACCATAGGGTACTTTGTTTCCCACTCGGTATCCATTAGTACGCGATCCAGTTTCTCGTATGTAGGCACTGGTCTATTATTAGCCCAGATGTATTGTCTCCCAGTCATATTCACCTCTCTAAGATTCAAGCTGTCAATGATAGCATTGAATAAAAAAAGGCCAATAGTTATCAAAGCGGTCATTGTTCTTATCTTGCCGGAACCTGAGGATATTAAAATCCACTCCTATAAGACTAGGGTATGGATTTTCCTTGGCAAGATTGACCAATTCCCGCAGGAAAGCAGCCTTGTGCTCATCCTGGGCAGCACCATACACGGCAATTAGACTCCATATGAAATGATCGGATTTATTTCGGAGGTGGAATTTAATGTGGAATTCCCCTACCGAATAGCCCAATAATTCCATAGAAGAAGCCCGTACACCAAGTAAAATCCCCCCAGACCTACCACGTGGAGGTATCCATTTCCAGATGAATTCAATGCCACTTGATAGGTGATCTAGAATATGCATCGGAAAATCTCGTTTACCAGATTCCGTGATTGCGACAAAGTCCAGCTCATCCTTAATATAATCAGCGATATGTAAATGTTTAGCCAAGTCACGTAGACCTCTGCTATTCCATATCTTGCCTCTCATAAGGAAACATGAGGGGATTTAGGAACTCTCATCTTTTTGGACGGTATTTTAATAACTTTGTGAGACTTGGATTTACGAGTAGAGGCTGTTAGATCACAAATAGATCCCATCATCTTCTCATCCAACCCCACCTCCGACACAACACCAACTAAATGAGAGAGGAGCTTACCATCATAGGTAGCATCATCCTCTTCATCATCAAGTTCGTAATCGGTCGGGTATCCTTTTTCTTTTGGGGAAACTTTACTCCTATCAAATTCTACACGCTTTAAAGCATTAACCGAGATATGTACTGTATCGACACTCGAACCCAAACTGACACCTAAAGCATTCAAATTAGAAGAAATGCGTGTACCAGGAAAAGCAAGAAAGGATTTGGGTGATGATATACCTTGGGAAAAATCGAGGTTGCGTGAAGCTTGAAGGCGCATAGCCTTCATGAGTGAGTCATCATCTGTAGGAGTAGTCCCATCCTCCGCAACGGGGTACCTCTCGCTACGCCGCAACGGGGTGGTCAGCAGGTTGGTCCTCGCAACCACGGCCTCTAGAACCGGGGTATGTGGTGTCGGTGCAGAAACGGCCGCCTTCGGTGAAGCGACGGGGGACAGGGAGGTTGAGGAAGACCGCCCCCCCCCCCCCGCCTCCGCTCCACATGGCGCAGGTGTGGCTGCACGTCGACACTCCTGGCAGTAGGCCCAACACCGCATGGGCCAAATGAAGTAGGCAGGGGCGACGCCGGTCCACTCCACTCCATAGGAGCAGCACTCTGGGAAGCAGCCTTAGCACCTGGCCGCCGGGCCAAATGGCGCTTCTCCACACCCGCGCTGACAGTCCGCCTAGTGTAGACCAAGGGCTGGCCAGCCGGAGCAGCCCAGCGTCCCTGAGCGCGCAGTAGTGGCCCATCCTGACGAGGTGGTAAAGTCGACGCCGGACGCTTTCCTAGAATCCCGCTCGCTGAACTGACAGCAGAAACCAGTGAGACGGCGGATGTCAACATAGGTATTGTCCCACCTTGCTGCTGCTGAGAGGACGATGCTGACCCACTCCTCCCACTTTTGGATCTTTTATGCCCCTACCCCGAAAAATCAGTCTCCGCACCCTTGTTTCCCTGATCCTCGGAGTCATCCTCTGGCTTTTTCCACATAAATTGTTTGAACTCCGGTTCCGGCACGTAGTCATCATTTTCCAACTCAAAGCTGAATTCATATCCCTTGAGCTTGATAACCAAATTAGAGGAAAAGGCAGAGTACTCTCCGGTGTCGTTTAAAAAGGCTGAAGTGTCAATCATGCCCACGAGAATGCGGACTTCCGCTCGACGCCACAAGCTGATCATATCAACATCCAGAGTCTGACCAATGAGCGACCCAACGCCCCACAAGCCAAGGAAGTGTTGTAGCTCATGTGGGACGCCGGTGACATGCACCCGCACCTGCTGCAACTCAAAGGCTGGGGTGATCTGATCCATCCTCCAGGCACTAATCGACAACATCACCTTGTTAGCTCTCACCATGAACTCCATTCCATCCACTCGGTCCATATCCCCTTGAGATGGGAGAGAAATCCTGAAAGCCTTGTCCCCATCCGGCACTGCTTCCCAAATCTACTGTCTCTGAGTTGGGCACAACCGTGCAACTTGATCTTGGACCTCAGCTGCAGAAATCGTCCCCTCACCTGATACAGAAATCAGTGCAGTATTCGACGGTCCCGGTGCCAAATTATCTCTAAACAAGGAATCAGGAAGTTGATAAAACATAGCATTTGCATGACCCGAACCATATAGTGCCGCGACTGGTCTTGGTTGCTTCAGAACTTGGCAACGCCACGTTGAGTGGTTATCCTTATCACAAATGCAGCAGTAGTGATGGACAGAACACTCCTTCGTCAAGTGAGAATTAACCTGACATCTTGAGCACCATACCTTGACGCTTTCAGACTTCCCAACAACAGCTTCGGCACCATCAGTCATCGGTCCTATAGCTGCAGTACTCGCGATCACATCCCCCACAAAATGAGAAGAAGGTGGAGGCTGAGCCACATTGACCTGCGCAGCAACTGGAGGAATCACCCCATGATCTCCTGTAGCAGTGCGTGCTCCTCCCTTACCCTTCTTGCGAGCGATGCGGCGAGCTGCCCCAGTGGGCTGTTGTGGAGCACCCGGGATCGGGAAGAAAGGAGCGGCCGCTCCCTGCACAGTTGCCGGAATCGATGCCGAGTGTTGCACCCCGAAAATCGGCCCCGACGCCGGGCCAAACATCCCCAGCCCCGTTCCCCACATGGGGGCAGAGGCGGATGACGCCCCAGCCATGTTCGCCATGTTAGCCGGAGCTCCATGCCCCATGCCGGCCGGCGCAACCACCCCCTGGCGCGGATTAGTACCGGGAGGCGGGCCTGCCATCAAGCAGGAGGCGGCGTGACGGCTTGGAAGGGTCGAGGGGATGCGGGCGATGTCGGCGAACGATCGAAGACTCGTAGGTTTTGGTGTGACCCACCGGTGCAGAAGAACCGTGATGTCCGGCTCGGGTAAGCCTGCATCAAGGCCCGGCGCCGGATCGCATGCAGTCCTGGTCCACCACTCAGTGTCGCCGAAGTTTGAAACCCCGGCCCCAGCGTGCAATCAGCGGAGGGCCGTTTCCGGTGATCTGGCATCCCGAAGATCGGGGGGAAATTCTCCATGCTAAGGTCCACTGTCGAGGACGTCATAGGGATCGCCGTCGACGATGAAGAATTCCTTTCCACCATCGTCACGAAGCCCGGCGGAAGGAACATGCCGAGCACCGCCGGCGGCGTGATACGAGGCCTCGGAAGAGGTCCACTCCATCTCCTGACCTTCGTTCCCTGCCACACTTTGTGCCTCCTCACTGGCGTGGTCGATACGAACGACGTCGCTGATTTCGATCCAGATGCAGCAGCACCCAGCCGGTCTTGATCAACAACAACCGTGTCCACGCCGTCCTTGGAGCTCGAAGCCGCTGCAGACCTCGGTGACCTGCACAAGTAGACACTCGACGTAGATGACGACCTCCTTTCCCAAAACCGCGACTCGGCCGTGGGGAAGCCCGCATCCTCCCAGAAATCTTGCACAATCTCCTCCCTAGTCTTCTTCCACGACCTCGCCGGCATCCATCCATGGGGGACCTCTTCGAGGACTTGGTTCGCCACTTGGGTCGCCACCTCCCTCGTCAGATCCTCCACGCCCACCTCCCCACATCCTCCGAGGACAGGCAGGAGAATCGTGTCCCAAACGATCTGCCCGGAGATGAGCAAGGAGTAGGGGCCAGGGTTAGCCAGCGGCGGCGGAGCACCGCCCGCGACGCCGCCAACGGCTCTCTCATCCGCGACTCAGATTTTGTTGATCTCAGATGTGAAGTTGAGCTTCTGTCTAGTCATTCTTTAGCAAAAAAAAAACATGTTTTCAAGAGATTACACGTCAACAAACCATACAAATAACACGAAAATAATGAGCTCTGTATATCCTCACCTCTTCAATCGTGTATTTGAATTTATTCAACCAGATAATGACACGAACATAATGAGATACTGAAACATCCACACCGTAGCAACACTAAACAACACAAGGACTTGTCCTTGTCACAGGCCGCTGGTCTGGATTCGCGACCAAATTCTCTGCATTTGGTACATGGCCATCCACACAAGTTAGTGGTCTTATCCCACGTTTAGTTGACGATGGGTATCAATACTTTAGTACGCCGCGGATGATACGATTATTTTTATAAAACATAACTTGCACAAAGCTTTAAATATAAAATTTATTTTATGCATTTTTGAACAACTATCAGGTCTTAAAATTAATTTTTATAAGAGTGAGCTTTTCTGCTTTGGACAAGCCAAATCGGTAGAGGATAAGTACAAAGACCTGTTTGGTTATCAATCTGGGTCTTTCCCCTTTAAGTATCTTGGCATACCTATTTACTTCCGTAAATTAAAAAATGAAGAATGGAAACATGTGGAAGATCGTTTTGAAACAAAGCTAGAAAATTGAATTGGGAAGTTATTATCTTATGGTGATCGTTTGGCTCTCATTAATTCGGTGTTAACAAGCTTACCCATGTTTATGCTTTCTTTTATGGAAGTACCCATTGGGGTTAGAAAACGTTTGGATTTTTTAGATCTCGCTTCTTTTGGCAAAGTGATAATCATAAGAAAAAGTATAGGCTAAAAAAATGGAATATTATATGTCTGGACAAAATACCAAGGCGGATTAGGGATTGAAGATCTTGCAATTAAGAATAAATGTCTTCTTAGCAAATGGCTTTTCAAATTAATTAATGAAGAGGGAGTCTGGCAGGAAATATTAATGAACAGATATTTACACTCTAAAACTTTGTCACAAGTGACTGCACAGCCGAGTGATTTTCCTTTTTGGAAAGGTTTAATGAAGGTGAAATAGGAGTTCTTAGATAGGGACGGTTTGATGTCCACGATGGGTCAAGTACCCGTTTTTGGGAAGATGTTTGGCTTGGGGAGACGACTTTAGCACATCATAATTCTTTATACAATATTTTGTTACGGAAACAAGTAACTGTAGCCGATGTTCTATCTTCAAATCCAATAAATATGTCTTTTACAAGAGTTTAACAGGAAACAAATAGAACTCTTGGTTACATCCGGTGACTAAGTTAATGCAAATCAACTTAACAGATGAAAATGATGTGTTTTCTGTTAAGTCCATGTATCTTGATCTAATAAATGGAAACACAAGGTTTTTAAAGAAGTATATTTGGAAAATTAAAGTCCCTCTCAAAATCAGAATTTTTATGTGGTTTGTATACCGTAAGGAAATTCTCACTAAAGATAATTTGGAAAAACAAAATTGGCAGGGGGTTCTGATTGTTGTTTTTGTGACAAGTCCGAGACTATACAATATCTTTTTATTGAATGCTCGTTTGCTAAAATCATTTGGCGTATTATTCATATGACTATTAATCTATCTCCACCTTCTACTATAAATAATCTTTTTAGAAATTGGCTCACATGTATTCCAAGGAAGGAAAAAATACTATTAGGGTAACGTGCGCTATTGTATGGGCAATTTGGAATGCTCGAAATGATGTTATTTTTAACAGCAATCGATCAATATCTTTCTTGCAGGTTATTCTTATGACTTCCCACTGGATTCGTACATGGTCGCTTCTGCAGCCTGTGGAGGACAGACAAGCTATGCATACTGGATGCGATATATTGGAGAAGGTTACACGGGACATGTTCAGCCGATGTGCGTGGCGATCTGATCTTAGAATCACCACATAATGGCACAGTTTATGCTAGTCCTCTTTTTTTGCTGATTTATGTATCAGTTTTTTTACTATCCGATGGATATGACCGTTTGAGGCTCTTTTCGAGACTTTTTAAATAATGCAATAAAATAATAGGCCGTATGCATCACTTTGATGCAGAGACTGGAGGGTCGCCTCCGTTTCGAAAAACATGGCCATCCACACGACCGTCGACATCCACAATTTATTGTTCAGAGAGTGTCTTAGAACTGCTTAACTTGCGTCGTTAAGAGCTGTTCGGCTCTGTCCACCATGTCCATGGACGTGTCATCGGCGTCCATCATCTACATGACCATCGCCGCCGTGGACGGTGCATGCACGCGGGATGGCGCCCACATGGCCCATGGGACCATGGCCAGGTTGGAGTTTTCGTCTCCAGCGAACATCGCTTGGTGGTTGCTCGCCTTATGCAGCATGGCGCCTGCACGATCATATCAGTTCATGTCAGTTTCATCGATCACAGCAGTTGGGTACATCATACCGGTTATTAATGGAATTGGATTCAAAGCTCGAACGGTACGAGCCTGAACGGAACGAGCCCGAATAAACAGCGTAGTTAGACGAAATTTGAAATTAGCAAGCAATGTCAGTCACGAGCCCGTGGATCCAATCCGGGCTGACGCGGAGAGGGACGCTGGGTCGGAGAGGGCTGCGCAGGAGGAAGGCGACAGGCAGGAACAGGGCGGCCGTGGAAGAGGGAGGTCAAGGGGGAGATCATCCAGGGAACGGATGGGCGGGGATGAGCGTCGCCACCGAGATCATGTGCGCGCGACGAGGTCGCCAGGTGAAGCGGCTCCGAGTTCTGCCATGTGCACGTACCGCTTCATACATTCCAGGAGGTTTCCGAGCTCGGGAGGTCCGAATCGACTCAGAACCTTTTCGCACGCGGGTCGCACAGCCCGGAATTGGTTCTTTGTCTCTGTGCCGCAATTCCTACCCCACCCAAATAGTTGAATTAGAGGCTAAAATTCCAATTCTCTGATTCCAGACCCATTTATGTACATCCAAACACAGTGTTATATTAATTTTAATTGTAGGTTCCAATATATCATCCAACTTGGTAGGTATTTTTTAGATAACTTCTTATATTCATTTTCTTACTCACGTATATTTTCAACAACTTGATTTATAAAGTGTTGGTACATGACTTAATTACCTCTTCCAATACCGGGGTTCTTCAAGGTTATCATTTTGATAAGGTCCTTCACGATATAATCCATATAATCCAAGGATTGAGCATTGCTATAATCTAACTCTTCGGGTTCTTCATCTTCATTATCAATCTTCATCATCTTGAGATCCTCGATCAGATTGGACTCGGCTTGCTAGAAAATCTTGCAAGTATGAGAGCTTGACCGTCGGCTATCTTGCCCAGTTGTACCTCAACGGTCCTGGTTCTTTGTTGTAGCTTGATTAGATAATTTACCAATAATTTGATCATGGTTTTCTGTTTGTGTTGGTAAGAAGGTTATTTTTCTCAACTTGAGTTTACGTATAGTTTCTAAGAAAAGTTTGAAGAGTCGAGAGATTGCCATGATTCATTCCATTATAATTAACATTATTATTCATCGGAGCACATGCAAAATTAGTATATGGTTTTTTAAAGTTGAAACCATAGTTTTGATTTCTCCATGCAGGATTATAGCGATTACGAATAAAGTCTATTTCTTCAACTTTAGTTTCAGTGATGACATTAACTTGGGTTTCTTATTTATCCTCAATAATTTCTATGAGTTCATTCACCTTTATACTAATTTGTTGGTGTAATGTTCATGTAACAGAGCTTCGTGATTGTTATGCTAATGACTTGCTCACGATTTGCTGAATCATTGCGCTATAGAAGTTGGTTTTATCCAATTAGGCCACGCCACGTGGCACATGATACATCACGGTTTTTATTTCTCTTTTTATAATCTTCGACGGTAATTTTTGACGTAACTTCCCGGCCATAGTTACCTACGTTCTACCTCTTAAATAAAAATTTTACCTACATCTAAGATAGTATTTTGTTAACGTCTTCATTTTAACTATTCAGAGGTAATTTTTGACATGCCTTTCCGGTCATAATTTTCAGACGGTAGTTAGTCTACATCTACTACCATATTTTTTATATCCTCTTTTTAATTGTCGACATAATCTTTTAATTATCAATGATAATTTTCTGGCACAACTTTTTGGCCTTAATACTTCACTCAACTTTTTGGCAGTAAGTACCACACATCTTTTCGTTCGTAACTTTCCGACAGTAGTTAACCTACGACAATATTTTTCAGCTCCTTCTTTTAATTACTCGAAGATTTCATCACAAATTTTCAGATGTAATTTTTCAATAATAGTTACTCTATGGTAAGTTTTTGAGGGTGCATAATTATTTAGCCGTAATTCAAAGTCCGTTATCAACAATAAATTTCCCCTTGAACAGTAGTTCTCTCACACAACTTTCTAGTCGTAGTTTTTCTACGTGGTTTTCATACTACCACTTTTCACCAGAACATAATTTTCCGCCAGCAAGTAAATTTTCGGTGTTACTGTATGCATAAGAAGAAAATACGCATACTATAAAATATTGTGCAGCTAGTGTTATATATATATATATAGAACATATATGTAGTTACACCCACGTGTGTTTCACGTAATTTAGGTAGTATCTATCATACAGGAGACTATATATGGATAGTATGAAGTATATAAGAATATTTGAGCAGCATATATACTATTTTCTTGGTAGTATGTAATTTTTATTCACATACTCTTTTTGTACGTACAAATATGACGATAATTTACATATATACTGAAAACTATGAGTGTATTTGTAATTTTTTCACACTTGTTTGGAAGTATCTTAGATATAGTATATGAACATACTCAAACCGATAAAGTATCACGTATACTTTCATATGGTAATATATTATATATATATATATATATGAAAAATACTTTTTACTTTCGGATGTAACTACACCCACGTGTCATATACTGCCTTACGGAAGTATTTGTAATACTTTATCTGTTTGAGTATGTTCATATACTATATCTAAGATACTTCAAATCAAATTACATAAAAAAAATACAAGTGGAGCCATAGTTTGCACTATATTTTTAAAATACCCTTTATATTTATACGTAAAATAAGAGTATGTAAAAAACTTATACATACTACCTCAAAAGTAGTATATATACTACCAAATTGTCTTATAATACTTCATACTACACGTACATACTCTTCGGTATGACAGATACTACCTAGATGTGAGAAACACACGTGGGTGTAGTATATATACATATTCATACTATACCCGGGTGTAAATACACTCACACGTGTTTCACACTATGTAGACAGTATCTACCATACCGGAAGGTATGTACGCGTAGTATGAAGTATATAAACATATTTGGGCAGTATATATACTATTTTTTTTTGGTAGTATGTAATTTTTATTCACATACTCCTTTTATACGTACAAATATGACGGTATTTTACATATATAGTTCAAACTATGGGTGCACTTACAATTTTTTCACTTAACTTGTTTGTAAGTATCTTAGATATAGTATATGAACATACTCAAATAGATAAAGTATTACAAATACTTCCGTAAGGTAGTATATGAGAGGTGGGTGTAGTTACACCCGGGAGTAAGAAGTATTTTTCCTATCTCACTTCTTTGCGTATCATACCGGTGTGAGTATATCTATTACTTTTCTTATCGTGTGCATTGCCTAATTTATGGTGACATCGAACTTAGCCATGTAAACAACTAAATTAATGCCATGGATATCTGAAAGGATATTGATTTCTCTGTGTATTTTGGTGTTGATGACAACTTTATTTTTGGTTTCACCGTGTGCCTAAGTTGCAGGTTTTATCTATGGACGGTTTTACTTGGTGGACGCTTCTCTTGAAGAAGCTTGAAGATGGTGGCCATTGTTTGCACTTTCTCTTATCTTTGTTATACGCTACCGTACTATCAATAGGGCGTCTACCTTGAAAGGTTGTGGGAAATCACGCTTTCATGCACGGACCATATCAGCACATCCACAGCCTTCCCAGTTTTTCTGCGAGAGAGAGATCCCCTGAGCAGTTTGAGTGGTTTCTGCCCTAACCGGTAGTACCGGCCAGGCGCCGGTAGTACCGCCAAAGGGTTTTTCGGGGATGATCGAGCGGTACTTCCGACTGCTATTCCGGCCCTAATTCCGGTAAATCGGTTCAGGAATACTTCTGTATCGAAGTGCCTATTTGACGAAATTAGTGTCGAAACTAGCACCGGTAGTACCGGCCAGAATTTTTGGTCCGGTTGGACTGGAACTTCCGGCCAGCGCTGACCAGCCCCAGTCCCTTTGAGCGGTAGTACCGCTCCCGCCTGGTAGTACCAGTCAGCTCCTAGCGACCTAGTAGTTCCGACCCCAGTTCCGTTCCAAGTTCCGGTAATTATGAAATCAGTTCAGATACTTCTGTGTATCAAAGTGATTATTTACCGGT
Source organism: Avena insularis (assembly GCA_023614405.1). NCBI lineage: Eukaryota > Viridiplantae > Streptophyta > Magnoliopsida > Poales > Poaceae > Avena > Avena insularis. The sequence goes on along the minus strand of CM042686.1, from coordinate 196,094,410 downwards.
AGTTGGATCAGAACTTGGATCAGTAGTTCTGGTCAGGTCGTGGGGCCTGCTGAACAATCAATCCGACTGTTCCGTGAAGCGTCTTCAGACTGTTGGGAGTAGCTCGCCGGAACTATCGGTCCGCCACCGGTAGTACCGGTGGTGTCGCGGAGGCACAAAATCTGCTAGGTTTGAAGAGGCCTATTTAAGGCCCTCTTCTTCCTCCTCTCCTTTTGTTGGGAATATGCCCTAGAGGCAATCATGTATGATGTTATTCCCAATGTATTTATAAAGTTATTGTCCATGTATGAACTACTGATATGTATCATTGAATATGTGATTCGATTGTGGAACTATGTATGCATGTTGTTCATACTAATTGTTCTTGGTCGTTGAGGTTGTGCTAGACACACAACTTAGACTAATGTGAAAGTCGGCTGATGACTCGGTTCCACTTGTCATGGGCATGGTGATGCTATTCCGACTTACACTGATTCGGCTAAAGAGTTTAGCGAATCGGACTGGCCCACAATTGAGATGCAACGAGCATGTTGTCATTTGTAGTCTCAAGCAATGGAATCCTTCGACCTGAGGTGATCGCATGATCCGAGTTGTGGATCGCCAGCTTAGATCCTATCAAACATTGTTCCATAAATGGGCAGTTATAAAGGTAGGGTTCGGGTTGGTTGTGAAGCAAGCTGCGTGACGTGGATTACCAAGATGGGATTTGCCCCTCTGTAATGGAGAGATATTCTCTGGGCTCTCTCGTGTGATATGATTTAGAAGCATGGCCATGCAGGACTTGGTTAAGTGTTAACCAAGGAGTTGGACTAAGTGTTAGTCCAGTGAATCGTATATCACGGAACGAGAAGAGAGAGTTGAGCTATTAAAGGGATGGCAACAACTCGCCTATAGCTTGACAAGATATGTTGTGAGGCAAAGGGACTTGGATGAAAGTCACAATGAGAAAGTTTTGTCTTCTGACTTACAGTGCTTGGGAGTTGGCACGTCTTGCTAGAGGCCGCTACCAGCTATCGACTCGGAGTGGTGACTCATGTCGTGTCCAAGTGTACGTGAACCTATAGGGTCACACACTTAAGGGAAAGGAGCCCATGTGGATTCGGTCCATGTGGAGATTGGGGTAGGGCCTAGATGGGCCTCAAGCGTTGAGCCCAGCTAGTAGTGTACATAAGTGGAGTAACAAGGGATTGTCCCTCACCTAGCCTTCACTTTCTCCACTCCCGTTTCGGGCTAGACAGGATCTAGCAGTCATCTGCCCAGAGCTCCTTCCTGTATGTGTGGATACCGGTAGAGGCGTTGCACGTGCGGCGCTGGGGACAAGGAGGTCCATGGGGATCTGGACGTGCTATACCGGGATCTTTCGGCACGACATCAACTAACGTGCTTCATCAACAATCCGCACCTGCGCGTCTAGTGGTAAATCTCGTGGCCTGTCACCTGAGTTGGATCTTGGAAGTACCGCGTAGGGGGGAAAGGTTTTGTTTATCTCTACATGGCCCAACACCTTTTATATCTTCGTTTTCTCTCTCCTCCATTAATACAAGAGCTTCACTTGCCTATATCTCTCTCCCTACCCACTCAAACCTCTTGATCTTTTGAGGATTGGGGGAGGTGACCTAGATCTACACTTCCACCAAAGGAATCGTGATTTCCCCCACCCATCCTTCGTGGATCTTGTTCTCTTGGGTTCTTGGAACCCTAGACGGTGTAGGGCATCCTCGGAGCGGTGGCAATTGTTGTGAAGCTTCGTGGTGTTGTTGAGGGCCTCCAATTGAGTTGTGGAGTCTCCCCTCAGCCTTGTTGTAAAGGTTTCGGTTGGCGCCTTCAAGGTCACCGGTTAGTGGATTGTGAGGCCGCCTTTGTGGTGGTGCTCACCGGAGAAGAAGGTGAGGCCTTTGTGGTGCTCGGGTGACCTTGTGTGGCCCCTACACCTCTCCAACATAGACGTATCTTCCTTGGAAGTGAACTACGGGAATTACATCTCTGTGTCCCCTCGCCGGTTTATCTGTTCCTCTCCTTTACTTCTTGCAATTACCATCTTGATTACTTGTTGTATCGCTTGCCATATAGGTTGTCCATCTAGTTGCGTCTCTAGTGAACTTTACTTTGTGCAAAGCCTAAAATTGCAAGAAAAGAATAAAAATTGGTAGTCTCCTATTCACCCCCCTCTAGTCTACCAAAGTTGGGCCTTTCAATTGGTATCAGAGCCTCGGCTCTTGCTTCGGGCTTAATCGCCTAAGAGACTATGGCCGACGATGAGGGGAGTGCGGGTGCAACCACCAAAACTTGGCCTCCATGGATGACCCCAATCGATTGGAGACATCCATGATGACCAAGTTTGAGGAAATGATGACACTCTTGCAATCCCTCAATCCTAACCCCATGGTATCCACTCCTCATGATGCATACCAAACCATCGAGGCCCCTCCCGCTCATGTGCAAGTGGTCACCCCCGGGGTGAATCCCGCGGCCACCCCTAAACACTTGGGCTTAGGCTTTGTGGCTCAAACTACAAAGCCCCCAAGCGAGAGCACCGAGGGGCTAGGTGACTCCTCCAAAGAGGGAGAGGAGGGAAAGGATTACTCGGAGGTTCCACCACCGCCGAAGTACACTCCGGACCCACCTATTCTCATGCCGCATATCATACCTCAAGGAGCACCTCCCATGCTATATACTTCAAACTTCGCCAATTGGCAATATCTAATGCAATCTCACATTTCCAGCTCTTCTATTGAATTGATGAGGATTGTGGAAGAAGGATTCTCCCCATATGATGCAAACAAGTTGACCCGGGTTGAGGTCGTGGACAAGCAACTCAATGCTACAGCTTTGGGCATGATTCAAAAGGCATTGACTCCCAAGGACTTTGCTCACATTCACCAATTCTCCACCGCCAAAGGAGCCTGGGATCATCTCACCGAGTTGTATGTTGGGAATGCTAGCATTCAAAGCTCCAAGTTTGATGAAGTCAACAATAAGTCTGATGGCTTTGCAATGCAAGATGATGAGACTTCCGAAGACATGTACCATCGACTCAAGGTTCTTTGTTGCACTATGAGGGATCTTGGTGCTACCTATGTTGATGACAAGTTCATGAAGAGGAAATTTCTTCAAGCCCTTCTTCCCTTTGAGGAGCAAAAACTCAATTCTATCAAGGGGAGAAGCAAATATCACATCATGTCCTCTCAAGGTGTGTTGAGTGAAGTTATTGCCATGACTATTGCCAAGAAGAATGCGTAATCCGCTCGTGCTCGTGCCTATGGGTCTCAAAAGGTGAATCTAGCCTTGAAGGCCCAAGTGTGAATGTTGATGAAGAGGAAGACACTTGTGAGTGGTCTCAAGAGGACATCAAGTACGCCTTAAATGAGCACTTGGCTCTCGCTTCAAGGGCCTTTTGGAACAAGCCGAGCATGAGATCAAGGTCAAGCGACAACTCAAGGTTCAACTCAACCATGAAGACACGAAAGGCAAGAACTTCCTACAATTGCAACAACAAGAGTCACTTCGTGGCCCAATGCCCCTTCGAGAATAGGGAAGACAATGTAGGTCGTCTCATTTGCAAGAGCAAGCCAAGACCTCCTCACCCCATGAACAAGAACTTCCAAAACAAGAACCCTCCAAACAAGGAGAGGGTTATGGTGGTCCATGAAGAGTACTTCTAGGGTGTGGATGATGATGATGATGAAAGTGAAGGTCAAGGTGGAGAGATCGTTGGAGTTGCCGCTATTGCTACATCCTCTACACCACGAGTGTATCTCTTCGACTCACCAAACGAGAACATCACCAACCGCAACCAAAAGTGTCTCATGGCTAAGGCCACCGAGGTAACACCCACTTCCAAGTCTCCCTCAAATGAACTTCCTTTGCATGATCTAGATGGTCTAGAGGTCAAGAAAAGATGGTAAGCATATGTAAATCCATGGAGCATCTAGATGATGATACTAGAATGTGCTTTGAAACTCTTGTAAACCAACTTGACCATACTAGGGAAATGCTATATGAGAAGGAAGATCTAATTGACATGCTAGGTAAAAATGAAAGAGAGGTCGCCGATGAAATTGCCTCTCTATCACAATCGCTTGAAGATGAACATAACATGAGAATAACTCTTGAGGAGAGTGTTGCTAAGCTTGTAGATGATCATAATGCTCTCATGTCACAACTTGTTAAAGATCAAGATCATGCTCTTGCTTCATTGAATACCCTTAAAAACTAAAAGGTTGAGTTTGGTGTTGGTCATGAATGCCTAAAGGACTTTGAGAAACTCAAAGAGGAACATCATGCCTTAGAGAGTAAATTCTCAAGTCTTTTTTAGGCTCATGAGCGGCTTCAAACTCAATTGAACAATGAACAATCAAAGTCTTCCACTATGCCTATTATACATTTTCCTTGTTCTTCTAACCCTTGTTGCAAGCATGTGAATCTTATTGAGGAAAACAAGGAATTGAAAGAACAACTTGCAAAAGGGCAAGTTGACAAGAAGGGTATTGGGTACACTCCTAGGCCCAAGAAGAAGAAGAAGAAGAACAAGAAAAGGAAGAAAAGCAAGAGCTTTGCTCAAGTACCTCCTTATGCTTCTACCTTTGTGCAAAGTGATAACTTTGCCGAGAAGAACAACCCTTCTTACATTCTTTGCAAATCTCATGATGGTCATGTATATGCAAAGTACATTGGCACATCTTACACTCATGATTATCATTGGACTATTTGGGTACCAAAGACCCTTGTGACTAACAAAAGGGGACCCATTGCAAAATGGGTACCTAAAACCAAAGCTTGATTTTCTTGTAGGACTTTGCTTCCGGTGGAGAAAAATGGGTGCTTGATAGTGGAGCTACAAGCCATATGACCGGAAGCAAGTCTATCATGTCAGAGATTAGGCCTAATTTTGCCAATACTATGGTCTCCTATGGCGATAAAACAAGTTCTCAGGTATTGGGTTTTGGTAAGGTGGTAGTAACCCTGAATGTATCCTTGGTTAATGCCATGCTTGTCAAAACCCTTGGTTATAATCTCCTTTACATTCTTGCTTTAGCCATTATGGGTCTTTCATCATTCTTTAATGAGCATTCCGGGGTCCTCATGTGGAGAAAGACTCTCATGGTGGCTTTCATTGGATACATAGAGCATGACTTGTATGTGGTGAATTTCTCAGGAAAGCCCTATACACATGCTATATGTCTCTATGCGAAAGCCGATGTGGGATGGTTGTGGCATCGCCGCCTAGCCCATGTAAACATGAAGTCTTTGCAAAGTCTCTACACGAGGGGCCACATCCTTAGACTAAAAGACATTTCCTTTGCCAAAGATCGTGTGTGCAGGGCTTATATTGAGGGGAAGATGCATGAGAAGCCTCGTAAGATCCTCAATCAAATTACCACCGAATGATGCTTGGAGCTTCTTCACATGTATCTTTGTGGGCCTCCTTCTTATGATAGTCTTGGAGGGAAGAAGTATTGCTTGGTGATTGTTGATGACTTCTCAAGATACACATGGGTCTGCTTCTTCAAGTTCAAGAGCAAGACTCAACAAACCGTCATCGACTTCGCTAATCAAGTTCAACAGGAACATAATGCTACAATCCTCACCATTCAGAGTGACAATGGGACCGAGTTCAAGAACTACACTTTGGATGAGTTTCTTAGTGATGAGGGGATCAAGCATCAATATTCAACTCCATACACCCCTCAACAAAATGGCATTGCCGAAAGGAAGAATCGTACCTTAATGGATGCAGCTTGGACCATGTTGGCCGAATTCAAGTCCCCCTACAACTTTTGGGCCGAAGCCATTTCCACCGCTTGTCATGCAACCAATCGTCTCTACCTCCGCAAGAAGAAGAACAAGACTCCATATGAACTTCTCACCGGTCGCAAGCCAAATGTCAAGTACTTCCAGGTGTTTGGTTGTAGATGTTTCATTCTCAAGAAAGGTGTCCGATTGGCAAAGTTCGAGGCTAGGGATCAAGAAGGAATCTTTGTTGGGTACTCAAGTCAATATCATGCCTATAGAGTCTACAATAAAGCCACGGGAAGAGTTGATGAATCTAGCAATGTCGAGTTTGATGAAGATCATGAGTCTCTTGTAAGGCAAGATGGTGTTCGTGATCCAAGTGACAAAATTCCTCCCCAATCCATAATAAGAATGGGTGTGGGATTCTTCCACCCCATTGAGGATCCCCTTGTGGCCGAAGGAGAAGGACCAAGCTCTACTCAAGTGGAGCCTTCACTCTCACAAGATCATCATGCCTCTCAAGGACAACTTGTTGCTTCTCAAGGTTCTCCAAGCTCTTCTCAAGATCATCATGTCCACGAATCTCCAAGCTCAAGTCTACCTCAAGTTGATCAAGCTCTACCTCACAAAAATAGTGAAGCTCCTCAAGACATTGTTGATCAAGGTCGAGTTGAAGAAGGTCAAGCTAACAATGACAAAGGCCAAGCTAATTCCTCTCCACCAAATGATGATGACTCTCCTTCGGTTGATGTTCATGAAGATAGTGATCAAGTTCATGCTTATAGTTAAGGCGGTGACTCGAATCATGGTGATGACCAAGTGGTTGCTCAAGAATCTCATCTTGAGACCCAAGCCTGCCGTCAAGCATACCGTCTCGCCAAGCTCATCAAAGATGGACATATCCTTGATAATGTTTATGGATATTTCAATAGGGGCTCTACTACTAGGAGACAGCTAACCTCTTTTAGCTCTCATCATGCTTTTATTTCTCATGTTGAGACCCAAAAGGTCTTCGAAGCTCTTGAAGATGATGATTGGCTTGATGCTATGAATGAGGAACTTCACAACTTCAAGAGGAAAAAGGTGTGGACCCTAATGAAGAGGCCAGGATATTGTCAAAATGTGATTGGGACCAAGTGGATTTTCAAGAACAAGAGGGATGCCAATGGTATAGTCGTCCGCAACAAAGCAAGGTTAGTTACCCAAGGATACTCTCAAGTTGAGGGCATTGGCTATGGTGAAACTTATGCTCCCGTTGCTCGTCTAGAATCCATTCGCATGCTTCTTGCTTTTGCTACCCATCATAACTTTAAATTGCAACAAATGGATGTCAAGAGTGCTTTTCTTAATGGTCCCTTAAAGGAATTGGTCTATATCAAGCAACCTCAAAGGCTTTGAGGATTCCCTCTTCCCGGACCATGTCTACAAACTCGATAAGGCACTATATGGTCTCAAACAAGCCCCACGTGCGTGGTATGAGTGCCTGACGAGGGGTAACCTCGGCAATGTCCATGAAGAAGGACTTAGGGTTTTGCGGAAAAGAGAACGCTAGGGATTTCGTCGATAGTCAGGAAACAATGGAATCAAAGTCGCCTGAATATTAAGAGGAATCGCTCTGTTACAAATAGCTTGGGGATTGTTCGGCATCATACCTAGGCTTCTCCCGCCGTATATATAATAGGTCAGGTCTCAAAGTTGTATGCGGATAGGTTACATGTTTACAACACCAACTCGATGTTGGTATTTGTTTATTTCTTCCTAATACAACTACAATCTCTGTCGGTTGCTCCTTTGGGTCTTCATCTTTATTCTTCATGTGTCGTAAGCCTTTCCGTAGGTCCTAGGTCAAAAATCATAAGGGCACAAGTAATTATACCCATGTCAGTAGCCCTCGAGACTCTACTCGAACCGTAGATTCGGGTTGAGTCTCAAGAAATGTTTTTAACTCTTTCCTTTGTTTTTACTATTTAAGTTTTATAGGGATTTGGTACAACGAGCCTGATGCATCCGACGGATCGGGAATCAGTTAATTGCTCCTGGGCAAAAACAAAGGTTGTCCTACATCAAATTCAAGTCCCTAGGCCTGAATTCGGAATTTATTACTGGCGTAACTCGGTTCGGCCGCTGAGGTCTTACTGAATACTGAGTTCCAGTTTTATTTTATCGGGTACCCAACGCGTCCGTCGGGATTTTTCATCGTGTCAAAGATACAGATATAATACTGGCAGATTGCATTCTTGTGCGATTACCAGGCCACACATGACGAATCCCTGGGTCTTACCTTCATGTTTCTAAACACGGCATTCGGAGTTTTGTCGCATTTAGCTGTGATCCAAGATTTATATATATTTTGTCAGCTGTTTGATTGTTTGCTTCAGATATACCCTCCCGATAGGCGGTAATTTGTCTTTCCTTTATTAGGTGCGCGTAAGCGCTCCTGATAGGAGTAGCCCCCGAGGCTATGTTCAGATGTATGCATCAGGACATAGGCTCGGAATTTATTTTCTATTATGATATCCATGTGTCTTCAAATTTTTATTGGGTGCGCGATCAGCACTCCCGATAGGAGTAGCCCCTGAGGCTACAGTCGAAACTTTCGTTTTCAATTATAGTCTCAATCTTTTCATGGAGGAATTTACTTTGACTCCCTATTTTTCTTCGAGTGCGTGTCCTTTCCACTGAACCGTTTGTTGTGACGTTATTGATGACAAATTTTTACGCTTCTTTATTCTTGAAACATACGCTCGTGACGAGACGTGTCGAGCGTGGGCCCGTGCTGCAGTAATGATGACGCGTGGTGGCGTATTCAGCTTAGTTTCCTGACTGCACGTCCCCTTTCTTGAGCAAAGATCGAGGCAGCATGCACTATTCTCTCGGTTTTACCGCAGTAATAACTTCTTGAGATATTTTCTTTTGTGGAATCTGCGGGCGCGTGTCATCATCGTGTGCCTTTTAAACATTTCTATTTTGCATTGAACGGTCCAACTTGTGCAGCTTTGATCTTTATAAGGGGAAGGGGATTTCTTTTACCCCTTTTTACCTTGCTCTTGCTAACTTCGTCTTCCTCCTTGCATCCTTGCCTTCCGTTGCCCTTCTTACGAACTCTATCTTTGCACTAGACTCGCTCCTTCACTACCATGGGGAAAAGCAAGGTGGGAACATCTTCCACGAACGCCAAGGCCACCAGGAAGAGAGCCGTCGGATGGGCTCCTTCCAAGTGCACGCGGGAGCTACGCGAGGCGCGGAACTCCGGCCATCTGACGAATGGCTCCTTCAAGCTTCCTGGGGACGAAGCTGCTCCAATTCCCGAATCGGACTAGAGGGTAATGTTCCTCTCCTTTCTTTTTCGCGGCCTTTCTCTTCCTATCCACGAATTTCTTCATGGCCTTCTTTTTGTCTATGGCATGCAGCTGTATCAGCTCACGCCGAACTCTATCCTCCATGTCGCATATTTCGTCACTCTCTGTGAATTCTTCCTCGGGATTCATCTCCATTGGGGCATGTGGAAGTATTTCTTTTATGTTCGCCGCAACACCATCGACACCATCGTCCATGACATTGATGGCGCCATTTTCTCCATTCGCTCCAATGTAGATTATTTTGATTTTAAGCCTGCTGATTCCATCCAAGGATGGAAAACCAAATGGTTTTACATCAAGGATCAAACCGTCAAGGGTCAATCTTTCGGGTTAGCCCCCTTTGAGCTGAAGAAAACTTGTCGCCACCATGACTCCTGGGATCAGCGTCCTTTTGCCGAAGAAATGGTGGAAATCCAACCCCATCTGGACCGTATTACAAAACTGTGGCATGAGGTTGGCAAGGAATTATCTGGTCTTCAGATTTTGGCATACTTCTTGCGGATCCGCGTGCAGCCCCTGTAGGCTCGTCTCTTTGGTATGTGGGCATATATCGGCAAGAAGGATCCCATGAGAATTTCTTGGGATGATTTGTCTCTCAAGGTTTATGAGGAGAGGATTCGTAACTTCATGACCCTTACAACAAAAAATGTGGTTCCTTCAGATTGTCGTGTTGAGCTCTTTGGCAAGAAGAACCGTCTTCCTGAGGTAAATTTCTTTTTTCTTTTGCTCCTTGCTCATCTATCTTTTGTATTTGCTCTTTTTTGTAATTGCTAGTTTTCTTTGCTTATATAGGATCATGATCATCTGTCTTGCCTTCCTCCTCTTCCTAAGAGCGGTTAGCTTCCCGCCAACCCTTATGCTTTCGATGATCTTCCTCTAACTAGGACTGCCGCTGATGAGGAGATAGAGACATCTGTCATAGAGTCTTTGTCAAGGACGCCATCGCTTCTGTCGGCTCGTTTCGAGGATTTCCGTGTTGCACCTGTTGGCGAAAAACGGAAACGTCTGGATGCCGTAGAAACCATTGAAGATTCAGATGATTCTACGGCCTCGAAACCTTCAAGGTTCGTACTATTACCGTTGGCTCCTTCCTAGAAGAATCTTTTCTGCTTTGTGCAGGATGTATCTTCGTAAGTACTTATCTTCTCTTTACTGGTTTGGTCAGATAATTCGATTGCGGATGTTTCCTTATTCTTTTTTTTTGCTCTCATAGTGGTGATGATGCAGAAGACCCGGCTTTGTCTCCTCTTCATACTTCTGTTGCTCCTTCTGCCAAGGAGCCAAAAGATATTCTCGCGTCTTCTGTGGATCCAATCATCCAGAAGGACGTTGCCACTGCGTCAAAGCCCCCAACGCCGAAAAGAAGAAAATCAGCTGGAAAAAGCGTGGTGATATCTGAGAGCCCTGCCAAAGTAGACATGCAGGATGTAAGTGCATCCGTGACTTTTAATTTCATCATTGATCCTTCTTTGTTTGCCTTTCCTAATGTCCTTCTTTGTAGCATGTGATGCGTGAGATGGTTGATATGGATGCTCACTTCATCAAGATCCATAATGAAGCTGAAGGTCTGAAATGTATATTATTATCTGTTTTGCAATTTTTGTACTTCCTCTCATTTTTCTAGCTTCCTTACTTTCTTATTCTTGCAGCTGTTGCCAAGGAGTCCGAGGTCATTCGGGACAAGGCATTGAAACGTTCCAACGATCTGGAAGCCAAACTTTGGGTCACTGAACAAGATCTGGAGAATGCTAAGAAGGCCATTGTTGATGCCGAATAAAGGGCCAAGCAAGTCGCCACCCAAGATGAAAATCTTCGAAAACGCTTGGAGACCCTCAACGCTTCATTGACCCGTAAGTGTTTCTCTTAGCAGAGGGGGATTCATGTTTCAGCCCTTTTTGTTTATGTTTGTTGATCGTCCTCCCCCCATTTTTGGTGTGAATAGAATTGTTGGGCCAGAATTTGGTGCTTGACGAAGACAAGAAGGTTGACCCATTATTAGATGATGTTAGCACCTTGGAGGCTAATAGTGTTCGTGTGCACAACCTCCTTGTCCAATCGCGCCGCGCCTTCAAGGGTTTGCATGCCTAAGTTTTCCCGTCAAAGGAAGTGCCTGCCGACCTTAACGATCTTGTCGCTATTTTCGGTGATGATCCAAGTTCGTTTGCTAGATATAGCGTGACCAAGTCGAAGAGCGGTGCAGAAACTGTAATGGCGTTTTCAATGGCGCATGGCGAGAAGGTCGACTGGTAGAAGGTTAGCTCCTTTGTCCCAGTCAACTCCAAAGGCCATCCTATTGATATGAAGCCTTTCGTTAAGAGGGCCAAGAAATTTTCTCGGTTGATTCTGGGTATAAAATTAGACCCAAAGGGATCAACTGCCCCTTCCTCGACCGGTGCTCCTTCTTCGGCTACTACTCCTGCCATAGCTAGTGCCCCTTCTGCTAGCATGACTTTATCTTTGGAGAAAACAGCTCAGTAGCTTAGTTATGTAGATTTTCATGTTTCTTCTACTGCTACTATAATGACTATTGAATTGTCCTGTCCGTGTTGTGCCTCCTTTTGATGAAAAGAGCATATATGTATATGAGTGGCTCTTTTATTTAGCTGAAAACTTCCCCTCTTTCATGTGCTTTGCCATATTTTGAATGATTCTGTGGTTTTCCCCGTGCTTGCGCAAACATCGGATGCCACCCCGTCCATATCTGGGACAGGTGCAAACGAGACTGTCATTGTCCGTACAGTGGACGTGTCATTGTATGCTGAGAAAATTGAATAGGTGAAGAAGCTTGAGGGGAAACTCTGGGTTGTTCTATCAATGGTGGATGTTGCCCAGTCAAAAACGCGCCAGGCTCTTGATCATGAGGCGTACTTTTTGTACGATATTTCTGGTTCTAGTAAGAAGATGTTGTGTAAGTCCTTAAATTTTTTCTTCCTACCGCTCCTCTTTTTACGGGATGCCAATTTATCTCTTTTTTCTTTTTCCTTTGTAGGCATTCGATTGTGTGAGAAGGAAGAAACTCAACGTATGTGCAACCGAATGCAAGCTCTTGTGGATGCTTCGCAAAATTCCGGGACGGATTTCTGGTTTGATCATCGTCATGCTTATGTCATGGATTTGCTTCAGGACCGTGTATCTAAAGTGGAGCAGTTTGTCGAATGTTGTCGTAGATCACTGGTCATGGTTTACAACACCATGTTTCCTCGGGATCCCCAACCTCAGACTTTGGCTGATTTGATGGCAAAGTTTCGGCAAGGTGAGCGGATTCATCATTTTGTAAAGCTTTAACTTGTGGCGGGTGCCAAGCTTGCGCTGTCTTGGGTGCATGTACATCATCCGATGCTAAATTTGGACAACATATCGACGGGGCTGCCCTTACCTGTTTATGGTGGTTTAATTGATATGGCGCCTCATTATGCCGCTGTCCGAAGACCTGCAATTAGAATTGTTCGAATGTGCCTAGAGGCAGATGAAGTGTTTTTTATCAACTTTGCTATCTGACTATTTCTACCTCTGTGGTGTAACTTTTATACTAATTTTGTATAGATCTTCTTTATACTTTGTCAAAAAGGTCGTATGCTTATATGAGATTTTGATTGTATGTTGTACTCCTTGGTTGATGACCCGAAGAGCTAATGTCTCCTTGCATAACTACTTGTATATGTCTGTAAGAAAAATTTATGCCCGGAGGTACTTCATTTATTCATTGATGATCGTAAATGGATACATTGCATAGGCGTAATTGCCTGGCCATTGGCCTTATTGTATATAAGAATGACTATTTTTTCTAAAAACTGCGGCTTTTGTCTTGAGGTGCTCCATCATGCTTCTTTGTGATAAGTGTAATTTTTTGACTGGAGGCGCCATGTCTGTACGGTGGACCAGAGAGAAAAGTAGTTGATTTTCCGGGTTGCTCATTACTTGAAAAACTTGGTGGGTGCATCCTTCTATGCGGGGTCGGAGGTGGAGGCCGAATAGGTAGCTTTTTTGAGTGCGTGGTGCTCCTGATTTTCTGGATTTTGCTCATTGTGTGCTTCGTGTAGTAGTTCTTCATCCGCTATTTTCAGTTGATCAAATTGCGTCTCCATCCCAAAAGATTCTGATATTTTGTTGAACTCGCGATCACAGCTGTCCGAGCGGCTGAAGCTTCCTTTTACTGTTATGACCCCATTGGGTACTAGTATTTTTAGTACCAAATATGCATAGCGGGGTACTGCCATGAACCGAGCGAAAGTTGGTCATCCCAGGATCGCGTGGTACTGTGATGGCCAATCCATGACTTTGAACTCCAGTTTTTCGTGCCTAAAGTTGTTTCTTAACCCGAAGACTACGTCGAGGTATACTTTGCCCAAAGGAGTTTCGGCTTTGCCTAGTACTATTCCGTGGAAAGTTGTATCTGTTGGTGCTACATTCATCAGGGACGAATTCATTGCCCGCAGAGTTTTGGCGTAGATGAGGTTGATGCTACTTCCTGCATCCAAGAAAACTTTGCTCATGTCGAAACTGCCAATTTGTGCCTCCACTATTAGTGTTGATTGACCAGGTCGCGGGACCCGTAGAGGGTGGCCAGCTCTGTTGAAGGTTATTTATTGTTCTGACCAATGAAGATACTCCTGTGTAGGGGGTGGCGCTCTTTCCGCCATGTTAAATTGTCTAGTGATCAGCTTCTGTGTTCTATTGGATGGTCACCCCTTTTGGATCATCGACATAGCTCCTTTGACCTAGGGTACTCATCTTCTTGGTTTGCTGTGTTTCGCGGTTGTCCCACTGGCGGATGCCCTAGTGGTGGTGCGCCGGTAGGAAAAGCACCAGGTGTAGTGGCGTAGCCTCAGTTTGCTGCTTTGGTTGCCCATGCATTGCATTGCTCTTGCATTTTTAAGAATGTGCGACAGTCCTTTAGGAGGTGATTAGACCGCCACTTCCCTATTGAGTCTATGTAGAAGTGCATATTGCATGGCCCTTCCAACATCTGTCCTACTGACATAGGTGGGTCTCGATTTGTTGGGTGGTACCGTTGTTGTGGCTGACTTCCTCCAGTGTTATCCCTGTTACTGCGGTACCCGTTGTTGTAGTCATCGTTTCGTCAGTTTTCCCCTCCAGAAAAACTGGTTGCGACATAACTTGGTATCTATAACCATCGTTGTTTCATCTCCTTCTATCGTTGTTGCACGGCTCCCTATCTTCATCGGGTGAGCGGGATCTTTTGTTGTGCAATGCATCTTCTCCATCGGCCCAACGGTTGGCTACCTCCATGGGCTGCGAAATTGTCTTTGGTTTGATTTGTCCCAACTCTTGAATGAATTCTTGCTGACGAAGTCCGTCTTGAAAGCATCAATTGCTCTTTCATCGGATATAGTCTTAGCCGAGTTTTTGATAATGCTCCACCGCTGAACGAAAGCTCGTATTGACTCCCCTGGTTTTTGTTTGTAGGCACGCAATTGTTCCAGAGATGCGGGTCGCTTGAAGGTGGAATTGAAATTTCTAATAAACTTGTCCTCCAGGTCATTCCAACTACTGATGGAATCTTCGGGTAATTGTCTTAACCAAGAGCAAGCCGTGCCAGTTAAATGCAATTGCAAGCTTTGCATCGCGGTGGCCTTGGAGCCACCTTGTAGTTTTACTGTGGCCAGATAATCTGTCAACCAAGCTTCGGACTCTGGAGGCCATTGTATTTCTGACGATCGTGAGGTAGTTTAAAATCTTTTAGTACTGGAGTCTTGTGAACCCGTCGGGTAAAGCAATTGGCTCCTCACAGTTCTTGTTCTTCCTCGCTTTCACCATCATAGTATCTTCTACTGCTATGATCTTCCCTGGATCGATCGATCCTTCGCTATACAATATCGCTTCTTGCATCATTCCGTGGCTCTGATCTGTCGAAGTGGACCCGATGTAGCAATCGTGATCACCGGGTGTGACTTATTTGCCGAGGGCTGCTGCGACAGCGTGGAGATCTGTCGGGTTGTCGTGTGGTTCCTTGCTCTGCCTGTGCGAGAGATGCTCCTGTTGGGGATATACTTTCCGGGTATCCTCACAGTTCCTCACTGACCAGGGTGGCCCACTTCGGGTTAGAGCTTTGCTTCACGGGCGGCCTAGTCAGGGAGAAAGACGGAGTCCAATCCGGCTACGGGAAGGCCTAGAAGACTTACCGACTTAGGCCCATAGCGTTACTTGTAGTTCAAGATGTACTCTCTAACCGACTCTTAGTCGTAGCCGGATAGATCTCTCCTGTAAACCCTAGGCCGGATATCTATATAAGCCGTCCTAGGGAGAGCCTTTAGGGCACCTCAATAGTCTACAATCTCAACTCGCACAGGCGAAACCCTTGTAACCCATATTCCGGCTCTGACGTATTACTGGATTGCTAGCAGGAGTAGGATCCGTTCAAAGCCGGCGGATTCGAACCTAGGTAAACTTGTGTGCTCACCGTCCCGGAACACCGTACGTCTCACACCCCTCTCTTCCACACGCCTCGAGGACCCCCTCATGGCGTACTTGTCATCAATCTGACGATAGTTGGCACCCACCGTGGGGCAAGTGAGCTTCGGATCTGCGTTCCGAGCGGAATCTGCAAGAATCGGAATCGGCGAGACCATCACCGTCGGTCGCATCCTCTACGCCAACGACGTCCCTCTCATTGTTCTCGACAAGACTTGGATTCCGGCTAGGGAGGCCGTGACTACCTACACAATCATGTCTTTTGGCGAGATCGATGTTTACATCAGTTTCGCTGAAACTGCCCGACCCACCCCAGTGGTGATGATAGAGGCAGAAGAATCTTCTGGGTCCCCTTTGTCCACGGAGGCGGCAGAGTTCCGGATCTCAGAAAACCCTAATCCCACCTAGCCCACACCAGTTGCGGAGATAGTGGAGAAATCCGAGCCTAAAGAAGACCTAGCGGTCCACGTCGAATCTGGAGTGGATCTCCCTGGAGGAGCCAGATCCCAGATCGACCCACCCGCAGAAGTCGAAATCTAGGAGGAGCATATCAGTGACACTGATTTCGGCTCTGATGATGCCGGGACAAACAAACCTTTCCTAAGGTACACATTATGATGTATGATACTGCAAGGCGAAAGCGCAGATGCAATCCTCGAGACCATCAAAAGGTTCGACATGGCTGATCGCGAAAGCCGCAAGTACCTCAAGAAGCACGCGTCGCACTTCGTCGGATATGTGGGATCCGGATCCGGCTCTGCCGATGCTGGAGAAAACACCGACTCTGTGCTGGAGGCAATTGGAACAAACGCCGACGTACCCGCATCCTCGGATGAATCGATGACGTCAGCAGATTTCCGAAAGTTCTCCGTGGAATATGAAGAGGAGTACAACTCCAAAGCTGCAGAAGAAGGAGAAGCCATGGATGAAGGATCCGGGGAACACTCTCCCAAAGCGCAGGATGACATGGACGTCGGAGACAATCCCGAAGTCTAGATGTCCAAAAGTACCGATCAGATCTTGACTCCGGGAAACGGACCCAAAGCCGTCTTTGCTATCGGCGCTGCCAAGAAGGCAAAGAAGAAGAACAAGAAAAACAAGACCCTGGCAAAAGACCCTCTGACAGAGGAGGTGATTGCCGAGGAATACGAAGAAGACTCAGATGGAGCGCTTATCCCAGAAGAGCCGAAAAAAGAAACATTGATGGATGGATACGTGATCACCGAAGGTGCGCGTAAACTCATCGATGCCGCATTAACCACACCTATCCCTACAGCCACATAACTTACTGCGGATGAGCTGGACGAAAGGGCGCAAGCCCTAGCGCGTCGTCAACAACTCCTCGATGAAGCCAAAAACATCAAGGTGGAGAAGAAACGCATGTCAAACAAGGAATACATGTCTCGTTTGCATCAGAAGACCCGGAAGCGTCACATAGATGACAACCAGTTCCCACGTGTCCATGCCGTCCTTTTTGGAGATGAGATGGGGAAGCCACGGAAAGATAGCAATGGAGATTGGGTATACCTAACACCAATACAGAATACCGTGGCAGCCCGAGAAATTCTATCGGCTAATCCAGGACCAGAGGAGATACGTTTGGGTATCAAACTACTCAACAAGGGACTGGAGCAGCAAAAGGTCGCCCTGTCCGGAAGTCAAAAACTGGTCTCAGATTCTAACCAATGTCGCACGGATCCGGCATGGGCTAGCGTAAGATCCCATTACGTCCGGGCATAGTATCATCACCCCGAACACCGGGAAGACAACCATTCAAGAACCAGATCTTCAGGACAGCATCACGGAACTTCTCGTAACTGGAGCAACGTCGCCCTAGCGGCCGAGAAAGATGCCATTGCTGCCCTGAATCCGATGAACCCGCCCCGACGAGAATCTAAGGATCGAAGGGGAGAAGATAAAGAAAAACGACGGGAGGAGGATCGTCAAAAAATGCCACCTCCTAAGTATACAAGCCGCCCGGCTGATCCTCACCATGGTGGGAACGACGGACGAAGAAACGACAGAAACCATGCTGGTACAAGCCGACAGGGGGCTCGTCGTAGTCAAGATCCTCCCCGGAACCGGAATAATGACGCTCCGGACGGAGGCCGGCGATCAACCGGAAACTATCCAGCTGCACCACCCTCTTCACCACATAGTTATCACAACGGCCCCCATGGAGGGCAAGGAGGACGACATGGCGGAGAAGGTGGTGGCAGAAGCCGAAGTCCGACTCCACGGCACCGCAGCCACAGCCGGCATTCGGGGCGATCTCTATCCCCGAACGACGCAAGGCACAGGATCAATTCCAACAGAGGCGCAACGCTATGAAAACGATGACATGTACGTGGGCCCAAAGTGCTTTGGACCACGCATCAGAGCTACAAGATTCCCAGAAGGATTTGCTATCTCAAGACACATCCAAGCCTACGATGGCATTGCTCGGCCAGACACTTGGCTACAGGATTTTTTCCAAGCTTGCTGCATCGCCAAAGGCGGAAACAGCCTGGTTGCAACCCGATATCTCCCACTTATGTTGCGGAAGACGGCGCGATCATGGCTCAATGAACTTCCGGAGAACACCATCCACAACTGGTATGACATGCAAAGTGCGTTCTTCTGTAATTTCGAAGGCACATATCGGAGGCCCTGTTCGGTCGAAGACCTACAATGTTGCACCCAGAAAACCGGAGAAACTTGGCGAGATTATCTCGGATGATGGATCGACACCAAGAACTCCTGTGAAGGAGTGAACGACCAAACCGCGATTGAAGCTTTCATCGCAGGGCTCCCAATTGGTCTACTACGTCACCGCTTAAAGTGCGACAAGGTCACTGATGTGGGAGAGATGATAGAAACAACGAGCAAGTATGCAGATGCTGACGACGATGCAGAGGGACTACTCAACGTCCTGGCCGTACCTCAGTCAGCAAAAACAAAGCAACAAGCTCAGAAGCGCAAAAATACCTCGGAAGAAAAACCCAACGCGGAAACAGCGGTGGTGACTACTGTTTCTGGGTCTGGAGGCCGAGGAGGACGTGGCGGAGGTCGCGGGCGTGGCCGTGGGACTTCAAGGGTCCAAGGTAGAGGAGAACAGCAACCAGGCAAAACCTACTCTTGGGCCGACATTGCCAACAACCCATGTGTGCATCACCTAGACGCTAATGGGGGCTCGTCCCACACCAACGTTGAATGTCGTTTCAATGACGACATCAAAAGAGATGACATCGCGGACTACAAAGCTAAGCGGAAGAAGGGAAAGAAAAATCCTGAAAAGGACAAAGAGACCAAGGAAGATTCCGACATGGAGGAAGCCGTTGCTTCAAATCCCAAGTCGGAAGGGAAGAAGACTTTTCCCACCAAAAAGGACACTTATGTCACTTTCCTCGGATCTCAACCAGCAAAGGTCAAGAAAGCAGTTCTACACGAGCTCAATGCAACAGTTCTGGCTGTCCCACAGTATCTGGACTGGTCGGAAGTGGCAATCACATTTGACTGTGATGATCATCCGCCTAATTTACACATGCGAGGAAAATACGCCTTAATCGTCAACCCACTTATTGACGGTTATGGTTTCTCCAAGACCCTCATGGACGGTGGTAGCAGCATCCATATTCTCTATGTCGAAATGCTACGCCGGATGAAGATCTCGGAGACCCAGCTGAACCATAGCTCTGTGATTTTTCACGGAGTTGTCCCAGGAAGACAAGCTAATTCCCTGGGAGAGATCACTTTGGATGTTACCTTTGGAACTCCAAAGAATTATCGGACGGAGGCACTTTCCTTCGAAGTGGTCCCGTTCAAGAGCGCATACCACGCTATATTCGGGCGTCCGGCTTACTGGGCTTTCATGGCTCGTCCGTGTTACATTTACAATATGATGAAAATTCCAGGTCCCAACGGCGTAATCACCATCAGGGGAGACCCGAAGAAAGCACGAGAGTGCGAGGATGGAAATGCCGCCTTTGCCGAAGCCGTGCTGCACGCCCAGGAGTACCAGGAGATCAAGAAGAGCATAGATCTGTCCGAGATGCCCGCAACAAAGAAGGAGGTGACCAAGACAAATCCGGAGTTCAAGGCATCAGAAGAGACGAAGAAAGCACCGTTGAAGGATGATGACCCCGCCAAGGTGACCCAGATAGGCGTAGGCCTAGATAGCGTATAGGAAAGCGCGCTCGTCAAGTTCCTCCAAGCAAATCAAGATATCTTCGCATGGCAGCCATCTGACATGACCGGAGTACCTAGGGAACTTGCCGACCACTCTCTAAATGTAAACCCGAATGCTAAACCCGTCAAACAGTCCTTACGATGATTTGGCGATGAAAAGCGTAAGGTAATATCTAAGGAACTAGCACGGCTCAAGTTAGCCGGATTCATAGAAGAGGTCATCCACACTGAGTGGTCGGCCAATCCTGTAATGGTCCCTAAAAAGGACACCACTGATTTAAGGATGTGTGTTGATTATACTGCCTTGAACAAGGCTTGTCCAAAATATCCGTTCGCTTTGCCTAGAATTGATCAAGTTATCAATTCTACGGCAGGCTCGGAACTCCTCTATTTTCTCGACGCATATTCCGGTTATCACCAAATCCAGATGAAGGAATCTGACAAAGTCAAAACTTCATTCATAACCCCCTTCGAAACCTTCTATTTTGTTATGATGCCCTTTGGGCTGAAGAACGCAGGAGCTACGTACCAGCGCACGATGCAGCGTTGCCTCCATAACCAACTCGGACGCAATGTACATGCATACGTGGATGATAACGCGGTGATGTCCAAAAAGAAGGAAACACTAATTTCCGACTTGGAGGAAACATTCTCTAATCTACAAAAATACAATATCATGCTTAACCCGAAGAAATGCTTCTTTGGAATACCAGCCGGAAAATTATTAGGTTTTATCATGTCTCAAAGAGGCATAGAGGTGAACCGAGACAAAATCAAGGCTATACTCAATATTTCCAGGCCAACTCGCCTGAAGGACGTACAAAAATTAACTGGCTGCATTGCTGCAGTCAGTTGATTTGTAAGCCGGCTTGGGGAAAGAGCCGCACCATTATACAAACTCCTGAAAAAGACCAAGGATTTTGTTTGGACTAAAGAAGCTGAAGCTGCACTACAAGACCTGAAGAAAGTACTCTCATTTGCTCCTATCCTTACAGCGCCAGAATCTCAGGAACCGATGTTGCTTTATATTGCTGCGACAAATAAGGTCGTTAGTATCATCATGGTGGTGGAGAGACCAGAGGAAAATCAGGAACACCTGGTGCAACGTTCGACTTACTTTATTAGCGAGGTCCTGACAGAATCAAAACAGCGATATCCGCACTATTAAAAGTTGGCTTACGGTGTTTTTCTAGCATCTCGTAAGTTATGACACTATTTTCAGGAGCATCCAATTACCGTGGTGAGAAAAGCTCTCATGAGAGATATAATCAACAACAGCGACGCCATAGGACGCGTCGCCAAATGGGGCATAGAGCTCTCAACTTTCGATATTGAGTACAAACCTCGGACAACAATCAAATCCCAGATCCTTGCTGACTTTGTCACTGATTGGACAAAGATGAAGGAGAATATGATCCTCCCTGAGTCGGAATATTGGACCCACTTTTTCGACGGGTCTAAGGCTCGAGGGGGCTCAGGGGCTGGCGTGGTGCTCAAATCACCCCAAGGAGATAAACTTTTATACGTGTTGCAGATCCACTTCATAGCGACAAACAATATTGCCGAGTATGAAGCACTGCTACATGGAATCCGGATTGCTAAGGACATTGGTATCCGACGTTTGATGTGTTACGGAGATTCGGATCTTGTTGCTCAACAAGTGTCGGATATTTGTAATGCAAATAAACACATGGTAGCATATAAAGCTGTCGTGGATGATCTATCTAAATCGTTCGAAGGGTTTGAAGTTCAACACATCCCTCGAGCAGAAAATGAGGAAGCAGATGCACTATCTTGGATAGGTTCTACGCGGAAAGAGGTCCCGGATGGCGCTTTTTTAGAGCACCTCAAAGTTCCCTCGATAAAGGGAGTAGATGAGGAATATACGACCAAATCTGACTCACCTTTAATAGCAGTTCTGGCTGTAATTCCCAGCTGGACTCAACCCTACCTCGATTATTTGGTAGATGGCAAATTACCCGAAGACGAGGTGCTGAGCCGGCAGATTATCCGACGAGCTAAAGCCTATACTATTGTTAAAGGTGAGCTCTATAAACGGAGTGTTTCTGGGGGTTTTCAGCGCTATGTATCTCCGGAAGAAGGAGTGGAAACCTTAAGGGAAATCCACGAAGGCGAGTGTGGTCACCACGCTGCAGCCAAATCTTTAGTGGAAAAAGCTTTTTGACACGGATTTTTCTGGCTTACAGCTTAGGCAGATGCCGAACGATTAGTCAAGACATGCAAAGGCTGCCAAAAGTACGCCAAGCAAGCTCATGTTCCGGCTGATCAGTTGCGAACAATACCTATAACATGGCCCTTTGCGGTCTAGGGGCTTGATATGGTAGGACCTTTTAAACGAGCTCCAAGTGGATTTACTCACCTCTTAGTGATGCTGGATAAATTCACCAAATGGATTGAGGCTAAACCCGTCACAAGTTGTGATGGAGCAACAGCCAAAAGATTTGTCGAGGATGTTATAATTCGGTATGGTTATCCGCATAGCATTATCACGGACAACGGGAGTAACTTTTCTATGGGAGAATTGGCTAAATTCTACGACGAGCAAAATATCCGGCTTGACATTTGATGACCCACAAGTATAGGGGGTGTATCGCAGTATTTTCGATAAGTAAGAGTGTCGAACCCACGAGGAGCAGAAGGTGCTGGCTAGTGGTATGGATCAGGAATTATCTGCATATACTTAGCAAACGGATTTTTAGGGGTTTTCGATAAAGCAAGTAAACAAAGTATGAGTAAACAAAAGACAGTAGGAATAAATGCAGCAAGTGGCCCAATCCTTTATGCAGCAAAGGACAAGCCGGTTGTATTTCTATAGATGACCAAACGTTCTCGAGGACACATGGGAAGACTGTCAAGTGCTTTCGCTTCATATAGTCGATTAATCTTCGCTAGCTTGCTAAGTGTTGTGTGGGTGAACCTGTGCTAATGTACCGCCCCATCCAAGACTAATACATACTTGTGATTATACCCCTTGCAAACATCCGTAAGTACAAGAAAGTAATTAAGGTAGAAACCTAACCACAACTTTAAACTCTATGACCCTTACGTCCCTTGTGCAATGGTTTCCTAACGGGGGTTCAGGTTTACATCACTCCGCAACCCCTACGATTAGTAGCCAAATACACAATGCATTCCCCTAGGCCCATATAGGTGAAGTGTCATGTAGTCGACGTTCACATGACACCACTAGAAGAAGTACACCACAACTTAAATAACAATCTATTGAATCTTTCTCAACACAACTCCACTACTAACAACAAGACTTCTCCCATGTCCTCAAGAACAAAACGAACTACTCACAAGACATCATATGGATCATGATCAGAGATGGAATAATGATGTATAACAATCTGAACATAAACAATAATTCAATGGTTCACTCAATAGCATCAACTACAAAGAGTAATCAACACCGGGAAAGTTTCCCCTATGAACTATGCAAGATTCAACGCAATTGTTACAGCAATATGGAGATGGTGATGATGATGATGATCTCGATGAAGTCCAGCTTGATGGTGGTGTTGATGGCGACGATCTCCCCTCTCCAGGAAAGAATTCCCCAAGAAATCATGCGGAGAGATCTTTCTCTCTTGGTGTTTTCCGCCCCGCAGAGGCAGCGGAATCTTTCTATGGTCGCTCCCCCAGTCTTAGGGTTTCGTGGGGATGATATATGCCAGAGGGGAGAGGCTGGAGTGGGCCAGGGCGGCCACACCACTCCCAGGCGCGGCCTAGGCCTGCCCGCGCCATGGGGTGGTGTGGGCCCCCTGTGGGCCACCTCCACTTCATCTTCTGGCATCCCGAGTCTTCTGGAAAAATAGGATTTTCCGTATATTTTCCCGGATTTTCTGATCTTCGCGAATTTTGCCTCCAAACAGCACCTTTTCCATCAGAATCCTGACTGCAGCGGTCCATGCTCCAAAAGTCATCAACCATGCAAAAATAGATGAAATAACATAAGTATCACCTCTCAATACGAAATATATCAATGAATAATAGTGAATTAAGACATAGAATAGTGATGCAAAATGGACGTATCAACATTGCGTCAGTCGCACATCCACAGGCTAACGGACAAGTCGAAAGCACAAATGGTTTAATTCTACAAGGCCTAAAAATGAGACTCAAAGCACCACTACAACATGCTGCAGGGGCTTGGGTAGAGGAATTACCCTCTGTAATTTGGAGTTTATGAACAACTCCAAACAGGTCGACATGATACACACCTTTCTTCTTGGTCTATGGTGCAAAAGCAGTTCTTCCTAGTTATTTGATTCATACTTCTCCTAGAGTGGCAGCATATATCGAAAAGGATGCCGAGATTTCTCGACAAAATGATCTCGACTTAGTCGAAGAAGTTCGCGTCGTTGCTGAAATGAGATCTACATCCTATCAGCAGAAGTTACGCAAGTATCATAGCCAGAGAGTCCAAAATAGATCCTTCAATAAAGGTGATTTGGTTCTCCGGCTTGTGCAACAAAGAAAGCAGAAACTTTCCCCAGTATGGGAAGGGCCCTTTTTAGTTAGTCGAGTATTGCACAATGGATCGTACTACTTAACTGACATGAGGCCAGTCAAAGAAAGACCTGCTACTAAGAAGAGAAAGAGAGCTGGAGGCAGTACAAATCCGGATGAGTTAGACAGACCGTGGAATATTGCTCAGCTACGTCCCTTTTATTCTTAGTTTATCCTTCTTTGTAATCATACATATGTACATGTTCTGTGAGAAATAAAAGTTTTGGTTTACCTCAAGTTTTTTCTGAGAAGTTGTTACCATCTTATTTCCGAATGATCATGTCATAGTCGAAAATCCCAGAATGCTTGAAAGTACTTTATGCTCATATTCGTTCTAGTTTAGATTTCCGATTCTAAAACTGCTACCCTCGGGTATAACTCTAAAGTTTCTAGTCTTTACTTTGGTTATTTGTCGATTCTTTGGATGCGGGCATTTTCCGAGTAGTGAATTGTTGGTACTGGAAGCCGGCTTTGTTTCCGAGTTTAAACTGGTTTAGCAATTGAGCTCCGTTGCTCGGCAAAGTTTCCGGCGGAAGGTTTAGCCGGCTCACGAAAGGGACGATGCGGAAAGCCAGATAAACGATAAGTAGAGACAAAAAAATACAAGTGCTTATGTAAACATTTCAGGCACTCAAAAATTTTAAAGCCAAAAAGTGTTGAATAGATTAAAAGCTTAGCACTAGCAAAAGTTAAAGTACTACATATTTATAAATGCATCATGTTTTTTCCGGAATAATACATAAATTTCTGGTCTATGATGCAGGAGGAGATGAAGGATCTTCCGGCTCGCTGGTCACTCTGCCTTGATATCGTTCTGAGATGTCCGCATCCGAGGTGGTGCGTTCATCGTCGGAAACTTCTTCGGTTTCTTCTGCAGGAGGAGGTGGAGTATCCACGCGGGTGAAGAAGGGGATCTCGTAGCTGGTCAGATCAGCCATGTGACACCTGTATCCGGCGCAGGAGTGCATGATGGCTTGAAGGTCCTGCTCCTAGCCGTCTTCGTCTACCTTGCAGTACCCTCTGGTCACTTTCCATATCTCCATGTTTCCATGGTGGCTCATGACCATGGTGAGAGCGTTCTGCACAGCATTCTGCGCGTAGGACATGTTCTAGTCCTGAACAAGCTGCAACATCTCCTTGGCCTTGTCCCGTACCTGAAAATCCAACATGCTTGGCATGTCCGGAATCTTGAGGGCTTCGCCGACGTCCTCAAGGGACTGGCGGAAGTCATGAAGCAGATCACTGACTTGGGTAAGCCGATGGGTGCGGGGCTCGGAGGAGGAAGAGTCCGTCAAGTTTAGAGGACCTATACACAAAACAAGTTAAGTAAAATCCGACATTGATAAAAGTCAAAGAAAGAGACAAGTTAGATAGATGGAATGTACCAAAAATGATGTCGTCAATCTTGGTCTTATCCTCCCGGAGACTCTGGAGTTCAGCCCGGAGCGCCTGGGACATATCCTTCTCTCTGCCAAGCTCATTTTTGAGATCCGAGATTATTTCATCTTGAGCAGCGATCTTGCGATCACGCTCAGCAGTGGCCATGTAGGAGGATTCAAGGACTTGAGCTATGCTCCTTTCATGATCCGCCTTGAGCTTATCCAGCTCTTGGCGAAGTCCCTTGTTCTCCACCACCAGGGTCTTGAGGTTCTCAGCCTCTTCGATCATGGCGACGGATTGTTTCACCAGCGCTGTAAGTCAAAAAAGAACAAAATTTCAGAAAAATTCGACATTGAAAATAACAAAGACAAGGTTTGAGTCTCGGAATGTTTACCTTCGGCCTCATCCTTGGCGACTTTAAGCTCAGCATTTTTAAGCCGGAGAGCTTTGATCTCTCTCCGCTTATCGTAGACATTGGTCAATAATTCCTGGTTATAGGAACATACTTTCTGTAAGTCAGAATACCCAAAGTCAGAAAGCTACTTAAGACTCGAGCTAATATTTTTGCTAAATATCAACACGAGCCTTGGGGGCTACACTAGTTCGTCCTTTGGCATCCTAATAAAGCATAAACCCAGATTGTTTATCCTACTTCATGCTTGGGGGCTAGAGGATATGATATAAAATACAATAAAGGAAAAACGGGAGTTGGAATTCCGACTTACATATTGCTCGCGGGTAAGTTTATCCAAACCCGCGTTCACTTCAGCGGCCACCTTCTCGGCAAGAGTAAGAGGGATCACTGGGGCTGTTGGAAGCTCGCCAGTCCTAATCCTCTCGTCGCGAAGGCAGACTTGAGCAAGAAGATCAGAGAACTTGACGTCCTCTGCTTCCTGCGCTTCTTCTTCGGCAGATAGATGGCTTTACTCCAGAACTTGCCTGGTGAGCCGCTGGTTCTCTTCGGCAGATTTCCGGGTCAGGCCAAACTTGGCAAGACCCGGATTGCTCATGAGGTTTTCGGCGAAGGTTTCTGCCGAGGGATCATTACCCAAAGAGGGTTCACCCTTATCTAGATCTGATGCACCCGTGGTGACGTCAGTTTGTGATCCAATGTTCGCAGGCCCCGTTGAAGGAGTCGGATCTTTTGCAGCATCCGGCGAGATAATCGGCGTTGCAGAAGGTTGAGGGGCAGGAGTCAGAGGAGCCACGGCAGGGGAAGCTATGGTAAGCTTCGTCTACCGCAGAGGCTTCGAAGAAATCTCTTTCCCCTTGTCCTTGACGAGCGGTTTTGCTTTGAGAATGTAGTGAAGTCGGAAACATTACATCTCGGAAAGAAATTTGAGTAAAGTACAAAGGCGGAAAGTTGTGACTGAAAGTTACCTCTTCACGACAGGCACCTCCTTTGTGCCAACGACCACTGTCGGAGCTTTGCGCTTCTTGAGCGCAAGGTCCGGAAATGGGACCACTTCTACCTCTTGAGAGAACTCCAGAGGGTATCCTTCGAGCGGAGCAAGTTCTGACTCAGGGATGTCAGCAAGCTGAAAAGAAGAAAACATATCAGTATTGCAGTATAACTCGAAGACTGAAACACATAAAAGGTGTGATGATGGAAGCTTACCGGCACCACGGGGTTTTCCGCCGTGTGCATGTCCAGAGAAACCTCCGGAATCCTCCTCTCGATCTGCTCCTTGATCAGCCACTTGATTTGGCTTATGTAGCCTTGAGTGGTGTAGGCTTTGGAGCTGATGTGGAGGGAGTCGGTTGGAGACGACGTGATGGAGTGCATCAGTCGGGTTCCGTGGTACTGAAGTGGCTGGATCCGACATGAGACCCAGCACTAGACCAAGTCGGATCCCTTCAGACCATTGTGCTTAATCAAATATTCGATTCTTCTCTTAGCGAGGATCAGATCGTCGGAAAGAGCCGGAGCAACCTCGTCCTAGGAAGGCTGGGCCATGGCGGCTCCATCGACAAAAGCCGGCAAAGCAGTAGCTTTGTTGGGAGCCGGAATATCCCTATGATAGAAAAAAAGTGGCTGGCCATTGTTTGACCGAGTCACTAGCTAGAATCTTGGGATAAGCCCGGTCACGTCTAAGTGAAAAGCTGATAGTGTCGGTGATGTAAGGAACACCGGCAGTGATGGAGTTTCTCCGGACATGGAAATAGTACCGGAAGAGAGTCAAACTCGGCCTAATGCCGAGAAAGCCCTCACAAAGTGAAGCATACGCGCTCATCTCTAAGAGAGAGTTAGGAGGAAGATTGTGGAGTTGAACTCCGAAATGATCTATCACCTCAGAGAAGAACTCCAAGGGAGGAAAAGACAGACCTCGGTCGAGATGGGTGCCGAAGTGGACCCGCTCGCCGTCGCGCGGGTTAGGGACGGTTTCCCCGTAGCGGCTCCGCCAGTCGCCGGCAGCGAGAAGCCCCTCCTTCTCCATGTTCTTGAGGCCCTCCTCGTTAAGGGCGCAGGGGATCCAGATTCCCCGGAAGCTCTCCTTCTCTCCTGCTGCTTCCGCCGTCGCCGTCGCCGCTGCTGCCGCCAAGCCGGAGGAAGAAGATGAAGCCATTGCTCCGGTGAGAAAATGACCTAAAAGGGGCGGCGCTGGGAGTACTATGGGGGAAGGACGAGGAGGCTCTGTGCACGCAGGAGGATTGGGAGGAAAAGGAAATGGCAAAGGACGGTGGAAAGGAGAAGAAGAAATCCAAACCCCTTATATCCACCTAACTGCGCCAAGATTCGTGCAAATGCTACAGTGTAACCGCCACGCGTCGTGGAAGGAACTGGGAAGGACCCACACGATGATTGTGTCGCCTCGATCTGCACGCACGCATTGAAACGGCGCCTCGGTTCCGTGAACCCCTGTGATCCACCAACGGGTCGCTTGGCCGGAACGCTTGACGTGACTTGACCATACTTGTGTCAGGTGGCGTTAGAGACCAAGTTCCGGCTTAGTTTGAAATCAAGCTGGAAAAACCGAGTAACCTGTTGATAGGTCCGACTTATTTTTGAGACCCGGATCGTATTTTTTGATGTGAAGTTTCAGGAACCCTTCAAGATTCTGCAAGCCGAAGATCAAGCTAGACGATGATAAATCCGACTTTGGATCTTGGAGGCCTCCGGGGCCTGCTGTTGGGGATATACTTTCCGGGTATCCTCACAGTTCCTCACTGACCAGGGTGGCCCACTTCGGGTTAGATCTTTGCTTCACGGGCGGCCTAGTCAGGGAGAAAGACGGAGTCCAATCCGGCTACGGGAAGGCCCAGAAGACTTACCGACTTAGGCCCATAGCGTTACTTGTAGTTTAAGATGTACTCTGTAAGCGACTCTTAGTCATAGCCGGATAGATCTCTCCTGTAAACCCTAGGCCGGATATCTATATAAGCCGTCCTAGGGACAGCCTTTAGGGCACCTCAATAGTCTACAATCTCAACTCGCACAAGCGAAACCCTTGTAACCCATATTCCGGCTCTGCCGTATTACTGGATTGCTAGCAGGAGTAGGATCCGTCCAAAGCCGGCGGATTCGAACCTAGGTAAACTTGTGTGCTCACCATCCCGGAACACCGTACGTCTCACACCCCTCTCTTCCGCACGCCTCGAGGACCCCCTCATGGCGTACTTGTCATCAATCCGACGACAGCTCCCACCATGCCAAGGTTCATCAGGGCGGAACAGTGGAGAGCTGCACGAGGATCGTCGGGTGCAGGTTGGGTGGTGATCAGGTATGTTTGTGCAGCCACAATTGCTGCATGGGCCGTTTTTTCCTTGATATTTTGCCGTGGTGGTGGCACGACAGATGCGATGGATAGGCTAAAGATGGAGCCAATGAGTGCTAGGAGAGTCCAGGGAGGGAGAGCGTGGTGATTCCACGCACGGAAGTTCTTGTATATTCTCTATCAATGGTGTTTACAAGTGCTCCTAAGGCTCTCAACAAGAAGGAGATGATGTCTCTTACTCCCTGTCCACTAGCCCTAGAGTTCTACCTTAGGCAGAGAATGATTGATCTATCGGCCATCCCTCTCTATGGAGGCCCTAGTGCTCCTTATATAGGGAAGCCCGGGTTACAATTCTGGGGCACAGGTGGCAGCATATTCTACGAATATGCTCCTTTCCTAAAGCAAAAGCTTCTTTATTCCCTTTAACGTGGAGGGTAATCATCATTTTGCCTCATTTTAAGGGCCATGCGCATTTAATGCGCCGGTTACTATCGCAATGTCAGGAATAACTGCTGTAAACATCCCTTCACTACAGCGCCTCGTTAACCGTAACGTTGCATCACATCATGGGGTCATCTGCTTCTGTAGCCCCTCATGTGGCCCTGCTCTGATTGGATATCTTGGCCACATACACGCTCGTCGCGTGTTTTTTGTTGCCCGCAAAGGATCCCACGACGCGCGTGCTGCGCGGTTAAGTAGGAGGCCTGGGGCGATTTTAGGGGAAGTTCCCCCTTTTCTTCCGCGCTTCCCATCCTCTCTCTCTTTCATAGCAACTCCGCCACCGCCGCCAGTTTTCTGCTCCACGAGCGCCATCGCCACTGTTCCCATTGCTAGTTTCCACCACGGGGCCTTGCGCTTCCTGTTTCCCTTCTTCCGGCTACCTCTATTCCGACTACCCTGTCGAAAGCTTTGAATCCAACATGTCTGAGGCGGAGGCAGCGGTGGTGGCGCAGCAGGAGGAAGGAGCGGAGGGCCACGAGCGCGGCTATTGGGACAGCTCCATCGTCCGTGAGGAGGACCTCGACTGGCTCCGCGCCATGCGGCGCATCCCCGCCGGCGTCGCCTACCGCCTCGCCTCCGGTGAAGTCTCTCCTTCCCCCAAACCTGGGGAATATGTAGTTTTTCTTTCGCATTTCCAGCGTGGCTTGGGCCTTCCCACATCTGATTTTTTCTTTGATTTCATTTCTACATACAAGATTCAACCGCATCACCTCCTCGCAAACGCTATTACTTCTCTGTCCTCCTTTGCCTCTGGAATTGAGGGATACATCGGCCTTTGGCCAACCAAAGAACTTTGGATTAAGTTCTTTGGTCTGCGGAGGAATGTGGTTCCGGATAAGGAGCGCACCCTAGAGAACAAGCACTTGACCCAGTGAGGCGTCGCCTCCATTTCTCTCCAGAAGCAGTCCATGTTTCCCTGGGTCACCGGACTTGAGTCTTGCAAGGGCTGAGCCCGGACTTTCTTTTATGTCTGAAACACCACTAAGGAGGACCTGATCCGGCTGCTCCCCTTCAGACTTGGCCCTCCTGACGCCTCGCTTTGGGAGAGCATTCCGAAGCGTGCCATGGCCCTGGCGAATCAAGTAGAGCACCGGATCAAGGAACTGCTCAAGTAGAAACTCCGGGGGGAGGACATCATGATCACTTTCCTCCGCAGTCGGGTCTCCCCCCTCTAGAAGCGAGCCCAGAAATCTGCTATCTTAGCGGCCCTCTTGACCCTCACTGGACTTCTTCCTTCGAGCTGGATAACTCGCAGTTTACCGCCGGGTTAAGTCCATATTCAATGTGGAGAAGGAGTTCTCCGAGGATTGGGAGTGGGGACTCGAGCCCTTCACCCGTGCCAACCCCCCTCCAAAGGTAAATTAACCCTTCTCTGTTTTCCGAATCTTCTTTGTATGTTAGTTTCCCTTTGTAACTTGGCAATTATTCTCTCAAAAATTCCTCCAGCAACCACTGGAGGATGGCGAGGTGCTGGCAAGCAAATGGTCGGAGGACCGCACCGAGGAGGACGAGGTGGAGCCTGATCCGGAGGCGTTCCTGCCTACCCCAGACGTTGTCATACGCAGCGCTGGTAAGGCCTCTTATCTAAGGGATTGGCCAGGCGATGATGATTCGGACGTTGAGGTCCTTGAGGTATTTGATCCGGTTCTCATCTCTTACTTGCACCTGGCTTATGTTCGAATGTTCAGCTAACCCGGACGATCAGGTCCATGAGGTTCCTCCCCTTGCCACTGGTGGCCCGACCCCGGCTCCATCCCAAAAGCGCGCAGCTACCTCGGCCGCAGCTTCGGAGGTGTCGCCGCCCAAGAAGAGGCAAAAGAAGTCCCGGGTTAAACCCTCGGCCAAGCCTGCCACCAAGAGCACGAGCACGGTTCGGAGGGCGCCCAAGCCTCGGGATCCTCCTACCACGGATGAGTAAGTTCTATAATACTGCTTCTTGGGATTTTTTCCTTTGCTTGCTTTTGTTTCTTATTGATTCTTCTTTTTGACTCGGTGCTTTTTCTTTCTCAGAGCTCCTAGGGACATCCCTCAGAGCTGCCCCGGCATTGCCTCCCCACTCTGGAGCAGTCCCTCTCCCCCCGCAATGATGATTATCGCCCGCTCAACCCTATTCCAGAGGGCTCCGTGGCTGTGCCTGACTAGAGACCACCTCGCCAAGAGGAGGGTAATGTCCGCGCGAGGGGTAGTGGGCTGGATCAGGATACGGCGATGCCGGATCTCCCCGGTTCCTCGGCCTCAGCGCTAGATCGTGAGGTGCCAGCTTCTTCGGCACTGCCTCCAGCATCTCCAGTACCAGCACCAGCAGCAACAGCACCAGCAACAGCACCAGCGCCAGCACCAACAACATCAAGAGCCTCCAAGCCTCCCAAGGGAAAAGCTCCATCGGCTCCCTCCGGGTCTACCCCTTCTGTGGTGGACATCTTTCAGTCAATTCCTCCACCCTCATCCAGCAAAGCCAAAAACACCTCTGGGTCAGCCAAAGTAACTTCCTCCGGGCCTGCCGCCTCCGGATCAAAGGGCAGCCAACATCTAGTTTTGCACACCAGCCCCGCTGCAGCTCAATCCGCCAGGCAGGAGGCCCACGTGAAGGGCCTTGTGGCGAACTACTCTCTGAGCGGTGAAAGTTATAGTCCACAACTCCTTGAGTATGTGAAAAACTAGAACGATGCCGAATTCGTCGACCCTCAAGACGATCTGCCGGAGAGGTTCGGACCTGCCGAGTTCAGCACCAAGATGAACTCCGCTACCAAGGCTATCTCCTTGGCTGGCCGAATGATGGAGGTAATTATTTTTCTCTACTGTTGATGTTTTATATAACTGAACACTTGTAGATATAGCCCCTAGTCCTTGAGCCTTCGAGGGAATAACTTGTTATTCGGTCGGATGCTTCTCGTAGAGCTTAGCTTTTGTTCATAATGACATTGAATTTTGGTAGATTTTGAGCCGGGTCTAGTTCCCTTTTGGCTCGTTTCTTATGTACTTCGAATATCCACACACCTAGAGCCGGGTTAAGTTCCACTTGGCCCGGGTCTTGTGTACTTCGAATATCCACATACCTAGAGCCGGGTTAAGTTCCACTTGGCTCGGGTCTTGTAGACTTCGAATATCCACACACCTAGAGCCGGGTTAAGTTCCACTTGGCTCGGGTCTTGTAGACTTCGAATATTCACACACCTAGAGCCGGGTTAAGTTCCACTTGGCCCGGGTCTTGTAGACTTCGAATATCCACACACCTAGAGCCGGGTTAAGTTCCACTTGGCCCGGGTCTTGTAGACTTCGAATATCCACACACCTAGAGCCAGGTTAAGTTCCACTTGGCCCGGGTCTTGTAGACTTCGAATATCCACACACCTAGAGCCTGGTTAAATTCCACTTGGCCCGGGTCTTGTAGACTTTGAATATCCACACACCTAGAGCCGGGTTAAGTTCCACTTGGCCCGGGTCTTGTAGACTTCGAATTATTTTTATCTTGCCTTTGAACTTTTGTATTTTCCTTGCATATTTCAGTTACCACTAACCACCGAACTGCTGAGTTCCAGCGCCTGCTGGACTCCTACAAAGACATTCGCGCATGTTATGGTAAAATCTTGGTGGAGTATCAGAAGAGGGGTAAATTTCCATTCTTTCTCTTCCTTGTTCATTCAAACTTCTTAGGACCAATATGAATTTGTTGTCCGAATCATGCAACCGAGGTTGAAGCTGAGAACAAAATCACGAGGAAAAACCTTGCAAAAATCAAAGGTAAACTTATCCCCTTCACATAATCGTTGTACTTTCCTTGCTTCATCCGGTGGACACTCATACTTTGGGTCCTCCGGATCATGTTGCAGTTGCTCTCGAAGACAGTGTCACCATGCCTGAAATGATGACTCACTGCCTCAAACAAGTAGGTAATTATGAGGCTGAACTGAAAAAGAAAGACGTGGAGATAGCCCGGCTCCAACAGCAGGACTCGGAGATCACTCGGCTGAATGCCAAAATTCAAAAGCTTAAGAGCTCCCATCAGTCCGAGATGGAGAAAGCCGACCAGGAGTTTGCCGAGGAGAAAGAGCGTTTAACCACGCAAATCTCCAAGGACAAGAGCCTATTGGAGGAAGCCGACCTCAAGCTTACGTCGGTGACCATCGAATATGAGAAACTCCTGGTCCATAATGCCAATGTTGATTCCGAGCTTCAGTGACTTCTCTTCCAAATTGCGCGTAAGTTTCCTGCCCTTGCTTGATCTTCTACCACCCGGATTTGGTCCATTTGCTCACTTTTTCTCTTCTTATCCTTAGGCAAATTTCTAGAGAGTGATACACTCGCTGCCTCCACCGTACGCCAGTCCCGCGAACAGTGTGGAATTCCTGCTGCCCCTGATGCCGAGCCAATCCCTTATACCATAGAGGACCTCCTGGCGAGTCTCACTGCTCGCCTTGAGGTAGTAAAGAATCATGGTGCGGACATCATCCCAGCGGCAACATGAATGTTTAGTTGCCTCTGGCCCAGTGAAACCATTCCCAAGAAAGGCTCGACTTTCATAGCCAAACTCATGGAATGTGACACGCAGCTGCATTTGTGGCGCAAGTCTGCTGTAGGGGCTGGGGCCGACATTGCTCCGCAATTCGTGCTCTCGTGGTACGAAGGAATTGACTTGGCATTGCTTACTCGCATGCGTATCAGGTCTAAGTGGTGCGAGGATCCGGAGTGGATCGTGCGACGCCAGGCCTATGCCAATAAGATCATTCAGTACTCCTTCTGCCATGCCTGGAATGAGGGGCCGAGTTATCTTGATGCTGCTGATGAAGAAATTGTCTCTGGAGCTGAAGAGGAAGGGAGCGAGAGCGAGGGCTTCGGCTAGGCGAGGAGGCTGAAGACCCAGAGGATAACGAAGTTAACCCAGAGGACAAAGCCGAAGCTAGCGCTCCTCCCCCACACTCCGGAGTACCTCCCTCCTCGACAGATGATTCGTTTGCTCCTGCCCCTTGAAAAACACTTGTCACATTTATCAGATCCCTGGAATGTCGGGCGCAGATGTATTTAAATACTTTGGTTTGTTTGTGCTACAATTTTAAGTTCTGAACTAAGTTTTATTGCCGGATTATTGTGGACCAAGTCCCCGAGTTT
Source organism: Avena insularis (assembly GCA_023614405.1). NCBI lineage: Eukaryota > Viridiplantae > Streptophyta > Magnoliopsida > Poales > Poaceae > Avena > Avena insularis. Next base: position 196,059,483 of record CM042686.1, on the reverse strand, counting down.
CCTTTTCTTGTTCCCCCAATTTTTGACTCGGCTCGCGTCTACCTTGATTCGTTTTTTCGACTTACGAGTCCGAGGTTCAAAAAATTGACTTAACAATACTGAAACCTTGAGATTAGCTCAAAACAATTCGGCATTTTAGTGAATAAAATAAACTAAGGGTTACTCAAAACAATGTCGGCCCGCTTAAGTTCTTTCCCTTAGTCGTTTTTCATGTTCCTTGCCATTCCAAACTTGTTCTCTTGCTTGCCATGAAGCCAATTCTTGTTGGATAGCAGCAAAGTCGAAGAGTTAGGTTTTTGGTGCTCACACATTACTAACCCGACTAAGATATAAGCGTCTTAACCCAGCCGACACAAAAATACGAAAACAAGAAACAAGTATTATAGCAGTCCCCGAGTCTCTGGTCGGGGTGGCAAAGTTTTTATTGATAAGCTCATCGCCGACATACATACCGACATATGAGAAGTTCTGATACATTCACCTCTTAGGTGTAGAAAGGACGAAGAAGTGCTACGTTCCATGGTCTTTTGGATTCTTCTCCGGGCCTATCCGCCTTGTTCTTCTGCTGGGGTTGTGCATCATTAAGATAGTATGAATCATTGCGCAAAGCTTTGCTCACAATGAAAGGTCCTTCCCATGGAGGGGATAACTTATGCATGCCAGCAGTGTGATGTATTAGCCGTAGCACCAAATCACCTTCCCGGAAAACTCGGGGGTTTACTTTTCGGCTATGATAGCGTCGGAGAGTTTACTGATATATGGCGGATCTGGACAAGGCCAGTTCTCTTGCTTCTTCCAGCAGATCAACATCGTTCTGTCGGGCTTCACGCACTTCGGCTTCTGTGTATTGGGTGACTCTCGGCGAATCATGCTCTATGTCGGTTGGTAATACAGCTTCTGTCCCATATACCAGAAAGAATGGCGTATAACCTATTGATCGATTCGGACTTGTTCTTAAACTCCATAGTACCGCTGGTAGTTCTTCTATCCAGCACCCCGCTGATCTTTGCAGCGGCTCTATGAGCCGGGGTTTTATCCCGGACAATACCAGTCCGCTGGATCTTTCCACTTGCCCGTTTGATGCGGGGTGGGCGAATGAGGCGACATCTAACCGGATCTTCTTCTCTCGGCAGAACCTCGCGAACGCTCCTTCGGCGAAATTTGTTCCATTATCAGTTATGATGCTATGGGGATAGCCGTACCTAAGGATTATACCTTTGAGGAATCTTACTGTTGTTGCCACATCACATTTCCAAATTGGTTTCACTTCAATCCATTTGGTGAACTTATCAACCATGACCAGAATATGGGTCATCCCTCCTTTGGCCAGCTTAAATGGTCCTACCATGTCTAGGCACCATACAGCAAATGGCCATGTAATAGGGATAGTTTTTAGCTCCGACATTGGTAGGTGAGTTTTTGTGGCGTACCTTTGACAACCATTGCATTTTCTTACCAAGTCCTCTACTTGCTGCAAGGCACTGGGCCAGTAAAATCCATGTCGGAAAGCTTTTGCTACTAAGGCTCTTGAGGAGGCATGGTGGCCACATTCCCCTTGGTGAATATCCCGGAGTATGTCAAGTCCTTCCTCCGGATCAACACACCGTTGTAGTACCGCTGTCACACTTCTTTTGTATAGTTCGGCGTTGATAATTGTATAGGCCTTTGCCCTTCTCTGAATCTACCTTGAGCTTATTTCATCATCCGGCAAAATTCCCTCTTTCAGGAAATCAAAAATTGGCTTTGCCCAAGTTGGTATAGTCCGGACGGGAAATGGTTCCTCATCAACCTCCATTGCATCCACTGACATAACTCCTGCCGGATCAAGCTGAACAGTCCCCGGGTTTGTTGGCGGACCCGGGTTTCTTGAAGCGGTCCGGGTTTTGGAGGTGCTTCCCCATTCTATCTCCATAGGTGCAGCTCTTGATCCGAGAAGTGACGGGATATAAATTGAATCTGATTCGGGTGACACTGTGATAGATGGTTTTCTCAAGTGCTCCAAAGCCACGTTTGGCAGAATTGGTTGCCGGGATGAGCCCAGCTTGGACAGCGTATCTGCTGCCTCATTTTCACTCCGAGGTATGTGATGGAACTCACATCCTTCGAAGAACCTGCTTATTTTCTAAACATGGAACCTATATAACGCCATGTTAGCATCTAGGGCATCCAATTTCCAGACACTTGTTGTACCACCAAATCCGAGTCTCCAAAGCATTGTATCTGACGTATTCCCACTTCTTTTGCCACTTTGAGACCATGCACCAACACTTCGTACTCTGCCACGTTATTCGAGGCACTGAAGTGGATTTGAAGGACATACTTCAGTTGATCCTTCTTGGGCGAGGTAAGTACCACTCCAGTGCCCAACCCATCTTTGAGTTTTGATCCGTCGAAATGCATTCGCCAATAATTGGAGTCTGACAGGGGTGGCTCGTATTGCATTTCAGCCTAGTCCACAAAGAAATCCGCCACAGCTTGTGACTTGATCACATCCCTTCTGTCGAACTGTGGTGCGTATGGAGCTAACTCGATAGCCCACTTTGCTATTCGGCCGCTCGCGTCTTTGTTATTCATGATCTCTGAAATGGGTGCCTCACATATCATCTTGATGGGGTGTTCCCCAAAATAGTGTTTCTTGGTCGACATATATACGCCATATGCCATCTTTTGATAGTGAGGGTAGTTCTGTTTTGAGGCTGATAATACTTCGCTCAGATAATACACTGGCCTTTGCACCGACTTTCCTTCCTCCTCACGCTCCACTACGATCACTTCACTTACGACTCGGTTGGTCGCGACTACGTAGAGCAACATTGGCTCCTTAGGTAGTGGTGCAGCTAGGATTGGTTTGGTAGATAACATCTTTTTCAATTCTCGAAATGCAAGATCCGCCTGTGGCGTCCATGTGAACTTGTCTGCCTTTTTCATTAGCTGATAGAGGGGCAAGGCCTTCTCTCCCAACCGACAAACGAACCGACTTACCGATGCCAGGCAACCAGTGAACTTCTGCACATCGTTAAGGCATTTCGGCAGTTCCATTCTTTCAATGGCCCGGATTTTCATCGGGTTAGCTTCAATGCCACGGCTGGACACCAAAAAACCGAGTAACTTTCCAGCTGGTACGCCAAAGGTGCATTTCTCTAGCTTCAGTTTCATTCAGAACCTTCTCAAGTTCGCGAATGTCTGTCGGATATCCTCAAGGAGCGTATTGCTTTCCTTGGTTTTTATTACCACATCATCCACATAAACTTGCACATTCCGACCTATCTGATCATGTAAGAATTTTTGCATGCATCTCTGGTATGTTGCTCCTGCATTATGTAATCCAAACGGCATAGTTCGATAGCAATAAGCCCCGTACGGGGTAATAAATGCAGTCTTTATTTGATCATCCGGATTCAGAGGTATCTGGTGGAAACCAGAATACGCGTCAATGAATGATAGTAGCCCACATCCGGCCGTTGAGTCTATGACTTGATCTATTATAGGGAGCAGAAATGGATCTTTAGGACACGCCTTCTTTAGGTTCGTGTAGTCAATACACATGCGCCATACCACATCCACGTTTGGATCATCTTTCTTTTTCTCCACCAGCACCGGATTAGAGAGCCAATCCGGATAGAGTACCTCCATGATAAACCCAGCCGCTAGTAGTCTTGGTATCTCATCTCCAATAACTTTCCTTCTATCTTCTTCGAAACGCCTGAGAGGCTGCTTTACCGGCTTAGCCTCGGGTCTTACATTTAATGAGTGCTCGGCCAACTCCCTCGGTACACCTTGCAGATCTTGCATAGACCAAGCAAAGATATCCCGATTCTCACGGAGGAAGTTGACGAGCTCGCTTTCCTATTTGCTGCTTAATCCGGCACCAATGGTCATGGTGCGCTCTGGGAACTGATCATCGATTGGCACTTTCTTCGTGTCCTTAATTGCTTGGAACGATATGCTCCCGTGCGGGTTGGTTAGGGCTGACATATGTCTTGCGTGGATTGAGCAATGCGGCCACTTCTAGTATCTTCCTTTTTTCTTGAGCTATCACGAGTGACCCGGCCAAATTGGATCCGGCTGAGGCGCACTCGATCGAATGCCGGAAGTACCCTGATATTGTTATCACGCCCCTTGGTCCGAGAAACTTCATTTTAAGGTAACTGATGTGGGTAGTTTCCATGAATTTGTTTAGCGCTGGCCTGCCAAGTAACGTGTGATAAGCGCTCTCCAGATTTACCACTTCGAAATCCAAGTTCTCAGTGTGGCAGTTGTCTCTTGTGCCGAATAACACGTCAACCCGGACTTTACCAATTGGTTCACAAGAAATGCCCGGCACAATGCCATGAAAGGTGGTCCTTGTTGTTTGCAACATGTTCTCTGTTATCCCCTACTTGTGCATGGTATCCTTGTATATAATGTTGATACTGCTACCATTGTCAATCAATACCTTGGAAAATCTTACATTGAGATTTGGCCCGATGAACGTTGGATCCAGGACCAGAGCGTAGGTTCCTGGGCTTGGCATGATCTTTGGGTGATCCTTGACACTCCATGTAATCTCCTGATCCACCCAAGGCATATACCTCACCACCGCTGGCATTACTGTGTTTACCTCCATATGCCGGCGCTGCAAGCTTTTCCGGTCATTCTCTTCCATGGTGAACACACAGTAGCTTTGATGATGTTCCCTGTACTCATTTCGTCCCTCATTCTCGTTGTAACCTTGACCTTGTTGCTGGTTATTCCCCACTTGATGTACAATGTCCCTTCTTTCCGGATTCTCGTATCTCGGAAGAGGTGGTGGCAGCATTAGTTGCTGTCCATTTCCCCCTGTCAGTAACAGTGGCCGGGGTGCTTCATTTCTTGGTGCTTCGTTCGGAGGTGCCTAAGCATTCCCTGAACTTCCCTGTTCTAGTTTTCTCATCCATTCACATTGCCGGGTTGTATGATTCGCCGGGCTATTCGGGCTTGGTGTATGGAACTTGCAAGGTTGATCTAGCATAGACTCAAATTACCTCGGTCTATCCTTTCGTTCTTGCCACTGCTTTTTCTGTTTCGGGGTCCAAGGCTTTCTCCCTTCGTTTTTCTGTTGCCAGCTCTGCCCTCCAGTTTTTTGGCGTTGACTGGCTCCGGCATTGGATTGATCTCGGTCCACTGCTGCGACTTGCTGCGAGTTATACCGATAATCTAGACGCTCATCCCTTCCTTTTCCTCGAAAATCATTCCTTCTTGATGATCCGGGGCCATCCCGGCCGTAATACTCTTTGTTTCCCTCGCTAGACATTAACCGGGGTTGCGTTGGATCTCCCAAGGCATACGAGTCTGCGATCCGGATTGTCTCGGCCAAGGTAGTTGGCATATCTCGCTGTAATCTTTGCCACAGCATACTTCCATATCTGCATCCCTGAGCGAACCACACAATAGCTTGTGATTCAATTACTCCTTCGCACGAGTTTCACACATTGCACCACCGAGTCAGGAAATCTCTATCTGGCTCATTCGGTATCTGCCGGCATAATGCAAGGGTTTGTGGTCTATTGGGTCTCTTGTAAGTGCTTGAGAAATTGCTAACGAACAACTCCTAGAAATCCAACCAGCAGTTAACGCTTCCTGGTGGCAAATTGTTCAACCAAACTCGCGCTGGTCATTCCAACATCTGTGGTACATACCTCACTGCCCATCTCAAATTTCCTGTTGCGATCTTGACTGATGTGGCATAGTCAATCAGCCAATCCTCTGGCCTGGTACTACCATCATAAGTTCGGGTTCCTCTAGCCAGCTGAAAGTTCAGCACTGGTGGCTCATTCATGATCCGGGGCCTGAAACATGCTGGACCCGGAGGACCTTGTATCTCGATTTGCTCCGACCTATAAATCCTATCCAACTTCAACCTTGCATCATCCGGCTGCAAGTTCCTGCTTCCCAGCCTTGATCCAATTACATGGTGATCCGGTCTGGGGTATCCATCGTTGACCATAGCCGAGTAACCATCATTGTACCTTTCCTGATCCGGACATGTATGATGCTGATGTGCTGCTTGTCCCGCACTCCCCTCTTGCCGAGGTACACGTTGTTGCTGCGTCCGAGGTAAATTTTTCCCCACTCCCACGGGATCGTGCTGTCCGGCATTGCCATTGGCAGCATTTCTTTGACCGGCATTGCCTTGGTCACGGTTACCTCGGGCAGCAACACCTCAGCTGGTACTGTGCCGGTCCTCATCAACTTGCACTACTTTGCCTTTTCTAGCCCTTATCGGGTCATAAGGAACCATTTGCTTGTCTCTTCTTCTGGAGTCCATTACCTCTTCTCTCCGGGGATTATGACCCGGTGATGACGCGGCTCCTCTGGATCTTGCCGGGTTATTTCTGGCCGAATGTACTACTTGTGAGGCCCCTGGTGGTGCCGGGTTAGCCTTGTTTATTTCTTCATTTTGTTGGCATGCAACTCTCAACAAGTGATTTGCCCTCTCTTGTTGCCTTTGCCGGGCCTCTCTGGTTAAACCTTCTAACTCGGATGCTGCCGCATTTGCTGCCCTGAGGTTCTTTGCCGGGGTACTATACCGATCCAACCCTCCTGTAACTACTGTGGATGTCTGACCCGGCCTAGGATCGTACTCCTTGTCAATCTCAGTGATCAGGTTCCTGCCCCGGATTTTCACTCCATCGATACGGTTAGCCTTAGCATACTCTCTCAAGGTGATATTCAACGATTGATGCAGCTCTGCTACTTTCTTTGCTCCAGCTAATATTTTCCGCATAGTTTCCTCTAACTCAACTTGTGCCTGAGCCGGATCTGCCACAGGTGCTATTGGCATTGCTAGATTATCTATCGCTTGCTGGAGAACATTTTCTGGCCTTTCTAGCGGGGGGAACCTAGACCTGGTATGTTTTGGTGTTACCTCTGGCTCTGGCGCCGGATCTTTGCTTGGTACCGCGTCTGGCGCGGTCATCAGGACCTCAACGCTTCTAGTGGGGCAAGCGATACGCACTCCACGAGATGCACCAAGAGGTGGTTCACCTCCCTCGACGATGTGCCGTGGGTGAACACAGGACTCATTGATGGCTCAATGCACAGCGCCTAGAAAAATGCTTGTTGGTGGTGTTGATGTAGAGCTCGTTGGGAACCCCAAGAGGAAGGTATGATGAGCACAGCAGCAAGTTTCCCTCAGTTATGAAACCAAGGTTTAATCGAACCAGTAGGAGCAAGGAAACACCCCAAAGGTGTTACTAGCTGAGCTTTGGCAGGGCGCACTACCGGTGCTAGTAGCAACGTGGAGACCTGCACAACACAACCACAGAACTTTGTCCCCAACTTGCGATGAGGTTGTCAATCTCACCGTGTTTTGCAGAAAACAAAGGATTAAACGTATCGAATGGAAAGAAGTAAAAGTTTGCAGAAAGTAAACACAAAGCAGTAAAAGATTGTAGATTGTATGTAAAAGACAAGGACCGGGATCCATAGTTCACTAGAGGTGGCTCTCCTTAGATAGATAACATGCTGGGTGAACAAATTACAGCGGGGCAATTGACAAACACCGAGAGATCAATACATGCATATACTAATCATCTTGACTCCTTTGAGACTTGATTGGGCATTACAACATAATACATAGACCGCCATCCAACTGCATCTATGACTAATAATCCACCTTCAGGTTATCATCCGAACCCCCTCCAGTATTAAGTTGCAAGCAACAGATTATTGCTTTACGAACTACGTGTAAAGTAAACAATACGAATGTTCTATGAACAAAGGATTGTTGTTTTCTCCCTAGTAGCAACAACACATCTAGTACCTTAGAGATTTCTGTCACTTCCCCAGATTACTAGAGGCATAAACCCACTATCGAGCATAAATACTAACTCTTGGAGTTGCTAGCATCTACATGGCCAAGATAGCTACTAACAACGAAAAGCATGCAAGATCTCAAATAACAAAGACATGATAGAATCAATAATCAATCTGAAATAGAATCTCAATATCCATCGGTTCCCTGCAAACACAACATGTATGAATTACAAAAGATGATCTTGATCATGAACGGAGCTCACAAGATCTAAACATGAAAGCACAAAGGAGGAGAACCAGCCATCTAGCTACTACATGGATCCGTAGTCCAAGGATGAACTACTCACACATCACACCGGAGGCTTGCATGGTGATGAAGAAGGCCTCCAGGGTGAATTCCCTCTCGTCCGTGGTGCCGGAAGAGCTTCAGATCCCTCCCGATCTAGGGATGGAGATGACGGCGGCTACAGACTCTTTCGTGGATTTTTGATCGGGTACTTAGGGTTTATGTCCCGAGGGCATCTTATAGTCGGAAGGGGAGGCCGAGGGGGTGCCAGGGGCCACTACACCACCCCCTGGCGCGGGCCTAGCCTGGCCGCGCAGCCAGGTGGTGTGGCCGGCCTCTGGCCCTTCTCCGTCTCGTATTCTGGCACTTGATCCCTTCTAGAAAAATTGGCTCTTTGGCTTTTGTCCCGTCCAATTCCGAGAATATTCATTTTCTGACTTTCTTGGAACCAAAAACAACAGAAAATAGGCAGCTGGCACTGTGGCTCTTATTATTAGGTTAGTCCAAGAAATCATATGAAAAGTACTCCAAAGTTGGAACAAAACACAAGAAAGTGGATAAAACCAAGCATGGAACATCAAAAATTATAGATACATTTGCAATGTATCAACATCCCCAAGCTTAACTCCTGCTCGTCCTCGAGTAGGTAAGTGACAAAAATAAATAATTTTTGAGGTGACATGCACCATCAAAGACTTGATCAATGTATTTGCAAAACATTCAAAGCTGGGATCATAGTACTTCAATCATAACATGAAAGACAAAGTTCTAGCAATAAGACAAAGAAACTATGATGCAACATGAAAAGGCACAAACAAAAGATTCATGAATAACATGCTTTGCAAGACGTTTGTTTCACATAAAGAAAACATAGCATAATAGTATTCAGCTTGTCCCTCAATAGAGTAGCAAATATAAATGCATAGGACACCTTCAAAGTTCATAAGAGTGACTAGATACAATAGTTTCAAACAAGCAGTAACAAGTTATGCATCAATCAACTAGTCTTGGGACAATGCACATAGAACTAAGAATGGCCACTATGCTCTCAAAGTAGGTGCATAAAGATAGAAGGTGGAGACTCAATATAATGGTGGAAGAAAGGCCTTTTGTAAAAGGAAGTAGGGATTCAAGTCTCATAAAGAGCTTCCAAAAATTATGGTACTTAATAGCTTTCAGCTCTCATTGCCCCTATCATAAGCATCTTGAAGTGATTAAGGTTAAAGTGAACAAACTATGGTGTACATGCTTGACAAAGTATAAGTCAGAAATCTCATGTCCCTTGTATACGAGGGCCGCTCCTCATGCTACTCAAGTTTAGTCACCGGTAAGTTCTTGTCATCGTAAGTACATGTGTATCATTGAGAACCGCCAACGGGGTACCCCTTGCCCGATGATACGGAAGAATCCCCATATCAAAATGACAAGGCAAGCAGACAACGAGCATCTCAACATTCTTCTTATTTACCATGGGAATATGGTGCTTTTTTCTCTCGTTCCTCTTTTCATAGTATCTCTTTTTTTTTATCTTTTTTTCTCAATATAGAACTCTTTTTTTATAAGAAGAATGCTTCATAGACAGCTCATTATGGTTACGCTGTAGGTTTCCACCATGTCAGCATGGATTAGACCAGCGGCCCAGGCATTTCTCTAACACATATACATAACTCCATGGACTTACAAGCTCCCCTTTCATTTCACACCGACGACATCCATATACAAAAGAGCATGATATCAACTAGGTACAAGTACCAAGTGCAATGTTGAAAGCGTTCCCCATGAAAGCATGGTTCTGCTAATTCCCAACAAATAAGTGCAAGCATATACAACATAGACGACACAATGGTTCAAGTTTATTAAGGGAAAGTAAAGTAAAGTGTGCCATCAAGTTCATGAGAGCTTTAATCACTAGTTTTCTCATAACAAGTGGAAGGTAAACAAAAGCATGAATATACTTGGAATAGCATAAGCTAGTAGGTAGGTATGGTGGACTCTTCTGAATAACTTGGTTTAGGGAGTTGGATGCATGAGTGGAACTCATACTTGGTTGTGGAGGCTAGCAAAAGACTGAGAGCGACAAACTAAGAGAGCAATAATGGCCATAATCATGCAGAGTGACAAACCATCATTGATCAAAGCATAAAGTGATACTACAAGTTGAAAACTAAAGGATCATAAAGGCTATGGTGACTTGATTGTTGGAGATATGCCCAAGAGGCAATAATAAAAGTAGTTATTATTATATCTTTGTGTTTATGATGAATGTTTACGTCCCATGCTATAATTGTATTATAAGGAAACACTAATACATGTGTGTTTTGTAAACATAAAAGAGTCCCTAGTAAGCCTCTTGTGGAACTAGCTTGTTGATTGAATGATGATCATAGTTTCCTGATCATGGACATTGGATGTCATTAATAACAAGGTTATATCATTAGGAGAATGATATGATGGACACACACCCATAGTAAGCGTAGCATAAGATCAAGTCATTAAGTTCGTATTGCTATAAGCTTTCAAATGCATAGTAACCTAATCCTTTGACCATGAGGTTATGTTAATCACCATCACCGGATGGGTACTTTGATGACATCAAACACGCTTAAATGGCGGGTGGTTATAAAGGTGTCATTGGGTATTCTGAAAGTATGTGTTGAAGCGCATGGACCAAGATTGGGATTTGTCCATCCATATGACGGATAGATATGCTCTGGGCCCTCTCGGTGGAATGTCATCTAGTTAGCTTGCAAGCATGTGACTAGGTCACAAGGGATGGCATAATATGGAACGAGTAAAGAGTACTTATCAGTAACGAGGAAGAACTAGGTATAGAGATACCGACGATCAAACCTCGGATAAGTAGAATATCGCGTGACAAAGGGAATTGGTTTCATATGTTAATGGTTCTATCGATCACGAAGTCATCGTTGAGTATGTGGGAGCCGTTATGGATCTCCAGATCCCGCTGATGGTTATTGATTGGAGAGGTGTCTTCATCATGTCTGCATATTCACGAACCGTAGGGTGACACACTTAAGGTTCAAAGTTGTTTTTAAGTAGATATGGAATATGCGTTGGAGACCGAATGTTGTTCGGAGTCTCAGATTGGATCCAGGACATCACGAGGAGATCCGGAATGGTCCGGAGAATAAGATTCATATATTGGGGATCATTTTCTAAGTTAGGAAATGTTCCGGAGTGTTTGTATGGAGATTCTAGAAGGTTTCGAAATGTTCTGGAAGGTTCTAGAAGAGTTCTTGATGTTTGCTTGAAAACCAAGAAAGGGTCAAAGGAAACCTTGTGGGTTGAGACACGGATTCGTGGGGGAGGAGGACTCCTCCCCCCCTTCCCAACCCGCCGGCCATAGGAGGGGAGTCCTACTAGGACTCCCCCTCCCCAGGCGCGCCTCCCTCCTTTAAATAGAAGGGAGGGGGCGCCCCCTCCAAGCCCTCTCTCATAACAAGCTCTAGCCGCCGCCTCTCTCCTCTACCTTCGCTCTGCTCCGGCTTAGGCGAAGCCCTGCAGAATTCTCTCCTCCACCACCACCACCACACCGTCGTGCTACTGGGATTCCGTGGAGAAGATCTACTACCTCCGCTGCTCGCTGGAACAGGGAGAGGAAGATCTGCTTCGACTCCGCACGTGTGACCGACTACGGAAGCGCTGCCGGAACGCGGCGCCGGAAGGATCGTCCACACGATCTTGAGATCGGCAAGTGATCGACTACATCAACCCCGAGATCTAATCTCGTAATGCTTTCGGTTCTACGAGGGTTAGTACAGATCTATCTCGTTGCTCATGTCTAATAGATTAGATCTTGGCTTTTATCTAGATTAGATCTGGGTTTTGCCCGTTCTTGCGGTAGAATTTTTTTGTTTTCCATGCTACGAACCCATCAGTGGTATCAGAGCCTTGTCTATGCGTAGATCTGTTGCACAAGTAGAACACAATGATGTTGTGGGCGTTGGTGCTCGTGCCGTCTTTTGCTTTGTGTACTTTGCATCTTGCGGTATGGTGGGATGAAGCGGCTCGGGCTAACCTTACATGTCATCGCACATGAGACTTGCTCCACGCTTGACGTGTAACTTGCTTTGCACAAGTGGCTTTGCGGGTGTCTGTCTCTGCCATCATAGTATAGATCCAATCTACACTTTGCACTTGATAGCACTTGTATCAACATTGTGGTTCAGTTTCGTAGGTAAGATCCGTTCCTATTCGAAAGCCCCAAACCACGTAAAACTTGCAAAGAAAATTAGAGGCGTCTAACTTGTTTTTGCAGGGTTTTGGTGATGTGATATGGCCATCATGTGATTGTGATTATATTTGATGTATGCAATGATCCTTGTTGTAATATGGCAACCGGCAGGAGCCTAATGGTTGTCTTTAATTCTGTTAAGACCTGCGTGTCTATTCATTTTGTAATAGCTTTATTCCAAGTAGTTGTAATAGTTGCTGGTGATGATGGACAACCATGAAGCGGCTTGACCTTGGCCTTAATGCTGGTGATGATGGAGATCATGTCCGTTCTTTGGAGATGGAGATCAAAGGCATAAGAAGAAAGGGCCATATCATATCACACTAATTATGAATTGCCTGTGATGTTAATCCTTTATGCATCTTGTATTGCTTAGATCATGACGGAAGCATTATAAGATGATCCCTCTCACTAAATTTCAAGTAATAAAGTGTTCGTCCTTAGTTGGCACCGTTGCTAAGACTCGTCGTCTTGAAGCATCTCGTGATGATCGGATGTGATAGATTCTACGTGTGCATACAACAGGTGCAAGCCAGATTTGCACATGCGGAAACTAAGGTTAATCTTGACGAGACTAGCATGTATAGACATGGTCTCGGAACACGGAATACCGAAAGGTAGAGCATGAATCATATAAGTGATATGATGAACATGAAGATTGTTCGCCGATGAAACTACATCTTCTCTCGTGAAGATCGGACTTGGTGTAGTGGACTTGGTTCATGTAATCACTAAGACAATGTGAGGGATGTTGTTTTGAGTGGGAGTTTACCTAGTTAATTTAAGAATTAAAGTAGAACTCAATTTATCATAAACTTAGTCTAAACTACTTGCAAATTTGTTGTAGATTATGGCGAATCTCTCCATCAATTTCAATGCGTTCCTAGATAAAGAAAAACTTAAGAACAATGGAAGCAACTTCACGGACTGGCTCCGTGGTCTGAAGATTGTCCTCAGGGCTGGTCAGATGACCTATGTGCTCGAAGCACCGCTAGGTGACCCACCTGCAGATGATGCCACCGATGACGTAAAGAATGTTTACGCCACTCGGAAAAATCATTACTCCACGATTCAGTGTGCCATCACATACGGTTTAGAAAGCGGAGCTCGAGCGTTTTGAGCACCACGACCCGTTCGAGATCATTAAGGAGCTCAAGCTCATTTTTGAGACTCACGCGGCCGTGGAGAGCTATGAGGCCTCCGAAAAGTTCTTTACCTGCAAGATGGAAGAGGGAAGCTCCGTTAGCGAGCACGTGCTCACCATGTCTAGGGACGCAAACAAGCTCCAAGAGTTGGGGATAACGATTCCTAATGAGTTAGGGATTCACTGTGTCCTCCAATCACTGCCACTGAGTTATAAGAACTTTGTGATGAACTACAATATGCACTACATGAACAAGACGTTGCCTGAACTATCGTCCATGCTGAAAACTGCTGAAGTGGAGATCAAGAAGGAGCACCAAATGTTGATGGTCAATAAGACCACCAATTTCAAGAAACAGGGCAAGCCTAAGAAAAGGGCAACTTCAAGAAGGACGGCAAGAAAGCTGCCGCACCTGCTAAGAAGCCCAAGGCTGGTCCTAAGCCTGAAACTGAGTGCTTCTACTGCAAGGGCGCTGGTCCTTTGGGCGTATCGCCCCAAGTACCTGGCAGATCTAAAGAACGGCAACATCAAGAAGAAAGGTATATTCGATATACATGTTATTGATGTGTATCTTACTAGTAGTCGTAGTAGTGCCTGGGTATTTGATACTGGTTCGGTTGCTCATATATGTAACTTGAAACAAGAGCTGCGGAATAAACGAAGACTGGCAAGAGACGAGGTGACGATGCACGTTGGAAATGGCTCCAAGGTTGATGTGATCGCCGTCGGCACGCTCCCTCTACGTCTACCTTCGGGATTAGTTTTAAATTTAAATAATTGTTATTTGGTGCCTGCGTTAAGCATGAACATTATATCTGGATCTTGTTTATTGCGAGACGGTTACTCTTTTAAGTCTGAGAATAAAGGTTGTTCGATTTATATGAGTAATATCTTTTATGGTAATGCACCTGAGATAAATGGTTTATTCTTATTGAATCTCGATAGTAGTGATACACATGTTCACAATACAGATGCTAAACGAATAAAATTGAATGATAATTCTACATACATGTGGCACTGTCGTCTTGGTCACATTGGAGTGAAGCATATGAAGTAACTCCATTCTGATGGACTTCTTGAATCACTTGATTTTGAATCACTTGAAAGATGCGAAGCATGTCTAATGGGAAAAATGACTAAGACTCCATTCTCTGGAATAATGGAGCGAGCTACAGACTTATTGGAAATAATACATACCGATGTATGCGGTCCAATGAGTGTAGCATCACGTGGTGGATATCGTTTTGTTCTCACTTTCACAGATGACTTGAGTAGATATGGGTATATCTACTTTATGAAACATAAGTCCAAAACTTTTGAGAGGTTTAAGGAATTTCACAGTGAAGTGGAAAATCATCGTAACAAGAAGATTAAGTTTCTGCGTTCTGACCGCGGAGGTGAATATCTGAGTTATGAGTTTGGCATGCATTTAAATAAATGTGGAATACTTTCGCAGTTGACACCGCCGGGAACACCACAACATAATGGTGTGTCCGAACGTCGTAATCGAACTCTCTTAGATATGGTTCGGTCTATGATGTCTCTTACAGATTTACCGCTATCATTTTGGGGCTATGCATTAGAGACAGCCGCATTCACTTTAAATAGGGCACCATCTAAATCCGTTGAAACGACACCGTACGAATTGTGGTTTGGAAAGAAACCTAAGTTGTCGTTC
Source organism: Avena insularis (assembly GCA_023614405.1). Classification (NCBI taxonomy): domain Eukaryota; kingdom Viridiplantae; phylum Streptophyta; class Magnoliopsida; order Poales; family Poaceae; genus Avena; species Avena insularis. The sequence continues at coordinate 196,044,344 of CM042686.1, read as the reverse complement.
CTTAAAGTTTGGGGTTGTGAAGCGTATGTAAAGAAGTTACAACCTGATAAGCTTGAACCCAAAGCGGAGAAATGCGTCTTCATAGGATACCCGAAAGAAACAATTGGGTATACCTTCTATCATAGATCCGAAGGCAAAGTTTTCGTTGCTAAGAATGGATCCTTTCTTGAGAAGGAATTTCTCTCGAAAGAAGTGACTGGAAGGAAAGTAGAACTTCGCGAGGTTATTGAACCTTCTCGGAGTTGAGAGTAGCGCACGGAAGATGTTTTGTGCCGCCTACACCAAGCGGAGAGGAAGCTAATGATGTGATCATGAAACTTGAGCGAAATTCTTGCTGAACCTCACAGGTCAACGAGGGTTCGTACCACTCCTGAGTGGTATGACTCTGCCTTGAACGTCATGTTGGTGGACAACACTGATGACCCTGTGACGTATGAAGAAGCTATGGTGAGCCCAGATTCCGACAAATGGCTAGAAGCCATGAAATCCGAAATGGGATCCATGTACGAAAACCAAGTATGGACTTTGGTGGACTTACCGGATGGCCGTAAGGCTATCGAGAACAAATGGATTTTCAAAAGAAAAACAGATGTTGATGGTAATGTTACCGTCTATAAAGCTCGACTTGTCGCGAAAGGGTTCCGACAAATTCAAGGAGTTGACTACGATGAGACTTTCTCACCAGTAGCGAAGCTAAAGTCTGTGAGGATTTTGTTAGCAATCGCTGCATATTTCGATTATGAAATTTGGCAGATGGATGTCAAAACGGCGTTCCTTAATGGTGACATTGAGGAAGAGTTGTATATGGTACAACCCAAGGGTTTTGTCGATCCTAGTGATGCTGACAAGGTATGCAAACTTCAGCGCTCCATTTATGGACTGAAGCAAGCATCCCGGAGTTGGAATCAACATTTTGATAAAGTAATCAAAAACTTTGGATTTATACAAACTTATGGAGAAGCTTGTATTTACAAGAAAGTGAGTGGGAGCTCTGTAGCATTCCTAGTACTATATGTAGATGACATATTGTTGATTGGGAATGATATAGAACTTCTTAATAGCGTCAAAACCTATTTGAATAATAGTTTTTCAATGAAGGATCTTGGTGAAGCGACATATATTCTAGGCATCAAGATTTATAGAGATAGATCAAGACGCCTAATAGCGCTGTCACAAAGTACATACTTAGACAAAGTTCTAAAGAAGTTTAGAATGGAAGAGAGCAAGAAAGGGTTTGTGCCCATGTTGTCAGGTAAGACCTTGAGTAAGACTCAAAGTCCGGCTACGGCAGAAGATAGAGAAAAGATGAATAATATTCCCTATGCCTCGGCCATAGGTTCTATCATGTATGACATGCTGTGTACAAGACCGGATATAGCACATGTTGTTAGTTTGACTAGCAGATATCAAAGTGATCCTGGAATGGAACACTGGACAACGGTCAAGAATATCCTAAATTACCTGAATAGGACTAAGGATATGGTTCTTTCTTATGGAGGTGATGAACAACTTGTTGTAAACGGTTACACTGATGCTAGTTGGAACACTGATCCAGATGACTCGAAGTCACAGTCTGGATACGTATTTATTTTGAATGGTGCTGCAGTGAGCTGGAGGAGTTCCAAGCAAAGCGTTGTGGCGAAATCTTCAACTGAATTGGAATACATAGCTGCTTCGGAGGCTGCACAAGAAGCCATATGGATGAAGGAGTTCATTACTGAACTTGGCGTGGTTTCTAGTGCGTTGGACCCGATGGCCATCTACTGTGACAACACAGGTGCCATAGCTAATGCACAGGAGCCAAGGTCACATAGCAACCTGAAGCACATCAAGCTACGTTTCCATGCTATTCGTGAGTATGTCCGAGATGGTGACATAAAGATTTTCAAAGTACACACTGATCTGAATGTAGCAGATCCGTTGATTAAACCTCTCCCTAGAGCAAAGCATGACCAACACCAGAACGCCATGGGTGTTAGGTATATTACCATGTAATCTAGATTATTGACTCTAGTGCAAGTGGGAGACTGTTGGAGATATGCCCAAGAGGCAATAATAAAAGTAGTTATTATTATATCTTTGTGTTTATGATGAATGTTTACATCCCATGCTATAATTGTATTATAAGGAAACACTAATACATGTGTGTTTTGTAAACATAAAAGAGTCCCTAGTAAGCCTCTTGTGGAACTAGCTTGTTGATTGAATGATGATCATGGTTTCCTGATCATGGACATTGGATGTCATTAATAACAAGGTTATATCATTAGGAGAATGATGTGATGGACACACACCCATAGTAAGCGTAGCATAAGATCAAGTCATTAAGTTCGTATTGCTGTAAGCGTTCAAATGCATAGTAACCTAATCCTTCGACCATGAGGTTATGTTAATCACCATCACCGGATGGGTACTTTGATGACATCAAACACCGCTTCGAAACTGGGCGGTTATAAAGGTGTCATTGGGTATTCTGAAAGTATGTGTTGAAGCGCATGGACCAAGATTGGGATTTGTCCATCCATATAACGGATAAATATGCTCTGGGCCCTCTTGGTGGAATGTCATCTAGTTAGATTGCAAGCATGTGACTGGGTCACAAGGGATGGCATAACATGGAACGAGTAAAGAGTACTTATCAGTAACGAGGAAGAACTAGGTATAGAGATACCGACGATCAAACCTCGGATAAGTAGAATATCGCATGACAAAGGGAATTGGTTTCGTATGTTAATGGGTCTATCGATCACGAAGTCATCGTTGAGTATGTGGGAGCCGTTATGGATCTCCAGATCCCGCTGATGGTTATTGATTGGAGAGGTGTCTTCATCATGTCTGCATATTCACGAACCGTAGGGTGACACACTTAAGGTTCGAAGTTGTTTTTAAGTAGATATGGAATATGCGTTGGAGACCGAATGTTGTTCGGAGTCTCGGATTGGATCCAAGACATCACGAGGAGATCCGGAATGGTCCGGAGAATAAGATTCATATATTGGGGATCATTTTCTAAGTTAGGAAATGTTCCGGAGTGTTTGTATGGAGATTCTAGAAGGTTTCGAAATGTTCTGGAAGGTTCTAGAAGAGTTCTTGATGTTTGCTTGAAAACCAAGAAAGGGTCAAAGGAAACCTTGTGGGGTGAGACACGGATTCGTGGGGGAGGAGGACTCCTCCCCCCCTTCCCAACCCGGCCATGAGGAGGAGTCCTACTAGGACTCCCCTCCAGCGCCTCCCTCCTTTAAATAGAAGGGAGGCGCCCCTCAACCCTCTCTCATAACAAGCTCTAGCCGCCGCCTCTCTCCTCTACCTTCGCTCTGCTCCGGCTTAGGCGAAGCCCTGCAGAATTCTCTCCTCCACCACCACCACCACACCGTCATGCTGCTGGGATTCCGTGGAGAAGATCTACTACCTCTGCTGCTCATGGAGCAGGAGAGGAAGATCTGCCGACTCCGCACGTGTGACCACTCTGAGCGCTGCGGAGCAGCGCGGAAGGATCGTCCACACGATCTTGAGATCGGCAAGTGATCGACTACATCAACCCCGAGATCTAATCTCGTAACGCTTTCGGTTCTACGAGGGTTAGTACAGATCTATCTCGTTGCTCATGTCTAATAGATTAGATCTTGGCTTTTATCTAGATTAGATCTGGGTTTTGTCCGTTCTTGCGGTAGAATTTTTTTGTTTTCCATGCTACGAACCCATCAGTGGTATCAGAGCCTTGTCTATGCGTAGATCTGTTGCACGAGTAGAACACAATGATGTTGTGGGTGTTGGTGCTCGTGTCGTCTTTTGCTTTGTGTACTTTGCATCTTGCGGTATGGTGGGATGAAGCGGCTCCGGCTAACCTTACATGTCATTGCACATGAGACTTGCTCCACGCTTGACGTGTAACTTGCTTTGCACAAGTGGCTTTGCGGGTGTCTGTCTCTCCCATCATAGTATAGATCCAATCTACACTTTGCACTTGATAGCACTTGTATCAACATTGTGGTTCAGTTTCGTAGGTAAGATCCGTTCCTATTCGAAAGCCCCAAACCACGTAAAACTTGCAAAGAAAATTAGAGGCATCTAACTTGTTTTTGCAGGGTTTTGGTGATGTGATATGGCCATCATGTGATTGTGATTATATTTGATGTATGCAATGATCCTTGTTGTAATATGGCAACCGGCAGGAGCCTAATGGTTGTCTTTAATTCTGTTAAGACCTGCGTGTCTATTCATCTTGTAATAGCTTTATTCCAAGTAGTTGTAATAGTTCTTTGGTGATGATGGACAACCATGAAGCGGCGCCACTTGACCTTGGCCTTAATGCTTTGGTGATGATGGAGATCATGTCCGTGCTTTGGAGATGGAGATCAAAGGCATAAGAAGAAAGGGCCATATCATATCACACTAATTATGAATTGCCTGTGATGTTAATCCTTTATGCATCTTGTATTGCTTAGATCGCGACGGTAGCATTATAAGATGATCCCTCTCACTAAACTTCAAGTAATAAAGTGTTCGTCCTTAGTTGGCACCGTTGCTAAGACTCGTCGTCTCGAAGCATCTCGTGATGATCGGATGTGATAGATTCTACGTGTGCATACAACAGGTGCAAGCCAGATTTGCACATGCGGAAACTAAGGTTAATCTTGACGAGACTAGCATGTACAGACATGGTCTCGGAACACGGAATACCGAAAGGTAGAGCATGAATCATATAAGTGATATGATGAACATGAAGATTGTTCGCCGATGAAAATACATCTTCTCTCGTGAAGATCGGACTTGGTGTAGTGGACTTGGTTCGTGTAATCACTAAGACAATGTGAGGGATGTTGTTTTGAGTGGGAGTTCACCTAGTTAATTTAAGAATTAAAGTAGAACTCAATTTATCATAAAATTAGTCTAAACTACTTGCAAATTTGTTGTAGATTATGGCGAATCTCTCCATCAATTTCAATGCGTTCCTAGAGAAAGAAAAACTTAAGAACAATGGAAGCAACTTCACGGACTGGCTCCGTGGTGCGAATTGTCCTCGGGGCTGGTCGGATGACCTATGTGCTCGAAGCACCGCTAGGTGACCCACTGCAGATGATGCCACCGATGGCGTAAAGAATGTTTACGCCACTCGGAAAAATCATTACTCCACGATTCGATGTGCCATCACATGCGGTTTAAGCGGAGCTCGAGCGTTTTGAGCACCACGACCCGTTCGAGATCATTAAGGAGCTCAAGCTCATTTTTGAGACTCACGCGGCCGTGGAGAGCTATGAGGCCTCCGAAAAGTTCTTTACCTGCAAGATGGAAGAGGGAAGCTCCGTTAGCGAGCACGTGCTCACCATGTCTAGGCACGCAAACAAGCTCCAAGAGTTGGGGATAACGATTCCTAATGAGTTAGGGATTCACTGTGTCCTCCAATCACTGCCACCGAGTTATAAGAACTTTGTGATGAACTACAATATGCACTACATGAACAAGACGTTGCATGAACTATCGTCCATGCTGAAAACTGCTGAAGTGGAGATCAAGAAGGAGCACCAAATGTTGATGGTCAATAAGACCACCAATTTCAAGAAACAGGGCAAGCCTAAGAAAAGGGCAACTTCAAGAAGAATGACAAGAAAATGCACTTAGCAGCCAAGGTTGGTCCTAAGCCTGAACCGAGTGCTTCTCTTTGCAAGGGTGCTGGTCACTGGAAGCGTAACTGCCCCAAGTACCTGGCAGATCTGAAGAACGGCAACATCAAGAAGAAAGGTATATTTGATATACATGTTATTGATGTGTTGTTGGAGATATTCCCAAGAGGCAATAATAAAGTGGTTATTATCATATCTTCACACTTATGATAAATGTTTACATACCATGCTATAATTGTATTAACAGGAAACATTAATACTTGTGTGATTTGTAAACATAAAAGAGTCCCTAGTAAAGCCTCTTGTTAAACTAGCTTGTTGGTTAATATATGATCATTGTTTCCTGATCATGAACATAGAGATGTTATTAACAACAGGGTCATATCATTAGGAGAATGATGTGATGGACATACTCCTATAGATAAGCGTAGCATAAAGATCAAGTCATTTCAATAGTTCAATTGCTATATGCTTTCTGATACATAGTAACCTAATTCCTTCGACAATGAGATCATGCATATTGCCTTTACTGGATGGATGCTTTGATGTCATCAAACACCACACCGTAACAGGGTGGCTATAAAGGTGGCATTGAGTGTTCGGAAAGTATTGGTTGAAACACATGGATCAAGAGTGGGATTTGTCCATCCACATAACGGATAGATATTCTCTGGGCCCTCTCGGTGAAATGTCATCCAATTAGCTTGCAAGCATGTGACTTGGTCACAAGGGATCACATATCACGGGAACAAGAAAAGAGTACTTATCAGTAACGAGGTTGAACTAGGTATGCGTAGATACCGCGATCATAACCTCGGATAAGTAACATATCGTGAGACAAAGGGAAATTGGTATCGTATGTAAGTGGTTCATTCGATCGCAGTAATCGTAGAAATATGTAGAGCCATATGAATTTCCAGATTCCTCTATTGGTTATTGTTTGGAGAATGTCTCGATCATGTCCGCATAATTCACGAACCGTAGGGAGACACACTTAAGGATTCGACGTTGTTTGAGTAGTTATGGTATTATGAGAAAGAGACCGAATGTTGTTCGGAGTCTCGGATGGGATCCGGGATATCACGAGGAGATCCGGAATGGTCCGGAGAATAAGATTCATATAAGGAAAGTCCCGTTTGAGTTGGGGAATGGTTCCGTGTTTTCATCGGGAATGTTCTAGAATGTTCCGAATGTCCGCACTCGGAGGGAAGGGTACATGAATGTGTCATTACATATTGGAATGATTGCATCATGTACTAGGTGTTCTTGCTGTCCAAAATAAAGGTTTTATTTAAATCCTAAATTGAAAAGTCAAACGGCTAGTTTGAAAGTCAAACGGCAAGTTTTGGAAAGTGGAAAGAGGAGGAGAAGTGGAAACCGAGTTGGGGAGGATTCCTCCCCAAGCCAGCGCCCACCTCAAGGCCGAGTTGGGGAGGACTCCACCCTCCCCTTGGCCTGCCAGCCCTCCCACCTATATAAGGAGGGGCAGGGCTCCCCTCCTATTACACACAAGTTCCTATCCTCTAAACTAAACCCTAGACCTAAACCCCGGTTTAGAGCTATTTCGGTTTAGAGCCTACTAATTGGTTTAGAGCCGTCTAATTGGTGTGTCAAATTACTATACCACTAATAGCCTATCTCATAATCTCCACAATACTACTTTTGCTTAAGGCGAAGCCTGGGATTTCCCTCTACTTAGGTACCACGCCGTTGTGCTGCCGGAATCGCGAGGAGAGTGCTACAACCTCCGCTTTCTGCTGGAACAAGGGAGAGGAAGGTCTTCGTCGAGTACCGAACGTGTGACCGATCATGGAGCGCTGCTGAACGTGGCGCTTGGAAGGATCGTCTCGCGATCTTGAGATCGGAAAGAGTAGACTACATCACCCACGAGAATCTGCTCGTTAACCGCTTTGTAATCTTCGAGTGTTAGTTCCTCTATCGACTCGTTGCTACAATCTAGTAGATAGATCTTGGCTTGTTTGTTTGTATGCGATAGAAAATTTTGTTTTCCATGCTACGAACCCTACAGTGGTATCAGAGCCGTGTCTATATGTAGATCTGTTGCACGAGTAGAACACAATGGTCATTGTGGGCGTTGATGCTTTTATTGTAGATTGCTTTTGTGTACTTTGCATCTTGCGGTATGTTGGGATGAAGCGGCCGGGCTAACCTTACATGACATCGTTCATGAGACTTGCTCCACGCAACATGCAACTTGTATTGCATAAGTGGCTTTGCGGGTGCCTGTTTCTCCTAGCATAGTAAAGATCCAATTTACAACGGGTAATCAACAATGCTAGTATCAATGTTGTGGTTCTTGTTCGTAGGTTAGAACGACACTTATGGAAAGCCCCAAACCACGTAAAATATGCAAAGAAAGTAGAAGCGTCTAACTTTGTTTTGCAGGGGAGTGACGTGATGTGATATGGCCAAGATTGTGATTATATTTGATGTATGCAATGTTCCTTATTGTAAGTTGGCAACCGGAAGGAGCCATATGGTTGTCTTTAAATTCTGTTAAGACCTGCGTGTCTATTCAAAATAGTTGTAATAGTTGAAGCTGGTGGACGACAACCATGAAGAAGCATCATTGACCTTGATGCTATGCCGGTGATGATGGAGATCATGTTAGGTGCTTGAAGATGGAGATCGGAAGCACAAAGAAGAAAGGCCATATCATATCACATATTATGAATTGCATGTGATGTTACTCCTTTATTCATCTTGTATTGCTTTGTAGACTAGGGTAGCATTATTAGATGATCCCTCACATAAATTTCAAGTTCTAAAGTGTTCACCCTTAGTATGCACCGTTGCCAAAGCTTGCTGCTTGAAGCACCACGTGATGATCGGGTGTCTTTGATTCATGGTGAATACAACGTAAGCAAGCCAGATTTGCTTATCGGTAGCTAAGGTTTGATCTTGACGAGCCTAGCATGTATGCATGGTCTCAGAACACGGATTACCAAAGGTAGAGCATGAGTCATATAGTAGATATGATGAACATGTTGATTGTTCGCCATTGAAGCTATATCAACTCTCGTGATGATCGGTTTTGATATGGTGGATTTGGTTCATGTGATCACTAAAACAATGTGAGGGATATTGTTTTGAGTGGGAGTTCACCTAGATTAATTTAATTATTAATTAGAACTCAATTTATCATAAACTAAATCAAAGTGAATTTGCATAGTTGTTGTAGTCATTGGCATCCGCTTACCACCTTGCGCTTAGTTATAATTGAGATGATAGAACTATAGAATTCTGGTTAGTTACTTTACTTAACTGGTATCGTATTGTTTTGAAGTGTTAATCTAAAGTTTAAAGTCCTATTGCAAACTTTCAGAAGTTCCGTTACTCCATGAAGTTTAATAATTGGTATTAAAACAAGAGTGACAATTCCAAAGTGTTAGTATATGAGTATCATGTTTGTCTCCATGATTCTTGATATTCAAAAGATTATCTTAATATCAAGGTTATCTAGGATCTGGAAGAGTTGTTTTGAAACCATGATGTGTGGAAGATATTGTGATATCTGAAACGAAGTTTTGGTTACAACATGATAGAGTATAATATGGCAAAGTCATGTTCTCATGTTTGATGAGAATTTGCAAAAGGTTGGAGACACTAGTTGTCCTAATCTTCCAAAAGGTTTTGGAGAGCAACATTATACTCGCGATTCACCGTTACAAGCTAAAAGTAGCTAGATCATGGATAAGTCCATGATGAGGGTGAATATTTGATGTAGGTAAAATGTTTACTACACCAAGAGATTACTAAAGAAAGGAATTTGAAAGAACACCAAATATTTGATAATGGTGATCTACTTCAAAGTGCAAGTTCAAAGACATTGGTATTTAACTATACACGCTTTGGACTATGTGTCATATGTATGACTCCACTATTGATGTTGATAGATTCTTTCAAACAGAAATACTGAAAGAGAATCTCATAAATATGTGGCAGAAAAGAAAAGACTAGAATTGTTCAGTTTAAGTATATAGATGATATATGTGTTATGGCTATATTCTTTGCTTATTAAACAATGTGGTTCTTAAGTATTTGATACTGAATTTGTTGGTGTGAATCGTCATACGAAACAACACAATTCATGAACTACAATGGCCTAAAGTAACTAGCAAAAGAATATGTGATGATGTTCATCGAGAACAAATAAAGGGTTATTATGTTGCTCGTTAAACATCAAAGCTTGCCTTCAAGATTTGTTTTATCAGGTATTATGAGAACAAAAGAGTTGTTCAAATAATTGCCGTAATCCATAAAAGATGGATGATTCACAAATCTCGTTGGAGAAATCACATCCATAAAACTAGTGCTAAAATTAATTGAAAGATCACTTAGGAAGTGACATCGCCGTTTAAATTATATTGGAAAGAAAACATGAAGAAACTCCATGTGGATGGAATTTTGGAGTCTTTTGATTTTTGATCAAATGACGTTTGTGAAACTTTCCTAGAGATAATTAAAACTTCGTTCATAGGCCAAAAGGGAACGATGGACTAGCTTATTGGAACTTGTACATATTGTTGTACGAACTCCATTATGTGTAGTCAAGAGCGATGGATTTCAACTTCATATGCTTTCTCCGAAAATTTGAGTGAATATGTGAATATTTACTTAATAAGGATGAAGTGTGAAATATTTGAAAAGTTCAAAGAATTTTAAGATGAAGTGCAAAATCATTGTAACAAGAATATAAATAGTTTATGATAAGATCATAAAGGAAGATATTTGAGTTACAAGTTTAGCATAATACCTAAGATTTAAGGAATCGGTCCGTGGATTTGCATTTCCCGAAACACCATAAGAGTATGGAGGGTTCGAGATATGTAATTGAACCTTGTTTGACATGGTAAGATCAAGGTATAATTCATAAACTGCTATTATATTTTAAAGATTAAAAGCTTTAGAGACTACCGTTTTCCACTAAAAGAGCTCCATCATAATCCGCTGAAATGACACCATATAAAGTTATGGTTTGGGATAAAACCCAAGTAGTCCTTTCTTAAACATTGGTATGCTATGCATAAGAAAGATGTGTGCAACCAAAGTCGGATGAACCTGTCTTTGTATAAATGTTAAGTATTCCTCCATAAACACCGGAGACAAAAGTGTTTGTCGCTTAGAACGTCAAGTTTCTTTGAGAAGGAATTTTTCGTGAAAAGTTAAGTGGGAGGACAATAGAACTTTGATAAGGTTAAAAGAACCTTAGCTATATGTGCAAAGTTGCGCAGCACCGAAAAGTGTTCCGGAGGCAGCAACAATGCTCATGGCTCACGTACCTCAAAGGTTGTGGTTACGGAGATCCAAGTTCCTATTGAAACAAGTAGGTCGGATGAACAATCAAATACCAAGATTTGAGGGTTGAATCATTATTTGAGAATAATGAACCTACTACATGCAAAGAAGCGATGATGGGCCCTGACTCCGTCAAATGGCTTGAAGCCATATAATCTGTGATAGTTCCATACACGAGAAATCAAGTTTTGAACTTGAAGGACCCTCAAGAAAGGTGTAAGACCTTGCAGTTGTGTTTGGATCTATAAAGAAGTAGACATGGATGTTTCACATCTATAAAATAGTCGACATGTTGGGAAAGAGTTCACAACAATGTTCAAAGGTTGTATATGACAAGATTTGATCTTTCATAGCGATTTTTAGTCTAGACGGATTAATGTAGCAACCACTACATATAATTTGTTATGTGGTAGTAGAATAAACAAAACAAGTTCTTCTAATAGAATGGTTACCTAGGACGTGTGCATGACACGGTCCAAAGGGTTTTGTTAATTCAAAGGATGCTAAAAGCATATGCAAACTTCAATGGTTGAAGTAAGCATAGCGGAGTTGGAATCTTCACTAAGATGAAACTGTTAAAAGAGTTTAATTTCATCGGAGACAATGAAGATGCTTGCATTTGCAAGAAATTAAGTGGGAGCACTAAGACATGTTTCTAATACATTATGTGGAAGACATATCGTTGATTGGAAATAATGTATCTTTTATTAACACATATTAAGAATTTCATCCCGATGAAAGACTTAGGCAAAACCCAAATATTTGGCATCAATAGACGCTAATATGGTTGTGCCAAAAGTACATAAACGAGATATTGAATGAGTTCAATATAGAAACTACAATAAAGGTTCTTGTTGCACAGAAAGGATTGAAATAGTTCAATGTTGATGATATATTCAAGTGTATTGACATTTGGTAAGTGAAACAATGATTCAAGTATAGATTGATACTTGATGTATGAAATCACAAAGAGTATTTATATCAATCATACTGTGATATGTACAAATCCAGATATGTCCTATGCTCTAAATGTTGTGAGCATATACCAGAATGATTTGTAAGATGATCATTGGACAATAGTAAGGATATTCTTATGATCTTTTGGAAGAACTAAGAGTATATTATTTGTAGAAGTGACAAATAGATGATTAGTTCATTGTAAAAGTACTACATTGATACTAGCTTTGTCACAAAGTACAAATTAAGTTTATCTCAATCTAAACTAAGGGTGGCACAATATAATGGAAAGTGAGTTCCATAATGGATTTGGATGAGTTCCAAAGTTAAGACATTGTGACAGATACTACAACAAAAGGCTAAGTATATAACTGCTATTATAGCAGCAATAAAGAGGGCTTTTGTGTCAAGTAGTTTGTTATCAAACTAGGTGTAGTTCACAGCGGGATAATACTATGAAGATATATTGTGCGACAATATTATCAACATGTTTTAACCCCAAAGAACTAAAGGTCACACCGAAAGACCAAATCATACAAATCCATCTCATTAGAGAATGAGTGATGCGTAGAGACGCAAAGACATGCAATTACACACGGACCTGGAAGTGTCAGATCCGGAGATCAGTTGACCACTAGAAATCGTGTACATACAACACCAGAAAGCCATAGGTGTTGAAAACACAAAGGTTTGAAACTAGATTATTGACTCTAGTGCAAGTGGGAGACTGTTGGAGATATGCCCAAGAGGCAATAATAAAGTGGTTATTATCATATCTTCACACTTATGATAAATGTTTACATACCATGCTATAATTGTATTAACAGGAAACATTAATACTTGTGTGATTTGTAAACATAAAAGAGTCCCTAGTAAAGCCTCTTGTTAAACTAGCTTGTTGGTTAATATATGATCATTGTTTCCTGATCATGAACATAGAGATGTTATTAACAGGGTCATATCATTAGGAGAATGATGTGATGGACATACTCCTATAGATAAGCGTAGCATAAAGATCAAGTCATTTCAATAGTTCAATTGCTATATGCTTTCTGATACATAGTAACCTAATTCCTTCGACCATGAGATCATGCATATTGCCTTTACTGGATGGATGCTTTGATGTCATCAAACACCACACCGTAACAGGGTGGCTATAAAGGTGGCATTGAGTGTTCGGAAAGTATTGGTTGAAACACATGGATCAAGAGTGGGATTTGTCCATCCACATAACGGATAGATATTCTCTGGGCCCTCTCGGTGAAATGTCATCCAATTAGCTTGCAAGCATGTGACTTGGTCACAAGGGATCACATATCACGGAACGAGAAAAGAGTACTTATCGAACGAGGTTGAACTAGGTATGCAGAGATACCGACGATCATAACCTCGGATAAGTAACATATCGTGAGACAAAGGGAAATTGGTATCGTATGTAAGTGGTTCATTCGATCGCAAAGTAATCGTAGAAATATGTGGGAGCCATATGAATTTCCAGATTCCTCTATTGGTTATTGTTCGGAGAAGTGTCTCGATCATGTCCGCATAATTCACGAACCGTAGGGAGACACACTTAAGGATTCGACGTTGTTTGAGTAGTTATGGTATTATGAGAAAGAGACCGAATGTTGTTCGGAGTCTCGGATGGGATCCGGGATATCACGAGGAGATCCGGAATGGTCCGGAGAATAAGATTCATATAAGGAAAGTCCCGTTTCGGAGTTGGGGAATGGTTCCGGTGTTTTCATCGGGAATGTTCTAGAATGTTCCGGAATGTCCGGCACTCCAGAGGGGGAAGGGTACATGAATGTGTCATTACATATTGGAATGATTGCATCATGTACTAGGTGTTCTTGCTGTCCAAAATAAAGGGTTTATTTAAATCCTAAATTGAAAAGTCAAACGGCTAGTTTGAAAGTCAAGCAACAAGTTTTGGAAAGTGGAAAGAGGAGGAGAAGTGGAAACCGAGTTGGGAGGGATTCCTCCTCCCCAAGCCGGCGCCCACCTCAAGGCCGAGTTGGGAGGGACTCCACCTCCCCTTGGCCGCCAGCCTCCCACCTATATAAGGAGGGCAGGCCCTCCTTACACACACAAGTTCCTATCCTCTAAACTAAACCCTAGACCTAAACCCGGTTTAGAGCTATTTCTTAGAGCCTTCTAATTGGTTTAGAGCCTTCTAATTGGTGTGTCTAATTACTAGACCACTAATAGCCTCTCTCATAAGCTCCACCATACTGCACTTTGCTTAAGGCGAAGCCTGGGATTTCCCTCTACTTCCGGTACCACGCCAGTTGTCTTGCCGAATCGCGAGGAGAGTGCTACAACCTCCGCTTTCTTTGGAACAAGGGAGAGGAAGGTCTTCCGAGTACCGAACGTGTGACTGCGGAGCGCTGCTGGAACGTGGCGCTAGAAGGATCGTCTACGCGATCTTGAGATCGGAAAGAGTACGACTACATCACCCACGAGAATCTGCTCTCGTTAACCGCTTTGGAATCTTCGAGGGTGAGTTCCTCTATCGACTCGTTGCTACAATCTAGTAGATAGATCTTGGCTTGTTTGTTTGTATGCGATAGAAAAATTTTGTTTTCCATGCTACGAACCCTTACATGTGTATCTTACTAGTAGTCGTAGTAGTGCCTGGGTATTTTATACTGGTTCGGTTGCTCATATATGTAACTCGAAACAAGAGCTGCGGAATAAACGAAGACTGGCAAGAGACGAGGTGACGATGTGCGTTGGAAATGGCTCCAAGGTTGATGTGATCGCCGTCGACATGCTCCCTCTACATCTACCTTCGGGATTAGTTTTAAATTTAAATAATTGTTATTTGGTGTCTGCGTTAAGCATGAACATTATATCTGGATCTTGTTTATTGTGAGACGGTTACTCTTTTAAGTCTGAGAGGGGGTCCAACCAACTTATTCAGATAACTAAGCAAACCAAGCAAACTAAAAACCAAAACAAACACGAAAAAGAAGACGCTCCAAGAAAAACACAACTGTGCACGAAACAATAAAAATGAAGCGTTTGGAAGAAACCTGGAATTTTTATTGATAAAGAAGGGGATGCCTTGGGCATCCCCAAGCTTTGACACTTGTAATTATTGGATATTTCTTGGGGTGACACGCGTGGCATCCCCAAGCTTGAGATTTAGTCCATCCTTCATCTCATTACTCATTCCTTCCATACACCTGAAATTTTTCCTTCATACAAAACTTCACACAATCTCATTAGCAACATTAGTGCACTTAAGATAAATAAATTTTAAGGTTCAGTTCTAACACCAAATAAACTTTCATTAGAACACTATCTACTGTAGCACTTCCCTCAAAAAGCTCAATTCCCCAAAAGGACTAAAAAAGGAACCCACAAGAAGCAAATGCAGAAAATGGCAGAAATCTGTCAAAACAGACCAGCAGGTAAAGACGAATTTTTTCGAAGACCTTATATTGCTCAAATCAAAAAGTGTTGAACTAATGAAAGTTATATAACAACCTGGGTCATAAGCACAAAACATTACAGCTCAATCCGACATATAGAGCTCTCTCAGGAATTTTTACAGTGAAGCACAAAAATCTGTTTCGGGACAGCAACTTTCCCAATCATTACTTCTCTCTCATTAGAGGTTACTCTTGGCACAAAAAGAAAATAAAAAGGATAAGGAGAGGTTATTAAACTTCCAAGACTCATCTAAAACTATTGGGTTATCTCCCAACAAGTACGTTTCTTTAACGCCTTTAAGTTAGGCATAAGAATTTGAGAAGATGCTCTCATAGGAAATATGAATTGAAGTAAAAGAGAGCATCAAGAAGAAAATTCAAAACACATTTAAGTCTAACCCACTTCCTATGCATAGGAATCTTGTATGCAAATAAATGCACAAAGAGCAAAGTGACAGGCATAGGAAGATAAAACAAAAGTAACTTCAAAACTTTCAGCACATAGAGAGGTGTTTCATTACCATAAAAACTTCTACAACCATATTTTCCTCTCAATAATTTTCAGTAGCCTCATGAATAAACTCAACAATATAACTATCACATAAGGCATGCTTTTCATGATCTACAAGCACTAGAGCTTTATTATAAACATTTTCAAAAGAATCCTCGGGAACATAACATTCACCCTCCTTTGATAAGCATGGGGACAATCAAATAATGTAAGGGATAAAGAGTTACTCTCATTAGAAGGTAGGCATGGGTAGATACATTCTTCCTACTTTTGTCCATCACTCTCCTCCTCTTTTTCATCTAATGAGCTTTCAGGTTTAGCAATTTCTTCTTCCATGGAGGTTCTAGCAGGCGGTGGTTCACCTATTACCTTAGCAGTCATAATACTGTTCCCAAATAGGAAACTGAGTGAGCTATCCATAATGAAATAATGATTGGAGTGTTTTTTAAATAAGAAAGCAAACAAGGCAAAAAGAAACTAAGCAAAACAAAACAACAAAGTAAAGAGATTGGTTATGAGGGACTCCCCTTGTGAAGATGTCCTTGACTCCCCGGCAACGGCACTAGAAAAATGCTTGATGGCTCAATGCACGGCGCCCAGAAAAATGCTTGTTGGCGGTGTTGATGTAGAGCTTGTTGGGAACCCCAAGAGGAAGGTATGATGAGCACAGCAGCAAGTTTCCCTCAGTTATGAAACCAAGGTTTAATCGAACCAGTAGGAGCAAGGAAACACCCCAAAGGTGTTACTAGCTGAGCTTTGGCAGGGCGCACTACCGGTGCTAGTAGCAACATGGAGACCTGCACAACACAACCACAGAACTTTGTCCCCAACTTGCGATGAGGTTGTCAATCTCACTGTGTTTTGCGGAAAACAAAGGATTAAACATATCGAATGGAAAGAAGTAAAAGTTTGTAGAAAGTAGACACAAAGCAGTAAAAGATTGTAGATTGTATGTAAAAGACAAGGACCGGGATCCATAGTTCACTAGAGGTGGCTCTCCTTAGATAGATAACATGCTAGTTGAACAAATTACAGCGGGGCAATTGACAAACACCGAGAAAGCAATACATGCATATACTAATCATCTTGACTCCTTTGAGACTTGATTGGGCATTACAACATAATACATAGACCGCCATCCAACTGCATCTATGACTAATAATCCACCTTCAGGTTACATCCGAACCCCTCCAAAGATTAAGTTGCAAGCAACAGATTATTGCTTTACGAACTACGTGTAAAGTAAACAATACGATTGTTCTATGAACAAAGGATTGTTGTTTTCTCCCTAGTAGCAACAACACATCTAGTACCTTAGAGATTTTTGTCACTTCCCCATATTACCAGAGGCATGAACCCACTATCGAGCATAAATACTAACTCTTGGAGTTGCTAGCATCTACTTGGCCAAGATAGCTACTAACACCAGAAAGCATGCAAGATCTCAAATAACAAAGACATGATAGAATCAATAATCAATCTGAAATAGCATCTCAATATCCATCGGATCCCTGCAAACACAACATGTATGAATTACAAAAAGATGATATTGATCATGAACGGAGCTCACAAGATCTAAACATGAAAGCACAAAGGAGGAGAACCAGCCATCTAGCTACTACATGGATCCGTAGTCCAAGGATGAACTACTCACGCATCACACCGGAGGCTTGCATGGTGATGAAGAAGGCCTCCAGGGTGAATTCCCCTCTCCGGCAGGGTGTCGGGAAGAGCTTCAGATCCCTCCCGATCTAGGGATGGAGATGACGGCGGCTATAGACTCTTTCGTGGATTTTTGATCGGGTACTTAGGGTTTACAGCCCGAGGGCATCTTATAGTCGGAAGGGGAGGCCGAGGGGGTGCCAGGGGCCACCACACCACCCCCTAGCACGGGCCCGGCCTGGCTGCGCGGCCAGGTGGTGTGGCCGGCCTCTGGCCCTTCTCCGTCTCGTATTCTGGCACTTGATCCCTTCCGGAAAAATAGGCTCTTTGGCTTTTGTCCCGTCCAATTCCGAGAATATTCATTTTCTGACTTTTCTGGAACCAAAAACAGCAGAAAACAGGCAGCTGGCACTATGGCTCTTGTTAATAGGTCAGTCCAAGAAATCATATGAAAAGTACTCCAAAGTTGGAACAAAACACAAGAAAGTGGATAAAACCAAGCATGGAACATCAAAAATTATAGATACATTTGCAATGTATAACTCATCCACCCCGGCGTAGATCTTGTGCACGCCAAGCTCGAGGAAAATGCCGCTGCGTGGTGGAGGGTGCCTGCCGAAGCTTCCCGCATTGTCGTTGATGTACTCTAGTGCTCCAAAGCGCTGAACCAAGCCTGAGACGATATGCTCGCCGGTGCTTGAGAAGTTTCCCATCTGAATTTTCACCCCTGCTAGCACCGCTAGCCCCACGGTGGGCACCAACTGTCGTGGTGGTGGCACAGCAGATGCCATGGATAGGCTAAAGATGGGGCCAATGAGTGCTAGGAGAATCCAGCGAGGGAGAGCGTGGTGATTCCACGCACGGAAGTTCTTGTATATTCTCTATCAATGGTGTTTACAAGTGCTCCTAAGGCTCTCAACAAGAAGGAGACGATGTCTCTTACTCCCTGTCCACTAGCCCTAGAGTTCTACCTTAGGCAGAGAATGATTGATCTATCGGCCGTCCCTCTCTATGGAGGCGCTGGTGCTCCTTATATAGGGAAGCCCGGGTTACAATTCTAGGGCACAGGTGGCAGCATATTCT
This sequence comes from Avena insularis, assembly GCA_023614405.1. NCBI lineage: Eukaryota > Viridiplantae > Streptophyta > Magnoliopsida > Poales > Poaceae > Avena > Avena insularis. The sequence goes on along the minus strand of CM042686.1, from coordinate 196,025,751 downwards.
ACGAATATGCTCCTTTCCTAAAGCAGATGCTTCTTTATTCCCTTTAACGGCTCGTCCGGGCTTTGGACGTAACCCATGGCGTAATCCTTGTCTTTTGGCATCACTAGACACGGGCCGCGTCATCCGGCTTTGCCTGCGTCACCTCGGTCGCCCCTGACCCGCTGGTCCCCCTCTTTACTTTACTTAGCTCATGCTACAGCTAATAAAGCCACCTTTTGACCAGCGGGGGATTCCTTCTCTTGGAAGCTAAGATAACTCGGCTAGCATATAGCTAATCCGGCTTACCATGTTACCTGCAAAACAAATAGACAGGGCCGGCATAAATCCTATGCCGGCTAGACCATCGTCTGGGAGATGCTCCATGGGCCGGGTCACACCATGATTCTGCCTGCCTTGAGGTGACCCGGTCAGCACTTGCTTTGACCGCGCCATACCCCGGCTAACTCGGCCCTTATACCCCGGTGTTACCCTACCCGGGGGTATCCCCCCAACATATTTACTACTTGATCTATTGACATGAAAGACAGATCCAGATCTCGGATCAGTTCACTTCGTTCTGCCTCGAGGACGTTGTGTAGTCTAGATGTTCCCCTTCTTGGCAGTACTCCTCCTGTTACGCTCCCTGATCCTCAGGTGGAGCTTAGATAGGCCCGTCGTAGGCTAGATTTGTCAGCAAGTCTTTTCCTTTCGTCCATCTGCATCTGCATCCTTAGCTGGTCTCTTTTTTGTGATGGAGCAAATATTGATATGCTAGCAGTTCTTCACACGTGGCATCCACGCCATGGAAATTGCACCCGAAATTGCTACTCTCGCTTTTTCCCATGCTTTGGCTGGTAGCCGTAGATTTTGCCTCTCGCCTCCGCGTGGCTCTCCCCCTCCTAGGGTTACGCGGTTGTTTACTGGGTCTTCCCTGTTTCCGTGATTTCCTTCATTCCCGTGGTTTCCTGCATTGTCGCTTGATAGGATATCATCAGAGTTAAAAATAGGATTACCGTTGGAGTCTTGCTGAGTCGATGCGTCGCCTATGATCACGCATAATTGGTGTTGGGTAATAGATGGACTTGTGGCGTCGTCCTCCGAATTGGGGAGACATGGGCAGGTGGACAAGTGAAGTCCATAGATTTCTGCTCTGGGTAGATTTCTGCCATCCTTATTCCAAAGTCGATGCTTTCGCTGCTTTCCTCGGGTTCAGAGTTCGTTGGGCTTGTTCCGTGTGGTGAGGCTAGTGGGGAATCTGGTCCGAAGGATAGATTGTCATAAAGACCATCAAGGTCCCCTAGATCTGTCTCACCTTGCTTGCTTTCGTCGGGTGCTTCAATCTCTATTGTGGCCTCCATGGAGGATCCGACAGATGATGCTGGAAAAGTTGTAACCGCAGTTTGTTCCACCGATGGTTCTGATGTAATCAGGACCGAAGGGTGTGATTCCTGGGGGTCTTCTACTTGGAAGTGGAAGCTTCCGATGAAATCGGTGGGTACCATCACAAGGGTGGGCGAGCGTGGATATGCTTTCATTGGGTTGGTGCTTGGCAAAGAAAATTCTGCCAAATCCATGGTTCCAGCGTTCAAGTTTCCCTCAGACGGCGCCAATTGACGAGGGGTAACCTCGGCAATGTCGATGAAGAAGGACTTAGGATTTTCCGGAAAAGAGAACATTGGGGATTTCGTCGAAGTTGCCTGAATATTAAGAGGAATTGCTCTGTTACAAATCGCTTGGGTATTGTTCGGCGTCGTCCCTAGGCTTCTCTCACCCTATATATAATAGGTCAGGTCTCAAAGCTATATGCGGATAGGTTACATGTTTACAACACCAAATCGATGTCAGTCTTTGTTTCTTTCTTCCTAATACAACTGCAATCTATGTCGGTTTCTCCTTTGGGTCTTCATCTTGATTCTTCATGGGCCATAAGCCTTTCCGCAGGTCCTAGGTAGCAAATCATAAGGGCCCAAGTAATTATACCCATGTCAGTGCCTTAGAGAGCTTTTGCTAGACCATGGTTTTGAAGTAGGCCCCATTGATCCCACACTTTTTACTAAGAAAGTTGGAGGAAACTTGTTCATTTGCCAAATCTATGTTGATGATATTATTTTTGGATCTACTAACAAAGCTTTTAATGAGGATTTTGCTAAGCTCATGACCGACCGCTTTGAGATGTCTATGATGGGGGAGTTGGAATTCTTTCTTGGTTTTGAAGTCAAGCAATTGAGGAAGGGAACCTTCATCGACCAAGCTAAATATATCCAAGATATGCTCAAGAAGTTCAACCTTGATCAAGTAAATGGAGTCAAAACTCCCATGCCCACAAAGGTTAATCTTGATCTTGATCCCAAGGGTAAGGATGTGGATCAAAAGCTTTATCGCTCGATGATTGGTTCTTTGCTCTATCTTTGTGCATCTCGACTGGATATTTTGTTGAGTGTGGGTATGTGTGCAAGATTCCAAGACGCACCAAAGGAAAGCCACATGGTGGCGATCAAGAGAATCTTTCGATATTTGGTTCATACCCCTAACTTTGGGTTGTGGTACCCCAAGGGAGCAAGCTTTGACCTCATTGGATACACGGATTTGGATTGGGCAGGAGACAAAGTGGAAAGGAAGTCAACCTCTGGTGCTTGTCAATTTCTTGGAAGATCCTTGGTGTGTTGGTCCTCGAAGAAGCAAAACTGCGTGTCTATGTCCACCGCCGAAGCCGAGTACATATCCACTGCAAGTTGTTGTGCTCAATTGCTATAGATGAAGCAAACCTTGAAGGATCTTGGACTTTCTTTCAACAAGGTGCCCCTTCTTTGTGACAATGAGAGTGCCATTGCTATTGCTCACAACCCGGTGCAACACAACAAGACCAAGCACATTGAGAATCGTCATCATTTCATTCGGGATCATGTTGCAAGAGGAGACATTTCATTGGAGTATGTTCCTACCAAGGACAATCTAGTGGATCTTTTCACGAAGCCACTTGATGAAGCAAGGTTCCGGGAGTTGATCCATGAACTAAATATCATAGATTCGAGCAATTTGGTTTGAGTATCTTTCACACCTACCTGGGTCTCAAAGAATATCTTGTTTGGATGTACGCATGGATTTAGGGGGAGTGTAGTTCCTCATATGAACCAACTCTCTCCCTATTATGCACACATTAATGTATTCATTCTCTATGGTCTCTCAAGGAGACAAAATGAGCTTAAATGATGAGTTTTGGTAATGAACCCAAGATATATCTTCGTGCTTTTAAGCCAAATATACTCATATATGGTGGCCTAGGCCACCGACATTATGGGTTTCTCTTTGTTTTTCTTTTGTGGTGTTTCCCCTTGTTTTCCATGTTTTTTGTGTTGTTTTTCATTTTTGGATCTTTATTTGGCTTTTCACAGTTTGTGCCATCTATCCCAAGCCTTTGCTCCTCCTCTTAAACCTCTCTATCTCTCTTGCACAAGGTCTCATCCTAGCCATTCCACATCTGGGGTGTTCTTTTTTGGGCGTCACTGGTAGTTCCGGCCAACATCGATACTACCACTCCGGGCCCAACTTCTCCGGAAGTTTTGTCCGGACCGGTACTACCGCTTTGATCCTGCACTACTAGTGTCACCGGTAGTTCCAGCCCCTGGTCGGTACTACCGGTCGAGCATGTGTCCTATAAGCTGCGGGCCAGGGGGCCACGGGATCTTCTTCCTCATTTGCCCCCTGACCCTCTTCTTACAAACACGACTCGCCCAGGGAGCTCTCCATGGTGGCGCCGCCAGCACCACTAATTTCGACCGCTCCTTCTTAGATCTTCTCCGTGGGAATCTTCCCCACCTCGATCTCCTACCATGGACCTTGGTATTTGCTCCTCTCACCCTCCGTTCATGGAGATCTGGCCATTATTGTGCTTGAGTAGGACATGCCATGTCTAGGGCTCTTATTTGGCTAGAACTGTTTCGGGAGATCATGGTAGGGCTAGGATTTGTTGGTAGAACAGATTGCCCCAATACATTGGCTAGATTTCAACTTTTGGTGCACTTAGATCCATTGAACTACGGAAATCCGACAAACTACTCTATTCGTGCCCTGGTCGGTACTACCGGTGGGGCTCGGCCGGTACTTCCAGTGGGCTCCTCACCATCGGTACTACCGGTGGGACACGAATGGTACTTCTGGTGGGCTCCACGCCACTGGTAGTTCCGGTAGCTCGGCGGAACTACCGTTGCACCAAAGTTTGAACTCTGTTTATGTATTCTGTCAATCTTTTCTCGTTTGTTTTTCCTTCGACCTTGTGCACTTACCCTCCTATTCCCTATCTATTCTATGCTTTCTTCTCAGAGCAAGGTGGTTCCCGTGGTGGCTCCAAGCAGTCTCGTGCTCCCCCTCGTGGTCCTTCGGAGATTGATGAAGATGATCTCGAAGTTCTTCGCCCTCTTGCTCAGACTTCCCATCAGAGAGCTGTTGCTGAGCGTCGTACTGCTAATGCTGAAGGAAAGAGGCTTGCTCTAGCTAGCCAGAAGAAGGCCTCCACTGGGCCCTACATGACCAAGAAGAAGATCTTATTTTGGCCTCAGGTGGCATATGAGGAGTTTCGCAAGATTGATCCCTATACCGATCCCCGTGATTGTCTGGCTTATGATCCCTTCTTTCATACCAAGCGCCAAGAAGAAATCTATATCGAGGTGTATGCCTCCAAGAAGAAGAATGTGGTTGCCCCCTAGAAACACATCAACATGGCAAAGATGGAAAGAAATCCCGGTTACTTTGGTGAGGCTCTCGACATGTGTAGGAGGTTTGGGCCCATTCAGGTTATGGAGCATCATTAGAATTATGATGAGAGGGATATTGCACAGTTCTACTCCACCCTCTAGATTAGGTACTGATTCTCAGGATAGAACTTTGAAGTGGATAACTCAAAATAGGTTTCTAACTGCCAAATGGTCTGAGTTTGCTGCTCTTCTTAGCTATCCCATTCTACAAGGCCCGCGTGCAAATAGTTGGCATGTTCGCAGGGGGCAAGGCCTCTGATCCTGAAGTCCTGGAGCCCTTGTACATTGAGGGTTGGGGTGTCAATGGTATTGTTGCTAATCTCCTTCCAACCTATGATATCATGCACAAAGTCTACCAAAACACCATTGCTCCCAAGGCAGGTAACTTCGATCAGCTTCATGCCTTCCAGATTGATCTCATGTATTAGACTTATCACCATAGAAACTCTCATGAACGCATTGATGTTATGGACTATCTGTTTGAAGAGATTTGGTCTTCCCTGATTGAGAAGAGATCATGTCCCTATGCTCCTTACATCTAGACCCTCATCAATGATAAGTGGCTAAATGCCACAGGTTCTCCTTATCCTTAGGATGTCTGCATTGTTCATGAGGAGAAGACCTTCCATGTGATGAAGCATGTGAAACCGCATTCTCAAGCTGAGAGGGAAGTTGCTGCTGAGGAGGCTGCCAGAGATGCCGCTGAGGCATCAGGCCATGCTAGTGATGGGGACCGTGCTGAGGCTTCTCCTCCACCCTGACTTGAGAGGCAACTATCTTGGGCTAAGAAGTTGCCGAGGAATGTTAAGAAGACCTTCTGTTTCATTCAGGACCATGAGTATCAGTCATATGTTGCTCAGAGGCACAGTGTCAAGAGGGAGAAGGATATCATAAGGAAGCTTGATATTGAGGTATCTCCTGAGTCCAACTCTGTCACTACGCCCAAGGATCAGTGGGTCAACACTCATTGCAGGTGGACTGACAGTGATGACGAGCCTGAGGTCACTGGTTCTTATTCGCCCGCTTGTAATAATGCCTCATGGGACCCCGAGCCTCCTCCTCCGTATGTTGGTGGGTGGGGTGCTTAGATTGTCTACTTTGTCCCTTTTTGGTGTCTTGATGCCAAAGGGGGAGAAATATTTCCCTTAGGGCTACGAGATTTGCATGGGTTGTGTCACGAGCTCGCTCTTTCTTTGATCTTTTTATGCTCGTGCATGCTTTTCCTCCGTTATGTATGCTTGTGGACCTCCGTTATTTATTTGTCCGTGGACCTTATTTATATATGCTACTATGTTGGTGAGATTATGTCTAGTGGTATCTATGTGATGTTCTAGTGGTTGGTTATTGTGGGCTAAGCTATCTTGTGGAGGTATCTCCGTTTATCTAATATTGTCTCACCACATTGGTATTGGTGCAAGGTATGAGTCCCTCTCTTTTGTATTCCTTTCCTTGCACCCTTGTTGGTTTACTTGGAAAGGGTGAGATCCCTCACATGTGTGCTTGTTGCATTATAGAAGCATTTGTTCATATATCTTGCACACATCTAGGGGGAGCTTCTCATTAGGCTTTACCGTGTTGATATCTTTTATGCAAATCTTGTGGGTTTGTCATCAAACACCAAAAAGGGTGAGATTGAAAGGATATTGATTTCTTAGTGTATTTTGGTGTTCATGACAACCCCATTTTTGGTTTAATCGTGTGCCTAAGTTGCAGGTTTTATCTACGAACGGTTTTACTTGGTGGACTCTTCTCTTGAAGAAGCTTGAAGACGGTGGCCATTGTTTGCACTTTCTCTTATCTTTGTTATAGACTACCATACTATCAAGAGGGGGTCCACCTTGGAAGGTTGTGGGAAATCACGCTTTCATGCACGGACCATATCAGCACATCCACAACCTTCCCAGTTTTTCTGCGAGAGAGAGATCCCTTCAGTAGTTTGAGTGGTTTCTGCCCTAACCGGTAGTACCGGCCAGGCGCTGGTAGTACCGCCAAAGGGTTTTTTGGGGCTGATCGAGCGTTACTTCCGACTGCTATTCTGGCCCTAATTCCGGTAAACATAAAATCGGTTCAGGAATACTTCTGTATCAAAGTGCCTATTTGACGGAATTAGTGTCGAAACTAGCACAGGTAGTACCGGCCAGAATTTTTGGTCCGGTTGGACTGGAACTTCCGGCCAGTGCTGACCGGCCCCAGTCCCTTTGAGCGGTAGTACCGCTCCCGCCCGGTAGTACCGGTCAGCTCCTAGCGACCCGATAGTTCCAACCCAGTTCCGCTCCAAGTTCCGATAATTATGAAATCAATTCAGATACTACTCTGTATCAAAGTGATTATTTACCGGTAGTTGGATCGGAACTTGGATCGGTAGTTCCGGTCAGGTCGTGGGGCCCGTTGAACAGTCAATCCGACTGTACGTGGAGCATCTTCGGACCGTTGGGAGAAGCTCACCGGAACTACCGTCCCGCCACCGGTAGTACCGGTGGTGTCCCGGAGGCACAAAATCTGCTCGGTTTGAAGAGGCCTATTTAAGGCCATCTTCTTCCTCCTCTCCTTTTATCCCTTTGTTTTCTCTCTCCTCCATTAATACAAGAGCTTCACTTGCCTAGATCTCTCTCCCTACCCACTCAAACCTCTTGATCTTTTGAGGATTGGGGGAGGTGACCTAGACCTACACTTCCACCAAAGAAATCGTGATTTCCCCCACCCATCCTTCGTGGATCTTGTTCTCTTGGGTTCTTGGAACCCTAGACGGTGTAGGGGATCCTCGGAGTTGTGGCAATTGTTGTGAAGCTTCTTGGTGTCGTTGAGGGCCTCAAATTGAGTTGTGGAGTCTCCCCTCAATGTTGTTGTAAAGGTTTCGGTTGGCGCCTTCATGGTCACCGGTTAGTGGATTGTGAGGCCGCCTTTGTGGTGGTGCTCACCGGAGAAGAAGGTGAGGCCTTTGTGGCGCTCGGGTGACCTTGTGTGGCCCCAACACCTCTCCAACATAGACGTATCTTCCTTGGAAGTGAACTACGAGAATTACATCTTCGTGTCCCCTCGCCCGTTTATCCGTTCCTCTCCTTTCCTTCTTGCAATTACCGTCTTGATTACTTGTTGTATCGCTTTCCATATAGGTTGTCCATCTAGTTGTATATATAGTGAACTCTACTTTGTGCAAATCCTAAAGTTGCAAGAAAAGAATAAAAATTGATAGTCTCCTATTCACCCCCTCTAGTCGACCATAGTTGGGCCTTTCAATACCACTCCTTTGTGAATCATACCAGTCTGGATATATCTGCTACTTCTCTTATCGTGTGCATTGGCTATTTCATGTCGACATCGAACTTAGCCATGTGCATAACTTAATTGTCACAATGTTCACCGCACCAACTTCCCTAAAATGCTCCTATCGTACTACCATAACTTAAAGGAACAAGACACCCAATCAGCACATGCAAACATAATATTGTACTATATACAGTAAGGGCTTGTTTGATTCAAAGCAATTTCAAAAGATTTGTGAAGTATTTTGTCTCTTAGGAAATATTCCTATGTTGGTTGTTTAATTCAAAAGATTACAATCCTTATCTATACCTTCGAAAGTTTTCTCTATCGTCTATTTTGTAGGAAGATTTTCATCTACTCTAACCTCATGAATTTTTTTTGATGTTTTTGTGATTCAAGCACATATTAAACCAAATTCCTGTTTTTTATTTATATAGAATTCAAGAGGTCATGTGACTCTAATCGTTGGTTTTCCTATTCCTATGTGAATCGTGCAAATTAAAGAGATCTAGGAAGGTCCGAAAACCAACCACACGCACACATAAAAGTGCATGCAGTACGGATGTTGTCATCGGATTGATGACAAGTACGCCATGAGGGGTTCCTCGAGGTGTGCGAAAGAGAGGGGTGTGAGACGTACGGTGTTCCGGAACAGTGAGCACACAACTTTACCTAGGTTCGAATCCGTCGGCTTTGGACGGATCCTACTCCTGCTAACAATCTAGTAATACGGCAGCGCCGGAATATGGGTTACAAGGGTTTCGCCTCTGCGAGTTGAGATTGTAGACTATTGTGAGGTGCCCTAAAGGCGTACCCTAGGACGACTTATATAGATATCCGGCCTAGGGTTTACAGGAAAGACCTATCCGGCTACGACTAAGAGTTGGTTACAGAGTACATCTTGAACTACAAGTAACATAACAGGCCTAAGTCGGTAAGTCTTCTATGCCTTCCCATAGCCGGACTGGACTTCGTCTCTTCTCCCTGACTGGGCCGCCTGTGAAGCAAAGCTCTAACCCGAAGTAGGCCACCCTGGTCAGTGAGGCACAGTGAGGATACCCGGAAAGTATATCCCCAACAGTAGCCCCCGGAAGCCTCCAAGATCCAGAGTCGGATTTCATCATCGTCTAGCTTGATCTTCGGCTTGCAGAATCTTGAAGGGTTCCTGAAAATTCAAAAGAAAGGATAGGATCCGGGTCTCCAAACGAGTTGGACCTATGAATACATTATTCGGGTTTCCAGCTTGAAACTCAAACTAAGCCGGAACTTGGTCTTTGATATAATCTGACACCAGTCATTGTCAAGTCACGTCACTGACAAACATTCCCGTCAGCATGACTGTTGGTGGGTCCGCCTTTTGCAGAACCGAGGCATCATTTTAATGCGTGTGCGGAGATCGAGGCGACGTAATCATCGCGAGGAAGTTCCCCGGCTCCTTCCACGACGCGTGGCACGATTACTATTTTCATTACACGAATCTTGGCACGGATGAAGGATTTAAGGGGCTAAGATTTTTCCCTTTCCTCTTCACCAGCATTTGTGCTCCTTCCTTCCTCTCAATGCCTCCCATGAACAAATCTCCTTTGCCTCCCCCAAAATCCTCCAGCGTCGCCCATCCTAGGTCATCGGCGCACAGAAAATGCCTGAGGCCTCATCTTCCGGCACGGCGGTGATGGCAGTGACGACTTCAGCAGCAGAGAAGGAGAGTTTTCGTGGGGTCTGGATCCTCTGCGTCTTGGATGACGCCAAGCTTCGTGTCGTCGAGAATGAAGGGCTCCTCCATGCCAGCGACTGGCGGAGCGGCTATGGACAAACCATCCCCACCCCCAATGCCGACGAGCGGGTGCATTTCAGCACCCACCTCGACAGAGGTTTGAGCTTCCCACCCTCAGATTTCTTCTCTGAGGTGATAGATTATTACAGAGTGCAACTCCACCATCTCCCCCCGAACTCTCTCTTAGAGATGAGTGCTTATGCCTCTTTGTGCGAGGGGTATCTTGGTATTAGGCCGAGTCTCATTCTCTTCCAGTATTATTTTCATACCCGGAGAAACTCTATCACTACCGGTAATCCATACATTACCGGAACTCTTAGCTTTTCTGTTAGGAGAGAACGTGTCTATCCTAGGATTAAGGCTAGTGAGTCAGTAAAACAATGGCCATCCACTTTTTTCTGTCATAAGGATATACCAGCTCCCGGCAAAGCTACTACTTTGCCGGCTTTTGTTGATGGTGCCACCACGCCCCAAGAGTCCTGGGACGCAGATGTGTCGGCTCTCAGTGATGATCTGCTTATCGCCAAGTGGAGGATTGAATATCTGATGAAGCACAAGAGCCTTAAAGGGTCCGACTTGATTCATTGCTGGCTAGCATGCCGGATCCAACCTCTCCAACACCATGGTGACTGGCTTATGCACTCCATCAGGGTGTCCAATAAGGACTCTCTCTGGATCTGCCCTCGTCCTTACTCGGGAAAGGACTATGAATCCCAAATTAGATGGTTAATACAGGAGCGGATCGAGAGGAAAATTCCGGAGCTGTCCTTGGACATACATACGGCTGATAATCCCGCGGTAGCAGTAAGTTTCCAACAATAACTTGAATTATGTGTTCATCTTTACATTATTGTCTCTTTCTGCAATACTGAGATATTTTTCCTTTTCAGCTTGCTGACCTCCCCCAGTCAGAGCTTTCTTCTCTCGAGGGATATCCTCCTGAGATCTCTCAGGATGGAGAACTGGTTCCTTTGCCGGAGACCTTTACCCAAAAGCGTAAGGATCTGACAGCTTCTATTGGCACAAAAGAAGTACCCATTGTGAAGAGGTAACTTTCCTCATAAGGTCTCTATATTTTATTTCTTAATTCTTTCCGAGGTGTAACGCTCTTTGTTCTATTACCTCCTTGATGACCCACAAGTATAGGGGGTGTATCGCAGTATTTTCGATAAGTAAGAGTGTCGAACCCAACGAGGAGCAGAAGGTGCTGGGTAGTGGTATGGATCAGGAATTCTCTACAAATACTTAGCAAACGGAAATTTAGGGGTTTTTGATAAAGCAAGTAAACAAAATACAAGTAAATAAAGGACAGTAGGAATAGATGCAGCAAGTGGCCCAATCCTTTATGCAGAAAAGGATAAGCCGGTTGTATTACTTAAGATGACCAAACATTCTCGAGGACACATGGGAAGACTGTCAAGTGCTTTCGCTTCATATAGTTGATTAATCTTCTTTATCTTGCTAAGTGTTGTGTGGGTGAACCTGTGCTAATGAACCGACCTTCCTAGGACTAATACATACTTGTGATTAAACCCCTTGCAAACATCCGTAAGTACAAGAAAGTAATTAAGGTAGAAACCTAACCACAGATTTAAACTCTCAGACCCTGACGTCCCTTGTGCAATGGTTTCCTAACGGGGGTTTAGGTTTCGGTCACTTCGGCAACCCCTATGATTAGTAGCCAAATACACAATGCATTCCCCTAGGCCCATATAGGTGAAGTGTCATGTAGTCAACATTCACATGACACTGATACGTCCATTTTGCATCACTATTCTATGTCTTAATTCACTATTATTCATTGATATATTTCGTATTGAGAGGTGATACTTATGTTATTTCATCTATTTTTGAATGGTTGATGACTTTTGGAGCATGGACCGCTGTAGTCAGGATTCTGATGGAAAAGGTGATGTTTGGAGGCAAAATTCGCGAAGATCAGAAAATCCAGGAAAATATACGGAAAATCCTATTTTTCTAGAAGACTCAGGATGCCAGAAGATGAAGTGGAGGTGGGCCACAGGGGGCCACAGGGGGCAGGCCTAGGTCGTGCCTGGGAGTGGTGTGGCCGCCCTGGCCCACTCCAGCCTCTCCCCTCTGGCGTATATCATACTCACGAAACCCTAAGACTAGGGGAGAAACCACAGAAAGATTCCGCCGCCTCTGCGGGGCGGAAAACACCGAGAGACAAAGATCTCTCTGGCAGACAGATTTCTGCCGGGGGAATTCCTTCCTGGAGAGGGGAGATCGTCACCATCAACACCACCATCAAGCTGGATTTCATCGGGATCATCATCATCATCATCACCACCATCAGCACCCTCATCACCATCTCCATATTGTTGTAACAATTGTGTTGAATCTTGCATAGTTCATAGGGGAAACTTTCCCAGTGTTGATTACTCTTTGTAGTTGATGCTATTGATTGAACCATTGAATTATTGTTTATGTTCAGACTGCTATACATCATTATTCCATCTCTAATCATGATCCATATGATGTCTTGTGAGTAGTTCGTTTTGTTCTTGAGGACATGGGAGAAGTCTTGTTGTTAGTTGTGGAGTTGTGTTGAGAAAGATTCAATAGATTGTTATTTAAGTTGTGGTGTACTTCTTCTAGTGGTGTCATGTGAACATCGACTACATGACACTTCACCTATATGGGCCTAGGGGAATGCATTGTGTATTTGGCTACTAATCGTAGGGGTTGCCGGAGTGACAGAAACCTGAACCCCCATTAGGAAACCATTGCACAAGGGACGTAAGGGTCTTAGAGTTTAAAGTTGTGGTTAGGTTTCTACCTTAATTACTTTCTTTTACTTACGGATGTTTGCAAGGGGTATAATCACAAGTATGTATTAGTCTTGGATGGGGCGGTACATTAGCACAGGTTCACCCACACAACACTTAGCAAGCTAGAGAAGATTAATCGACTATATGAAGCGAAAGCACTTGACATACTTCCCATGTGTCCTCGAGAACGGTTGGTCATCTATAGAAATACAACCGGCTTGTCCTTTGCTGCATCAAGTATTGGGCCACTTGCTGCTAATATTCCTACTGTCTTTTGTTTACTCGTACTTTGTTTACTTGCTTTATTGAAAACCCCTAAAAATCCATTTGCTAAGTATTTGCAGAGAATTCCTGATCCATACCACTAGCCAGCACCTTCTGCTCCTCGTTGGGTTCGACACTCTTACTTATAGAAAATACTGCGATACACCCCCTATACTTGTGGGAAATCAAGACTATTTTCGCATTTGCTGCGGGAGTGAAGCGCTATTGGAGAGTGGAACTGGTAAAGAAAACTTCTACTGTGAGTATTGTTTACTTCTGCTAGTTGCTTTATTTTCGTTATGGATAATTCACTGAGTTTCTTATTTGGTAATGCTACTACCACTGCTAAGGTAGTAGATAATCCACCACCTGCTGAGAAAGATGTTTTCAAAATACCTACAAGAATTATTGATCGTGTTATGGATAACTACTATGTTGGGGATGGAACTGTCCATCCCGGTGATCATTTACTCTTTATACACGAATTATGCGGGTTGTTTAAGTGTGCAGGTATTACTAGAGATCAAGTTAAGAAGAAGTTATTCTCATTATCACTGAAAGGAAGAACTGAGGAATGGTATAAGCTGCTGAAGAATGGTCAAGCTCTGGAATGGGAGGAAATAGTGCCTCTCTTTTATTCAAAGTTTTATCCTCCTAGTGAGATTCATAAAGATCGGAATCAAATATACAACTTTTGGCCTCTTGATGGAGAGAGTAAAGCTCCAGCTTGGGGGAGATTGAAGTTACTAATGCTCAAATGTCCCATTCATGAGCTCCCCAACAATATTATTATCAATAACTTCTATGCAAGGCTCCCTCTACATGATAAAGATTTATTGGATGCTTCTTGTGCTGGATCATTCACTCGCATGGAAGAAGAAGTTAAATGGGATCTTCTAGATCATATTCAAGACAATGCTGAAGCTTGGGAGAATGACAAAGGTAGAAAGTCAGGTATAAATTATGATTATGAATGCATAGAATCTTTTATGGGAACTGATGACTTTCAAAATATTAGTAATATTTATGGTCTTGATTTGCAAGTTATTACGAATTGCTTTAGAGATTTTGCTTCCTATATCGAAATTCCAAAAAGGGGATGGAACAAGTACCATGCACCTTACAAAGATATTGTTGACTATGCTCCTATTGGAAGTGCTGAGTGTTGCATTATTGACCCCATCTTACCCGAACCTTATATCGAGAAGATTCCCTTTCCCGAAAAGGTAAAGGACCATCCAATGATAACTAATGTAATCACCAAAAGTGAAAAAAGAAATGTAAAACCTAATGAACAAATAAACATTGAACCTGTGGTAGCAATTGTGAAAGACCTTGTCACTAAAAGCGTAGAAGATGGGCACATAGTCTTTTGTGAGGATGCTTCTAATATTGTTTCACATCCCAATAGAACTAAAAAGGCTAGTGTTCCTGTGCTTTCTGTTAGAATTGGTGATCATTGCTATTATGGTTTATGTGATATTGGTGCAAGTTCCAGTGTTATTCCTTATGAGCTTTACAGAGAAATTATGCATGAGATCAGTCCTTGCGAGTTGGAAGAAATTGATGTGGTTATTCACCTTGCTAATAGAGAGACCATCTCTCCAATTGGTATTGTACGAGACGTGGAAGTTCTTTGTGGTAAGATTAAGTACCCCGCTGATTTTCTAGTACTTGGTTCGGCTGCTAGTAAAACCTGCCCTATCATTTTTGGTAGACCTTTCTTGAGTACTTGTGGAGCTATTATTGATTGCAAGAGGGAGAAAATCTTGACTAAGTTTGATGGGGAATCTTATGAGTTTAATTTTTCGAAATTTACTAAAGAACCTTGCGAAGAGGAAACCCATGATGAGGATTTTAGGTTTGAACAACTTGCTTCTATTTCTCTTGCTCCTAACCATGCTTTGCAGCAATTTATGGAAGATCATGAAAGTGAAATCTTCATGGAAGAAAGGAATGAGATTGACAGGATCCTCCGTGATCAACCTAAGATGCTTAAGCACGACTTGCCTGTGGAAGACTTGGGTACCACGATGCCACCTAAAAAGGATCCGGTTTTCGATCTAAAACCTCTCCCTGATGATGTTAAATATGCTTTTATTGATGATAAAAAGATATATCCTGTTATTATTAGCGCTAAACTTTCAGGGGAGGAAGAAGAAAGATTATTGGAAGTTTTGAGGAAACACCGAGTAGCTATGGGCTATACTCTAGATGATTTGAAAGGGATTTCACCTACTATATGTCAGCATTCTATCAATATAGAACCAGACGCGAAGCCAGTAGTGGAGCACCAACGATATTTAAATCCTAAGATGAAGGAAGTGGTAAGGAATGAGGTATTGAAACTCCTGGATGCTGGTATTATTTACCCGATTGCTGATAGTGAATGGGTTAGTCCTGTTCATTGTGTTCCTAAAAAGGGAGGTATTACCGTTGTCCCTAATGATAATGATGAGCTTATTCCTCAAAGAATAGTGGTAGGCTATAGGATGTGCATCGATTTTAGGAAAGTCAATAAAGTTACTAAGAAAGATCACTACCCGCTTCCTTTTATTGATCAAATGTTGGAAAGATTGTCTAAAAAGACCCATTTTTGTTTTCTTGATGGTTATTCTGGTTTCTCTCAAATTGCTGTTAAACAACAAGATCAAGAAAAAACTACTTTTACTTGCCCTTATGGAACTTATGCTTACAGACGTATGCCTTTTGGTTAATGCTCCTGCTACTTTCCAAAGGTGCATGTCTGCTATCTTTCATGGCTTTTGTGAGGAAATTGTAGAAGTGTTCATGGATGACTTTTCTGTCTATGGAACTTCTTTTGATAATTGTCTGCACAACCTTGATAAAGTTTTG
Source organism: Avena insularis (assembly GCA_023614405.1). Lineage (NCBI taxonomy): Eukaryota > Viridiplantae > Streptophyta > Magnoliopsida > Poales > Poaceae > Avena > Avena insularis. Next base: position 196,010,071 of record CM042686.1, on the reverse strand, counting down.
CAGAGATGTGAAGAAACTAATCTTGTTCTTAATTGGGAGAAATGCCACTTCATGGTTAATGAAGGGATTGTTCTTGGGCATAAAGTTTCTGAAAGAGACATAGAAGTTGATAGAGCTAAGGTTGAGGCAATTGAGAAGATGCCATGCCCAAGAGACATCAAAGGTATTCATAGTATCCTTGGTCATGCTGGTTTCTATAGAAGGTTTATTAAAGACTTTTCTAGAATATCAAAACCCCTTACTAATCTTCTTCAAAAAGATGTACCCTTCGTTTTGATGATGATTGTAAGGAAGCTTTTGAAACTCTTAAGAAGGCTTTAACTACAGCCCCTATTGTTCAACCACCTGATTGGAGTTTACCCTTTGAAATAATGTGTGATGCTAGTAATTTTGCTGTAGGTGCTGTCCTTGGGCAGCGTATTGATAAAAAGCTAAATGTTATCCATTATGATAGTAAGACTCTAGACGCTGCTCAAAGGAATTATGCTACTACTGAAAAGGAATTTCTAGCTGTTGTTTTTGCTTATGATAAGTTTAGGCCCTATATTGTGGACTCAAAAGTAACCATTCATACCGATCATGCTGCTATTAAATATCTTACGACGAAGAAGGACGCTAAGCCTAGGCTTATTAGATGGGTACTGCTTTTACAATAGTTTGATCTACATATAGTAGATAGAAAGGGTGCTGAAAATCCTGTAGCTGATAATTTATCTCGTTTGGAAAACATCTCTTTTGACCCTATGCCTGTTAATGATAGTTTCCCAAATGAATAGTTAGCCGCAGTAGGGGTGAGCTCGCGAGGAAGCCCTTGGTATGCTGATTATGCTAACTTTATTGTCTCCAAGTATTTGCTTCCAACTTTTACAGCTCAGCAAAGAAGAAAGTTCTTCTATGATTTGAGGCATTATTTTTGGGATGACCCACACTTATACAAAGAAGGAGTTGATGGTATTATGCGAAGATGTGTGCCAGAATATGAACAAAAGGAGATATTGCGTAAATGTCATGGTAGTGCCTATGGAGGACATCATGCAGGAGATAGAACTGCACAAAAGGTACTACAATCAGGTTTCTACTGGCCTACCCTTTTTAAATATGCAAGAAAATTTGTCCTATCTTGTGATGAATGTCAGCGTGTTGGTAATATTTCTAGACGCAATGAAATGCCTATGAACTACTCTCTAGTTATTGAACCTTTTGATTGTTGGGGATTTGACTTTATGGGTCCTTTCCCTCATTCGAAAGGCTACACTCATATTCTTGTTGCCGTTGATTATGTTACTAAGTGGGTAGAAGCTATTCCTACAAAGAGTGCTGACGGAGAGACTTCTCTAAAAATGCTTAAGGATGTTATCTTTCCTAGGTTTGGGGTGCCTAGGTATCTCATGACTGATGGGGGTTCTCATTTCATTCATGGTGGTTTTAGGAAGACCCTTGCTAAATATGATGTTAATCAAAGAATTGCTTCAGCTTATCACCCCCAAACTAGTGGGCAAGTAGAGTTATCAAATAGAGAAATTAAATCTATCTTGCAAAAGACTGTTAATAGGTCTAGAAAAACTGGGCTAAGAAGTTGAATGATGCTTTATGGGATTATAGAACTGCTTATAAAAATCCTATGGGAATGTCTCCTTATAAAATGGTTTATGGGAAAGCTTGCCACCTACCCTTAGAGTTAGAACACAAAGCTTGCTGGGCAGTGAAAGAACTAAATAGAGATTGTAAGCTCGCTGGTGATAAAAGATTATTTGACTTAAGTTCTTTAGATGAATGGAGGAGTGAAGCCTATGAGAATGCTAGGCTCTTTAAGGAAAAAGTTAAAAGATGGCATGACAAGCGAATACTTAAGAGAGAATTTCATGTTGGTGAGAAAGTTCTATTGTATAGGTCTTGTCTCAGATTTTTTGCAGGTAAGCTACTATCAAAATGGGAAGGACCTTTCATCATTGAAGAAGTATACCATTCAGGAGCAATAAAAATTTCTTCTCTAAAAGATAATACTACACAAGTAGTGAATGGACAGCGACTCGAACACTATATTGTTGGAGATTCTTACAATGAAGATGTTGATGCCTTTCAAGTTATAACTCCAGAGAAATTCATTGAGGACCAAATTCAGAGACCTGCAGATTCCGTTTCCAACTAGGTAACAGTTCTGGTAAGAAAAGTTCCGCGAAAGTACAATCCAACTATATTTTTGCAGTTTTCAGTCAATAAGGAAAGTTTCGAAGCGAAAAAGGGATGGAACCGGAGCCGGGGTGGCCCACACCACCCCATGGCGCGGGCCCACCCCTGGCCGCGCCACCAGGTGGTGAGGCCACACAGGACTCCGCCTCTGACTCGTTTTCTTCCAGTACCTTCCTTTTGATATGAAACTTCGTAATATATAACCCCCCGGATCCCCCGAGATCCGTATATCGTGTTTTCGTCGTGTTTTTGTTTCGATTTGTTTTCTGCCAGGTAAAATCTCAGATTTGTAGCTTCAATGTCTTCCACTGGATCAGTTAAGGGAGATTCCTTGGAAGATATCATCAACCCATACATGAGAGAATTGAAGATTCATCCCAAGGAGTTATTGCTCGAAGGTGGGGAGGTTCGGATTAAAGAGGTTCAAGGCCCTAAAGGTGAAGTAAGTCTGGAGGACAGGATAGAAGCATTGCAACAAGAAGTCTTTAGGTACAAGAAGATGGCGGAGCGCGAAGTGGATATCATCCATAAGATTTGTTCCGAACTCATCACCGAGCACCAAAAGGAGACTGCTGAACTCAAAGATGAAGTCCTCGCACTCTGCCAAACAACCAATGAACTGCAAGCACAGTTCTATGACGTTCAAAATCAAAACTGTGAGTATGAGGCTAGATTTAAACTCATAAGTGCTGCTGCAAGTTTCAGGATGTTGGAAACCACGATGTCCTTTGTTGATGGGAAGCCTTTACCTTGGAAGACGGACAAAGATGAGAAGATACCACCACCACCTAAGGAGGAATTCGTCATCAGGTTTGGCATCCCCTTGGTTTGTTCCAAGCTTGGGGGAGTGTCGCGGTATCACATCACTATCTTCTATCTTTTTACCTTATTAGTAGAGTCATATCATGAATAGAGGAGTTATTTTGTAGTATGGTTTGCATTATGGAAGTGTCCCCTATCTCGTTAGATATGTATCCCTTGGTGTGAGTTTCCGTTATGGAATATTAATGAGAAGTTCTATCATTCACTCTTTTGCATAGCTTATGTTAGTTTTCAATTCGTGGTTATATGATTGATCTTGTTGTTAGTATTGGTAGAACTTTGGGATCATTGAGTTAATTTAGTTGGTTTTGGCAAACCTGGCTCGGTCAGTAGCAACACCTTTTTGAGAGTTGAAAAGGAAAAGATAGAAGTACTTGAGAGAAAAATAATTTCATCATCTTTCTTTCTTGATTTGCTCATAAGTCTAGTATTCTCTAGTTAAGATCTTTGGTGCTTCCAAGGAAGATTGCATGTTTGTCTTTATCATTTGTATGTTTGTTTGTTTCCTTCAACTCTTATACTTGCTAGCCAAAAACCTGTACTGAGAGGGAATTCTTCTCGTGCATCCACCTCCTTTAAACCAAAACCTTTGCCATTTGTGTCCACCATACCTACCTAGTAGAATTATTGCTATTCCAAGTAAATTCATGTTTTGTCTACCTCCCAAATTAAACTTGCTATGTGAAAATTAGTGATTAAAGCTCTCACGAACTTGATGGCACACTTTACTTTCTTGCACTTAATAAACCTGAACCATTGTGAACTCTCCATGAAAGTTATATGCTTGCAAATTATAGGCTGGGGATTAGCAGAACCATTTTGTCACGGGGAACGCTTTCAACACTTGTAAATATATACCCAGTTGATACCTTGCTCTTTTGTTTGCGGATGTCATTGGTGTGAAATAAAAGGGGAGCATGTAAGTCCATGGAGTTATGTATGTGTGTTAGAGAAACGCCTGGGCCGCTGGTCTAATCCATGCTGACATGGTGGAAACCTGTAGCGTAACCATAATGATATCTATGAAGCATTCTTCTTATAAAAAAAGAGAGAGATAGCTATTGACAAAAAGAAAAGAAAAAAGAGATACTATGAAAAGAGGAAAGAGAGAAAAAAGCACCATTTTCCCATGGTAAATAAGAAGATTGCTGAGATACTCATTGTCTGCTTGCCTTGTCATTTTGATATGGGGATTCTTTCGTATCATCGGGCAAGGGGTACCTCATTGGCGGTTCTCAATGATACGCACATACTTACGATGATAAGAACTTACCGGTAACTAAATTTGAGTAGCATGAGGAGTGGCCCTCGTACTCAAGGGACTTGGGATTTTCAGTTTATAGTCTGTCAAGCATATAACTCAGATTGGACCTCACTTTAACCTTAATCACCTAAAGATGCCTATGATAGGGGCAATGAGAGCTGAAAGCTAGTAAGTACCATAATTTTTGGGAGCTCTTTATGAGACTTGCAATCCCTGCTTCCCTCTTTGAAGGGCCCTTTCTTTTACCTTGTAGTTGAGTCAGTAAACCTACTCCCTTCTATCTCAACAAGTATATTGAGTTGATGTGTTTCATTCATTCATATGATGATTTATTCAATCATGTTTCTTATGTTCCTTGTTTTGCACATTGCTATTATCTTGATGTTTATTACTTTGAAAGCTTTCTTTGAAAACCAGCTATTTGTGAACTCCAGCAAATTATCAAATATTCTTCAACCAAGAGCTAAGTTTGCCATTACCAATTATGATTCACCTTATGTATCTTTATTGTGTTTCCTTTACTCATTACAAGATGAGTTATATAATAGTGAGTTGTCTTCTATTATGATCTATGTATTTGATGAATGTGATGCTTGTTGTCCGTATTCTTTTATCGACTCTTCACTCCATAAACTTGAGGTCATGTTTATTGAGCTCAGTTTCGCTTGGGGACAAGAGAAGTCTAAGCTTGGGGGGAGTTGATACGTCCATTTGGAATCACTATTATATGTCTTAATTCACTATTATTCATTGATATATTTCGTATTGAGAGGTGATACTTATGTTATTTCATCTATTTTTGCATGGTTGATGACTTTTGGAGCATGGACCGCTGCAGTCGAGATTCTGATGGAAAATGTGCTGTTTGGAGGCAAAATTCGCGAAGATCGAAAAATCCAGGAAAATATATGGAAAATCCTATTTTTCCAGAAGACTCAGGATGCCAGAAGATGAAGTGGAGGTGGGCCACAGGGGGCCCACACCACCCCATGGCGTGGGCAGACCTAGGCCGCGCCTAGGAGTGGTGTGGCCGCCCTGGCCCACTCCAGCCTCTCCCCTCTGGCGTATATCATCCCCATGAAATCCTAAGACTGGCGGAGCGACCATAAAAAGATTTCGCCCCCTCTGCGGGGCGGAAAACACCGAGAGAGAAAGATCTCTCCAGCAGACAGATTTCTGCCGGGGGAATTCCTTCCCGGAGAGGGGAGATCGTCGCAGTCAACACCACCATCAAGCTGGACTTCATCGAGATCATCATCACCATCAGCACCCTCATCACCATCTCCATATTGCTATAACAATTGCGTTGAATCTTGCATAGTTCATAGGGGAAACTTTCCCGATGTTGATTACTCTTTGTAGTTGATGCTATTGAGTGAACCATTGAATTATTGTTTATGTTTAGATTGTTATACATCATTATTCCATCTCTGATCATGATCCATATGATGTCTTGTGAGTAGTTCGTTTTGTTCTTGAGGACATGGGAGAAGTCTTGTTGTTAGTAGTGGAGTTGTGTTGAGAAAGATTCAATAGATTGTTATTTAAGTTGTGGTGTACTTCTTCTAGTGGTGTCATGTGAACGTCGACTACATGACACTTCACCTATATGGGCCTAGGGGAATGCATTGTGTATTTGGCTACTAATCGTAGGGGTTGCCGGAGTGACAGAAACCTGAACCCCCGTTAGGAAACCATTGCACAAGGGACGTAAGGGTCACAGAGTTTAAAGTTGTGGTTAGGTTTCTACCTTAATTACTTTCTTGTACTTACGGATGTTTGCAAGGGGTATAATCACAAGTATGTATTAGTCTTGGATGGGGCGGTACATTAGCACAGGTTCACCCACACAACACTTAGCAAGCTAGCGAAGATTAATCGACTATATGAAGCGAAAGCACTTGACAGTCTTCCCATGTGTCCTCGAGAACGTTTGGTCATCTATAGAAATACAACCGGCTTGTCCTTTGCTGCATAAAGGATTGGGCCACTTGCTGCATTTATTCCTACTGTCTTTTGATTACTCGTACTTTGTATACTTGCTTTATCGAAAACCCCTAAAAATCCGTTTGCTAAGTATTTGCAGTGAATTCCTGATCCATACCACTAGCCAGCACCTTCTGCTCCTCGTTGGGTTTGACACTCTTACTTATAGAAAATACTGCGATACACCCCCTATACTTGTGGGTCATCTAAGATGGAATAATGATGTATAACAATCTGAACATAAACAATAATTTAATGGTTCACTCAATAGCATCAACTACAAAGAGTAATCAACACCGAGAAAGTTTCCCCTATGAACTATGCAAGATTCAACGCAATTGTTACAGCAATATGGAGATGGTGATGAGGGTGCTGATGGTGATGATGGTGGTGATGATGATGATGATCCCGATGAAGTCCAGCTTGATGGTGGTGTTGATGGCGACGATCTCCCCTCTCCGAGAAGGAATTCCCCCGACAGAAATCTGTTTGCCGAAGAGATCTTTCTCTCTCGGTGTTTTCCACCCCGCAGAGGCGGCGGAATCTTTTTGTGGTCGCTCCCTGAGTCTTAGGGTTTCGGGAGGAATATATACGCCAGAGGGGAGAGCCAGGTGGGTTAGATGGCCACACCACTGATGGCCTTGACCTAGGGTAGCCCGCGCCAGGGGGTGGTGTGGGCCCTGATATATTGCAAATGTATCTATAATTTTTGATGTTCCATGCTTGGATTTATCTACTTTGTTATGTTTTGTCCACACTTTGGAGTAATTTTCATATGATTTCTTGGACAAACCTATTAACAAGAGCCATAGTGCCAGTTGTCTGTTTTCTGCTGTTTTTGGTTCCAGAAAGTCAGAAAATGAATATTCTCGGAATTGGACGGGACAAAAGCCAAAGTTGATATTTTACTGGAAGATTCATGGAGCCAGAAGGAGAGGCGGAGAGGGGCCACAGGGTGGCCACACCACCCCTAGGCGCGGGTACCCCTTGGCCATGCCAGGGCATGGTGTGGGCCCCCTGGCTAGACACCGGCCTTGCCTCTTTCGCCTATATATCTCCCCCGAGGCAAAAACCCTAGATCGTCAATCAGAAATCCACGAAAAGTTCCACAGCGCCACCGCCACCGAAGGGGAGATTCGGGGGATAGAAAGTCTCTGTTCCGGCACCTTGCCGGGATGGGGAAGTTCCCCCGGAGCCATCTCCATCGATCTCCACCACCATCTCCATCACCATTGTTGATTCCCATGATGAGTAGGGAGTAGTTCTCTCTCGAGGCTAAGGGTTCTACCGGTAGCTATGTGTTCATCTCTCTCTATGCATGATCTTGTTGAGATCATGAGCTTGTAATCTATAGATCTACCTTGCTACTCAAGTGCTTTAATAGATCTCTGCTCTCCCCATGTGTGTGAAGTTGACAGTGTGCACACCATGGTGGTACTTAGGCTAGAGATTACAAATACTTGTTATGAGTTATATTTGGAGTTGGATATCTTTATGAAAAGGTGGTGTTTGTTGGAACCGTCTAGAGCTCAAGGTGACAGTGTGGGGTTATATAGATGGGAAAGGCTTACTTTGAGGTGTGCTGTTATAGCCCTACCATGGATTAGAGTGTCCAACCGGAGACTAGTTCAGCGTAGTATCATAAAGAAGAATATATTTATATGAGAGTGTTCACTAGTGAAAGTATGATCCCTAGGTCTTTTTTCTAAGCATTGAAACACCGTTTGCAACTAGATCTGTTACATGTTTGCTTGCTTCCATCTTTATTTCAGTTTGCCTTTAGTCTCTTCCACGCCATCAAAGTATTTTCTGGCACCGTTACCACTTATAATTATCCATACCACTTGTATTTCACTATCTCTTCGCCGAACTAGTGCACCTATACACCTGACAAGTGTATTGGGTGTGTTGGGGACACAAGAGAATTCTTGTATCTTGATTGCAGGGTTGCTTGAGAGGGGTTACCTTTGACCACTTCCTCCTTGAGTTCTATAAACCTTGGGTGATCCACTTAAGGGAAAACTTGCTGCTGTTCTACAAACCTCTGCACTTGGAGGCCCAACAACTGTCTGCAAGAATAGAAGTGCATAGACATCAAGCTATTTTACAAGCGCTTGCGGGGAGGTAAGGTAAAAGGTACTCACATCCTCCGGTGTGAGTGCTCGAAGTTATTTCCTTTAGATTCTGCAATTTTGTCTTTTTGTTTCTTGTTTTTACTTTCACTAGTTAGGCTTAATGGAAAACAACAACAAAATTAGAGAGCTTTATAGTATTTATCTTGAGTTAGGACATGAGGTGTTTGAAGAGAAAATTAAAAAACCTATGGAACTTTATTTGCATGCTAATAGCAATGTTGTTAGTATGAATTCTTTGGACACCATTATTGCTAATGCTATGGAAAAGTCTAAGCTTGGGGAAGCTAGTCTTTATGAAAATGATCTTTTTAGTCCCCCAAGCATGGAGGAGAAAATTTACTTTGATGATATTATATGTAACATCCCAAAACTTCAATCCAAGGTTATTAAGATCCAAATCATCAAACTTAGGGTTAACAAAAACTTTTCCAATTAAAATTATTAAAGCATTCAAATGTGTGTGCATTTAAATAGGAGTTGCTTTGAATTGCCATGATTAAGTGATCCATTGCTTGTAAAATGATTCTTAGGTGAAATAAACATCATCTAAATCATTCCCAAACAAATCCCAAAGAAAAACAAATCAAAATGAATAAAAGAAAGAAATGGTCAGTTGTGCCATTTTAACTACCATGCCTAGTTTGGCTATTCCTAGGACTCAATTCTTAACAGAAATAAATGTGGATCTTTGCACACCTTGCTAGTACATGTAATGATGTACCAAGGCCCACTTTGTGATCTGCCAAAAACTTTCAAACACAAATTTTAAATTGCATTTGAAAATTGAATGTAGTTCATATGAGAAGATCCCACTTATTCAAAAACCACTCAAATGAGCTCCATTTTCAAAACCCAACCAACCACAGAGGCTTAAGCATGTGTATAGCAAACCCACCAAAATTCATTCAAAACTTTCAAACTTGAGTTCATGCGGCCATTGTGTCGAAGACCTGGCAGGCATGAATCACACTCTAATTCTAGCTCACTGTTTCTACAGGGTTTCGCCACCCATTTGACCTCAATTTACTCCCTCTGTCCCTCCTAGCTCTAACCAAAGACTAATCACCCCACCCCCTTGTCTCTAGCAGCAGTACCACGCCACCCCGAGGACATGCTCGCCGGCCAACCTTGCCAACGCAGCAGCAGACCGCCAACCCCTCTCCGCCTCTCCAGGAAGCACGGTGTGACCTCACCGCCGCCCACGATGCACCCCACGCTCACTACCAGCACCTAGACCACCGAGGAACCGTCGTGCACTAAGTATCTACGTGCAGCCAGAGCACGCCAGAGCACCATCACTGCCAGCACGCCACAGACCGCACCTCGGCCTAATCCCGTGCACGCCGCTCCGCCTCGACCCCAGCAACCCGCCAGACATGGCCGTGGGCCGCCGCGCGACCCACAGTCGCTGTGCGCCACGTTGAGCACCGCCTTTGTCTCCCAGAGTGCGGGACGCTCCCGACCAAACGCCACTGCCCCTAGCCACACATTTAAGCCGTAGAGCACTGCCAGGAGGCATGCCACCGTCCCCTACCTCAAGCCACGCCGCTAGCACGTTGTGCAGCCCTTGCCGGAGTCGCCAGCCCATCCCTTTCGGTCGCCTCGTCAAGCTATAAATAGAGGCCACCCCAGCACAAACCACTCACACCATTCCACTCCCCTCTCCTCACTGATCCTTCCCCACCTCTCGCTGGAGCCGCTCGAGCTTTGGTTCGTAAGAATTTCGCCGGAGGAGCCTGCTGCAGAGGAGGAGAAGGCGTCGTCGATTTCGTCCACCCTAGGAGCTGCCGCGACCACCCCTGAGTCCGCCGTCGACAGCATGTTCGATCGCCCCCATCGCCGCAGTATCTAGAGCCCTGGTATGCCCCCTGAGCACCCCCACCGAGCTGCTAGGGTTAGACCTCACCGGCGACCTGTCCGTCGTTGACGACAAGCGCTAGCCATAGATCCCCCTTCTAATCTAACGGCCCATATCGCCCCGTACCACTTCGCGTGTAAAGAGCCGCTGACCGGTGGACCCCCCTGTCAGCTGTTCTCTGTGCCGCGGAACGCCACTGGGCCGGCCCGTTTTCTTTCCCGCGCGACCCATTTAATTCAAACTTAGATTTTTCTATTTAGTTTTGAACTTAGTTATGTCCCCTAGTTTGAAAATCAATTCAGGGAGATTTACAAATCCAAATGGAGTGATTCAAATTTTGTTAGAAAGCTACTAAAAAGGTCTATCCAAGACCGTTGGATTTAATTGCATTAGAGTTAGAGATCTCTCCTAGTAAAAATAACAAGACAGAAGCTTTTGCACATTCAAACATTTTTCTAAAATCAACCATGTTAGCTTTTGAGTTGATTCCAACTCTCAAAAATCACATTTAACCATACCTGTCTGAATATGTAATAATATTAAGGTTTACATTCAGTGACTTTGGATTAGTACCAAAATAATGCTATATAGGCATTTCTAGTCACTTTAAATCATTAAATAATAAACTTAAACCTAAGTAAATGTGATCCAACCCTTAACTCACATTCCCACATGTTAGAATATGTGGTGATGACATGTGTCCACATGATCCCATATTTTAAGTGGTGAATATTAAATATTAGTTATTTTTCAATGAGTAGAAATTACTTTTCGTAAATAAAAAGAATGAAATTAGTTAATAAAACCTTGTGATGCTTATGATGATAATAGATCATCCAATGTGTGCCTTGGAGTGCTAATTAGACTAGTTAATTATTGTTTGGTGATTGTGTACTCCGTATGTATTTATAGAAGATAGTACCGACCAAGCTTTCGAGGAGGAGGAGTTCTATCAAGAGGAGGAAGAAAACTTCAACCACTGCACTGCACAAGGCAAGCCATCATTAACAATGCAAGCTAAAACTTGCATGTATAATGCTTAGCAAGCTAGAATTAAGCTAGATAAGTTGAGCAAAGATGCTTTAGGCATGCTTTGGTTATACCACTTTGACTATTATTTACCCCAAGTATTATTTTCAAGCTTTACTTCCTTTACTTTACCAAAGTCCCTTACTTGTTTTGAAGGTAGCATAAAAATTATAAAACTTGACCTATTTAGAGAACTTTAGATGTCCTTCTATGGCATGAGATTGATCCCATCTTTCCACCTTAGTGAACACTCTTAACTTAGTAGTTTAGAGTAGATAAAAACTTGAGTCACTTTAGATGGGAACACTTGGTGAAAATGAATTATGAAAACCTTGGAATGATGAGTCATTCTATTGAAATGTTTTGACATGTGTTGAGAAACACAAATGGTTTATGATGATGAAAATGTTGAGGCATGAGCCTTGGCCCTTTTACAAAACTGATGGTTGGATTCGGATGCGATACCATTCCAAATTTACCGTACAACCACAATACCTGAATTGGGTAACGCTTAGCCAGAAGTTTATATGCATTAGTATTAGTTCCCTCGCGGGAGAGGTTTGAGCTGAGGCTACCTCTCAATGTTGTCCACCTATGCAGTGCCCAAGATGACAGATGGTCATGGTTGGGAGGCCATGCTCATAGGAGAGGTGCTTATACTAGGGTGTGTAAAGGAAAGGTTATGTTTGATTATCTGCATACTAAGAATGATAATTCAGGGTTATCCCTGACAGATGTATCGAATCTTGTGGTGAAAGTGTACCACCTCTGCAGAGTGTCAAACTATTCGAATAGCCGCGTCCGCGGTTATGGACAGTTGGAGTGGCCATACTGTTTTGTTGTCAGATGTTTTCAAAATAACTTATGAAATGAATGATGAATCTTGACTTGACCACAACAGAGTTGTGACTATGACACTAGCTTCCCAACTTATGTGATTCTAGAACTTTATTTTATCTTTCTTTGTTTCTGAAATCATCTTAGGTTTCAAACTTAACTTTATAGTTAAACTTAGAGTTAGCACTTCACTTTAGAACTATACCAATTGTTAGTGGTAGTTTGCGAGTACTTAAAGAGTACTCATGGCTTTTGTCCCTTTCTATTCTCATGGCCAGACTATGAAGGAGATTACCAAGATGATGGCCACCAGGACGGCTATGATAACTAGGACTATCTGCCTTCGTAAGCATTGCATGTGCCCTTGAAGATGGACCCCACCGCTACGCTTATTATTTATTCCGCTGCTTGTTGTATTAAGACTGGATCATGAGATCCTTATTTGTGTATGACCTTATGTATGGTTTGTAATGGATGATGTACTGTGATATCCAATCTGTTATGTCTCGCAAAAATGGTAATCCTAGGATTGCGATGTATGGCATAATAGGCATCTGGGATTAAAAATCCGGGTGTTGACAAGTTGGTATCAGAGCCATCCTGACCATAGGAGACCCTAGTTAGAATGGACGTCCGAACCAAAAACTTAATTTCAAAACCTAAAGTGAGTATTTATAAAAAAGTAATTCCTCTCTTACCCTTGGGAATTCATTCTTTCTCAAAAATTCATGTTCCTCAAAATTCTTACATTACTACTTAAAAATTTGACACACTTGATCACTTCACTAATTTCCTAATCCTTAATTCTTGTAGATGGAGACTCAGTTCAGCAAGTTCTACCAGTTGGGAAACGGAGGTCATCTGATCTTCGAGAGGGATCTGGATTCACTGTCTGAGTTACTGGGACGCCCACATCCGGAGTTTCTTGGAGCTCAACTTCCAGGACCCCCAGGAGGAGATTTGCAGTGGCTGGTCACCGCCGATCTTCGAGGAAGCATAGAAGCACCAACGTCCGGGAGAATCCAGCTCTCCGTGAGAGAGAACAACTGGCTAGATGGATTAGCTAGGGCAATGCATGAAGCTCTTGCACATCTATGTGCCCTCAGCGTCAACCAAATCCAAGGAACCCGTTTTCCTCACTATGCAAGACGTGACTTCATGGGAATGTCGATGGAGATGCCAAGTCACCCAGAGCTGAAGCGTCAAGTGGAGAACCTTGACTTCATGTTGTACGATCGCCAGAAGGAATTGGACAATGCCAGGGAGTTCGCCAACCACAACCGTGCCATTGCCGCTTAGAAGGCCCAAACTTTCTCACTGCTAGTCAAGGACTGTCAGTCTCTTCGCCTCCAGTGCGAGAAGAAGGATCGCACCATCACCCGTCTTTCCAAGAAGGTGGCAGACCTCAAGAAGACCGTCAAGGAGCAGGAAGCTCAGCTTGCAGCAAAGGAGGAAGAAGAGGAGGGTGAAGACATCCAGGGATATATGGATTCTTACCTCAGCAATGATGATGACTTTCTAGAGGAGGATGTCGTGGACTTCTACACTGACGATGAAGACTCTGACTTCATCGATGATGAGTAGATGCACTAGAGCACTGTCGTAGCATGAGATGTATCGGTCCCACTGTATCGTAGGTTGCAGAATGGTTCTTCAAACCATCTGTTTTCCTTTGTTGTTGTGGTGTGTGTTTGTATCGTGTGCTTGTTTGCATGAATGAAATGAAGTTAGTTGCAAAACCTGAGTAAAACTCAAAGTTTTAGTCTTGAAACCAAAACCATGAACCTTAGAACTTTCCCTCTTACCCCTTTATCTACCTCAATCTTCAGATGACTCGTGGAAACCAAGGAGGGAGCAGCTTGTCGCAAGACCCAATGCTACAGATCTTGCAGAATCTCATCGCAGACAGAGAAGCAAGAAGGGCAGAGCGCCAAGCTAATCTAGCAACCCTGCAGTAGATCGCCCAGATGGCTCTCAACAACCAAGGGCATGGAAATCAGGATCATCAAGGATCCAAGCTGAAGAACTTCCAGAACACCAATCCCCCAATCTTTAGCACTTTAGAGAACCCATTAGATGCAGATGACTGGTTGCAGACAATGGAGAACAATCTGAAAGTAGCCAGAGTTGATGACAACGAGAAAGTTCTCTTTGCCACCCACTACTTGGAAGGAGACGCAAGAGCCTGGTGGAACAGTATCCGCCTGATGAACCATGGTCAAGTGATAACATGGGAAGCCTTCAAAATCAAGTTCAGCCGCACCCATGTGCGGCAGGGCTTAGTCACCAGAATGAGGGATGAATTCAGAGAGTTGAAGCAAGACAGAATGAATGTGGTCGAGTACCGTGCTAGATTCATGTCGCTTGCCAGATATGCACCTGATGAGATCAACACGGAGGCCAAGAAGAAGGAGAGATTCTTGAACGGACTGCATGATGAGATGTAGATTGTCCTCGTCAACATTCGCTTTGAGGATCTCGAAGAGCTAGTCGACTCTGCCATTCAGATGGAAGGAAATATTAATCAGGCAAACGACAACCGCAAATGCCGTATGATGCAGCAATCTGGATCCAACAGTCACCAGAAGTACCGTCCCAACCCCCACCAGGATATGCACCAAGGAACAATCGACCCCCAATGTCTCGCCCAAGCTACCCCAACCGTAGCGGAGGCAATGTGAAGTCCAGAGGAAACAACAATCACTCTGGCAACACCAGCAATTTCAACCATGCCCCTCCCAAGAGCAACAACAACAACAACACCGCACCCAGAACTGGCAGCAATGTTGTGCTTGTCGCAGCAAAGGACAAGTCCCAGATCACTTGTTTCGAGTGTGGAGTGAAGGGTCACTATTCCAATGAGTGTCCCAAGAAGACTGCCGCCACTGCCAATGTGAATGCCCTAGCTCAACAGCAGCGTCGTGTTCAGCCAGGAAGAAGATTTGCCCTAGGGAACCCTCACAACCGCAACGGCCGTCTCTTCCACATGAACGCCGAAGAAGCCCAAGAAGCGCCAGATGTAGTGCTGGGTATGTTTTCTGTCAAATCAGTTTTAGCAAGGGTATTGTTTGATTCAGGAGCATCGCATTCATTTGTCACCGAAGAATTTGCGTGCACTAGTAAGATTCACCCAACCAACCTGAAGCATGTCATGATAGTTCAAATCCCCGGTTCAACTACAAAAGCTAGAAAAATTTGCAAAGCTATGCCTATCAGAATACATGGGATAGATTTTTATGCCAACCTAATTGTACTCGGAACCAAAGGATTGGAAGTAGTACTAGGTATGGACTGGATGTCAAGGAATAAAGGAATGATAGACTGTGCCAAGAAAGCCATCACCATGACCAGTAGCTATGGAGTAACAGTAGAGCATATCTCTGAAACCTTACCCCGTCAATTCAAGTGCAACAAGAGTCTAGCCCTACCCACCATAGACCAAGTCCGGGTAGTCTGTGAATACCCCGACGTATTCCCAGATGAATTTCCAGGTATGGCCCCAGATAGGGATATTGAGTTCATTATCGAACTAATCCCTGAAACCAGACCCATAACCTAGAGACCCTATAGCATGAACCCCTCAGAGTTAGTGGAATTGAAGAAACAGTTGGATGTCATGTTAGCAACAGGCTTGATTCAACCAAGCGCATCACCATGGAGATCACCCGTGTTATTCGTCGACAAGAAAGATGGAGGCAACCGTTTGTGCATAGATGATAGGAAACTGAATGACGTCACCATCAAGAACAAGTACCTCTTGCCAAAAATAGAGGATCTATTTGATCAGTTGACTGGAGCTCAGGTATTCTCAAAGATTGATCTTAGGACTGGTTATCACCAACTTAAGATTCGTGCAAAGGATATTCCGAAGACCGCCTTTACTACTCGCTATGGTTTATAAGAGTATACAGTTATGTCTTTTGGATTAACCAATGCCCCTGCTTATTTCATGAATCTCATGAATAAGATCTTTATGAATTTCCTAGATAAGTTTGTAGTGGTGTTTATCGATGATATCCTTATCTACTCCAAGTCTGAAGAAGAGCATGAGCAACATCTGAGAATCATCCTAGAAACCCTGAGAGAGCATCGGTTATATGCCAAGTTCAGCAAGTGTGAGTTTTGGCTGAAAGAAGTAGGATTCCTAGGACATATTGTGTCTGCCGGAGGAGTCTCTGTTGATCCCGCCAAGATCAAATATGTCGAAGAATGGGAAGCCCCAACCACTCAAACCCAAGTCCGTGCATTTCTCGGATTAGCAGGATATTACCGCAAGTTCGTAGAAGGATTCTCGAGCATCGCCAGACCCATGACCCAATTGCTAAAGAAGGACAAGAAGTTTGAATGGACTGACAAGTGTGAAGCCAGTTTTCAGGAGCTGAAGAAGAGATTGTTACCAGCCCCAATATTGATCATGCCAGATATCAAGAAGTCGTTTGATGTATATTGTGATGCATCCAAGATTGGTCTCGGATGTGTATTAATGCAAGAGGGCAAAGTCATAGCGTATCTGTCTTGACAACTGAAGCAGCATGAGCAGAACTATCTGACCAATGATCTAGAACTAGCAGATGTAGTTTTAGCATTGAAGACATGGCGTCATTATCTGATGGGTAATCGCTGTGAGATTTACTCAGATCACAAAAGCTTGAAGTATATTTTCACTCAGAAGGAGCTAAATATGAGGCAAAGGAGATGGATAGAGTTAATCAAGGATTATGACCTTGACATTCACTATCACCCCGGCAAAGCCAATGTGGTAGCAGATGCTCTTAGCAGATTGCTGTGTAGGATAAACACCATGATTAAGGAAAAGCAACCAAGTTTGTATGAGGAATTGGAGCAGTTCAGAACTGAGCTGGTTAGCAAAGGATTTTTAGCTAGCATTGAACTTCAACCCACTTTGATTAACCAAATCAAGGAAGCCCGGAAGGGAAACGAAAGTATCGACGGAATCAAACGTCGTATTGGTACAGGAAAGGTACCTGGATTCACTGAAGATGAAGAAGGAGTTCTGTGGTACAAAGGACGTATCTGTGTGCCAGCAGATTCAGAGCTAAAGCAAGTTATCATGTAGGAAGCTCATGATACTCTGTACTCTATCCACCCCGGAGGAACGAAGATGTATCAAGATTTGAAAGAGCAATTTTGGTGGCACAAGATGAAGAGAGAAATCGGAAGCGACATCACCAAGTGTGACATCTGTCAAAGAGTCAAGACAGAGCATTGATACATTGCAAATGTATCTATAATTTTTGATGTTCCATGCTTGGTTTTATCCACTTTCTTGTGTTTTGTTCCAACTTTGGAATTCTTTTATTATGATTTCTTGGACTAACCTATTAACAAGAGCCACAGTGCACCGCCTGCTTTCTGCTGTTTTGGTTCCAGAAAGTCGAAATGAATATTCTCGAATTGGACGGGACAAAAGACAAAGTGCCTATTTTTCCGAAGGGATCAAGTGCCGAATCACGAGATTTAAGAAGGGCTGGGGCCGCCACACCACCTCCGCTGCCAGCCTGCCCGCGCCAGGTGGTCCGCCAACCCCAGACCCCCTCGGCCTCTCCTTCCGCCTATAAGTTGCCCTCGGACGAAAACCCTAAGTACCATCAAAAATCCACGAAAAGAGTCGGAGTCCGCCATCTCCATCCCTAGATCGGGATGGATCTGAAGCTCTTCCTGGAACACTACCGGAGAGGGGAATTCACCCTTGAGGCCTTCTTCATCACCATGCAAGCCTCCGGTGTGATGCGTGAGTAGTTCATTCCTTGGACTACGGATCCATGTAGTAGCTAGATGGCTGGTTTCTCCTTTGTGCTTTCATGTTTAGATCTTGTGAGTCTGCTCATGATCAAGATCATCTATTTTGTAATTCATACATGTTGTGTTTGGGGATCCGATGGATATTGAGATGCTATTTCAGATTGATTATTGATTCTATCATGTCTTTGTTATTTGAGATCTTGCATGCTTTCCGTTGTTAGTAGCTATCTTGGCCAAGTAGATGCTAGCAACTCCAAGAGTTAGTATTTATGCTCGATAGTGGGTTCATGCCTCTGGTAATCTGGGGAAGTGATGAAATCTCTAAGGTACTAGATGTGTTGTTGCTACTAGGAGAAAACAATAATCCTTTGTTCATAGAACAATCGTATTGTTTACTTTACATGCAGTTCGTAGCAATAACTGCTGCTTGCAACTTAATACCGGAGGGGTTGGGATGATAACCTCAAGGTGGATTATTAGTCATAGATGCAGTTGGATGGCGGTCTATGTATTATGTTGTAATGCCCAATCAAGTCTCAGAGGAGTCAAGATGATTAGTATATGCATGTATTGCTTTCTCGGTGTTTGTCAATTGCCCCGCTGTAATTTGTTCACCCGGCATGTTATCTATCTAAGGAGAGCCACCTCTAGTGAACTATGGATCCCGGTCCTTTTACTTTACATACAATCTACAATCTTTTACTGCTTTGTGTTTACTTTCTGCAAACTTTTACTTCTTTCCATTCGATATGTTTAATCCTTTGTTTTCCGCAAAACACGGTGAGATTGACAACCTCATCGCAAGTTGGGGACAAAGTTCTGTGGTTGTGTTGTGCAGGTCTCCACGTTGCTACTAGCACCGGTAGTGCGCCCTGCCAAAGCTCAGCTAGTAACACCTTTGGGGTGTTTCCTTGCTCCTACTGGTTCGATTAAACCTTGGTTTCATAACTGAGGGAAAACTTGTTGCTATATTTATCGTACCTTCCTCTTGGGGTTCCCAATGAGCTCTACGTCGAAAGTCGAGCGCATCAAGCTATTTTCTGGCGCCGTTGCCGGGGAGTCAAGGACATCTTCACAAGGGGAGTCCCTCATAACCAATCTCTTTACTTTGTTGTTTTTTGTTTTGCTTAGTTTCTTTTTGCTTTGTTTGCTTGTTTTGTTCTTCAAAAAACACACAAAAATTAGTTTTACTTTGTTTGCTTTCTTATTTGAAAACCCAAAAAAAATGACTACCCTTGAAAACACTAAGTTGCGTGACTTCACTAGCACCAACAACAATGATTTTATGAGCACTCCTATTGCTCCGCCTGTGGCTGAAAATACTTTCTTTGAGATAAAACCTGCTTTGCTAAATCTTGTTATGAGAGAACAATTTTCTGGTATTGGTAATGAAGATGCTGCTTCCCATCTAAATAACTTTGTTGAACTTTGTGAGATGCAAAAGCATAGGGATATAGATGGTGATATTATTAAGCTGAAATTGTTTCCTTTATCTTTGAGAGGAAAAGCTAAAGAATGGTTGAATTCCTTATCTAGGAATAGTATTCATTCTTGGACTAAATGCAAAGATGCTTTTATTGGAAAATACTATCCTCCTGCTAAGATTATATCTATGAGAAGTGAAATAATGAAGTTTAAACAACTTGATAATGAGCATGTTGCTCAAGCTTGGGAAAGAATGAAATCTTTGGTAAAGAATTGTCCCACTCATGGACTGACTGCTTGGATGATCATCCAAACTTTTTATGCAGGATTAAACTATTCTTCAAGGAACCTATTGGATTCAGCTGCTGGAGGTACCTTTATGACCATCACTTTGGGTGCTGCAACAAAACTTCTGGACAATATGATGGTTAATTATTCTGAATGGCATACTGAGAGAGCTCCACAAGGTAAGAAGGTAAATTCTGTTGAGGAAACCTCCTCCTTGAGTGATAAGATTGATATGATTATGTCTATGCTTGTTAATGGGAAAACCCATGTTGATCCAAATAATGTTCCTTTAGCCTCTTTGGTTGCTCAAGAAGAGCAAGTTGATGTGAACTTCATAAGAAATAACAACTTTGGCAACAATTCTTATGGTAATAATGCTAATAGGAACAATTTTGGTAACAACAATTATAGGGCCTACCCTCCTAGTAATACTTATGGCTATAATGGTAAACCTGAATTACCTAGTGAAGGAAGAATTTTAGAAGTTGAAAGAGCCACTAAAAACTTCATGCAAATGTAATATGAGCAAAATAAACTATTTACTAAACTATGGAGGAACAATCTATCATTTTGAAGAACATTAGCCATCAACTTGAGAGTCTAAATAGGGAAATTCCTAGTTTACAATTGAAACTCTCTAATGCTGAAAGAAATATATCATCTTTGTCTAAAGCTCAATCTTCATTGATTAATAAAATGGCTGTTAAACCTGAAACTAATGAGAATCCCTTTGCAGCTACTAATGCCATACAAGTAAGAATTGATGAAAATGTTAGACTATTAGCTGAATTACATGCTAAGTGGGAAAGAGAAGATGAAATTGCTAGAAACATTAGTGTTTCTACTATCACCACCACTAGTGTTGAGGCTACTAATAGTTCTACTACTTTAGATGATAAAGTTGATTTTGATCTTGATGGTTGCAACATCTCTGAAGTTATTAAGTTCCTACAAAAGCTTGCTAAAAGTCCTAATGCTAGTGCTATGAACATGGCTTTTACAAAACACATTACCGATGCTCTCATAAAGATTAAGGAAGAAAAGATGAAACATAAAGCTTCTATTCCTATAAAACAAGACAATGGTTGGGAACCCATCATTAATATGAAAGTGAATGACTTTGATTTCAAAGCTTTGTGTGATCTTCATAGTAGTGTTTCTATTATGCCTAGAAGGATTTATGATATGCTTGATTTGCCTCCTCTTGAAGATTGTTATTTGAATGTCCCACTTGATGCTAATGCTAAAAAGAAACTCATGGGGAGTCTTAATGATGTCCTTATTATGGTTAATGATTCCTATGTCCCCGTTGATTTCTATGTTTTGGATGTTGAGTACAATGCTTCTTCTCCTATTACTTTGGGAAGACCTTTTCTTAGAACTGTTGGTGCCATCATTGATATGAAGGAAGGCACCATTAAATATCAACTCCCACTCAAGAAAGGTATAGAACACTTCCCTAAAAAGAGAGAAAATATTTCTTTTGCTTCTCCTATGAAAACAAAATTTGGTCTTAATGTTTCTTCGTTTGAGAATACTTGATTCTTTCTTTGCTTCTTATGCCTAACTTAAAGGCGTTAAAGAAAAGTACTTGTTGGGAGATAACCCAAGAGTTTTATATAAGTCTTGGAAGTTATTACCTCTGTAATAACCTCTCCTTATCCTTTTTATTTGCTTTTTGTGCCAAGAGTAACCTCTAATGAGAGTGAAGTAATGATTGGGAAAGTTGCTGTCCCGAAACAGATTTCTGTGCTTCACCGTAAATATTCCTGAGAGAGCTCTGTATGTCGGATTGAGCTGTAATTTTTTGTGCTTCTGCCCCAGGTTGTTATCTAACTTTCGTTAGATCAACACTTTTTGATTTGAGCAACATAAGGTCTTCTAAAAAATTCGTCTTTACCTGCTGGTCTGTTTTGACAGATTTCTACCATTTTCTGCATTTGCTTCTTGTTGGTTCCTTCTTGAGTTCTTTTGGGGAAAATTGAGCTTTTTGAGGGAATTTCTACAGTAGCTAGTGTTCTAATGTAAGTTTATTTGGTGTTAGAACTGAACCTTGAGACTTATTTATCTTAAGTGCACTAATGTTGCTAATGAGACTGTGTGAAGTTTTGTATGAAGGAAAAATTTCAGGTGCATGGAAGGAATGAGTAATGAGATGAAGGATGGACTAAAGCTCAAGATTGGGGATGCCACGCGTGTCACCCCAAGAAATATCCAAGAAGTACAAGCGTCAAAGCTTGGGGATGCCCAAGGCATCCCCTTCTTCATCAATAAAAATTCCAGGTTTCTTCCAAACGCTTCATTTTTATTGTTTCATGCACAGTTATGTTTTTCTTAGAGCGTCTTCCTTTTCGTTTTCGTTTTGGTTTTTAGTTTGCTTGGTTTGCTTAGTTTGCTGAATAAATTGGTTGGACCCCCTCTTTCATACATTGGTTTGCAATAGTTTGGTTTGGTTTGGAAAAGAGTAGGAAAGTTCATGCTTATGTGGTAAAAAGAGCTTGTTTTTGACTGTGGCCTATGCTTTGTCATGCCATGCTTGATATTGTTTTGGCTTTATGCTTAGTATTCTTTGTTGTAGAATGACTTGTTATAAACAATTGATATTGCTTAATGTGCCTTGGATGAGTCATGTGTTGTTTTGGCATATTAAAGCATAGTATAGTGGTATTCTCCTTTGATGCTTTATTTGGGTTGACTTGGCACATGCTCACACCATGTTATGACTATCACAAGTCAGCATAGCCTTTATGATCCTTTAGTTTTCAACTTGTAGTATCACTTTATGCTTTGATCAATGTTGTTTTGTCGCTCTGCATGATTATGGCCATTATTGCTCTCTTAGTGTGTCGCTCCCAGTCTTTTGCTAGCCTCCACAACAAAGTATGAGTTCCACTCATGCATACAACTCCCTAAACCAAGTTTTTCCAAAGAGTCCACCGTACCTACCTACTAGCTTATGCTATTCCAAGTATATTCATGCTTTTGTCTACCTTTCACTTGTTATGAGAAAACTAGTGATTAAAGCTCTCACGAACTTGATGGCACAATTTACTTTTTTGCCTCTAATAAACTTGAACCATTGGGTCCTTCTTTGTTGCGTATATCCTTGCGCTTTATAAGTTGAAATTAGCAGAACCATGTTTCATGGGGAACGCTTTCAACATTGCACTTGTACTTTGTACCCCGTTGATATTATGTTGTTTTGCTTACGGATCCTGGCAGTGTGAAATAAAAGTGGAACTTGTAAGATCATGGAGTTTGTATGTGTGTTAGAGAAACGCCTGGGCCGCTAGCCTAAGCCATGCCTAATCATGGTGGAAACTTGTAGCATTACCATAATGAGCACTCTATGAAGCATCCTCAATAAAAACCTATGCAAATAGCAAATAAAAAGATCGCTGGGATGCTCATTGTCTGCTTGCCTTGTCATTTTGATTATGGGAAAGCTCTCGTACCATGTGCAAGGGGTACCCGTTATGGTTCTTAATGATACACATATACTTACAATGACAAGAGCTTACTCGTGACTGAAGTTGAGTAGCATGAGGATCGGTCTTCGTAAGTAAGGGGCATGAGATTTCGGTTTATAACTTGTCAAGCATATCCTCTTAGTTGTGTCACTTTAACCTTAATCACCTTCAAGATGCTTATGATAGGGGCAATGAGAGCTGAAAGCTATAAGTACCATAATTTTTGGAAGCTCTTTATGAGACTTGAATCCCTACTTCCTTTTACAAAAGGCCTTTCTTCCACCATTATATTGAGTCTCCACCTTCTAATTTTATGCACCTACTTTGAGAGCATAGTGGCCATTCTTAGTTCTATGTGCATTGTCCCAAGACTAGTTGATTGATGCATAACTTGTTATTGCATGATTGAAACTATTGTATCTAGTCACTCTTATGAACTTTGAAGGTGTCCTATGCATTTATATTTGCTACTCTATTGAGGGACAAGCTGAATACTTTTATGCTATGTTTTCTTTATGTGAAACAAACAAACGTCTTGCAAAGCATGTTATTCATGAATCTTTTGTTTATGCCTTTTCATGTTGCATCATAGTCTCTTTGCTTATTGCTAGAACTTTGTCTTTCATGTTATGATTAAAGTACTATGATCCCAGCTTTGAATGTTTTGCAAATACTTTGATCAAGTCTTTGATGGTGCATGTCACCTCAAAAATTATTCTTTTTATCACTTACCTACTCGAGGACAAGCAGGAGTTAAGCTTGGGGATGTTGATACATTGCAAATGTATCTATAATTTTTGATGTTCCATGCTTGGTTTTATCCACTTTCTTGTGTTTTGTTCCAACTTTGGAGTTCTTTTATTATGATTTCTTGGACTAACCTATTAACAAGAGCCACAGTGCCAGCTGCCTGTTTTCTGCTGTGTTTGGTTCTAGGAAAGTCAGAAAATGAATATTCTCGGAATTGTACGGGACAAAAGCCAAAGTGCCTATTTTTTCGGAAGGGATCAAGTGCCAGAATACGAGACGGAGAAGGTCTGGGGGCCGGCCACACCACCTGGCCGCGTGGCCAGGCCTGGCCCGCGCCAGGGGGTGGTCTGGCCGACCCCAACACCCCCTTGTCCTCTCCTTCCGCTTATAAGTTGCCCTCGGGATGAAAACCCTAAGTACCCGATCAAAAATCCACGAAAGAGTCGGTAGCCGCAGTCATCTCCATCCCTAGATCGGGAGGGATCTGAAGCTCTTCGACCACGCCGAGAGGGAATTCACCCTGGAGGCCTTCTTCATCACCATCCAAGCCTCCGGTGTGATGCGTGAGTAGTTCATCCTTGGACTACGGATCCATGTAGTAGCTAGATGGCTGGTTTCTCCTCCTTTGTGCTTTCAGGTTTAGATCTTGTGAGCTCCGTTCATGATCAAGATCATCTATTTGTAATTCATACATGTTGTGTTTGCGGGGATCCGATGGATATTGAGATGCTATTTTAGATTGATTATTGATTCTATCATGTCTTTGTTATTTGAGACCTTGCATGCTTTCCGTTGTTAGTAGCTATCTTGGCCAAGTAGATGCTAGCAACTCCAAGAGTTAGTATTTATGCTCGATAGTGGGTTCATGCCTCTAGTAATCTGGGGAAGTGACAGAAATCTCTAAGGTACTAGATGTGCTGTTGCTACTAGGGAGAAAACAACAATCCTTTGTTCATAGAACAATCGTATTGTTTACTTTACACGCAGTTCGTAAAGCAATAATATGTTGCTTGCAACTTAATACTGGAGGGGGTTCGGATGATAACCTGAAGGTGGATTATTAGTCATAGATGCAGTTCGATGGCGGTCTATGTATTATGTTGTCATGCCCAATCAAGTCTCACAGGAGTCAAGATGATTAGTATATGCATGTATTGCTTTCTCGGTGTTTGTCAATTGCCCCGCTGTAATTTGTTCACCCAGCGTGTTATCTATCTAAGGAGAGACACCTCTAGTGAACTATGGATCTCGGTCCTTTTACTTTACATACAATCTACAATCTTTTACTGCTTTGTGTTTACTTTCTGCAAACTTTTACTTCTTTCCATTCGATACGTTTAATCCTTTGTTTTCCGCAAAACACGGTGAGATTGACAACCTCATCGCAAGTTGGGGACAAAGTTCTGTGGTTGTGTTGTGCAGGTCTCCACGTTGCTACTAGCACTAGTGCGCATACAAAGCTCAGCTAGTAACACCTTTGGGGTGTTTCCTTGCTCCTACTGGTTTGATTAAACCTTTCTTTCATAACTGAGGGAAAACTTGCTGCTATATTCATCGTACCTTCCTCTTGGGGTTCCCAAGGAGCTCTACGTCGAAAGTCGAGCGCATCAAGCATCAGAGACCCGTAGAACTGTTGCAACCATTGCAGATTCCGGAATGGAAATGGGATTCCGTCGGAATGGACTTTATCACCTGTTTGCCTACTTCTAGTAGGGGAAATGACTCAATCTGGGTCATAGTTGATAGACTATCCAAGGTAGCTCAATTCATACCAGTCAAGACTCCCTACCAGAGTTCGAAGCTAGCAGAACTGTATATTGCTAGAATTGTTAGTCTACATGGAGCCCCCAAGACCATAGTATCGGATCGAGGAACCCAGTTTACCTCGAGATTTTGGCAAAAAGTTTAGGAAGGATTAGGAACCAAGTTGAATTTCAGCACCGCTTATCACCTGCAAACTGATGGACAGACTGAGAGAGTCAACCAGATCCTAGAGGATATGTTAAGAGCTTGTGTGTTAGAGTACAGATCAAAATGGGAAAACTGCCTTCCTTTCGCAGAATTCTCATATAACAACAGTTATCAGGCTAGTTTGCAAATGGCACCATTTGAGTTCCTATATGGAAGAAACTGCCGCACCCTTTTGAATTGGTCGCAAGTAGGGGAGAGTCAGATCTTTGGACCCGACATTCTCCGAGAAGCCGAAGAGAAGGTTCACAAAGTCCGTGAGCACCTCAAGACCGCCCAATCCATACAGAAGAGTTATGCTGATAGGAGAAGGAGACACCTAACTTTCAATGTTGGAGATTTTGTATATCTCAAAGTTTCGCCATTGAAGGGAACTCAACGCTTTAGTCTGAAAGGAAAGTTAGCCCCCAGATATATCGGGCCCTTCAAGATTCTGAACCACCGAGGATAAGTATCGTATCAACTAGAACTTCCAGAAGAGATGTCTGCCATCCACAATGTGTTCCATATCTCGTTACTTCGCAAATGCCTGGAAGTGCCAGAGAAGACTGAAGTTTTCAAGAACATCGATCACAGAGCTATGGAGATCAATAATGACCTGACGTATCGTGAAGTGCCCATCTGTATCTTGGAGGAATCTTACATAACAACCAGAACCAGAAGTATCAAATTTCTCAAGATTCAATGGAGCAACCATACCGAAGAGGAAGCCACTTGGGAGCGAGAAGATTACATTAGGACAAAGTTCCCAGATCTCTTTAGTTCCTAGTTTTCTTTCGTAAATCTCGGGACGAGATTTTGTTTAAGGGGGGGAAGGTTTGTAACATCCCAAAATTTTAATCCAAGGTTATTAAGATCCAAATCATCAAAATTAGGGTTAACAAAAACTTTTCCAGTTAAAATTATTAAAGCATTCATATGTGTGTGCATTTAAATAGGAGTTGTTTTGAATTGCCATGATTAAGTGATCCATTGCATGTAAAATGATTCTTAGGTGAAATAAACATCATCTAAATCACTCCCAAACAAATCCCAAAGAAAAACAAATCAAAATGAATAAAAGAAAGAAATGGTCAGTTGTGCCATTTTAACTACCATGCCTACTTTGGCTATTCCTAGGACTCAATTCTTAACAGAAATAAATGCGGATCTTTGCACCCCTTTCTAGTACATGTAATGATGTACCAAGGCCCACTTTGTGATCTGCCAAAAACTTTCAAACACAAATTTTAAATGGCATTTGAAAATTGAATGTAGTTCATATGAGAAGATCCCACTTATTCAAAAACCACTCAAATGAGCTCCATTTTCAAAACCCAAGCAACCACAAAGGCTTAAGCATGTGTATAGCAAACCCACCAAAATTCATTCAAAAATTTCAAACTTGAGTTCATGCGGCCATTGTGTCGAACACCTGGCAGGCATGAATCACACTCTAATTCTAGCTCACTGTTTCTACAGGGTTTTGCCACCCATTTGACCTCAATTTACTCCCTCTGTCCCTCCTAGCTCTAACCAAAGACTAATCACCCCACCCCCTTGTCCCTAGCAGTAGTACCATGCCACCCCGAGGACATGCTCGCCGGCCAACCTTGCCAACGCAGTAGCAGACCGCCAACCCCTCTCCGCCGCTCCAGGAAGCACGTCGTGACCTCGTCGCCGCCCACGGTCCACCCCACGCTCACTGCCAGCCCTTGGACCACCGAGGAATCGCCACGCACTAAGTCTCTGTGTGCAGCCAGAGCACGCCAGAGCGCCCTGTCCGCCAGCACGCCACAGACCGCGCCTCGACCTAATCCCGTGCACGCCGCTCCACCTCGACCCTAGCAACCCGCCAGACATGGCCGTGCGCCGCCGCACGACCCACAGTCGCTGTGCGCTGTGTCGAGCACCGCCTCTGTCTCCTAGAGCGCGGGACGCTCCCGACCTAACGCCACCCCCTAGCTACGCATTTAAGTCGTAGAGCACCGCCAGGAGGCAGGCCACCGTCCCCTACCTCAAGCCACGCCGCTAGCATGTTGTGCAGCCCTCGCCGGAGTCGCCAGCCCATCCTTTCGGTCACCTCGTCGAGCTATAAATAGAGGCCACCCCAGCACAAACCACTCAAAACATTCCACTCCCTCTCCTCACTGATCCTTCCCCACCTCTCGCCAGAGCCGCTCGAGCTTTGGTTCGCCGGAATTTCGCCGGAGGAGCCCGCTGCAGAGGAGGAGAAGGCGCCGTCGATTTCGTCCACCCCAGGAGCTGCTGCGACCACCCCTGAGTCCGCCGTCGACAGCACGTTCGATCACCCCCATCGCTGTAGTAGCTGGAGCCCTGGTATGCCCCTCGAGCACCCCCACCGAGCCGCTAGGGTTAGACCTGTCTGTCATCAATGACAAGCCCCAGCCGTAGATCCCCCTTCTAATCTAACGGCCCACATCGCTATAGGCTTGACAGTGGACCGCCTGACCGGGCCGGCCCGTTTTCTTTCCCGCGCGACCCATTTAATTCAAACTTAGATTTTTCTATTTAGTTTTGAACTTAGTTCTTAGTTTAAAAATCAATTCAGAGAGATTTACAAATCCAAATGGAGTGATTCAAATTGTGTTAGAAAGCTACTGAAAAGATATATCCAAGACCGTTGGATTTAATTGCATTAGAGTTAGAGATCTCTCCTAGTAAAAATAACAAGACAGAAGCTTTTGCACATTCAAACATTTTTCTAAAATCAACCATGTTAGCTTTTGAGTTGATTCCAACTCTCAAAAATCACATTTAACCATACCTGTCTGAATATGTAATAATATTAAGGTTTACATTCAGTGACTTTGGATTAGTACCAAAATAATGCTATATAGGCATTTCTAGTCACTTTAAATCATTAAATAATAAACTTAAACCTAAGTAAATGTGATCCAACCCTTAACTCACATTCCCACATGTTAGAATATGTGGTGATGACATGTGTCCACATGATCCCATATTTTAAGTGGTGAATATTAAATATTAGTTATTTTTCAATGAGTAGAAATTACTTTTCTTAAATAAAAAGAATGAAACTAGTTAATAAAACCTTGTGATGCTTATGATGATAATAGATCATCCAATGTGTGCCTTAGAGTGCTAATTAGACTAGTTAAGTACTGTTTGGTGATTGTGTACTCCGTATGTATTTATAGAAGATAGTACCGACAAAGCTTTCGAGGAGGAGGAGTTCTATCAAGAGGAGGAAGAAAACTTCAACCACTGCACTTCACAAGGCAAGCCATCATTAACAATGCAAGATAAGCTAGAATTAAGCTAGGTGAGTTGAGCAAAGATGCTTTAGGCATGCTTTGGTTATACCACTTTGACTATTATTTACCCCAAGTATTATTTCCAAGCTTTACTTCCTTTACTTTACCAAAGTCCCTTACTTGTTTTGAAGGTAGCATAAAAAGTATAAAACTTGACCTATTTAGATAACTTTATATGTCATTCTATGACATGAGATTGATCCCATCTTTCCACCTTAGTGAACACTCTTAACTTAGTAGTTTAGAGTAGATAAAAACTTGAGTCACTTTAGATGGGAACACTTGGTGAAAATGAATTATGAAAACCCTGGAATGATGAGTCATTCTATTGACATGTGTTGAGAAACACAAATGGTTTATGATGATGAAAATGTTGAGGCATGAGCCTTGACCCTTTTACAAAACTGATGGTTGGATTCGGATGCGATACCATTCCAAATTTACCGTACAACCACAATACCTGAATTGGGTAAGGCTTAGCCGGAATTTTATATGCATTAGTATTAGTTCCCTCGCGGGAGAGGTTTGAGCTGAGGCTACCTCTCAATGTTGTCCACCTATGCAGTGCCCAAGATGACAGATGGTCATGGTTGGGAGGCCATGCTCATAGGAGAGGTGCTTATACTAGGGTGTGTAAAGGAAAGGTTATGTTTGATTATCTGCATACTAAGTATGATGATTGAGTTATCCACGCGGATGTGTACCGAATCTTGTGGTGAAAGTGTACCACCTCTGCAGAGTGTCAAACTATTCGAATAGCCGCATCCGCAATTATGGACAGTTAGAGTGGCCATACTGTTTTATTGTCAGATGTTTTCAAAATAACTGATGAAATGAATGATGAATCTTGACTTGACCACAACAGAGTTGTGACTATGACACTAGCTTCCCAACTTAAGTGATTCTAGAACTTTATTTTATCTTTCTTTGTTTCTGAACTCAACTTAGGTTTCAAACTTAACTTTATAGTTAAACTTAGAGTTAGCACTTCACTTTAGAACTATACCAATTATTAGTGGTAGTTTGCGAGTACTTAAAGAGTACTCATGGCTTTTGTCCCTGGCTATTCTCATGGCCAGACTATGAAGGAGATTACCAAGATGATGGCCATCGGGATAGCTATGATAACTAGGACTATCTGCCTTCGTCAGCATTGCTTGTGTCCCTGAAGATGGACCCCACCGCTACGCTTATTATTTATTCCATTGCTTGTTGTATTAAGACTGGATCATGAGATCCTTATTTGTGTAAGACCTTATGTATGGTTTGTAATGGATGATGTACTGTGATATCCAATCTGTTATGTCTCGCAAAAATGGTAATCCTGGGATTGCGATGTATGACATAACAAGGCATCTGGGATTAAAAACCCGGGTGTTGACACTATACCTCCAATATATGATGATTACAATGATGAATATGATATTTTCAGTCCACCTACTATTGAGGAGAAGATTAATTATGATTACAATATGCCTCCTATATTTTATGATTATGGTGATGAGAATAATAATGATAGCTATTTTGTTGAATTTGCTCCCACTATAGTTAATAAGAATGACTATTCTTATGTGGAGAGTAATAATTATTATATGCATGTGGCTCATGATAAGAATGTTTTATGTGATAGTTATATTGTTAATTTTATTCATGATGCTACTGAAAGTTATTATGAGAGAGGGAAACATGGTTTTATGTATCTCAACAATATTAAGTTTCCCCTCTTTATGTTGAAAGTCTTGAAGTTGCACTTGTTTTGCTTTACTATGCTTGTTGCTTTGTGCTTTCATGACTTTTTTTTACAAGATTCCTATGCATAGGAAGTGGGTTAGACTTAAATGTGCTTTGAATTTGCTTCTTGATGCTCTCTTTTACTTCAATTCATATTTCCTATGTGAGCATCTTCTCAAACTATCTTGCCTAACTTAAAGGCGTTAAAGAAAAGTAATTATTGGGAGATAACCCAAAAGTTTTAGATGAGTCTTGGAAGTTACTACCTCTGTAATAACCGCTCCTTATCCTTTTTATTTGATTTTTGTGCCAAGAGTAACCTCTGATGAGAGAGAAGTAATGATTGGGAAAGTTGCTGTCCCGAAACAGATTTATGTGCTTCACCATAAACATTCGTGTAAAATCTCTGTACGTCATTTTGAGGTGTGAATTTTGTGCTTCTGCCCCAAGTTATTATCTAACTTTTGTTAGTTCAACACTTTTCGACTTGAGCAACAGAAGGTCTTTGAAAAAAATTGTCTTTACCTGATGGTCTGTTTTGACAGATTTCTGCCATTGTTGGCATTTGCTTCTTGTTGGTTTCTTTTTGAGATCTTTTGGGGAATTGAGCTTTTTGAGGGAAGTGATACAGTAGCTAGTGTTTTAATGGAAGATTTATAGGTGTTAGAACTGAACCTAAAGACTTATTATCTTGAGTGCACTAATGTTGCTAATAAAGATTGTGTGAAATTTTGTATGAAGGAAAAATTTCAGGTGTATGGAAGGAATGAGTAATGAGATGAAGGATGGACTAAAGCTCAAGCTTTGGGATGCCACGCGTGTCACCCCAAGAAATATCCAAGAAGTACAAGCGTCAAAGCTTGGGGATGCCACGCGTGTCACCCCATATTATGACTATCCCAAGTCACCATAGCCTTTATGATCCTTTAGTTTTCAACTTGTAGTATCACTTTATGCTTTGATCAATGATGTTTTGTCGATCTACATGATTATGGCCATTATTGCTCTCTTAGTTTGTCGCTCCCAGTCTTTTGCTAGCCTCCACAACCAAGTATGAGTCCCACTCATTCATCCAACTCCTTAAACCAAGTTATTCCAAAGAGTCCACCATACCTACCTATTAGCATTTGCTATTCCCAGTATATTCATGTTTTTGTTTACCTTCCAAATTATTATGAGAAAACTAGTGATTAAAGCTCTCACGAACTTGATGGCACACTTTACTTTTCTTGCCCTTAATAAACTTGAACCATTGTGTCGTCTATGTTGTATATGCTTGCACTTATTTGTTGGGGATTAGCAGAACCATGTTGTCATGGGGAACGCATTCAACATTGCACTGGTACTTTGTACCTAGTTGATATCATGCTCTTTTGTCTATGGATGTCGTCGGTGTGAAATGAAAGGGGAGCTTGTAAGTCCATCGAGTTATGTATATGTGTTAGAGAAATGCCTGGGCCGCTGGTCTAATCCATGATGTCATGGTGGAAACCTGCAGCGTAACCATAATGAGTTGTCTATGAAGCATTCTTATAAAAAAAGAGTCCTATATTGAGAAAAAAGAGAAAAAAAGAAAAAAAGGAGATTATGAAAAGAGGAAAGAGAGAAAAAAGCACCATATCCCATGGTAAATAAGAAGATTGCTGAGATGCTCGTTGTCTACTTGCCTTGTCATTTTGATATGGGGATTCTTCCGTATCATCGGGCAAGGGGTACCCCGTTGGCGGTTCTCTATGATACACATGTACTTACGATGACAAGAACTTACCGGTGACTAAACTTGAGTAGCATGAGGAGCGGCCCTCGTATTCAAGGGACATGAGATTTCTAATGTATACTTTGTCAAGCATATACTCCATAGTTTGTTCACTTTAACCTTAATCACTTCAAGATGCTTATGATAGGGGCAATGAGAGCTGAAAGCTATAAGTACCATAATTTTTGGAAGCTCTATATGAAACCTGAATCCCTGCTTCCTTCTACGAAGGCCTTTCTTTTACTTTTTTGTTGAGTCTCCACCTCCTACCTTTATGCACCTACTTTGCGAGCATAGTGGCCATTCTTAGTTCTATGTGCATTGTACCAAGACTTGTTGATTGATGCATAACTTTGTTATTGCTTGTTTGTAAACTATTTGTATCTAGTCACTCTTATGAACTTTGAAGGTGTCCTATGCATTTATGTTTGCTACTCTATGAGGGACAAGTTGAATGCCACTATGCTATGTTTTCTTTATGTGAAACAAACAAACGTCTTGCAAAGCATTGTTATTCATGAATCTTTTGTTTGTGCCTTTTCATGTTGCAACATAGTTGCTTTGTCTTATTGTTAGAACTTTATCTTTCATCTTATGATTGAAGTACTATGATCCTAGCTATCAATGTTTTACAAATACTTTGATCAAGTTTATGATGGTGCATGTCACCTCAAAAATTATTCTTTCTTTTTATCACTTACATACTCGAGGACGAGCATGAGTTAAGCTTGGGGATGTTGATACATTGCAAATGTATCTATAATTTTTGATGTTCCATGCTTGGTTTTATCTACTTTGTTATGTTTTGTCCATACTTTGGAGTACTTTTCATATGATTTCTTGGACTAACCTA
This sequence comes from Avena insularis, assembly GCA_023614405.1. Classification (NCBI taxonomy): domain Eukaryota; kingdom Viridiplantae; phylum Streptophyta; class Magnoliopsida; order Poales; family Poaceae; genus Avena; species Avena insularis. The sequence goes on along the minus strand of CM042686.1, from coordinate 195,976,668 downwards.
TTAACAAGAGCCACAGTGCCAGTTGCTTGTTTTCTGCTGTTTTTAGTTCCAGAAAGTCAGAAAATGAATATTCTCGGAATTGGACGGGACAAAAGCCGAAGTTGATATTTTACTGGAAGATTCACGGGGCCAGAAGGAGAGCCGGAGAGGGGCCACAGGGTGGCCACACCACCCCTAGGCGCGGGTCCCCCTTGGCTGCGCCAAAGCATGGTGTGGGCCCCCTGGCCGGCCACCGACCTTGCCTCTTTCGCCTATATATCTCCCCCGAGGCAAAAACCCTAGATCGTCAATCAGAAATCCACAAAAAGTTCCACAGCGCCGCCGCCACCGAAGGGGAGATTCGGGGGACAGAAAGTCTTTGTTCCGGCACCCTGCCGGGACGGGGAAGTGCCCCCGGAGCCATCTCCATCGATCTCCACCACCATCTCCATCACCATTGCTGATTCCCATGATGAGGAGGGAGTAGTTCTCTCTCGAGGCTAAGGGTTCTACCGGTAGCTATGTGTTCATCTCTCTCTATGCATGATCTTATTGAGATCATGAGATTGTAATCTATAGATCTACCTTGCTACTCAAGTGCTTTAATAGATCTCTCCTCTCCCCATGTGTGTGAAGTTGACAGTGTGCACACCATGGTGGCACTTAGTCTAGAGATTACAAATACTTGTTATGAGTTATATTTGGAGTTGGATGTCTTTATGAAATTGTGGTGTTTGTTGGAACCGTCTAGAGCTCAAGGTGACAGTGTGGGTTATCTAGATGGGAAAGGCTTATTTGAGGTGTGTTGTTATAGCTCTACCATGGATTAGAGTGTCCAACCGGAGAGTAGTTCAGCGTAGTATCATAAAGAAGAATATATTTATATGAGAGTGTTCACTAGTGAAAGTATGATCCCTAGGCCTTGTTTCTAAGCATTGAAACATCATTTGCAACTAGATCTGTTACATGTTTGCTTGCTTTCATCTTTATTTCAGTTTGCTTTTAGTCTCTTCCACGCCATCAAAGTATTTTCTGGCACTATTACCACTTATAATTATCCATACCACTTGTATTTCACTATCTCCCCGCCGAACTAGTGCACCTATACACCTGACAAGTGTATTTGGTGTGTTGGGGACACAAGAGACTTCTTGTATCTTGATTTTAGGGTTGCTTGAGAGGGGATACCTTTGACCACTTCCTCCTTGAGTTTGATAAACCTTGGGTGTCAACACCCGGATTTTTAATCCCAGATGCCCGTTATGCCATACCTCGCAATCCTAGGATTACCATTTTTGCGAGACATAACAGATTGGATATCACGGTACATCATCCATTACAAACCATACATAAGGTTTTACACAAATAAGGATCTCATGATCCAGTCTTTAATACAACAAGCAGCGGAAATAAAAGATAAGCATAGCGGTGGGGTCCATCTTCAGGGGCACAGGCAATGCTGATGAAGGCAGATAGTCCTAGTTATCATAGCCGTCCTGCTGACCATCATCTTGATAATCTCCTTCATAATCTGGCCATGATAATAGCCAGGGACAAAAGCCATGAGTACTCTTTAAGTACTCGCAAACTACTACTAGCAAGGGTTATGATTCTAAGTTAACGTGCTGAATTTAAAGAATAACTATCAAGTTAAGTTTGAAACCTAAGCTGAGTTCTGAAGCAAGAAAAGATAAAGTAAAGTTCTAGAATCACTTAGGTTGGGAAGCTATTATCATCTACACAACCCTGTTGTGCTCAAGTCAAAGTTCATCATTCATCAAGTTATTTAGAAAACATCTGACAATGAAACAGTATGGCCATTCCAACTGTCCTTAACATGAATGACTATTCGAATAGTTTGACACTCTTGAGGTGGTACACTTTCACCACAAGATTCGATACATCATGGGGATAACCCTGAATCATCATACTTAGTATGCAGATAATCAAACATAACCTTCCCTTTACACACCCTAGTACAAGCACCTCTCCTATGAGCATGGCCTCCCAACCATGACCATCAGTCATCTTGGGCACTGCATAGGTGGACATCATTGAGAGGTAGCCTCAGCTCAAACCTCTCCCGTGAGGGAACTAATACTAATGCATATAAATTTCCAGCTAAGCCTTACCCAATTCAGGTAATGTGGTTGTACGGTAAATTTGGAATGGTATCGCATCCGAATCCAACCATCAGTTTTATAAAAGGGTTAAGGCTCATGCCTCATCATTTTCATCATCATAAACCAATTGTGTTTCTCAACACATGTCAAAGCATCTCAATAGAATGACTCATCATTCCAAGGTTTTCACAACTCATTTTCACCAAGTGTTCCCATCTAAAGGGACTCAAGTTTTGATCTATTCTAAAACACTAGGTTAAGAGTGTTCACTAAGGTGGAAAGGTGGGATCAATCTCAGGCCATAGAATGACATCTAAAGGTTTCTAAGTAGGTCAAGTTTTATACTCTTTATGCTACCTTCAAAATTAATTAAAGTACTTTGTGCAAACTAAGGGGGGTAAAACTTGTTAATAAGTCTTGGAGTACTAATAGTAAAAGGGGGTGTGATCAAAATATGCTTACGGCATCTTTACTAAACTATCTAGTTTTATTATAGCTTGCTACAATAGCTTACTAAAGCATGTTTGCAAGGGGTTAGCTTGCCACTAATAGCTTGCCTTGGTTGGTGCAGTGGTTGAAGTTTTCTTCTTCTTCTTCTTGGTAGAACTCCTCCTCCTCGAAGGCTTGGTCGGTACTATCGTCTAGAAATACATAGGGAGTGCACAATCACCAAACAATCCTTAACTAGGCTAAGTATTATTCTAAACCACACAATTGATGATCTATTATCATCACAAGCATCACAAGTTTAATTCAATAGTTTCAACCTTTTTATTTTGGAAAAGTAATTTCTACTCATTGAAAAATTAACTACAATTTAATATTCACCACCAAAAATATGGGATCATGTGGACACATGTCCTAACCACATATTCTAACATGTGGGAATGAGATTTAAAGGTTGGATCAATATTACTTTGGTTTAAGTTTATTATTTAATGATTTAAAGTGACTAGAAATGCCTATATAGCATTATTTTGGTACTAGTCCAAAGTCACTGCCTGTAAACCTTAATATTATTACATATTTGGATAGATATGATGAAATGTGATTTTTGAGAGTTGGAATCAACTCAAAATCTAACTTGGTTGATTTTATAAAAATGTTTCAACTTGCAAAAGCTTCTGTCTTCTTATTTTTATTAGGATAAATCTATAACTCTAAATGAATTAAATCCAATGGGCTTGGATAGAGCATTTCAATACCTTTCTGACAAAATTAGTTTCATGTAATTTGGATTTGTCAAACTCACAGAATTGAATTTTGAAACACTGGACAGAAACTATATTTTAACTAAAAAGAAAAACCTAGATTTGAATCTACGGGCTTGCACGGGAAAGGAAATGGGCCGGCCCAGTGGCGCTACGCGACACGGGCTCAGCTGACAGGGGGTCCCACTTGTCAGTGGCACTTAAAAAGCGAAGCGATGCAGCAGCTGTGGCGTGCGATTAGAGGCTAGATCTACGGCTGAGGGTCGTCGTCGACGACGGACAGGTCGCCGGCGAGCTCGAACCCTAATGGCTCGGTGGGGGTCGACTGGGGGCGTACCAGGGCTCCATCAGGGTCGGCGATGCGGGCGAACAAAGTGGAAGATGACAGCGAGGCGAGGCGTGGTCCCGGCGGAGCTTGGGGTGGCCGGAATCAACAGCATCCTTCTTCTCCAGAGGCGGCGGCTCCGGCTCCAATTCCGGCGAGTTGCTGCTCCACTTGCTCCGGCGAGGGGTGGTTGAGGTTCAGAGAGGTGAGGGGAGTTGAATGGTGTGAGTCTTTGGTGCTGGGGAGGGCTCCTTTTATAGGCTCGACGTTAAGACCGAGCGGGATGGGCGGTCGACGGTGGCGACATGGCTACGGCGAGATAGCGACATGGCTGGGGATGGCGATCGATGGGCGGTCCCCTGGTGGTGCTCTAGTGCTTCAATGCGGTCGTAGGGGCGGTGGCATCTGGTCGCTGTCCTTGGACTGGGACTGGTTAGGCGGTGGAGGTGGACCACGGGCTATCTCCAGGACACGGTGGATGGCGCTGGCGTGGCCAGCTTCTTTGTCATTGGGGTGCCCAAGTGGGGGTTCGGCCTTAATGGCCATGACCATTTGGTCGTGGCACAGTGTGGGGCTAGGCTAGAGAGGGTTAGGGGGAGTAGTGGAGAGGTTTTTGGTGGCAATTTGGGGAACAAGTTTGGCCAGAACACTATTTAAAACAGTGAAATTTGTTTAGTTTGTAACCTGCCTGCCAAGTGTTTGATGAAATGGCCGCAAGAGAAAAAGTTTTGAATTTTGAGTTCAAAAATTTTGGGTGATCTCCACTAGTGCTAGGTAGTCTCTGGTTGCAAGGGTTTTGAAAATGGTGCTCAATTAGATGGTTTTTGAAATAGGGGTGATCTATGCATATGCATTAGATTCAATTTTAAACTGTCATTTAAAATAGTTTACAGAAGGTTTTTAGTAGATCAAAAGGTGGGCCTTGGTACCTCATTATGTGTATTAGCAAGGTGTAAAGATCAAGAATTGTTTCTGTTAAGAATTGAGTACTAGGAATAGCCAAAGTAGGTATGAGAGTTAAATTTGTCCAAATGACCATTCCTTCATTTTAATTCTTTTTGATTTGATTTCTTTTAGGAAAAGTTTGGGAATGATGTAGATGATGTTTAAATCACCTAAGAAACATTTTAGAAGCAAAGGATCACACAATCATGGCAATTCAAAACAACTCCTATTTTAAATGCACACATATATGAATGCTTTCATTTTAAATATGGAAAAGTTTTTGTTAATCCTAATTTTGGATGATTTGATCTTTGATAAACTTGGATTGAAGTTTTGGGATGTTACAAACCTTCCCCCCTTAAATAAAATCTTGTCCCGAGATTTACAAGAAAACTAGGAACTAAAGAGATCTGGGAACTCTGTCCTAATGTAATCCTCGCGTTCCCAAGTGGCTTCCTCCTCGGTATGGTTGCTCCACTGAATCTTGAGAAACTTGATACTCCTGGTCCTGGTGGTTCTGTAGGCTTCTTCTAAGATACAGATGGGCACTTCCCGATAGGTCAGGTCATTATTGATTTCTACTGCTCTGTGATCGATATTCTTGAAAACTTCAGTCTTCTCAGGCACTTCCAAGCATTTGCGAAGTAACAAGATATGGAACACATTGTGGATGGCTGACATCTCTTCAGGAAATTCCAGCTGATACGATACTTCTCCTCGGCGGTTCAGAATCTTGAAAGGTCTGATATATCTGGGAGCTAACTTTCCCTTCAGACTAAAGCGTTGGGTTCCCTTCAATGGTGAAACCTTGAGATATACGAAATCTCCGACATTGAAAGTCAGGTCTCTCCTTCTCTTGTCAGCATAGCTTTTACATGCAGATTGGGCGGTCTTGAGGTGCTCACGAACTTTGTGAACTTTCTCTTACGCTTCTGGAGAATGTCGGGTCCAAAGATCGACTCTCTCCTACTTGCGACCAATTCAAAGTACGACACTTTCTTCCGTATAGGAATTCAAATGGCGCCATCTGCAAAATAGCTTGATAATCGTTGTTATATGAGAATTCTGCGAAAAGGCGTGGTCTTCCCATTTTGATCCGTATTCCAACACACAAGCTCTAAGCATATCCTCCAAGATCTGGTTGACTCTCTCAGTCTGTCCATCTGTTTGCGGTTGATAAGCGGTACTAAAATTCAACTTGGTTCCTAATCCTTCCTGAACTTTCTGCCAAAATCTTGAGGCAAACTGGGTTCCTCGATCTGATACGATGGTCTTGGGGGTTCCATGCAGACTAACAATCCTAGCAATGTACAGCTCTGCTAGTTTTGCACTCTGGTAGGTTGTCTTGACTGGTATGAAGTGGGCTACCTTGGATAGTCTATCAACTATGACCCAGATTGAGTCATTTCCCCTACTAGAAGTAGGTAAACCAGTGATAAAGTCCATTCCGACGGAATCCCATTTCCATTCCGGACTGCAATGGTTGCAATAGTCCTGCAGGTCTCTGATGCTCTGCTTTGACTCTTTGACAGATGTCACATTTGGCGATGTAGCTTCCGATCTCTCTCTTCATCTTGTGCCACCAAAATTGCTCTTTTAAATCCTGATACATCTTTGTTCCTCCGGGGTGGATAGAATAAAGAGTATCATGAGCTTCCTTCATGATAATTTCCTTCAGCTCCGAATCTGCTGGTACACAGATACGTCCCTTGTACCAGAGTACACCTTCTTCGTCTTCGGTGAATCCAGGTACTTTGCATGTACCAATACGACGTTTGATTCCATCGATACTTTCATTTCCCTTCTGGGCTTCCTTGATTTGGCTAAACAACGTGGGCTGAAGTTCAATGCTGGCTAGGAATCCTTTGCTAACTAACTCAGTCCTGAACTGCTCCAACTCCTCATACAAACTTGGTTGCTTCTCTTTGATCATGGTGTTAAGCCTACATGGCAATCTGCTAAGAGCATCCGCTACCACATTGGCTTTGCCAGGGTGATAGTGAATGTCAAGGGCATAATCCTTGATTAACTCTATCCATCTTCTTTGCCTCATATTCAACTCCTTCTGGGTGAAGATATACTTCAAGCTCTTATGATCTGAGTAAATCTCACAGCGATTACCCATCAAATAATGACGCCATGTCTTCAACGCTAGAACCACCGCTGCTAGCTCAAGATCATGGGTCGGATAGTTCTGCTCATGCTTTGCTTGGGTTATCGAGACAGATACGCGATGACTTTGCCTTCTTGCATCAATACACATCCTAGACCAATCTAGGATGCATCACAATACACATCAAACGGCTTCTTGATGTCTGGCATGATCAAAATTGGGGCTGATATCAATCTCTTCTTCACTCACAGGAAACGGCTTCACACTTGTCATCCATTCAAACTTCTTGTCCTTCTTCAACAATTGGGTCATTGGTGGGGCTATGCTCGAGAATCCTTCTCACAATTTGCGGTAATATCCGCTAATCCGAGAAATGAACGAACTTGGGTTTGATTGGTTGGGGCTTCCCATTCTTGACATCTTTGATCTTCTTTGGGATCATGAGACTCCTCCGGCAGACACAATATGTCCTAGGAATCCTACTTCTTTCAGCCAAAACTCACACTTGCTGAACTTGGCATATAATTGATGCTCTCTCAGGGTTTCTAGGATGATTCTCAGATGTTGCTCATGTTCTTCTTCTGACTTGGAGTAGATAAGGATGTCGTCGATAAACACAACTACAAACTTATCTAGGAAATTCATAAAGATCTTATTCATGAGATTCATGAAATAAGCAGGGGCATTGGTTAATCCAAAAGACATAACCGTATACTCGTATAAACCATAGCGAGTAGTAAAGGCGGTCTTCGGAATATCCGTTGCACGAATCTTAAGTTGGTGATAACCAGTCCTAAGATCAATCTTTGAGAATACATGAGCTCCAGTCAACTGATCAAATAGATCCTCTATCTTTGGCAAGGGGTACTTGTTCTTGATGGTGACATCATTCAACTTTCTGTAGTCTGTACACAGAAGGTTGCCTCCATATTTCTTGTCGACGAATAGCACTGGTGATCTCCATGGAGATAGAAGGGAATAGGTTTACTGACTCAACTAAAAAGTAAAAGAAAGGCCCTTCGCAGAGGGAAGTAGGGATTTCAAGTTCAATAAAGAGCTCCCAAAAATTATGATACTTATCAGTTTTCAGCTCTCATTGCCCCTATCATAGGCATCTTTAGGTGGTTAAGGTTAAAGTGATCAAATATGAGGATATGATTGACAAGTTGTAAATTGAGAATCTCATGTCCCTTGAATACGAGGGCTGCTCCTCATGCTACTCAAGTTTAGTCACTGGTAAGTTCTTGTCATTGTAAGCACATGTGTATCATAGAGAACCGCCAACGAGGTACCCCTTTCCCGATGATACGAAAGAATCCCCATATCAAAATGACAAGGCAAGCAGACAACAAGTATCTCAGCAATCTTCTTATTTACCATGGGAATATGGTGCTTTTTTCTCTCTTTCCTCTTTTCATAATCTCTTTTTTTCTTTTCTTTTTCTCTTTTTTCTCAATAGCGGACTTTCTTTTTTATAAGAAGAATGCTTCATAGATACGGAAGAATCCCCATATCAAAATGACAAGGCAAGCAGACAACAAGTATCTCAGCAATCTTCTTATTTACCATGGGAATATGGTGCTTTTTTCTCTCTTTCCTCTTTTCATAATCTCTTTTTTTTCTTTTCTTTTTCTCTTTTTTCTCAATAGCGGACTTTCTTTTTTTATAAGAAGAATGCTTCATAGATACTCGTTATGGTTACGCTGCAGGTTTCCACCATGACAGCATGGATTAGACCAGCGGCCCAGGCGTTTCTCTAACACACATGCATAACTCCATGGACTTACAAGCTCTCCTTTCATTTCACACCGACGACATCCATAGACAAAAGAACATGATATCAACTAGGTACAAAGTACTCGTGCAATGTTGAAAGCGTTCCCCATGACAGCATGGTTCTGCTAATTCACAACTTACAAAGCGCAAGCATATACGCAACATAGATGGGCACAGTGGTTCAAGTTTATTAAGTGCAAGAAAGTAAAGTGTGCCATCAAGTTCGTCAGAGCTTTAATCACTAATTTTCACATAACAAGTTTAATTTGGAAGGTAGATAAAAACATGAATTTACTTGGAATAGCAATAATGCTACTAGGTAGGAATGGTGGACACAAATGGCATGGGTTTGGTTTAAAGGAAGTGGATGCATGAGAAGAATTCCCTCTCAGTACCAGTTTTTGGCTAGCAAGGCTGGGTAGCAAGTATAAGAGTTGAAGGAAACAAACATACAAGTGATAAAGACAAACATGAAATCTTCCTTGGAAGCACAAAAGATCTTAACTAGAAGATACTAAACTTATGAGCAAATCAAGAAAGAAAGATGATGAAATTTCTTTAGAGTACTTTTATCTTTTCATTCAACTCTCAATAATAGTGTTGCTACTGACCGAGCCAGGTTTGCCAAAACCAACTAAATTAACTCAATGATCCCAAAGAGATACCAATACTAACAACAAGGTCAATCATATAACCACGAATTGAAAACTAATATAAGCTATGCAAAAGAGTAAATGATAGAACTTCTCATTAATATTCCATAACGGCAACTCACACCAAAGGATACATATCTAACGAGAGAGGGGACACTTCCATAATGCAAACCATCCTACGATAACTTCTCTATTCATGATATGACTCTACTAAAAAGGTAGAAAGATAGAAGATAGTGATGTGATACCGCGGCACTCCCCCAAGCTTGGAACAAGCCGAGGGGATGCCAAACCTAATGACGAATTCCTCCTTCGGTGGTGGTGGTATCCTCTCAATGAGCTCTTTGATCAGTCTCCCCAGGTCCTCAATCTCAAAGGTGAGATTATGAATCAGCTGTGAGTTTTGCTTAATGTGGCTCATGATCATGTCAGATTGCGAATTCCAGCTCTTGTGATTCTTTCCCCACTCTTCCTCCTTGAAGTCTTATTTTCCTACATGGCTAGAACAAGGCAAATCCCAATTGGAGGGTAATTTCTCCTTGGGCATATTCTGGTATTGATGCTCATGGATAAGGGTATGGAAAGGATTCTTGGCACACGGAGGAAGTGACCAGGGGTCTGAACGGTGATGAGGAGGCTTCCCTCCCATTGACATAGTCCTGGCAGGGTTTGCCACCACTCCAATGTTTGCAATGGTAGTGCCGGTGTGCTTTGCCTCCTCATCATCTTCACTCTTGATCTCCTTCTCCTTCCCAGGGTCTTGGAGATCTTCCTCCATAGGCTTTTTCCCTTTATCCTTGGCGGACACCATTGTGCTTCTAAGCTTTCAAAAATAGTTCCTGGCAGAAACAGATCGAAACAAAAACATGATGAAAACACGATATACGAACCTCGGGGGATCTGGGGGGGTTATATATTACGAAGTTTCACAACAAAAGGAAGGTACTGGGAGAAAACGAGTCGGAGGCGGAGTCCGGAGTGGCCACACCACCTGGTGGCGCGGCCAGGGGTGGGCCTGCGCTAGGGGGTGGTGTGAGCCACCCTGGCTCCGTTTCCGTCCCTCTTTCGCTTCGTAGCTTTCCTTATTGTCTAAAAACTGCAAAAATATAGTTGGATAGTATTTTCGCGGAACTTTTCTTACCAGAACTGTTACCTATTTGAAAATGGACTCTGCAGGTCTCTGAATTTGGTATCTAGTAGATTATTCCGGATTCACCACTTGAATAACATCAATATCTTCATCTTCAGACACTTATTACTTGAGTCATAAAACCTTTCACTTCCTCATTACACCATTTTCTCGACTACCTAGAAATTTCTTTCACACAAAACTTCACACAGTTCTCATTACCAACATTAGTATAAGTGAAGTGATAAAACCTCTTGAGTCCAACTTCAACTGAAAACCATCAAAACACAAGCTACTATAGCAACTCCTTCCGAAGACCCAAAAAGAATCCAAAAATAAAATCGATTAAAGAAGCAAATGCAAGAGTGGCAAAATCTGTCGAAACATACCAGCAGGTAAAGATAAATTTTTTTGAAAATCTTATGTTGCTCAAATCAAAAAGTGCATAACTAATGAAAGTTAAATAATAACCTGGGGCATAAGCACAAAAATGTACAGCTCAATCCGATATACAGAGATCTCTCACGAATTTTTATGGTGAAGCACAAAAATCTGTTTCGGGACAGCATCTTCTCCAAATCTTACTTCTCTCTCATTAGAGGTTGATCTCGACACAAAAACCAAAAAAAAAGGATAAGGAGCAGTTATTACCGAAGTAATAACTTCCAAGACTCAAAGAAACAAAAACAAACTGAAAGCAAAAATAAACTGGGTTGTCTCCCAAAAAGCTCTTTCTTTATAGCCATTTAAGATGGGCATGATAATTTTGAAGATGCTCACATAGGAATATGAATTGAAGTGGAAGAGAGCATTAAGAAGCAAAAATACACACATTTAAGTCTAACCCACTTCCTATGCAAGGGAATTTTGTAAACAAACAAGTTGTTGAATCCAGGGGCTACTATCATAGGAAGGCCAAACAAGTGCAACATAAAAACTTTCAACATAAAACGAGGAAACTTGATATTATTGAGATGCATGAGAACACTTTTCCCTCTCTCATAGTAACTTTAAGTATCAAGTATAAACTTAACAATATAACAATCACAAGGACCATCATAACAATGATCACTTATTCTAACAGAAAACACAGGAATACTAGCTCTCATAACACTACTTTGTGAGACAGTATTAGAGGTATCCTTACAAAGGATAGTGTGTCCCTCTTCTACATATTTACTAACAAAGTCTTTCACATTTGCTATTATAGGTTCATCAACCATTTGTTTATCAGGTTCAACAGCTTTGCTTATACTTTCATCAACCATACTAGCTATCATAGAATGTTCCTTTATCTTAACTGGGAAAGGCATTTTCTCAATGTAAGGTTCAGGTAAAACATGATTAGCAGTATAAACTTCAGTATTTCTTGCAGGAACACTCTTAGAAATATCTTTATAAGGTTCATGATACTTATTCCACTTCTTTTTAGGCACTTCAATGTAGGAAGCAAAAGCCTTAAAATAAGAAGCAGTAGCTTGAGAGTCTAGACCATAAGCATTTTTAATATTTTGAAAGTCATCAGTTCCCATAAAAGATTCAATGCATTCATAATCATAATTTATACCCAACTTTCTACCTTTCTCATTCTCCCAAGCTTCAGCATTATCTTGAATATGGTCTAGAAGATCCCATTTAGCTTCTTCTTCCATGCGAGTGAATGATCCAGCACAAGAAGCATCCAATAAATCCTTATCATGTAGAGGGAGCCTTGCATAAAAGTTATTAATAATAATATTGTTGGGGAGCTCATGGATGGGACATTTGAGCATAAGTAACTTCAATCTCCCCCAAGCTTGAGTTGTACTCTCTCCATCAAGAGGCCAAAAGTTGTAAATTTGATTCCGATCTTTATGAATCTCACTAGGAGGATAAAACTTTGAATAAAAGAGAGGTACTATTTCCTCCCATTCCAGAGCTTGACCATTCTTCAGCAGCTTATACCATTCCTCAGCTCTTCCTTTCAGTGATAATGAGAATAACTTCTTCTTAACTTGATCTGTAGTAATACCTGCACACTTGAACAACCCGCATAATTCATGTATAAAGAGTAAATGATCACTGGGATGGACAGTTCCATCCCAACATAGTAGTTATCCATAACACGATCAATAATTCTTGTAGGTATTTTAAAAGCATCATTCTCAGCAGGTGGTGGTTCATCTACTACCTTAGAAGTGGTAGTAGCATTACCGAATAAGAAACTCAGCGAATTATCCATAAGAAAAATAAAGCAACTAACAGAAGTAAACAATACTCACAGTAGAAGTTTCCTTTACCAGTTCCACTCTCAAATAGCGCTTCACTCCACGGCAACGGCGCCAGAAAATAGTCTTGATGACCCACAAGTATAGGGGTTGTATCGCAGTATTTTCGATAAGTAAGAGTGTCGAACCCAACGAGGAGCAGAAGGTGCTGGCTAGTGGTATGGATCAGGAATTCTCTACAAATACTTAGCAAACGGATTTTTAGGGTTTTTTGATAAAGCAAGTAAACAAAGTACGAGTAAATAAAAGATAGTAGGAATAAATGCAGCAAGTGGCCCAATCCTTTATGCAGCAAAGGACAAGCCGGTTGTATTACTTAAGATGACCAAACGTTCTCGAGGACACATGGGAAGACTATCAAGTGCTTTCGCTTCATATAGTTGATTAATCTTCTTTAGCTTGCTAAGTGTTGTGTGGGTGAACCTGTGCTAATGTACCGACCTTCCTAGGACTAATACATACTTGTGATTAAACCCCTTGTAAACATCCGTAAGTACAAGAAAGTAATTAAGGTAGAAACCTAACCACAGCTTTAAACTCTAAGACCCTGACATCCCTTGTGCAATGGTTTCTTAACGGGGGTTTAGGTTTCTGTCACTCCGGCAACCCCTACGATTAGTATCCAAATACACAATGCATTCCCCTAGGCCCATATAGGTGAAGTGTCATGTAGTCGACGTTCACATGACACCACTAGAAGAAGTACACCACAACTTAAATATCAAACTATTGAATCTTTCTCAGCACAATTCCACTACTAACAACATGACTTCTCCCATGTCCTCAAGAACAAAACAAACTACTCACAAGACATCATATAGATCATGATCAGAGATGGAATAATGATGTGTAACAATCTGAACATAAACAATAATTCAATGGTTCCACTCAATAGCATCAACTACAAAGAGTAATCAACACCGGGAAAGTTTCCCCTAAGAACTATGCAAGATTCAACCCACTTGTTACAGCAATATGGAGATGGTGATGAGGGTGCTGATGGTGATGATGGTGGTGATGATGATGATGATGATGATGATGATGATCCCAATGAAGTCCAGCTTGATGGTGGTGTTGATGGCGATGATCTACCCTCTCCGGGAAGGAATTCCCCCGATAGAAATCTGCCTACCGGAGAGATCTTTCTCTTTCGGTGTTTTCCACCCCGCAGAGGCCGCGGAATCTTTCTATGGTCGCTCCCCGAGTCTTAGGGCTTCGGGAGGAATATATACGCCAGAGGGGAGAGCAAGAGGTGGGCCAGGGCGGCCACACCACCTGGTGGCGCGGCCTAGGGTAGCCCGCGCCAGGGGGTGGTGTGGGCCCCCTATGGCCCATCTCCACTCCCTCTTCTGGCAGCCTTCGTCTTCTGGAAAAATAGGATTTTCCATATATTTTCCTGGATTTTCTGATCTTCGCAAATTTTGCCTCCAAATAGCACCTTTTCCATCAGAATCCTGACTACAGCAGTCCATGCTCCAAAAGTCATCAACCATGCAAAAATAGATGAAATAACATATGTATCATCTCTTAGTATGAAATATATCAATGAATAACAGTGAATTATGATATAGAATAGTGATGCAAAATGGACGTATCACTCCTCAGAGCTAAATAGATCACCAAGGGCAAGGGGAAAGGAGGTTTGTCGAAGCCCCTACGCCAGTCAAAGCTGAACTTGACTTCTCCTGCCATAGTGCCTTTGACTCCTACCCCTCAGCCTTCTGCAGCGCGGGAGATTAATCCGTCTCCGACTGTCAAACAAGATCAGGCTCCTCACTCCGAGCCAGCAAACCTTGATTCGCAGACCGACGTCACCATGGGTGACTCGGCAGTTGATAAGGGTAAACCCTCAACGGGTAATGATCCCTCGGCAGAGGTTTTTGCCGAAAACCTCCTCAGCAATCTGGGTCTTGCCAAACTTGGCATTACCCGGAAAACTGCAGAAGAGATCCAACGGCTGGCCCAGCAATGCTTGGAAAGCCAAAACATTACTGCCGAGGAGGAGGCACAAGAAGCGGAGGACATCAAGTACTCCGAACTCCTTGAGCAGATCCGTCTTCACGACGAGAGGCTGAGAGCCGGTGTGCTTCCTCCTCCACCGGTAATCCTGCTGACCCTCGCCGAGAAGGTTAGCACCAAGGTGACCATGAGCTTAAGCAAGCTTACTCATGAACATCATGTAAGTCGAATTTCCAACTCAAGTTTTTTACTTTACTTCATATCATATCCTCTAGCCCCCAAGCATGAAGTTGGATAGACAATCCGGGTTTATGCTTTCATAGGACGCCAAAGAATGAACTAGTGTAGCCCCCAAGGATGATGATATTAGTAAAAATATTAGCCCGAGTCTTTAGTAGACTTCTGACTCTAGGTATTCTAACTTACAGAAAGTTAATTCATATAACCAGGAATTGTTGAAGAATATCTGCAACAAGAGGAGAGAGATCAGAGCTCTCTGGCTTGAAAATGCTCAGTTAAAGGTTTCAAGAGATGAGGCTGAAGGTAAACATTTCAGTCCTTAACCTTGCTCTTTTTTTCATAGTCGAATTATTTATTCAATTGTTCTTTTGCTTATAGCACTGGTCAAACAATCACGTGCCATGATTGAAGAAGCCGAGAACCTGAAGACCCTAGAGGTGGAGAACACCGACTTACGTTGGGAGCTGGACAAATTGAAGGCGGATCATGAGTGGAGTATTGCTCAAGTCCTCGAATCCTATTCTATGGCCACCGAAGAACGTGATTGAAGGATCGCGGCCTAGGATCAAAAGATCTCGGATATCAATGATGCTTTATTCAGAGAGAAGGACATCTCCGAAGCACTCCGGGCTAAACTCTAGAGCCTTAGTGTAGAGAAGGCCAAAGTTGACGATGTCATCTTCGGTATGTTTCCTACTTTCTGACTTTCTGCATTTCCGACTCTAGGAGTTTGGATATATTTTACTAACCTTTGCTTTATACGCGCAGGTCCTCTGAACTTACTGGATTCTTACTCCACCGAGTCTCGCACCAGCCGGCTTTCACAAGTCGGCAATTTGCTTCACGATTCCCGCCAATCTTTGGAGGATATTGGCGAAGTACTCAAGGTTCCGAACATGCACAGAATGTCTGGCTTTGAGGTGCGAGACAAGGCCAAGGAGATGTCCCAGCTCATACAGCACTAGAACGCTCTCACCATGGTTATGAGCCACCATGGAAGCATGGAAATCTGGCAAGTAACCTGAGGGTATTCGACTGTGGATGAAGACGGACAGGAGCAAGACATCAAGGCCATTATGGACTCCTGTGCCGGATATGGTTGTCATGTAGCTGATCTTACTAGCTACGACACTCCTTTCTTCACTTGCGTGGAGACGCCTCCTCCACCTGCCGAGGTAACAACTGAAGCCTTCGATGATGAACAAACCGTTTAGGATTTGAACGTCTCGGAAAGATATCAAGGCGAGGTCGATGTCTCTAGTGAGCCGACAGCTCCTACCTCTTCCCCCGCATCGTAGATCATCAGAACAAAGTTTGTATTATTCTAAAAACAATTCGGGTTGTAAATAAGTAGTGTAATACTTTTGATGGTGCTAAGATTTGCTACTCCTATTTAGCATTTTTGGATTTACTTTTATGTGCCTGAAATGTTTACATAAGCACTTATGTTTTTGTCTATACTTATCGTTTATCTGGCTTTCCGCCTCGTCCCTTTCGTGAGCCGACAAACCTTCAACACGGAAACTTTGCCAAGCAACGGAGCTGAATTGCTAAACCAGTTTAAACTCGGAAACAAAGCCGGCTTCCAGTACCAACAATTCACTACTCGGAAAATACCCGCATCCGGCATTCAGATAAATAACCCAAGTACAAACTAAAAAAATTAGATTTATACCCGAAGGTATTATTTTTAGAATCGGAAATCTTAACCAGAACAAACATGAGCATAAAGTACTTTCAAGTATTCTAAGATTTTCGACTGTGACATGATCATTCGTAAATAAGATGGTAATATAAACTTCTCAAAAAAATATGAGGCAACCAATACTTTATTTCTCATTGAACATGTACACATATATGATTACAAAGAAAGATAAATTAAGAATAAAAGGGACGTAGCTGAGCAATATTCCAGTCATCTAATTCTTACGTGCATCTTGCCTCCAGCTCTCTTTCTTTTCTTAGTAGCAGGTCTTTATTTGACTGGCCACATATCAGTTAGATAGTAAGAACCATTGTGCAATACTCGGCTAACTAAAAAGGGTCCTTCCCATACTGGGGAAAGTTTGTGTTTTCTTTTCTGCACAAGCCGGAGAACCAAATCGCCCTTATTAAAAGACCGGTTTCTGACTCTTCTATGATACTTGCGTAACTTCTGCTAATAGGCTGTTGATCTCATCTCAGCAACGACGCAAACTGCTTCGATTAAATCGAGATCATTTTGTCAAGAAATTTTGGCATCCTCCTCAATATATGCAGCAACTCGGGGAGAAGTATGAATCAAATCACTAGGAAGAACTGCTTTTGCACCATAGACCAAGAAGAAAGGTGTGTATCTGGTTGACTTGTTTGGAGTTGTTCGTAAACTCCGTATCACAGAAGGTAATTCCTTTGCCCAAGCCCCCGCAGCACGTCGTAGTGGTGCTTCGAGTCTTGGTTTTAGGCCTTGTAGGATTAAACCATTTGCTCTTTCGACTTGTCCATTAGCTTGTGGATGTGCGACTGACACAATGTCAAGCCGGACATTTTGTTCGTCGCAGAGTTTGGCAAGCTCTTCCATAGAAAAGTTACTCCCGGGGTCTGTGATAATGCTATGCGGATAACCATATCGGATTATGACATCCTCGACAAATCTTCTGGTTGTTGCTCCATCACAACTGGTGACGGGTTTAGCCTCAATCCATTTTCTGAATTTATTCACCATCACTAAAAGATGAGTAAATCCACTTGGAGCCCGTTTAAACAGTCCTACCATGTCAAGCCCCTAGACCGCGAAAGGCCATGTTATAGGTATTGTTCACAGCTGATCAGCCAGAACGTGAGCTTGTTTGGCATACTTTTGGCAGCCTTTGCACGTCTTGACCAGGCGTTCGGCATCTGCCTTGGCTATAAGCCAGAAAAAAACATATCGGAAAGCTTTTGCCACTAAAGATTTGGCTGCAGCATGGTGGCCGCATTCGCCTTCGTGGATTTCTCGTAAGATTTCCACTCCTTCTTCTAGAGATACGCAGCGCTGAAAGACCCCAGATACACTCCGCTTATAGAGCTCATCATTAACTATAGTATAGGTTTTTGCTCGTCGAACGATCTATCGGCTCAGAACCTCGTCTTCGGGTAATTTGCCATCTACCAAGTAATTAAGGTAGGGTTGAGTCCAGCTAGGAATTACAGCCAGAACTGCTACTAAAGGTGAGTAAGATTTGGTCGGATATTCCTCGTCTACTCCTTTTATAGAGGGAACTTTGAGGTGCTCTAAAAAAGCGCCACCCGGGACCTCTTTCCGTGCAGAGCCTATTCGAGATAATACATCTGTTTTGTCATTTTCTGTTCAAGGGATGTGTTGAACCTCAAACCCTTCAAATGATTTAGATAGTTCATTCACGACAGCTTTATATGCTGTCATGTGCTTATTTGCATTACAGATATCCGACACTTGTTGAGCCACAAGATCCGAATCTCCATAACACATTAACATCGGATGCCGATGTCCTTAGCAATCCGAATTCCATGCATCAATGCTTCATATTCGGCAATGTTATTCGTTGTCGTGAAGTGAATTTGCAACACGTAGAAAAGTTTATCTCCTTGGGGTGACTTGAGCACCACGCCAGCCCCTGAGCCCCCAAGCGTCTTAGACCCGTCAAAGTGTAAGGTCCAGTATTCCGACTCTGGGAGGGTCATATTCTCCGTTGTATCTGTCCAATCAGCGACAAAGTCAATAAGGATTTGGGATTTGATTGTTGTACGAGGTTTGTACTCAATGTCGAAAACTGAAAGCTCCATGCCCCATTTTGCAACACGTCCTATAGCATCGTTGTTGTTGATTATGTCTCTCATGGGAGATGTGCTCACCTCGGTAATTAGATGTTTCTGAAAGTAATGTCGTAACTTTCAGGATGCGAAGAACACACCATAAGCCAGCTTTTGATAGTGCGGATATCGCTGCTTTGATTCAGTTAGGACTTTGCTAAGGTAATAAGTCGGACGTTGCACCAGGTGTTCCTGTTTTTCCTCTTGTCTCTCCACAACCATAACGACACTGACGATTCTGTTTGTCGGAGCAAGATAGAGTAATATCGGTTCCCGAGGTTCCGGTGCTGTAAGGATAGTAGCATATGAGAGTACTGCTTTCAGGTCTTGTAGTGCAGCTTCAGCTTCGTCAGTCCAAACGAACTTTTTGGTCTTTTTCAGAAGCTTGTAGAGTGGTGCGGATCTTTCACTGAGCCGGTTTACAAACCGACTGACTGCAGCAATACAACCAGTTAGTCTTTGAACGTCGTTCAGACGAGTTGGCCTGAAAATATCTTATATTTATTAATTGAAGGCACCATAGAAAGCATCACGTTAATTCTAGGAAAACACATAAAAATAACCATCAGATCAAAATTATACGGTTAGGATAAAAAGTTGGGTAGCCACCGTGGAGCTGTATCCGATCAGAGTCCTAAAAGTCTACAAATAGGTAGCCGTCGTTGGTATGGGCCCTGTAAGTTTAAATAAAAGACAAGCTAAAAAGATAATTAAATCTCATGCTATTGTATGTTATTTTGGCTTATTGGAAGGCACTCTAATTAGCTTAAACCAAGGTTAATGACATACTACCGTGATATACGCGGCCGCCGGCTGGGGCGAGCGACGTCCTTCCCAGTAGCAATGGATAATCTGCACGTATACATGGTTTTCAACATTATTGATCGCGATTATTAAGTTTAATCCGTCTTATTAACTAATGATTTATTCGTAATAACTAATGAAGCATTCGCGCGAGTCATCCGCTCATAGGTCTCTCTGGCTTTTAAGCTTTGGCTTCTCAACCTGGGAACTGGCGTGAAATAGCGTTGCGCGAGTCGTCGACTCGCCTCTCGGGTTTCGCCTTCTCAATCTGGCAGTAACGAGTCCAATTTGTAAGCCATGAGACCGCAATTCCTGCATACTGTTGATTCTGCAACCTGCCTCCGAGGTACTCTCCCTTATCTTGGACTCTCTGACGAAAGCCATATTTCATCAGATCCATGTACTCCTTTAATTTATAGAAGTTCTGTCTAGATCTGTGTGGTCCTTTGATGTAGAAAATCTTCACCGTTGGAGCATTGCAATCCGGTTTTTAAGGGCTCTTACTGGATTTTGGTTTGATATAAAATCCGTGCATCATTCTCCTTGGTATGTATCAGCTCGCACTCTTAATATTAATTTGAATTCTGTATACCTAGGGCTATTCTCAGTATTCCATAACAATATTATCAGATAGGTGCTGATTTGCCTGATCCAATTATAGTTTTCCAGACAGTTAGAGAGTATGCTTGCCCTGCTGATTATCCAAACATAGTTTTATCTCATCGTGGTATTATATAAATATACTGATCAACAGTTCAATCTAGCTGCCGAGCCCACCTCTTGATCTGGCTTTAATTTATTCATTAGCAGAACAAGGTAGAGAAGTGGTGTCTGCCTCCGATCGATCTCTACGGGAGCAGCGGCCAACATAAAGGCAGCCTCAACATATGCCCGACTGTTTGGCCTTAATCCCTCTATGACTATAGTCCAGATAATCAGAGGTAAGCGAAGCAACACACCTTTACTCTGTCTAATCTAATCAGATCCGTTTTTTATAGTATGTTATTGGCACAATGATTTTTTATGGTTCTTCAGTGTTAAGAACAACGGAATTTTAATTGGGATAATCTGCATAGCTAGATATGCAGAGGAAGAACTCAACAATTTACAGTCGAATCTCATGTTCATCGATCAAGGTTAGGCTTCGTACTTATTTTATTGAATATACGCAGGGACATATCTCTTTTTCAAAATCGTATTTGTGTGTTATATCCCAAAGCTATCACATACACCCATTAACCATTGCCAGCTTTCCGATATGCTTTTTAGATACTCTTAATGGTCTCAAATATATGCTTCATGTTTCAGTTCAGTAGCAATGTTCAAATGGCATTCGGTCCACCACTGTTTTTTCCCCTTCACCATGATGGCCACAAGCATGCCTCCTCCTTCAATGATCAATCTCTTAGGTAGCCTGAACCGATTTCTAGGCTACGCAACTGGTATTTTCTCGACATCAGGTAAATACAGTGGTTCTATCAGAGTTATTAAGGTATTTCCTTTCTTACTACTAGATTGCTAATTTACACTTTCCTTTTTTTATTATCACACGGTTGGAAACTGGGTCTATCTTTTCTTTGGACCCAGTTTCTTCCTTTGAGTATATACGTAAGGGTGCTATGTTGAACAAATATGTGATCGTGGATCCATCCGTCAATTCGTTGACCATGTATTATTATCACACATATTATTGCATCCTCAAAGTCGCCATCTTCATATATTTTAGGTTGAACTCAAGATGGGTTAAAATCCTCTGATGGGGTTATATCACTCAGCTTTCTCTGTGAAAAATTGGAATCTTGACATGGATTAAATAAGTGTGCTCTACTAGAAGAGACCAGCAACTCACGAAAAAGACTAATCTGTATTGGTAGAAGTTGAGGCGTGTGGCTTCTTCACCCATGTGAGTAGGTCAAGAGAATGGCCATTGGAGTCCATCCACAAATTGATCTTGGTAGTTATGATGTAAAAATATATTTTTCAAATAACTCAATACTGAAAATATAGTGTACGGTTAATATAATCTCTACTTGGAAGTCGCAATCATCTTTAAATTGATTGGTGCATCATATTCAACTTCCGGTTAGTTTCGATGCACCTAGGATTTTTATACTGTTGCATAGTTATTAGACTATATAATGGTGTCCGCTCTGCTTCAAAGCTTAACATTTCAGAATATGGTCCATTGATTTTAAATACTATATTACCTCATTTGCTAATATTTTCTTACACATTGGAGCTCCACCTAAGATTATCGTAACAAAATGTTGATAGAAATCTAAAAACATCCTAGTAGGAAGGCAACTAAAATAACATAAATATAGTTGTGACTACTGAAAATCATAAATACAAATATCATAGTTGGAAGTGCTTGCATTCTAGATACGTTATTTGCTCTGCAAACTATTTCATGTTTTCAATAGAAAATATAATTTCAAATTCTTATATACATGTGTTCCTTAATATAGCTAGCACGTGCAGGTGTACGGGTTGATGACTAGTTAAGTATAGCCTTGATTTTGTCTCGGTTCACCTCTATGCCTCTTTGAGACACGATGAAACCTAACAATTTTCCGGCTGGTATTCTAAAGAAACATTTCTTTCGGTTAAGCATTATGTCGTAGATTGGCGAACGTTTTCTCCAAGTCGGAAATTAAGGTTTCTTTTTTTTGGACATCACCGCAATGTCGTCCACATATGCATGTACATTGCGCCGATTTGATCGTGGAAGAAATGTTGCATAGTGCACTGGTATGTAGCTCCTGCGTTCTTGAGCCCAAAGGGCATCGTAACGAAACATAAGGTTCTGAAGGGGGTTATGAATAAAGTTTTGACTTTGTCTGATTCCTTCATCCGAATTTGGTGATAACCGGAATATGCGTCGAGAAAACATAGGAGTTCCGAGCCTGCCGTAGAATCGATAACTTGATCAATTCTAGGCAGAGCGAATGGATCTTTGGGACAAGCCTTGTTCAAGGCAGTATAATCAACATACATCCTTAAATTAGTGGTGTCCTTTTTAGGGACCATTACAGGATTGGCCGACCACTTAGTGTGGATGACCTCTTCTATGAATCCGGCTAACTTGAGTCGGGCTAGTTCTTTAGCTATTGCTTTTCGCTTTTCATCGCCAAAACATCGTAAGGACTGTTTGACAGGTTTAGCGTTTGGGTGTATATTTAGAGAGTGCTCGGCAAGTTCCCTAGGTACTCCGGTCATGTCAGATGGCTGCCATGCAAAGATATCTTGATTTGCTTGGAGGAACTTGACGAGCGCGCTTTCCTATGCACTATCTAGCCTACACCTATCTGGGTCACCTTGGAGGGGTTATCATCCTTCAATGGCGTCTTCTTCGTCTCTTCTGATGCCTTGAACTCCAGCGTCGGCTTTGTCACCTCTTTCTTTGTCGCGGACATCTCGGACAGATCAATGGTCTTCTTGATCTCCTGGTACTTCTGGGCGTGCAGCACGGCTTTAGCAAAGGCGGCATTTCCATCCTCGCACTCTCGCGCCTTCTTCGGGTCTTTCTGATGGTGATCACGCCTTTGGGGCCTAGAATTTTCATCATATTGTAAATGTAACACGGACGAGCCATAAAATCCCAGTAAGCCGGACGTCCGAATATCAGGACCACTTCGAAGGAAAGTGCATCCGTCCGATAGTTCTTTGGAGTTCCGAAGGTAACATCCAAAGTGATCTCTCCTAGGGAATTTGCTTGTCTTCCTGGGACAACTCCGTGAAAGATCACAGAGCTGTGATTCAGTTGTGTCTCCGAGATCCGCATCCGACATAGCGTTTCGACATACATAATATTAATGTTGGTGCCGCCGTCCATGAGAGTCTTGGAGAAACCATAGCCGTCAATAAGTGGGTTGACGACTAAGGCGTATTTTCTTCTTCTCTGCAACTTAGGTGGATGATTATCACGGTCAAAGGTGATTTCCATTTCCGACCAGTCCAAGAATTGTGGGACAGCCAGAATAGTTGCGTTGAGCTCATGCAAAACTGCCTTCTTGACCTTAGCTGGTTGAGACCCAAGGAAAGTGACGTAAGTGTCTTTTTTCGTTAGGAAGTTCTTTTTTCCATTCGGCTTGGGATTTGAAGGGTTAGCTTCCTCCATGTCAGAATCTTCCTTGGTCTCCTTCTCTTTTTCAGGATTCTTTTTTCCCTTCTTCCACTTAGCCATGTAGCCAACGGTATCGTCTTTCTCGATGTCATCATTGAAACGACACTCGGCGTTTGTGTGAGACGAGCCCCCGTTGGCATCTAAGTGATGCACACACGGGTTGTTGGCAATGTCGGCCTAGGAATAGGTTTTGCTAGGTTGCTGGTCTCCTCTACCCTGGACTCTTGATGTCCCACGACCACGTCCACGGCCACAGCCGTGTCCTCCTCATCCTCCAGAGCCAAAAGTAGCAGTGACCACTGCTGTTTCCGCGTTGGGTTTTTCCTCCGAGGTATTCTTGCGCTTTTAAGCTTGTTGCTTTGGTTATTTTTCCGACTGTAGCACAGCTAGGGCGTTCAGTAATCCCTCTGCATCATCGTCAGCGTCTGCATACTTGCTCGATGTTTCTATCATCTCTCCCAGATCAGTGACCTTGTCGCACTTCAAGCGGTGACGTAGTAAACCAATTGGGAGACCTGCAATGAAAGCTTCAATCGCAATTTAATCATTTACTCCTTCACAGGAGTTCTTGGTGTCGATCCATTGTCCGAGGTAATCTCGGCAAGTTTCTTCGGCTTTCTGGGTGGAACATTGTAGGTCTCCTACCGTACAGGGCCTCCGATATGTGCCTTCGAAATTCTGAAAGAACGCACTTTGCATATCATACCAGTTGTGGATGGTATTCTCCGGAAGTTCATGAGCCATGATCGTGCTATCTTCCGCAACATAAGTGGGAAATATCGGGTTGCGATCAAGCTATTTCCGCCTTTGGCGATGCAGCAGGCCTAGAAAAAATCCTGGAGCCAAGTATCTGGCCAGGCCACACCGTCGTAGGGTTGGATGTGTCTTGAGATAGAAAATCCCTCCGGGAAGTTTGTTTGTCGAATACATGGTCCGAAGCACTTTGGACCTATGTAGATATTATCCGACTCGTAGCGCCGCGCTTCTATGTTAGAGTTGATCTGATGTCTCATGTCACTTGGTGATAGGGAACGCCGTCTTGGTTGTTCGCTATAGCTGTGATGCCTTGGAGCCAGACTTCTGCTTCTACCACCACCTCCTCCACCAAGACACCCTCCTTGGTCTCCTTGAGAGCCGTTGTGATGGCTGCTTGGCGGAGAGGGTGGTGTAGGTGGATTATTTCCGGCTGCTCGCCGGCCTCCATCCGGAGCGTCATTATCCCAGTTCCGGGGAGGGTCTTCATTGCGACGAGCCCCCTGTCGGCTTGACTCGGCATGGTGTCTGTCAATTCTTCGTCTGTCATTCCCACTGTGATGGGTTCAGTCGAACGGCTTGCATGTCTAGGGGGTGGCATCCTTTGACGGTCCTCCTCTCGACGTTTCTCTTTGTTTTCTTCCCTGTGATTGTTCGACTCTCGCCGGGGAGGGTTTCTCGGATACAGTGCAGCAATCGCTTCTTGCTCCGCGGCTGGAGCAACGTTGCTCCAGTTACATGCAGTTCTGTGGCGCTGCCCTGAAGATCCGGCTCTTGAGTAGTTATCTTCTCGACGGTTGGAACGGTAATGCTGTTCCGGAACCCATTGGGGTCTAATATCATTCCAGGTCGGATCCATGTGACATTGGTCAGATTGAGAGACCAGTTTTCCGCTCCCAGATTTTACGACCTTCTGTTGCTCCAGACCCTTGGTAAGTAGCTTTATGCCCAACCAGACCTGTTCCGGGCCTGGATTATTTGCCAGGATATCTCGAGTTGTAGCAGTGTTTTGTACTGGTGTTGGGTACACCAGATCTCCCTTGCTATCGAGTCGAGGCATCCCTGGGTCCCCCTCAAAGAGAACCTTGTGGACTTCTGGAAATTTATTGTCATGCATGTGTTGTTTCTGGGTCTTCTGATGTTGCAGAGAGATGAACTTCTCTGTAGTAGCTATGCACTTCTTTTGTTCCTCGATGTTGTTGGCTTCATCTAGGAGTACTTGGCGACGCGTTTCTAGGGCTTGAGCCCTTTCTTCCAACTTTTCAGCAGTAAGTTCTGTAGCTGTAGGGATAGGCATAGTTAACGCGGCATCGATGAGTTTACGGGCACCAGCAGTGACCACGTGTCCATCCACCAAAGCTTCTTTGGGCTCGTCTGGGATTAGTGCTCCATCCGATTCTTCTTCATACTCCTCGGCAATCACTTCCTCTGCTGGAGGGTCTTTTGCTGGGGTCTTGTTCTTCTTGTTCTTATTCTTTGCCTTCTTGGCATTACCGGTAGCAAAGACGGCTTTGGGTTTGTTTCCCGGAGTCAAGCTCTGATCGGTACTTTCGGACATCTGGACGTCGGTATTGTCTCTGAGATCCATGTCATCCTGCGTTTTGGGAGGGTTTTCTCCAGATCCTTAGTCCATGGCTTCTCCTTCTTCTACAGCTTTGGAGCTGAACTCCTCTTCGTATTCCGCGTAGAACTTTCGGAAATCTGCCGACATCATGGAATCATCAGAAGATGCCGGTAAGTCGGTGTTTGTTTCGATCGACTCTAGCACTGAGTCTTTGTTGTCTCCAGCATCGGCAGAGCCGGATCCAGATCCAATATATCCGACAAAGTGTGACGCGTGCGTCCTGAGGTAGTTGCGGCTTTCCTTGTGGGCTTCCTCGAAAATTCTAATGGTCTCGAGAACCTCATCCATGTTTGTGCCTTGCATCATCATGTGCCTCAACGTATACCTGAGGGTTGATCTGTTCCGGCATTGGCAGAGCCGGAACCAAGGTTGTTGTCTTGCTCCTCCTGGATTTCGAGCTCAGTGGGTAGATCAATCTAGGATTCGGCCTCGCTAGGGAGATCCACTCCAAATTCGATTTGCACCGCAAGATCTGCTTCAGGTTCAGCTTTCTCCACTATCTCCGCAACAGGTGTGGGCTAGGTGGGATTAGGGTTTTCTGAGATCCGGAACTTTGCCGCCTCCGCGGACAAAGTGGACCCAGAGATTTCTTCTGCCTCTATCATCACCGCTGGGGTGGGTGGGGCAGGTTCGGTGAAACTGATGTACATATTGATCTCGCCAAAAGACATGATGGTGTAGGCAGTCATGGCCTCCCTAGCCGGAATCTAGGTCTCGTCGAGAATGATGAGAGGGACGTCGCTGGTGTAGAGTACGCGACCGACGGCGATGGTCTCGCCGATTCTGATTCTTGTAGATTCCGCTTGGAACGTAGATCCGAAGCTCACTTTCCCCATGGTGGGCGCCAACTGTCATCGGATTGATGAAAAGTACGCCATGAGGGGGTCCTCGAGGCGTGCGAAAGAGAGGGGTGTGAGACGTATGGTGTTCCGGGATGGTGAGCACACAAGTTTACCCAAGTTCGAATCCGCCAGCTTTGGATGGATCCTACTCCTGCTAGCAATCCAGTAATAAGGCAGAGCCGGAATATGGGTTACAAGGGTTTCGCCTGTGCGGGTTGAGATTGTAGACTATTGTGAGGTGCCCTAAAGGCGTACCCTAGGACGGCTTATATAGATATCCAGCCTAGGGTTTACAGGAGAGATCTATCCGGCTACGACTAAGAGTCGGTTACAGAGTACATCTTGAATTACAAGTAACATAACAGGTCTAAGTCAGTAAGTCTTCTGTTCCTTCCTGTAGCCGGACTGGACTCCGTCTCTTCTCCCTGACTGGGCCGCCCGTGAAGCAAAGCGCTAACCCAAAGTAGGCCACCCGGGTCAGTGAGGCACAGTGAGGATACTCGGAAAGTATATCCTCAACAGATGTACACTCAGACCGTATTTGTACTAGGGTGTCAGGTGAGATCCCACCAAAGTCCCACTTTTAGTTTATTTCTCAAATTCTAGCATAAAGCTTTGCTTAAGGTATGGAATATGCAACATCTTCGTCATTATTTCATGCAGGCGGATGTGGAAGCGGTCATGCAAATCAAGATAAATCCACGCAGCGCGGATGATGTGCTTGGCTGGGCTCCAACGCCGAACGGTATTTTTACTATGAAGAGTGCGTATTGGATCGGCATGGAAGAGCTGAGTCGGCCAAATCATGGCGCCATGAGCAGAGAACCGAATGGCTGTAGGGCCATTTGGAAGGCACTATGGGGGTTCCCTGCCCCCTAAGGTACACATCTTTGCATGAAAATTAGCCACTGATTCCCTTGCTACATGGGAAAATAAAAAGAAAAGAAATCTTGAGTTAACTAACACATGTGTAATCTGTGGTGTGGAACGTGAGAACACCTATCACACATTCTACATGTGCCCCATGGCGAGGACACTATGACAGGCGATGGCAGAGGTCTGGCCTCTCCCGGGGATTGAAGAGCTGGCAAACACTGATACCGAATGGATCATGCAGCTTCTGCATGGAAGACAGAGATAATTCGAGCCATGATCCTGATGACCCTTTGGCTTATATGGTACTACCGTAATGAGGTGATCCATGAGAAACCGGCACCGTCGATAAAGATCTCCAAGAACTTCCTATGTAGCTATATACAGCCTGTCTTGACGATCAAGCACTTTCCTGATGTTAATCTGGTGAAGGGGAGACTGTAGTCTGCTTGGATGCCGTTGGATAGATGGAGAATAAGAGTGCCTGCAAGAAACAAGGACCACATCACCCTTGGAAGAAGCCACCTGAAGGATCAGTGAATCTTAATGTTGATGGCTCTTTCTATGCAGCTACTGATTTAGGAGGGACCGGTGTGATTGTTCGTAATGATGCAGGCTTCCGCCACCTACAAAACTGTAAGTGCCCCTTGGAAGTGGAGTTGTAAGCCTGTCGGGAGGGTGTTTCTATGGCTCTATGAAAGTATAGAGATGTCTCCTAGAGGGGGGTGAATAGGAAATTTCAAAACTATTACGGTTTTGGCTTGATGGAATGCAGAATTAAACTAACATTTATTTTACAAGCACAAAACCTAAATACACTAGGCTCAACTAAGTGCACCAACAACAAGTTAAGCAAAGCAAGATACCACAAGATAAATATACCACAAGTGATTGATACGTTGCAAACGTATCTATAATTTTTGATGTTCCATGCTTGTTTTATATCTACGTTCTTATGTTTTGTCCACACTTTGGAGTATTTTTATACACTTTATGGGACTAACCTATTAACAAGATGCCACAGTGCCAGTTGCATGTTTTCTGCTGTTTTGGTTCTAGAAAAGCCAGAAAATGAATATTCTCGGAATTGGACGGGACAAAAGCCGAAGTCAATATCCGAAAGAGTCACGAAGCCAGAAGACGAGACGGAGAGGGGCCAGGGGCTGGCCACACCACCTGGCCGCGTGGCCAGGCCTGCCCGTGCCTGGGGGTGGTGTGGTCCCCCTGGAACTCCACCGACCTTGCCCTTTCGCCTATAAGAAGCCTCTGATACAGAAACCCTAAGGACCCGATCAAAATTCCACGAAAGAATCTATAGTCGCCGCCGCCATCTCCATCCCTAGATCGGGAGGGATCTGAAGCTCTTCCCGGCACCCTGTTGGAGGGGAGAGATCACCCTAGAGGCCTTCTTCATCACCATGTCTGCCTCCGGTGTGATGCGTGATTAGTTCATCCCTGGACTACGGGTCCATGTAGTAGCTAGATGGTTGGTTCTTCTCCTTTGTGCTACCATGTTTAGATCTTGTGAGCTCCGTTCATGATCAAGATCATCTATTTGTAATCATACATGTTGTGTTTGCGGGGATCCGATGGATATTGAGATGCTATTTCAGATTGATTATTGATTCTATCATGTATTTGTTATTTGTGATCTTGCATGCTCTCCATTGTTAGTAGCTATCTTGGCTGAGTAGATGCTAGCAACTCCAAGAGGGAGTATTTATGCTCGATAGTGGGTTTATGCCTCTAGTAATCTAGGGAAGTGATAGAAATCTCTAAGGTACTAGATGTGTTGTTGCTACTAGGGAGAAAACAGCAATCATTTGTTCATAGAACAATCGTATTGTTTACTTTACACACTTTGCTTAATGCAATTATCTGTTGCTTGCAACTTAATACTGGAGGGGGGTCGGATGATAACCTAAAGGTGGATTATTAGTCATAGATGAATATCATAGGAGTCAAGATGATTAGTATATGCATGTATGCTTTCTCGATGTTTGTCAATTGCCCCGCTGTAATTTGTTCACCCAACATGTCATCTATCTTAAGGAGAATCACCACTAGTGAACTATGTACCCCGGTCCTTTCTTTTACCATCAAATCTACAAGCTATTTATTGTTTTCTATTTACTTTCTGCAAGCAATTACTATCTTCCACACAATACGTTTAATCCTTTGTTTTCAGCAATGCCGGTGAGATTGACAACCTCACTGTAAGTTGGGGGCAAAGTTCTGTGGTTGTCTTGTGCAGGATTCCAAGTTGGAAACAACACCTTGGAGGTGTTTCCTTGCTCCTACTGGTTCAATAACCTTGGTTTCATAATTGAGGGAAAACTTGCTGCTGTGCTCATCATACCTTCCTCTTGGGGTTCCCTAATGAGCTCGATATATTTTGAGCCATCAAGCTATTTTTCTGGCGCCGTTGCCGGGGAGTCAAGGACATCTTCACAAGGGGAGTCCCTCATAACCAATCTATTTACTTTGTTTTATTTGTTTTGCTTAGTTTATTTCTTCTTTGTTTGCTTGTTTCTTTATCCAAAACACACACAAAATAGTTGTACTGGTTTTCTCTTTATATCAAAAAACACACAAAAAATTATTATTAGTTCCTACCCTAAGTTGCCATTATGTCTAGCATTGCTCCAATCACTATGTCACCTCAGGAAATGGTTTTTACTTTCAAACAAGGAATTGAAGAGAGTTTCAAAGAAGCTTGGTCTAGAATCTCTGATTTACATGAAAAATTGAACCTAAAATGACTCAAAGCTTGTTTCTTAGCAGTTTTTACTTTGGAACCGCTCTTTGCTATAGATATGCTTTGGATGCTGTAGTGGGAGGAGATTTCCTCCAATGCAATGAGGATGAAGCTTTCAAAACCATAAAGAAGTTGGTCTTAACATATAACTTGCCTAGCAAATCTGATTCTTCCTTTATAAACATATTTGCTAGATTGAATACGCTTGAGACCCACACTGCTAGTTTAAAAGAATGTTATAACATGCTTAGAGAGCATCATGATTATGTTCCAATAAATTCTGAACCCTCAAAATGGCTTCCTACAATGAAAGTTGTTATAAATAATAAAAAAAAGCATGCACGCTGTGATATCATGTCTGAATTATGTCTTATGCCTAAAGATATCTATGAATCTTTGAATCTTTGGGGACTTTCTAAAGGGGGAGAAGAAATATCTCTTACTAATAATGCCACAATATTACCCATTGGAATAGCTGAAGGAGTGTTTACAAAGATTTTAGGGAAAGTGGTGTCTACTGATTATCTTGTTATTGAATGTGTAGGAAAAGGACAAATTACACTTAGAAGATTCATACTTAAACTCCTTGGAGCAATAATAGATGTGGAAAAGGGCATCATGCACTTTGCTTCTCCACCGAACAACCATATGTTCCCCAAGGATAAGAATAAAAGTAAGAGAGGTAAGGGCAAGAAATTTGATCTTAATGCTTCTTCATTTGAGAATACTTGATTCTTTTCTTGCTTCTTATGCCTAACTTAAAGGTGTTAAAGAAAAGTACTTATTGGGAGATAACCCAAAAAATTTAGTTGAGTCTTGGAAGTTATTGCTTCAGCAATAACCTCTCCTTATCTTTTTTGTGTGATTTTTGTGCCAAGAGTAACCTCTAATGAGAGAGAAGTAAGACTTGGGAAAGTTGCTATCCTGAAACAGATTTTTGTGCTTCGCTGTAAAAATTCGTGAAAAATCTCTGTACGTTGATTTGAGATGTAAGTTTTTGTGCTTCTGCCCCAGGTTGTTATCCAACTTTTGTTAGTTCAACACTTTTCAATTTGAGCAGCAGAAGGTCTTCTAGAAAATCGGTGTCTACCTGCTGGTCTGTTTTGACAGATTTCTGCCATTATTTGCATTTGCTTCTTATTGATTCCTTTTTGGGTTCCTTTTGGGGAAATTGAGCTTTTTGAGGGAAGTGCTACAGTAGCTTGTGTTTTAGTGGAAGTTTTACTTGTGTTGGAACTGAACCAAAAGTCTTATTATCTTAAGTACACTAATGTTGCTAATGAAGATTGTGTTAAGTTTTGTATGAAGGAAAATTTCCAGGTGTAAGGGAAGAATGATGTAATGAGATGAAGAATGGACAAAATCTCAAGCTTGGGGATGCCACCCCATGTCACCCCAAGAAATATTCAAGAAGTACAAGCTTCAAAGCTTGGGGATGCCCAAGGCATCCCCTTCTTCATCAATAAAAATCTCAGGTTTCTTCCGAACACTTCAATTTTATTGTTTCATGCACGGTTTTGTTGTTCTTGGAGCGTCTTCGTTTTTGTTTTTGGTTTTCGTTTGCTTGGTTTGCTTAGTTTGCTTGAATAAATTGGTTGGACCCCCTCATTCATGCATTAGTTTTCAAATAATCTTGGTTTGGATTGGAAAAAGAGTAGGAAAGTTCATGCTTAAGTGGTAAAAAGGAGCTTGTTTTTAACTGTGGCCTAGACTTCATCATGTCATGCTTGATATTGTTTTGGCTTTATGCTTAGTGATTATTTATGTAGCATGACATGTTATAAACAACTGAGATTGCTTAATGTGCCTTGAAAGAATCATGCGTTGTTTTAGCATATTAAAGGATAGTATTGTGGTATTCTCCTTTAATGCTTTATTTGGGTTGACTTGGAACATGCTCACACCATGTTAAGACTATCCCAAGTCACCATAGCCTCTATGATCATTTAGTTTTCAACTTGTAATATCACTTTATGCTTTAATTAATAATGTTTTGTCGCTTTGCATGATTATGGCCATTATTGCTCTCTTAGTTGGTCGCTCCCAGTCTTTGGCTAGCCTCCATAACCAAGTATGAGTTTCACTCATGCATCCAACTCCAAATAAAACCCAGTTATTCAAAAGAGTCCACCATACCTACCTATTATCATTTGCTATTCCAAGTATATTCATGTTTTTATCTACCTTCCGAATTAAACTTGTTATGAGAAAATTAGTGATTAAAGCTCTCACGAACTTGATGGCACACTTTACTTTTCTTGCCCCTAATAAACTTGAACCATTATGTCATCTATGTTGTATATGATTGCACTTATACATTGAGAATTAGAAGAACCATGCTGTCATGGGGAACGCTTTCAACATTGCACTTGTACATTGTACCTAGTTGATATCATACTCTTTTGTTTATGGATGTTGTCGGTGTGAAATGAAAGGGGAGCTTGTAAGTCCATGGAATTATGTATGTGTGTGTTAGAGAAACGCCTGGGTCGCTGGTCTAATCCATGCCTAATCATGGTGGAAACCTGCAGTGTAACCATAATGAGCAATCTATGAGGCATTCTTCTTATATAAAAAAAGAGTTAGAGATTGAGGAAAAAAGAAAAAAAGATGAGAAAAGAGGAAAGAGAGAAAAAACATCATTTCCCATGGTAAATAAGAAGATGTTGAGATGCTTATTGTCTACTTGCCTTGTCATTTTGATATGGGGATTCTTCCGTATCATCGGGCAAGGGGTACCCCGTTGGCGGTTCTCTATGATACACATGTACTTACTATGGCAAGAACTTACCGGTAACTAAACTTGAGTAGCATGAGGAGCGACCCTCGTATTCAAGGGACATGAGATTGTCAACTTATACTTTGTCAAGCATATACTCCATAGTTTGTTCACTTTAACCTTAATCACTTCAAGATGCTTATGATAGGGGCAATGAGAGCTGAAAGCTAATAAGTACCATAATTTTTGGAAGCTGTTTATGAGACTTGAATCCCTGCTTCCTTTTATGAAGGCCTTTCTTTTACTTTTATGTTGAGTCTCCATCTTATATCTTTATGCACCTATTGAGAGAGCATAGTGGCCATTCTTAGTTTAATGTGCATTGTCCCAAGACTTGTTGATTGATGCATAACTTTGATATTGCTTGTTCTTAAACTATTTGTATGTAGTCACCCTTATGAACTTTGAAGGTGTCCTATGCATTTATGTTCTGCTACACTATGAGGGACAAGCTAAATACCATTGTCATTATGCTTTCTTTATGTGAAACAAACAAACGTCTTGCAAAGCATTGTTATTCATGAATCTTTTGTTTGTACCTTTTCATGTTACAACATAGTTGCTATGTCTTATTGTTAGAACTATATCTTTCATGCTATGTTAAAGTACTATGATCCCAGCTATCAATGTTTTACAAATACCTTGATCAAGATTATGATGGTGCATGTCACCTCAAAAAGTATTCTTTCTTTTTATCACTTACCTACTCGAAGACGAGAAGGAGTTAAGCTTGGGGATGTTGATATGTTGCAAACGTATCTATAATTTTTGATGTTCCATGCTTGTTTTATATCTACTTTCTTTTGTTTTGTCCACACTTAGGAGTATTTTTATACACTTTCTGGGACTAACCTATTAACAAGATGCCACAGTGCCAGTTGCCTGTTTTCTGCTGTTTTTGGTTCCAGAAAAGCCAAAAAATGAATATTCACAGAATTGGACGGGACAAAAGCCGAAGTCAATATTTTACCGGAAGAGTCACGGAGCCAGAAGACGAGACGGAGAGGGACCAGGGGCTGGCCACACCACCTGGCCGCGCGGCCAGGCCTGGCCCGTGCCTGGGGGTGGTGTGGGCCTCCTGGTACTCCACCGACCTCGCCCTTTCGCCTATAAGAAGCCTCCGATACAGAAACCCTAAGGACCCGATCAAAATTCCATGAAAGAGTCTGTAGCCGCCGCCATATCCATCCCTACATCAGGAGGGATCTAAAGCTCTTCCCGGCACCCTGCCGGAGCGGAGAGATCACCCTGGAGGCCTTCTTCATCACCATGCCTGCCTCCGGTGCGATGCGTGAGTAGTTCATCCCTGGACTACGGGTCCATGTAGTAGCTAGATGGTTGGTTCTTCTCCTTTGTGCTACCATGTTTAGATCTTGTGAGATCCGTTCATGATCAAGATCATCTATTTATAATCATACATGTTGTGTTTGTGGGGATCCGATGGATATTGAGATGCTATTTCAGATTGATTATTGATTCTATCATGTCTTTGTTATTTGTGATCTTGCATGCTCTCCGTTGTTAGTAGCTATCTTGGCCGAGTAGATGCTAGCAACTCCAAGAGGGAGTATTTATGCTCGATAGTGGGTTCATGCCTCTAGTAATCTGAGGAAGTGATAGAAATCTCTAAGGTACTAGATGTGTTGTTGCTACTAGGGAGAAAACAGCAATCATTTGTTCATAGAACAATCGTATTGTTTACTTTATACACTTTGCTTAATGTAATTATCTGTTGCTTGCAACTTAATACTGGAGGGGGTTCGGATGATAACCTGAAGGTGGATTATTAGTGATAGATGTAGTTGGATTATGGTCTATGTATAATGTTGTAATGCCCAATCAAATCTCATAGGAGTCAAGATGATTAGTATATGCATGTATGCTTTCTCGATGTTTGTCAATTACCTCGCTGTAATTTGTTCACCCAACATGTCATCTATATTAAGGAGAATCAGCACTAGTGAACTATGGACCCCGGTCCTTTCTTTTACCATCAATCTACAAGCTATTTACTGTTTGCTGTTTACTTTCTGCAAGCAATTACTATCTTCCACACAATACGTTTAATTCTTTGGTTTCAGCAAAACCGGTGAGATTGACAACCTCACTATAAGTTGGGGGCAAAGTTCTGTGGTTGTGTTGTGCAGGATTCCAAGTTGGAAACAACACCTTGGAGGTGTTTCCTTGCTCCTACTGGTTCAATAACCTTGGTTTCATAACTGAGGGAAAACTTGCTATTGTGCTCATCATACCTTCCTCTTGGGGTTCCCCAACGAGCTCGATATATTTTGAGCCATCAGTGATAAGCAAGATATAAGTACTTCAAGCTTGATGGCTATCACAAGGAAAGTAATCTCGGGTATAGAGATAGCCGAGGCACGCGGAGACGAATATGTATTCTCGTGTTCCCTTACAAGAAGGTGCGTCATGTTGGAGAGGTGTGGTATTCCACGAAGGATTTCCCAACACCACGAAGGCTCGCCTTCTTCTCCGAGTCTATCCCACAAAGGAATATGCCCTTTCCTTATGGCTAGCTTTTCCTCCACTCCGGAGATGGCAAGCTCCACAACCACTTCACAAGCTCCATGAAGGAGAAGCCCGGGTCTCTTCACAATCTTCCACAAAGAGGACACCGCGGCACCAACCACCAAGCCAACTAGGAGGTCACCCTCCAAGAGCAACAAGCTCACGGTCTCTCACTCAAACAAATCGTAACGGAGAGCTCAACACTTATGCAAGAATGCAAAGCAAGAACACCAAGGGTGTTCAAATCCCTCACTCTCAAATCACACCAAAGCAACAAGTGCTAGGGAGGAATTAGAGAGGAAGAAAAAATGGTGGAAGTCAACCAATGACTTCAATATCTAGATCCAATGGGTTCCCCTCACTTAGAGGAGGAATTGATTGGTGGGGATTGTAGATCTAGATCTCCTCTTCCAAAGCCCTCAAAAAGATGCAAGAATCATAGGAGGGAAGGGGAACTAGGCAAGCTCAAGAGGTTCAACAATGGAGGTCAATTTCATGGTCAAGAACACCCAAAAACGTTGGGGGAAGAACCCCCTTTTATAGGGGAAAGCAAATATGGCCGTTGAGAGAAATCTACGTGAACCCGGTTTGAAGTTCGGTTGAACCGGCCCAAAAACCGGAGTATCCGGTATCAGGATCGGTTGAATCCCTATTTGAACCTGGTTGAATCCTGGTTGAACCGGATCTAAACCGGGAAGGGTTACAAAAAGTAATCCCGGTTAGACTCGGTTGCCAAACCGGGCATCCTGGTATGAATCCCAGTTGAACCGGATCTGAAATAGACTTCACAAAAAACGCAATAACTTTTACATCCGGACTCCGATTTTGATGATCTTGGGCTTGTTTTGACAAGGATAACAAGATCTACAAGATGGTGTAGAGAAACATCATATTCCAACAAAGTAGGATAGAACAAAATTAATAAAGGTATGAAGCTTCCCTATAAGAAGAACCGATAAAACCTTCAAACTCGAAAACGCCATAGAAGATGCATACGAGTTCCATTTTCGATGAACTTGGGCTTGTTGAAGAGCTAGAAACAAGCTCAAGCATCTCACATGGAGAAACACCAAGAAGCGACAAAATAGGAAGATGCAAAGTATGCAAAGATTGAGCTCCCTAAGATAATGTGATCAAGTTACCCAACCGAAAG
The DNA here is from genome assembly GCA_023614405.1 of Avena insularis. Classification (NCBI taxonomy): domain Eukaryota; kingdom Viridiplantae; phylum Streptophyta; class Magnoliopsida; order Poales; family Poaceae; genus Avena; species Avena insularis. The sequence goes on along the minus strand of CM042686.1, from coordinate 195,939,900 downwards.
CCCCTCTTGATAGTGCAGCTATCTATCTTATAACCTGGTCTCCCAAAAACCACCTTGGGACCGGTAAAAGGAAAACCTAGCAAGGCCATACCTTTGCCTTGTGCATCCCGCTTGATATTGATGACAACAGTTCATGCTACATCCAACCGGAATGCATCACTTGACCATTGTTGCTTCGTGAAGACTCATAATTTGCTCCCCCATACACCACTATGGGATAGCTTCATTAAGACACATCTTCACATGTCCATTATCACCAATATGGACGGCAAGCTTCAAGCAAATGATCTTCTCAAGATGCTTATATTGAACTTGCCCTTCTCAACCATGATGATGATCACCACTTGATGTCATCCTCTCATGGGCTATATGAAATCTTAAATTTTGAAGCATGCCCATGGAAATATACCTATCTCATATAGAAAATGCAAAGGCACATATATAATGGGTTAGTTAATGATGCATAATTGACAAGGCTTACCATACCACAAGATCCATGTGATACATTCTTTATGCTTCATGTGTTGGCCAACTTGAAATCACTCTTCACTCTTTGTATCGGTCAACCAAGTATTTTCTCATGCTCCATCTCAATATCTCGAGGTACATAAAGAACTCTTCATTTGATTACATGCTCTAAATCTTAGTCAACCATAGCTCAATTAATGAGGCTATTATGACACCGACTTAGAGCCATATCTTGAATTCTTCTATTGAGATCACACCCTCAAGATCTTGATCATATCATATTCTTTTTCAACTCGATGATCTTGATGCCAATACTCAAGGTATATCTTTATCTTCATGGTATCCATACTTGAATCCAACACATGAACTACAAGCATGACCTATGGAATGTTACTTCATATAAAACTCAATTAAAACATTAGTCCATAGAGATTGTCATTAATCACCAAAACCACACATAGGGGTAATTACCCTTTCAATCTCTCCCATTTTGGTAATTGATGACAATCATAGCAAGAGGGCTTATATAATGAATATTAGAAACAAGTATGCAACTTAACCGAGAATAAGTTGTATACAATAGGTTGTATTTGACATGGTTAAGCAACACAAAGATACTAGCCCATATCAAAACTGATTCTACTCACACAAACTACAACTAATGCATGAGATGTGAGTAGAACCAACATATATAGAGCAAACTCCCCCACAATATATGCACGTGTGATGAACTTGAATTTCATTGCATACAAATTCAAGCATGACCTTTGGGAGAGTTTCCACTATATATTCAACCATGCAAAACATAATAAAGATGAAATGCATGAAAGGCAAACACTTAAAAACAAACCAATCTTAAGTAGAAAACCATTTCCCTTAAAATCCTCTAATCTTCTCCCCCATTGACAACAAGTGCCAAAATGGATGACAAAGTTAGAAGGCCAATATAGTTCAAGTTCCTCCCAAGGTGTGCATTTCTCATAATATGAGTGAAATCATATGCACATATCCAATGACGAATACTTGGAGGAAATCAACTATATTGAGGATCAAATATTGCTAAAAGGATAACAAGGTGAAGAAACTTCAACGGATGAAGCAAGCAATCAAAAGATCCAAATAATCAAATGGACAAATAGTGCTCTAATGAAATAAGGAAGCTCCCCAAGGTTTGTGCATAAAATAGTTGTTTCATTTGAATACAATATGCACAAACATGGAATCCTCACTCCCTCTATATCATTTAGAACACAACCAAGATACAAGGAGTATAGATATAAATCAATACACTTGTCAAGACAAGCTTAAGTCCAAAATAAACCAAATACGAGATATGAGTGTGTGAAAATGCAATAAAAGTAGACCGAGCACTCATAAATCAAGACCTTGTCAATACCATTAAAAACCAAGAGGATAAGAGAGATGGTTGGCAAAGAGCGAGGATATCAAGGCGAGAGTTTAACACTCTCGTGTATATAAGTCTCTAAGTGGGAAAAACATGATAATAATCCACAAAGAAACATACACACATAAGAGGTTAATAAAAATAAGAAAACATGATATCCAAGAGGAAGTCATAAGATATACCAAAAATGATATTTTGCTTAAGTGCATATATATCCCATGGCTCTATTTTATCTCATGGTATATCAATGAACTTCACCAAAGAAAAAGAAAAACCTCAAAAACATCACAACTAACACTAAGGGAACAAATGCTAGTTGGGATATTTTGAGAAAGGAAACAGGTAGCAAAAGGAAGGATTCAAAGCAATTTCAACAATATTGCACATGAGAGTACCTTGAGGAATTGATATGCAATAAATTGCTAGAAGGCATATCTGGGATTGGTGAATCATGAGCATGATCTTATATACTCCCCATTATATGCATCATCTCAAATTACTCACATAGGCAATAAGGATAGACAAGTCTTTCAAAGATCCTTGCAAGAACCGCAACATTTACAAACAAATAAATTCATGCCAAGATGCAACCTACAAGAGATTGGATGGAAAAATAGTATGCATGAGTAAGATACTTGTTACCGAGATAGCAATGGTATGATGTAGTAGATAAGAATTCTTCGATCCTCCTAGCTTGGATCCAATTATCATGTGGTGACAACACCTTCCTTATAGACGAGACAAGTATTCATTGCATCTCCAATGTACCTAAAACAACATTCAAGTACATCTTGGTCCCCAAACTTATTGGGTCCAAAGTGGTTAGACTAACCACAACACATAGGACACACTCCATAAAAATATGTGCATATTTAGAGATGAAATTTGAATTCATGCACATATTAGCCGTTTAAGGATTTGATGGAGTATACCCTATATATTGGATCAAAGAAAGCAAAACATAATACAAGATATACATTTAGTAAACATGCATGCACGACACTTTCAAGAACCAATGAAGATCTAATTTGGACAAAAAATCAAAATATTCAAGAAGGCATACAAGGTGTGACAAAACACATTGGTTGTCCAAACTATATAAAAGAATCAAATCAATACAAGATTTGTTCAACAAAGTTCAACAAATGAACCAAGCAAAAACTATTGAGCATAAAAGATGAGATAAAACACAAATGCTCAAATATTTATCTCATTCAAGCAAATAACATAGATAAGAAAGAATGAGATAACAAACTCCCCAAAGAGCAAGGTTTAAACAAATAAACCAAACCCTTAACACTTTTCACAATGGCACAAGGTTCCGAGAATAAAAGGTTTGCCTTCCACTAAAAACACATTTGATAATAATCAAAAACACCACCAAAGATATGTTCAAAAGCCAAGGAAGACAATGGGAGCCACAACAATTTTTGGAAAGAAAAAGGCAATAAGAGGTGAAATCCAAGGTGAAGATGATCCACAAATGCTACCACACCCAAGTATATCAATTGTCGAAGACAATGAGTGTATTGGAATATATTTCCGGTGGTATATTACACGGATATTAAAGATAAATCTTCACAGAAAAAGCATAGGATAGGAATAAAAAGATTAAGCACTATGCAAAGATAGAGATTCTTGATAGCTTCAACTAGTCACACAATCATGCAAAGCAATGATTAGAATAACTTGAAGCAAATGGTCTCCCAAATAAGATATAGAGATATGCATTTGAGTAAGGCCACACCAAGAATTTCTTACTCAAGCAAAGACCAAAAAGATGAGCAATAAAAGCTTCTAATAAAAATTAGGATCTTGTTTGAGCTAACATGCCACCTAGATACAAGATAATCAACAATATCAACTTTAAGTGGCACCAACTCATATGTTCACATTTCCTAGGATTGTGATATGCAAAAGAAGCATATTACTCCCCCATAATGTGGTATTCAATTTTTCTCAATAAGAGGAAAAACAACCTTAACTGGAGATAATTAATGGAAATTTAGATTTTGAATTACTCATGAGTATGACACACCACATAGTGACTAGATAAGCTTGCAATATCAATACTAAGTGGTATTACTCATGTACACACATTTTAAGGTTTGAGAGATGCGCGGGGCATATCACTCCCCCAGAATTGGATGTTTCATTAACCTCTCAAAAAGAGCCAAATAAGATATCATCAAGATGTAGAGGCTCAAAACAAAACACACGAGTAAATGATGTGCCAAACACCTAGACATACTTGAATACAAAAAATAAGCAAGCATGAGGTACAACAAATACAAACACATACTTGGTACAAAACCAAAACATGTAAAGGGGCAAGTAACTTACAATATAAAAGAGTTGAGTTTGAGTTACCGCAAAGAGGCGCATTGGGTATATGGTAGGGAGATGATAATCCCTATAACTTGGCTTGATAAAATATAGTATATGAAGATCCCTTAATTCTTCATGTGTTAGCCAAGTATCCAATGCCCTCCACAAACACCTATATCAAGTTTGAGCTTGTCGATTGCTGACTCGTGTACTAACAAGCTCGTTGGGGAGCCCCAAGAGGAAGGTATGATGAGCACATCAGTAAGTTTCCCTCAGTTATGAAACCAAGGTTATCAATCCAGTAGGAGCAAGGAAACACCCCAAAGGTGTAGCTAGCTGAACTTTGGTAGGGCGCACTACCGGTGCCAGTAGCAACGTGGAGACCTGCACAACACAACTATAGAACTCTGTCCCCAACTTGCGATGAGGTTGTCAATCTCACCGGTTTTGCTGAAAACAAAGGATTAAATGTATCGAGTTGAAGAAAGTAATAGTTTGCAGAAAGTAAACACAAAGCAGTAAACAATTGATTGTAGATTGATAGTAAGAGAAAGGACCAGGGTCCATAGTTCACTGGAGGTGGCTCTCCTTAAGGTAGATAACATGTTGGGTGAACAAATTACAGCGGGGGCAATTGACAAACACCGAGAAAGCATACAAGCATATACTAATCATCTTGACTCCTTTGAGATTTGATTGGGCATTACAACATTATACATAGACTGCCATCCAACTGCATCTATGACTAATAATCCACCTTCAGGTTATCATCCGAACCCCCTCCAGTATTAAGTTACAAGAAACGGATAATTGCATTACGAACTGCGTGTAAAGTAAACAATACGATTGTTCTATGAACAAAGGATTGTTGTTTTCTCCCTAGTAGCAATAGCACATCTAGTACCTTAGAGATTTCTATCACTTCCCCAGATTACCAGAGGCATGAACCCACTATCGAGCATAAATACTAACTCTTGGAGTTGCTAGCATCTACTTGGCCAAGATAGCTACTAACAACGGAAAGCATGCAAGATCACAAATAACAAAGACATGATAGAATCAATAATCAATCTAAAATAGCATATCAATATCCATCGGATCCCCGCAAACACAACATGCAGAATTACAAATAGATGATCTTGATCATGAACGGAGCTCACAAGATCTAAACATGATAGCACAAAGGAGGAGAACCAGCCATCTAGCTACTACATGGACCCGTAGTCCAGAGATGAACTACTCACGCATCACACCGGAGGCTTGCGTGATGATGAAGAAGGCCTCCAGGGTGAATTCCCCTCTCTGGCAGGGTGCCGGGAAGAGATTCAGATCCCTCCCGATCAAGGGATGGAGATGACGGCGGCTACAGACTCTTTCGTGGAATTTTGATCGGGTATTAGGGTTTCCGTATCAGAGGCAACTTATGGGCGGAAGGAGAGGCGGAGGGGGTGCCTGGGGCGGCTAGACCACCCTCTAGCGCGGGCCAGGCCTAGCCGCGCGGCCAGGTTGTGTGGCCGGGCCCCAGCCCCTCTTCGTCTCATATTCTGGCTCTAGGTGTCCCTCGGTGAAAAGCTGACTTTGGCTTTTGTCTCGTCCAATTCCGAGAATATTCATTTTCTGACTTTCCTAGAACCAAAAACAGCAGAAAACAGGCAGCTAGCACTGTGGCTCTTGTTAATAGGTTAGTCTAAGGAATCATATGAAAAGCACTCCAAAGTATGGACAAAACATAAGAAAGTAGATAAAACCAAGCATGGAACATCAAAATTATGGATACGTTTGCAACGTATCAACATCCCAAGCTTAACTCCTGCTCGTCCTCGAGTAGGTAAGTGATAAAAAGAAAGAATAATTTTTAGGTGACATGCACCATCATAAACTTGATCAAAGTATTTGTAAAACATTCAAAGCTGGGATCATAGTACTTCAATCATAACATGAAAGACAAAGTTCTAGCAATAAGACAAACAAACTATGTTGCAACATGAAAAGGCATAAACAAAAGATTCATGAATAACAATGCTTTGCAAAACGTTTGTTTGTTTCACATAAATAAAACATAGCATAGTGGCATTCAGCTTGTCCCTCATAGAGTAGCCAACATAAATGCATAGGACACCTTCAAAGTTTATAAGAGTGACTAGATACAAATAGTTTAAAACAAGCAATATCAAGGTATGCATCAATCAACAAGTCTTGGGATAATGCACATAGAACTAAGAATGGCCACTATGCTCTCAAAGTAGGTGCATAAAGGTAGAAGGTGGATACTCAACATAAAAGTAAAAGAAAGGCCTTCATAGAAGGAAATAGGGATTCAAGTCTCATAAAGAGCTTCCAAAAATTATGGTACTTATTAGCTTTCAGCTCTCATTGCCCCTATCATAAGCATCTTGAAGGTGATTAAGGTTAAAGTGACACAACTAAGAGGATATGCTTGGCAAGTTATAAACCGAAATTTCATGCCCTTACTTACGAAGACCGAACCTCGTGCTACTCAACTTTAGTCACAAGTAAGCTCTTGTCATTGTAAGTACATATGTATCATAGAGAACCGCCAATGGGGTACCCCTTGCACATGATACATGAGCTATCCCATAATCAAAATGACAAGGCAAGCAGACAACGAGCATCTCAGCGATCTTTTTATTTGCTATTTGCATAGGTTTTTATTGAGGATGCTTCATAGAGTGCTCATTATGGTTATGCTGCAAATTTCCACCATGATTAGGCATGGCTTAGGCTAGCGGCCTAGGCGTTTCTCTAACACAAATACAAACTCCATGATCTTACAAGTTCCCCTTTTATTTCACACCGCGGGGATCCATAAGCAAAAGAACATGATATCAACGGGGTACAAAGTATAGGTGCAATGTTGAAAGCGTTCCCCATGATACATGGTTCTTCTAATTTCAACTTATAAAGCGCAAGCATATACGCAACAAAGAAGGACGCAATGGTTCAAGTTTATTAAATGCAAGAAAGTAAAGTGTGCCATCAAGTTCGTGAGAGCTTTAATCACTAGTTTTCTCATAATAAGTTTAATTTGGAAGGTAGACAAAAACATGAATGTACTTGGAATAGCATATGCTAGTAGGTAGGTATGGTGGACTCTTTGGAATAACTTGGTTTTAGGAGTTGGATGCATGAGTGGAACTCATACTTGGTTGTAGAGGCTAGCAAAAGACTGGGGGCGACAAACTAAGAGAGCAATAATGGCCATAATTATGCAGAGCGACAAAACATCATTGATCAAAGCATAAAGTGATACTACAAGTTGAAAACTAAAGGATCATAAAGGCTATGGTGACTTGGTATAGTCATAACATGGTATGATCATGTGCCAAGTCAACCCAAATAAAACATCAAAGGAGAATACCACAATACTATGCTTTAATATGCTAAAACAACGTATGATTCTTCCAAGGCACATTAAGCAATCTCAATTGTTTATAACAAGTCATGCTACAACAAAGAATACTAAGCATAAAGCCAAAACAATATCAAGCATGGCATGACAAAGCATAGACCACAGTCAAAAACAAGCTCTCTTTACCACTCAAGCATGAACTTTTCCTAATCTTTTCCAATCCAAACCAAACTATTTGAAAACCAATGTATGAAAGAGGGGGTCCAACCAATTTATTCAACAAACTAAGCAAACCAAGAAAATGAAAAACCAAAACAAAAACGAAAAAGAAGACGCTCCAAGAACAAAACAACTGTGCATGAAACAATAAAAATGAAGCGTTTGAAAGAAACCTGGGATTGTTATTGATGAAGAGGAGGATGCCTTGGGCATCCCCAAGCTTTGACGCTTGTACTTCTTGGATATTTCTTGGGGTGACACACGTGGCATCCCCAAGCCTGAACTTTAGTCCATTCTTCATCTCATTACTCATTCCTTCCATACAGCTGAAATTTTTCCTTCATACAAAACTTCACACAATCTTTATTAGCAACAGTAATGCACTCAAGATAATAAGTATTTAGGTTCAGTTCCAACACCAATAAAACTTCCATTAAACACAAGCCACTGTAGCACTTCCCTCAAAAATCTCAATTCCCCAAAAGAACTCAAAAAGGAACCAACAAGAAGCAAATGCAAATAATGGCAGAAATCTGTCAAAACAGACCAGCAGGTAAAGACGAATTTTTTCGAAGACCTTCTGTTGCTCAAATCGAAAAGTGTTGAACTAAAGAAAGTTAGATAACAACCTGGGGCAGAAGCAAAAAAATTCACGCCTCAAAAGGACGTACAGAGGTTTTACACGAATTTTTACGGTGAAGCACAGAAATCTGTTTTGGGACAGCAACTTTCCCAACCATTACTTCTCTCTCATTAGAGGTTACTCTTGGCACAAAAAGCAAATAAAAAGGATAATGAGCGGTTATTACTGAAGTGATAACTTCCAAGACTCATCTAAAACTTTTGGGTTATCTCCCAATAAGTACTTTTCTTTAACGCCTTTAAGTTAGGCATAAGAAGCAAGAAAAAAGATCAAGTGTTCTCAAATGAAGAAGCATTAAGAGCAAATTTTGTTTTCATATGAGAGGCAAAAGAAATATTCTCTCTCTTATTAGGGAAGTGTTCTATACCTTTCTTGAGTGGGTATTGATATTTAATGGTGCCTTCTTTCATATCAATAATGGCACCAACATTTCTAAGAAAAGGTCTTCCCAAAGTAAAAGGACAAGAAGCATTGCATTCAACATCCAAAACATAGAAATCAACGGGGACATAAGCATTGTTAACCATAATAAGAACATCATTAATACTCCCCATGAGTTTCTTTTTAGCATTATCATCAAGTGGGACATTCAAATAACAATCTTCAAGTGGTGGCAAATCAAGCATATCATAAATCCTTCTAGGCATAATAGAAACACTACTATCAAGATCACATAAAGCTTTAAAATCAAAATCGTTCACTTTCATATTAATGATGAGTTCCCAACCATATTCTTATTTTATAGGAATAGAAGCTTTATGTTTCATCTTTTCTTCTTTAATCTTTGTGAGAGCATCAGTAATGTGTTTTGTAAAGGCCATGTTCATAGCACTAGCATTAGGACTTTTAGCAAGCTTTTGTAGGAACTTAATCACTTCAGAGATATTGCAACCATCAAGATAAAAATCATAATTATCATCTAAAGTAGTAGAGCCATTACTAGCCTCAACACTAGTGGTAGTGATAGTAGAAACACTAATGTTTCTAGCAATTTCATCTTCTCTTTCCCACTTTGCATGCAATTCAGCTAATAGTCTAACATTTTCATCAATTCTTACTTGTATGGCATTAGTAGCGGCAAAGGGATTATCAATAGTTTCAGGTTTAGCAGCCATTTTATTCAAAGAAGATTGAGCTTCAGCCAAAGATGCTATATTTCTTTCAGCATTAGAGAGTTTTTCCTCAATAGTTTTATTGAAAGCAATTTGTTTACTAATAAAGTCCTTAAGCATAACTTCAAGTTCAGAGGGAGCACTCCTATTTTTGTTGTAGGAATTTCCATAAGCATTACCATTGTTGGGAGGATATGGCTTATAATTGTTGTTACCAAAATTATTATTGTAGGCATCGTTGCTAAAATTGTTATTTCTTATAAAATTCACATCAACTTGCTCTTCTTGAGCAACCAAAGAGGCTAAGGGAACATTATTTGGATCAATACGGGCTTTCCCATTAACAAGCATAGACATAATAACATCAATCTTATCACTCAAGGAGGAGGCTTACTCAACAGAATTTACCTTCTTACCTTGTGGAGCTCTCTCAGTATGCCATTCAGAATAGTTAACCATCAATATTATCCAGAAGCTTTGTTGCAGCACCCAAAGTAATGGTCATAAAGGTACCTCCAGCAGCAGAATCCAATAGATTTCTTGAAGAATAGTTCAATGCTTGTGAAGATGTCCTTGACTCCTCGGCAACGGCGCCAGAAAAATACTTGCTGACTCGTGTACTAACGAGCTCGTTGGGGAACCCCAAGAGGAAGGTATGATGAGCACAGCAGTAAGCTTCCCTCAGTTATGAAACCAAGGTTATCAATCTAGTAGGAGCAAGGAAACACCCCAAAGGTGTAGCTAGTTGAACTTTGGCAGGGCGCACTACCGGTGCCAGCAGCAACGTGGAGACCTGCACAACACAACCATAGAACTCTGTCCCCAACTTGTGATGAGGTTGTCAATCTCATCGGTTTTGCTGAAAATAAAGGATTAAACGTATCGAGTGGAAGAAAGTAATGGTTTACAGAAAGTAAACACAAAGCAGTAAACAGTTGATTGTAGATTGATAGTAAGAGAAAGGACCGGGGTCCATAGTTCACTAGAGGTGGCTCTCCTTAAGATAGATAACATATTGGATGAACAAATTACAGCGGGGCAATATACAAACATTAAGAAAGCATACAAGCATATACTAATCATCTTGACTCCTTTGAGATTTGATTGGGCATTACAACATTATACATAGACCGCCATCCAACTGCATCTATGACTAATAATCCACCTTCAGGTTATCATCCGAACCCCCTCCAGTATTAAGTTGCAAGCAACGGATAATTGCATTACGAACTGCGTGTAAAGTAAACAATACGATTGTTCTAAGAAAAAAGGATTGTTGTTTTATCCCTAGTAGCAATAACACATCTAGTACCTTAGAGATTTCTGTCACTTCCCCAGATTACCAGAGGCATGAACCCACTATCGAGCATAAATACTAACTCTTGGAGTTGCTAGCATCTACTTGGCCAAGATAGCTACTAACAACGGAAAGCATGCAAGATCACAAATAACAAAGACATGATAGAATCAATAATCAATCTAAAATAGCATATCAATATCCATCGGATCCCCGCAAACACAACATGCAGAATTACAAATAGATGATCTTGATCATGAACGGAGCTCACAAGATCTAAACATGATAGCACAAAGGAGGAGAACCAGCCATCTAGCTACTACATGGACCCGTAGTCCAGAGATGAACTACTCACGCATCACACCGGAGGCTTGCGTGATGATGAAGAAGGCCTCCAGGGTGAATTCCCCTCTCCGGTAGGGTGCCGGGAAGAGATTCAGATCCCTCCCGATCTAGGGATGGAGATGATGGTGGCTACAAACTCTTTCGTGGAATTTTGATCGGGTCTTAGGGTTTCCGTATCAGAGGCAACTTATAGGCGGAAGGAGAGGTCGAGGGAGTGCCTAGGGCGGCCAGACCACCCCCTGGCACGGGCCAGGCCTGGCCGCGCGGCCAGGTGGTGTGGCTGGGCCCCAGCCCCTCTATGTCTCGTATTCTGGCTCCAGGTGTCCCTCGGTGAAAAACTGACTTTGGCTTTTGTCCCGTCCAATTCCGAGAATATTCATTTTCTGACTTTCTTGGAACCAAAAACAGCAGAAAATAGGCAGCTGGCACTGTGGCTCTTGTTAATAGGTTAGTCCAAGAAATCATATAAAAAGCACTCCAAAGTGTGGACAAAACATAAGAAAGTAGATAAAACCAAGCATGGAACATCAAAAATTATGGATACGTTTGCAACGTATCATTGGTCCCTAACCAAGTTGGGTCCTAAGAGGTTAGTCACAATAGGCTTGGCAACCCAAATGGTTATTTTCTTAACACTACTTTGAGTTCCAACAAACTTGGCAAACACATTGCCATCCTTATCTCCCAAGAGAATAATCATCATAAACAATGATAGGGTTAGATAAGGTACCGTTTGAACATGAAGAGGAAAAGTGCCCCTTCCCATGACATATGTAGCAACAAGTGCTCCCCTTCCTCTTCTTCATTGATTTCTTGTCTTGGGGAGTCTTATCTTTATTCTTCTTAGGAAGTGGCCTAACTTCAACTTGAGGTTGAGATTGGGCTTGACCTTGAACTTGTGGCCACTTCCCTTGTTGCTTCTCACTCGAGTGTTTTTTATTCAATGGACAAGATCTTGCATGATGTCCTTTAACCTTGCACTTGAAGCAAATAATCTTGGCCGAATTCTTGACTTGGTCTTGTACCTTCTTGTTGTTGCTCTTGGACTTGTTCTTGTTATTGGAGTTGAATCCAAGTCCACTTTTATCATTGGGGTATTTTTGCACACTCAAAATATTATCGAGTGTGGATTTGCTTTCATGACTCTTTTCCAAGTCTTTCTTCACAAAAGTGACTTGGGCCTTAAGCTCCTTGATTTCCTCTACATGGTTAGTAAAAATAGAGGTATTGGAGGAAGTAGAAGATTCATTGTTAGAGCAACACGGCAAAGCAAGTAATCCAACACAAGGTTTATCAATAGTGTGACAAGAAGGATCACTAGGACTAGCACATGGCAAAATAGCATTTTGAGTAGAAGTTGTGCTAATGTCCAAATGAGGCTCACAAGATGTTACCTTAGTGATACTTGCCTCACGAGCTAACTTTAGCCCATCATAGGAGATTAGAAGATCATTATGAGAGGCCAAGAGATTTTCATGACTTTCTTTCAATTTTCCCATAATTGCTAGTTAGCAACTCAAGTTGAGCCCTTAGCTCAACATTCTCCTTTAGGGTAGATGCTTCACAAGAAGTAGAGTTAGTAGAACTAGCATCATTAATAGATTTTTCCTTTTTAAGCGCATAAGATTCAATTTTTTGTATGAGGAGCAATTAGTGTGCTTCTCCTCGGCAATCTCTTGCTTAGGGAGATTGAATCTCCGACTCTCATCATCAAGTTGGAAATCCAACTCCTCTATGGTTTCCGTTTGTTTAGTTATGGTGTCCATAACGTGTTTGAGACAAGCAACAACCTTATTATTACCACGAAGAGAGGTACACAAAAAGGTCAACTCAAGCACAAGAGCACTAGTATACTCATCAAGGTCATCATCACTATCATCATTATCATTGCTATTATCTAGAGAAGGTATGTTGGGATCCAAAGTAGGAGATACCTTTGATCCTCTTGCCATAAGGCACATGTGAGCACGGGAGGATGAAGATGAGGATATTCTTGAATCTTCATTCATGATCGTGTCTTGCTCCATAGGGTGTTTGATTTCCTCTACATTGTTAGATACATGACTAGAGGAAATAGAAGCATTTTTTTATTGGAACCAGACAAATCAAGCATATCATCTACACTAGTACTCAAATAATTTCTAGACAATATGCAAGGACTAGCAACACAAGGGGATATATAATTATCGTTGCAAGAAGTGCTTAAGTCCAAACTCTCTACACCATTAGCATTTATAGAACATGAATCGTTGGTGTAAAGAGAACCACTACCATCATTACATATGATTTCTCCACTCACCATGCCATTACCTTGTGACTTGTCACATGTAGGTGAAGTGGATGGAATTGAAATCTCATCGCGGCCGGAGGTGGAAGCCACTTGGAGCTCTTCATGATGTGGAGAAGAGAGCTCCTCGGATATACCACCGACCCTATGAGAAATGGACCCACCAAATATTTCTTCAAGATTGTTCCACATCTCATGAGATGACTTGCGCTTCACAATCGCCAAGAACAAATTAACTGTGGGGCTCAAGGACAAAAAAGAGCTTATTAGATACTTGAGCTTTGAGATGTAAATTTTTCTCATCCTCTAAAGATAGATTTTTAGGATCTATCAGAGGAGGAAAACCTACATCTAGAAATCGCTCAATATTTGGACACAAGGTCCGAAGATTACAGCGAGCAATTTCTCCACAAAATATAATTTGTCCCATCAAAGATAATTGTATCATTGTGCACTATACTACTAGCCGACATCTTTACACTCTAGGCGGTGAAGCCTAAACAAGGATAGACCTTGCTATGATACCAATTGAAAGGATAGAATGTCGCCTAGAGGGGGGTCAATAGGCAATTTCAAAACTATTATGGTTTTGGCTTGATAGAATGCGGAATTAAACTAACGTTTATTTTACAAGCACAAAACCTAAATACACTAGGCTCAAATAAGTGCACCAGCAACAAGTTAAGCAAAGCAAGATAGCACAAGATAAATATACCACAAGTGATAAGCAAGATATAAGTACTTCAAGCTTGATGGCTATCACAAGAAAAGTAATCTTGGGTATAGAGATAACTGAGGCACGCAGAGACGAAGATGTATTCCCGTGTTCCCTTACAAGAAGGTACATCATGGTGGAGAGGTGTGGGATTCCACGAAGGATTTCACAACGCCACGAAGGCTCACCTTCTTCTCCGAGTCTATCCCACGAAGGAATAGGCCCTTTACTTATGGCTAGATTTTCCTCCACTCCGGAGATGGCAAGCTCCACAACCACTTCACAAGCTCCATGAAGGAGAAGCCCGGGTCTCTTCACAATCTTCCACAAAGAGGACACCGCGACACCAACCGCCAAGCCAACTAGGAGGTCACCCTCCAAGAGCAACAAGCTCACGGTCTCTCACTCGAACAAATCGTAATGGAGAGCTCAACACTTATGCAAGAATTCAAAGCAAGAACACCAAGGGTGTTCAAATCACTCACTCTCAAATCCCACCAAAGCAACAAGTGCTAGGGAGGAATTAGAGAGGAAGAACAAATGGTGGAAGTCAACCAATGACTTCAAGATCTAGATCCAATGGGTTCCCCTCACTTAGAGGAGGAATTGATTGGTGAGGATTGTAGATCTAGATCTCCTATTCCAAAGCCCTCAAAAAGATGCAAGAATCATATGAGGGAAGGGGGAGGAGGCAAGATCAAGAGGTTCAATAATGGAGGTCAATTTCGTGGTCAGGAACACCCAAAAACGTTGGGAGAAGAACACCCTTTTATAGGGGAAAGCAAATATGGCCATTGGGAGAAATCTGCGTGAACCCGGTTTGAAGTTCGGTTGAACCGGCCCAAAAACCGGACGGTCCGGTATCAGGCTCGGTTGAATCCCGGTTTGAACCCGGTTGAATCCCGGTTGAACTGATTCTAAACCGGAAAGGGTTACAGAAAGTAATCCCGGTTAGACTCGGTTGCGAAATCGGTCATCCCGGTTGAATCCCAGTTGAACCGGATCTGAAACAGACTTCACGAAAAACGCAATAACTTTTGCATTCAGACTCTGATTTCGATGATCTTGGGCTTGTTTTGACGAGGACAACAAGCTCTACAAGATGGTGTAGAGAAACATCATAGTCCAACAAAGGAGGATAGAACCAAATGAATAAAGTTATGAAGCTTCCTTATAAGAAGAACCGGTAAAACCTTCAAACTCAAAAATGCCATAGAAGATGCATACGAATTCCATTTTCGATGAACTTGGGCTTGTTGAAAAGCTAGCAACAAGATCAAGAACCTCACATGGAGAAACACCAAGAATAAACAAAATAGGAAGATGCAAAGTATGCAAATGATTGAGCTCTCTAAGACAATATGATCAAGTTACCCAACCGAAAGGCCCTCTTGATAGTGCGGCTATCTATCCTATAACCTGGTCTCCCAATAACCACCTTGAGACCAGTAAAAGGAAAACCTAGCAAGGCCATACCTTTGCCTTGTGCATCCTGCTTGATCTCGATGACAACGCTTCATGCTCCATCCAAGCCGGAATACATCACTTGATCATTGTTACTTCGTGAAGACTCATAATTTCCTCCCCCATACACCACTATGGGATAGCTTCATTAAGACACATCTTCACATGTCCATTATCACCAATATGGACGGCAAGCTTCAAGCAAATGATCTTCTCGAGATGCTTATCTTGAACTTGCCCTTCTCAACCTTGATGATGATCACCACTTGATGTCATCCTTTCATGGGTTATATGAAATCTTCACTTTTGAAGCATGCCCATGGAAATATACCTATCTCATATATAATACGCAAAGGCACATATATAATGGGTAAGTTCATGATGCATAATTGACAAGGCTTACCATACCACAAGATCCATGTGATACATTCTTTATGCTTCATGTGTTGACCAACTTGAAATCACTCTTCACTCTTTGTATTGGTTAATCAAGTATCTTCTTATGCTCCATTTCAATATCTTGAGGTACATAAAGAACTCTTCATTTGATTACATGCTCTAAATCTTAGTCAACCATAGCTCAACTAATGAGGCTATTATGACACCAACTTAGAGGCATATCTTGAATTCTTCTATTGAGATCACACTCTCAAGATCTTGATCATATCATATTCTTCTTCAACTCGATGATCTTGATGCCAATACTCAAGGTTTATCTTTATCTTCATGGTATCCATACTTGAATCCAATACATGAACTACAAGCATGACCTATGGAATATTCCTTCATATAAAACTCAATTAAAACATTAGTCCATACGAATTGTCATTAATCACCAAACCACACATAGGGGCAATTACCCTTTCACTCTGGAATGGTCCAACTTGTCATGCATGGTGGGGATGGATAGCTCGGTTGCTGTGAAAATGATCCAATTAGGTGATCTCGATCGTTCACTACATTCATCTATAGTTCAGGAGATTAAGCAACTATTGGCTTCTAGGGATGGCATGTCCATCGTTAATATAGGAAGGGAGCAGAATAATGTTAGCCATGTGTTAGCAAACATGGGCCGTTTGAATAATAAAACTCAGACGTGGCCAAGATCTGGCCCTGATAATGATAACGTCCCGACACTACGTGTAACTAGGTGGACATGCGCACTTCGCTGTGCCGTCTACAATCTATTTGGCAGAGTGTGGTAGGTGTGTTGTACTCGCTGCTGGTAACATATTTTGTTTTATTTGTGTTACCATAAATTAAATATGTATATGTGAGCATGTGCGGAGTTGAGTGTTTTAATTGGTAAACAAATATGTCATTTATGTGTTAGACATATCTGAAACTGAGAGATATGTCCTTAGACGCAAGAAGCGGGCTCTTATTTCATACTAAAGCTATATGCAACATAGGGGTACCAGTGTTTCTTCAAGTAAACAAAAAGGATACATCGAGCAAACATTAAACAAAAACACATCGAGTAATAGACCAAGTTCAGTATCATAAGAAACTAGCATATTACATGATCAAGGTAAAAAAACTAATGATGTCAAAACAAGCTAACTTATGAAGATCACACAGTAACCTTATTCGACTGCCTCAAAATCGATGCTTGCAACTATTTAGATTACAGAGCTCCAAGGGAAGGCACAACTATGTATTCAACACTTATAAGTGGTTGGATTATTAAATGATTAATTTAGTCAATATAGAGAACCAAATTACATATTTACTAATTCTATGCAGGAGTTATACTTGATATATTCCAAATTATTCACTGGTTCAATAAAATTTAAAAGAGAATGTATGGCTGGAAGTTGCCACGAATCTATACATAAAAGCAAGATCTGATATGTAATCAAGTTTGATAATTTATGTACATCAAAATAAAAAATAGAAGTTATGACATTTCTATTGAACTCACTTAGTCGATGGAACTCGTTTGTTCATTAATCATAGAGCATGCTCCAAGTCAAGGACACTGAATTTTTTGTTACTCTATCAATTTACACAAACATCTCATGTATTCTCGAGACATGCTAATACATTCAAAAGCAAATTCAGTTGTAGAGCCTAAGAGGGGTCAAAAATAGCTTATTCCGCGTTGTTTCAGAAATACATACATGTTAATTATTGAAGTGACATGAAACGCGGTAGTTTCTCGCATACGCCCATTTCTCGTTCGTGCTTAGCCGTTCACGATTCTTGCTCGATTCCATGTAGATTCCGTGGTCTAGCCAATCTCTTCGCGCTGCGTCATCACATGCCTCGCGGGTCTTATCCTTTTCAATTCCATTTTTTCCGCCATCTGTCTCTAATTTTTTCAGTCAAAGCGGTGAGGATGATGCGACATCTTCATATAGTCCCGCATATGAGCATCTCTACCTGTGTCACCCCCTCTCTCTCACCCCCACCGTCCCACGTGCTCACCTCCTTCTTATCTTCCTCACCACCGGCAAAGCGTGGCGGTGGATGGGTGCGCGAGGTCGGGGGCGATATTGAATCGGTACTAGGCAGGTTCGAGGCGGGAAAGTAGAGGAGGCCGACGGTGGATGCGGGAGCTGGACGAGAGGCAGTGACCTCGTGAGTGGAGGAGACGGAGGGAGCGGAGGTGAGAGAGAGCTCGAGAGCGGAGGAGCCTTCTCCTTTTCAATTCCTTTTTTCCGTCATTTGTCCATGATTTTTCCAGTAAAAGCGGTGAGGATGATGCGATATCTTCGCGTAGTTCCGCATAGGAGTATCTCTATGCGCCTCCCCTCTTTCTCACCCCACCGTCCCACGCGCTCACCTCCTCCATATCTTTCTTACCACCGACAAAGCATGGCGGCGGACGGGTGCGCGAGGTCGGGGGCGATGTTGAAACGGTACTGGGCAGGTTCGAGCGAGGAAGCAGAGGCGGCCAACGCTATATGCGGGAGCTGGACGAGAGACAGTGGCCTCGTGAGTGGAGGGGACGGAGGGCGCGTAGGTGAGAGGGAGCACTCGGGAGCGGCACATGTTGCTGGGGGAGACGGAGGAGGAGTTAGGATGGGAGGATGGAGGGGAACACGATCGAGATGGGGGTAGGGATGGGGACAGGAGGGACCAGCTCGTAAGGCTTCGGTCAACACCTGAAACTGTATGATTGAGATGACTCAGAGTGAAAATCAGACGGCCAGAAACGTGCTCGCTAGCAGATGTGCTTAGACGACTCGTTTTTGCTCAGGGTTAAGCTAGTATAATTTGGCTCTCAAGGAAAAAAACTAGATTTTAGCAAATAAATTAGAAGTGGGTTTTGGTAGGATCCCACTTCCACTTACATCCTAATTCGTACACTTCAGTCAGGTCCCTACTACTGCTGGGACCAAGCGTCGGTCGCTTGTATAGGCCCAGGTCACGTCGGGCATACTGGCCGCAGGTGGCAGTAGCATAAAAGGCGCCGCACCACGCTGCCCAGCGAATCCACAGCTCATAATAATTCACGCCTGCCAAAAATAAATAATACCCCTCCCCTCTCCCTCTCCCTCTCGCTCGCTCGCTCGCCGCGGTTCCTCCTTCCGCCGCCGCCACCACCGCTGCTGTATTCTCCTCCGCCCATTCGATGGCTTCTACCCAGGTACGCGCTGCTTCGGTTGCATTCGACCCTGCTCCGTTTCGTTTCTCCCGTCGTTTCGATGCTAGGGTTTGATTGATCCGCCAGTAGTTTGGTGCTGTCCCGCAGATGGAGAACCGCGGCGCGTTCGGATCGAAGAGGTCGCGCAATGACGGTGAGAAGCCCTCCTCTGATCTATTGCTGCTTGTTACCTGTTGCCCCTTTTGCTAGGGTTAAGTAGGGAGTTGGGTATCTCCTGGGGTAGGGTTTGGTTAAGGAGGGAATCTTTCTATGTGTACAGAGTATGAGTTGGGTGTGGGTGGTGTGGAATTCTGAGCTGGGACGTATGAGGGAGAAAAAGGCAGAGTATTAATGGGATGTGGGGTTGTCTTTGATTATAATCTTGTTTGTGCAACTTCGTTGTTCCCCTGTGTTGTTAAGTTTGCACTTCTCTAAATTAGTTCCTGGAAGATTGTAAGTATATTCTTGCCCAAAAGAAGAATTTAAAGCCATGTGACATATAGGATAAAAAAGGTTGTTCATGTGGCTTGCAGTTTGGTTTTATTGTTACTAGTACATCGTCAGTACCATGATTTACTTGCCATTGTTGGAGGATCAGTCCTAGTTAAATGTTCTTTGTGATTTCATACCGTCTTTAAGTTTCCTTTGTCTATTTTACCGTCTTGCGGTTTTCTCTCTTTTGGAGAGGAAACTCATCGTGCTTCCTTGTTTTTACTTGAGTCTTGTTGGTTAAAAGAGAGCTCTACTATTTTCAGTGTCTGTAAGGGAGGGGGACTGGAGTTGTCTTCAGTGTGGTAATGTCAACTTCAGTTTTAGAAATGTTTGCAACCGTGGAGCCTGTGGTGCACCCCGTCCATCACCGAGTCCAAGCCCAGTAAGTTGTTGTAGATTCCCCAAGTAATGTCATTACTGATATGTGGTGTCTGATGCAAAGTAGGCTAACTTTGGAGCTTCTTTTAATTTCATTTTTCTTCCTTGTCCTGGGTAGACATGCGCATATCGGCTTAGGTCATCGTTTATAGTTTAAACTGCTTCTGTAATCTGTATGTACAAAATTGGTCCTGGCCTTTTTGGATCTTTTGCCCAACCTGGCATAACAGCAAAGGTCAGACGAACTTTTCCTTTGTTGTTGTACAAGGCAAACAGTTGACCTGACCTAGTAGGCATGTGAATATTATATAGGCACTGTTGCACCGTTAACCTCTTTTCATGCAATGAAGTGATTTTCATTTCTGCCTGTGGCGTGGTGGTATCTTGGAAGTAAGGTTTGATATGAAAGCCGCATGAAGGGGGACAAAGTCATGCTGCCATTTCCTCAATGTTGTGTAAATTTTTTGTTTGTATTGCAGAGAATGATGCCAACGCCTGTTGGTGGTGGATATGATCGATCACCTCTATTTTACGGTAGTGCTGGTGCCCCGCCACCTCACATGCCTCCTGGATCTGCCAGCTATGGTGCTCCATATCCACCTCTTGGATTGCGATATGGTTATGGTCCACCAGTAGGACCTCCTGGCTCATATGGTCTCATTTCTTCTTATGGTCAACCTGGACCAATGGGAGGTCCAATGGGAGGTCTGTCTCTTTTACAAACGATAGTTTCATTCATTTCAGCATTTACTCAGAATTGCTTATGATTCCTCTTGTTAATTCTTGTAGGGATGGCATATGCACACAGACCTGAGTTGGGTCGATACAATTATGGATTTAGAGGATCCCCAATGCCGGTTTGTATCCACTATCAACCATAAGCATGTTACACTTTGTATATTGGCCTTCTCTTCTGATGTAACACATGACCTTATGTTTGCATGAAGGTTTCTAGCCCATGGTCTGGTGCAGCATTAGTGGAAAATAACGACAGCACTGCTTCACGAAAGCGCCGGGGAGGTAAGTTATGCCATCTATTTTACATTCTTCCATGTTCCTTTTTCTTGCACTAAACCTCTTCTGATTTCCCCACCTCCGTTTGTTTGTTTATTATATTAGTGTTTCTTGGTGCATTGCTAAATTTATCTGATATCTTCTTTGACATTAATTGATCCCAAAAATGCTTAAACTGTACTACCTAAACAAGATAATGGTCTTTTGCTTTTACCATGCTATCTTAAATGAGGTGGCAATATGTCCTAATGGAGTAATGTGAAGTTTAAACAGCACACATAAA
This sequence comes from Avena insularis, assembly GCA_023614405.1. Classification (NCBI taxonomy): domain Eukaryota; kingdom Viridiplantae; phylum Streptophyta; class Magnoliopsida; order Poales; family Poaceae; genus Avena; species Avena insularis. Next base: position 195,918,488 of record CM042686.1, on the reverse strand, counting down.
TTTGTCGTAGACGCAGCAGTTTGTTTACCCTGTTGCAATCATGCATTCTGCCTGTTGATTTGTTTCTTATCAAAGTTCTCATTTATAGGCCCAGATGGACTGTCTGAGGGCGACTGGGAATGCCCCATGTGTCAAAATATCAATTTTGCCTTCAGAAACACTTGCAACATGAAGAAATGTGGAGCTCCGAGGCCGGCCCCTGTAAGCATCCCTTTTCTCAAATGATCACTAGAAAATACCATATTTTCAATCTTTTGGCCCTTATGGGGTTTCAGGTTAACGCTTTAAACCATCTCTCTAATATCCCATGCCATAATTTGTAGTACTCATTTCCTTTTGTTTGTGCACCTTATCGCCAGACAAACGCTTTAAACTCCGTGTGTATTCCCGTATGTGATTATGGTTTTCCCCTCTGGCAGGGAGTTAACTCGAGCTCAGTTCGCAAAGACAAGGATGTTCCAGAAGGAAGCTGGACCTGCCCTGAGTGTAATAACCTGAACTACCCCTTCCGCACGGTGTGCAATAGGAAAGGATGCTCGAGTAGCAAGCCGACCTCGTCAAACAACTAATCCAACGCTACAACCATCATCGAAACATTGTTGTACCCTAGTTATACAGGTTTACTGTGAACTGCACAAATGTGTTCCATGTAGAGTCTGCTCCGTGTAGACATATTGTGTTTGATTTTTACATGTACACTCCAGATTGCCTTGACAGTGAACCACTCTCTCTATACTTGCCCTTGACAGTACTACAGCGTGAGTGCACCCCCTGGCTCCTCACGTTTTAGTTAAATCATGGAGCAATATTTACATTTTCTGCAGAAGATCGCTTGCACATAGTGATCATACAATTTCTACCAGCTCGTAGATACATATGCCCCTACCGAGCCAATTTAAATTTACAATCTCAGAGCTAACAGCAGCACAGTAAGAAGGCCCTATCCTAGTATCATTTGTATACATACGTTTACAACATGTTGCAATAGAATAAATATCTTCAGCCCCTACCTCCAAGCAGCACCACTCCCTCGAGTGCATAGGAGCCGTGTTATCCTAGATGCCTACGCACTTCGCCCATCTGAACCAGCACGAAATCTTCTTGGGCAATCGGTAGGGATCCAAAGACACAGGATCCGTCTCCAGGGAGGTGGGATCTGACCAGATGTACACCCCTCGCTCTTGCTTGCTCCCTGGCACCGTGTTATCAAGGATCAATGCCACAACAAGAGCCACCACCACGTTGATTGATAGAAGAGCGTTCACTGCATAATTTAGCTGCAGAACGATCCACGGATTAGTCCAGTTCAAGTTTCAGAGCCGCTGGACTTGATTAACCAACTTGCAGCTCAGTTCGGTTCAGAGAGAAAAAACCTTACCCCATCGCTGGCCGTGCGAACTGGTCCACTCGACGCTGCAGCGTACGGAAGAAGATAGCCCGGTAGAATGAGATTGGAGCTGGGCTCATATTGCTGAAAGTATGCTGGGACGGACAGGGAGATGAACAGGGTAAACCCAACGATTATCATGTTTCTTGAGCTTGCAGCTTCAGTATATCGCAGTGTGGACAGGCCAAGTGCGACAATAAGCGCCCATGTGAAGCAAAGAACAGAGGCGGCCAAAGCAACAGGGATGGAAGCAAGGAGAGCTCCAATTTTTCCTGCAGCCAAGGATTTCAGATGTGAGCAGTCTACAACTATTGAATGCTAAAAAGATCATGCAAAAATGCAGACCCTACCAAAGAATGAAAAAATGATCAGCAAGGCCGCCCCAAGCTGCAGAGCTCTTCTGCTGGCCATTTTGGTTGTGTCAAGGGTATGTATGTTCTCTGTTAATGTCGTCGATCCTGTTCCTGTACCCCATAGTCCGGCGATAAAAGTAGATATCCCCTCGAGGCCAATCCCTCTGCTAACAACTCCACGTGTTGGAGGGCTCAAATTGACCAGCAACGAAGCAGCATGATATGATGAAAGCTGCAGAAATACCACGAGTGTGTTACTTCGTCCATTATCTGAGATATGTTGCGGATATTTATTTCAGATGAAGGATGGGTGCTTTGATAGTCCACTGACAGAAACTACTTACCGAATCAACTGATGCGACTACTGAAACTATCATCATAATGATAGCTGTTTTGAAATGAAATGTAGGAGAGCCCCACTGGAATGGATAGGGAACCCTCACCCAGGCAGCAGTTCTCCAAGCACTAGAAACATCAGTTCTACAGCGCCTCATGATTTCTGCATGTCTTCTGCATGAATCCAATAATATATTGGAACTGGGTATATTTGAAGTACAGCCCTTGAAGTTATATGCTCCACCAGCAGTTAGGAAGAATGCATACGCCCATATAATGCCAACACTGAGTGGGACCTGCCAATAACAGATTCCAATGTTGTTAGAAGGCAGCAAAAACATTAGTTCATGGATGTTTGTAAACTATCTGCACAAAAAATCAATCTACAGGGGTAGAGGATTAGAGAAGTACCGCATATATGAGGAAGATACGGTTTCCAAACAGGGAGATTTTCCTCATGTACTGCAATGCAGAAATGCAGTGATCAGTATGATGTTGGGAGGGATACAAGTTAAAGAACAAACCACCTGCGGTGGCAACAATAACACTACATTAAAATGCAGAAGCAAAGAAAATAAAATGAGATAATCTGCATGGTCACTTGTTAAAAAGATGACAATCTCGCATACCAGGGTGCACAGAAGAAGCAATACAATGAGGGGCATGCTGATCTCTACACAACTACCAGCCTGAGGGAAACCATAACTGAAAAAAGCCAGACCCACTGCAGCAATAGTTGGTGCCACCACGACTGGGTTTATCAACCTGTAATACAACAATTAGATGTAAATATACTCTGTTTTCATTCCATATGTTCTAGGCTGGTAATGTCACATGACGTCTTTCTTTACATACCTCAGAAGCAGTGACATAAGACCACTGTACCCCAAGATTATTTGGAAAACTGAACCAACAAGTATAGCCCCTTGCAATTCCCTCATTATGTGCTTGAATTTCTGCATGACATAAAGAATGCATATTAGGTTAAGAGAGATAATGCAAGGCTCTTGGTCCAGAGATCAAATGGTAAAACTTTTGCTTGAAAATACAATGCTAAATCCTCACTTTGGTGAAAAATGCAACCCAGCACAGAAATGTTAGGTGTGGAATCTCATTTGCCGCTAAATATGGAACTACATAATGCAAGAATAGCCCACTCCAGATATCTTGTCTCCACAAGCTACACCAAGGAGCTACACATCCTCACCAAGGGAACAAAAACCACACCCTTAAATGAGAAGAATATAGCTAGAAAGTTGGTTCTCGCATTAGATTTTTGGTGATGTGGATATATGCAGAATGCCTTTGCTACCATATTATTGTTATCCTACTTGTAGGGAGATAGCTATTTCACATTGCAATATCATGAAATACCAGATACCCATGGTACCTGGCAGTAGGAAAGTATTTTAGTGCCCTGCTTTGTGAGTGGTCATAAAGTCTCCAGCTCTGCATCCTTATGGTACTAAAGTTTCATTATTCAAATTTACGTTTCTATGAGAATTTAATTTGCACTTCCAGAAACCAGTGTTACCACTCCCTCTTCAATGTATATTTATCAGTCAAGTGTTTACACCATGTTTCGTGAAATAACTCTTTTTTATCTACCTTCTTCGCACAAACAACTTGACAGTATAAAAATGCCTACTTTACTATCACTTCATCAGTTTATCAATATTGTATGACAGAAACCTAATGTTACATTAACAGGTGAGCTTTCTGTCCCATTTAAGTTCTCTGAGATTCGAAGCAATGTGTCCATTGCATTATCTGATAACACATTAACGCTTAAGAAAAGTGCACAGCTAAAGTAAAACGGGGATCTAGAGTTCGAGCATACATCTTCACTGAGATTTCTGAATTCCTCAGAGTTCGCGATCACCAATGCAGGAGCCAAATATACAAACGAACTTCCTTGAATTAATGGAAGGCGAGAACCAAGAAAAGTATGGAGTATTGTTGTAAGACCAGACACTAATAACATGGTGGATATGACTGTTGCTGTGTCCACCTGTCACAAGAAAGGAGCTTATTATTTCAAGGCAGTCCAGCTAAACGCGATGAGGGAAATTAAGAAAGGAAGGGAAGGTCATACGTCAGATCCACCCATGGTTGGTACCAATATCAAAGGAATAAAAACAAGTGAACCAGCTATTGACAAGTAATGTTGTATGCCATAAAATACGAGGAGTGCTGCAATGGAAAGAAAAAATTAAGTTAATAACTGTCTCCGCAGGTTCTATCAGATTGACATAAAAATAATAAGAGAATAGCAGGTCAAATGTGTATTACTTAGAGCACAAGGTTTTAAATCGTGTGATCTAATACAAAATCAGGTTAAAATGCGTGTGCCCTGCAATATCCTAACCGTGTTTAATCCATGGAAATCGTAAGGTAAAATCAGGTTGTCAGCTCTTCTAAAAATATCATTTAAATATTGGAATGCCCCTTAACAGTTGAAGTAAATATGAGCCCACAGAAAAAAGCCCAAGACCTAAATCGAATGCCCAAAGCAATTTATTTACTTGGCTTGGATCTAGGGGAGATATCAAAAGAGCGCAAGACCTAAACCCAATGCCCAAAGAATTTTACTTGACTTGGATCTAGGGAGACATCAATAAAGCCAAAGCGATCAGTATTCACTATCTGTCATTCAATTGTTTAGAGATAACTAAGCCAATAATAGTATCAGGTAACACTATTATTAGATGCAGGCTGGGCGTAATAACCTTAACGCTTTTTAGCAGAAAGTATGTCACTATGTGGACGAAGGACACATGCAGTACTTCCACGCTTCTGGTGCTTGCCGCTTAACGTATGATGTGAATGGTCCAAAAAATCCCAGATATAGTGGCATCATCACATAATCAATCTACCATGCCCAAAAGTTTAAATATAAAATTTATCTACGCATGGAAGAACGAATAGGGTGAATTCTGCTGGAAGGGAACGAGAAAATAGAAAAGAGAAATGCACTGTTCCCTGTTTCCCCTAACATAAGTAACATTTTCAGTTGTTTTTGTTACAGGATTATTGACTATATATCATAATCTATCCAGCAAGACGACTACAGATATTTTTATGACCACTTAGGAGGGAAGCACGGACAGCAAACACCACACCTGCATAAACAAATTGGGATGGTTGACTTGTTTTTGGTATCCTTTTCATACTTTTTGGATTTAGAAATTTAAAGCTGGCTAAAAAAGGTAATGCAGATACCAAACGGAAAAATGAATACTTTTTTTTTGGTTCGGTTCATATATAAAATCGTGCATTTTGCAGCATTTAAATTACTCCCTCCGACCCAAATTAGTTGACTCAAATTTGTCAAGATACGGATGTATCTAATACTAAATCATGTCTAGATACAATCGAATCTAGACAAATCTAAGTCAACTAATTTGGGTCGGAGGGAGTAGTAGAAACTTATTTTATGTTGCACATGAATGCTGGCTCACCCTTGTTCTGTTATCTCAATGGTAATGGAACGGGATCGTGGAAAAAAGTCACAGAAAAAATAGATAACGCAGCTACAAAGTGAAAAAATGGGTAACCAAGTTTCATTTCCCCTTTCTCATTCTATTTTCAGCTATTTTGGTTACATAGGATATAACTTGTCCAACAGAGCTGACTTCAACAGCTTAAACTGCAAATATGTGCTTGTCTCATCAGACAACTCCTTAACGAGCCGTGTGTGATAGACACTTAGCTAGAATCAAGCTCCAAAATTAGCCACTAGAATCAACCGGAATTCTAGAAGCAAGGGGTTCCAATTAATCCCCACATTCCAGATGTGAAGGATCAACTCCAGCAATATCTTCGATGTATTTTATGTATACTTAGTGGTAGGCACCCATAATAAATATCAATCAATTATACTTGAAGACGGTATGGCCACCATCACTATCGTTATGATTATTCCTGGTTCCTCGAACATCACTATCAAAATCAGAAAGACAAAGTCTAGAGCGTACGTGTTAAATGTAGCTCTCTCTATGTTGGCTACTAAATCAGTGCATCACAGGGAATACTAGTTGGAATCAGAATAGTAACAGGGAACTCACCCCATCCAGGGTTCTCGGCGACGCCACACCGGAGCCCTGATGCCCGATTTAGAGGCGCCGCCTCGCCGTCGGCAATGTCGGCAACACCCTCCTCCTCCTCGTTGGCCCACTGTTCCTGGTAGTACGCGGCCAGCTCCGCGTCCCTCTCCTCGTCTTCCTTCTTCTTCTTCCTCGCTTCGGCCTCCTCGGCCTTCCGCTTGGCCTCCGCCTCCTCGGCCTTCTTCTTCGCATCCGCGTCGTCGTGGACGCCGTTGGCGTTCCTGCCCGCATTGAGCGGTTCCGTCTCGCCAAGCAGGCGGTCGGCGGCGTTCCTCCTCCTCCCGTCCCTGCGCCCTCCCCTCGGCGCTTCCGGTTCCGCCGCCACCTCGACGGGGGCAGCTGCGGGGGCTGCGGCAGGTGGGATCTCGAGCTCGCCGCGGAGGTCGATGCGGCGGCGGGGGCGGCCTCCGCGGGCGCGTCCGCGCTCGAGGTCGACCGGCAGTGCTGGATCGGGGTCGGCCTCGGCCTCCGGTTCTCGCTCCGGCGGCCGCGGCGGGCGGCGGGAGGAGGCCGGGGGAGGCGGCGGCGGCGGGGGATGCGCGGTGGCGGTGGAGGAGTTGGAGACGGCTGACTCGCCGGAGAAGAAGCTGGAGGGGTGGAAGCCGGTGCGGCGCGCCCAGGAGCTGAGGTCCCGCGGGTTGTGGTCGGTGTTGTTGTTCCTCGTGAACGGCGGCACGCGCGGGTCGCCCCCCTCGCCGTCTCCGTCTCCAGCCGCAGGCGCTGGACCTGGCGCACCGCGTCCGGTGGTTCGCCGGGAGCTAGGCATCGCTGCCGCGCGCAACGGAGCGGCAGGCTAGCTCGAGTAGTGTGGAAGCGAAGCGAAGCACAGCAGCTGCTCCGCGAGTGACGAGTGAGGAGAGAGAGAGAGGGACGGGTACCACGTCGCTTTAAAACGCAGCCGTCGTTGGGGAAAGGTAAAAGCAAACGTTTGCTGTGTCACTGACAAGGGCTGGTCTACCGTGGACGACGGTTGGTGTGACCCGCGTGGCAGTGACACGGCGGTAGTTGGCGCGGGCGTGCGCGGGGTGGGGGGCGCGGGGATCGTGGGGTGTCGTGTCGCGTCGTCGCCGAGGGAGGAAAGCCGGAAAGGGATGCTGTGCAGGAGAGCAAATGAGCAAATGAGTGGTGATATTCGCGACGTCGCAAACAAGACAGCACCCACCCGTTGCACGAAATCGCAAAGATATTCGAGTTTATAAAAATGCTCTAGGTCAACAAGGTGTCGAGCTGCGCCTGGACTCCACTGACTGATGCTCTAGCATTAGCAGCTGTAATCGTCTATCCATAATTTGGATTAGTGAGGTTTGGTAGTGAGCAAATGAGTGGTGATCTATGGGGAGGATGTGGTGGACATGGTCGCTGTCTGCACGTACGTACGCGCAGCGGCGCGTCACCAGCTGTCGGTTAGGCTCAGACGGGTGGGTGCTGTCTTGTTTGCGACGTCGCGTCGCATAGTACGGTACAGTGATGGATCCGCTCACCTGACCGCGCGGCCTCCAGTTCCTCCCGCTCTTCATTAATCTATCTAGTTAATGCGATGGTTATCAATACGTAGAGTATTAAGTAGTACTACTACTAGTACTATAGGTGGGGCCATTCCGCGGTCGCTACTTGCTAAACAAAAGTTGGATGCTACTAGAGCTCTCATTGTTAAGCTTAAACAGGCTTAATTAATCTGATTTGTTGTACCGGAGCATAATAATGTACGTACAGTGCCAAGAAAGAAAAAGTCAACTGGAACATTGGAATTTATCCGGCTTAGGCAGAGTGCCCCACACGCACGTACATACAGCTTGCTCTACACTCACGCTTACGTGGGTCTAGTCTAGCATTCTAGCGCAAGTCTCCAATCAGGGTTAAGATGGTCAGGTCGAACGCGACCAAGCAAGACCGGGGCACCCGAGAAACAGAACCAAAGAAATGCACGGAGCTGAGTTTTTTTTAATGTGCACGGAGGCGACTGTTGCGACATGGTGATAAGCTAAACATCGCAGCACCAAGTCATCGTCTCCTGCTTACACGGAGCACCTCAACACCTTCTTCTAGCAGTCTAGATCGTCTTGTTCCACCCGCGGACCGCGCTGGCAAACTCACTAGGAAGCGAACACCCTTAGGGCATGTTCAATGCTAAGGGATAGCAGCCTTCCCCTGTGCCTAACACGTCAGTAAGAGAAGGCAAGGAAATATACGGTACAATGCTTGTTGCTTACAGTTATCTCTAGTACTTCAAATGCTAGCACAAAAGTAGGGATCGAGAATGAGTAGTATCCCTGTAGACCCTTTCGTGTTACGTGATAGTAGCAAATAGGTTTAGTCCACCAAATAAAAATGGATTTGTAGGTTCAAGAGGTAGTATGTAACAATTAAAAAATCTACGTGGCTGAAGTACGTACACGCTATAAAATAATAAAAAGGGTCAACCAACACGTTATGGCATATATCATATCATCACTCTTATATAAAAGGTATACATAAGAATTGTGTAGTACTTGTGTAGTACTGACTACAAGTAATGAAAAACAAATATTATTTCTTGCCAAAGCGATCCTAGATATTCTCTACTAAATCCGACTTGAGTTGAATATGTGTCTCCCGGTCACGAATGGTGGCACTTCTCCGCAGGACATCTTCGAAGACTGGGTGAACACCCTTTGCGACTTCGGGTGGTAGAACAGATGATGTCTCTGGGTTTCGATTTAGGTCCAATGGAATGTTAAACGGTTTCCGTTCATCCTCTACTATCATATTATGAAGTATGACACATGCTTGCATTATTGATCCAACGGCCGCACGTCTCTAGAATTTTGCCGGGCGATCTACAATGCTAAAACGAGATTGCAATGCCGCAAAGGCCCGCTCTACATCCTTCCTTGCTCCTTCTTGATGCTTTGCAAATAATTTAGTCTTGTCATTCTGAGGAAGCGGAATTGACTTAACAAATGTAGCCCATTCTGGATATATACCATCAGCAAGGTAATAAGCAGTGTCATATTGCCTCCCATTGACACTATATTGAACCCTAGGAGCCTCTCCTTTCAAAGTGTTGATGAACAAGGGAGATCGATTCAAAACATTGATGTCATTGTTTGACCCAGCAACTCCAAAATAAGCATGCCATATGCGGAGATCATGTGAAGCAACGGCTTCAAGTATCATAGTTGGAACTCCGTAATCACCACGAGTGAACTGACCCCGCCATTGCATCGGACAATTTTTCCACTCCCAGTGCATACAATCAATACTTCCTAACATGCCAGGGAAGCCACGAGCATGGCTAATTTGCATAAGACGAAGAATTTCTTCAGGAGTAGGGGGGCGCAAGTATTCTCCGCCAAACACCTGAATGATGCCTTGCGCAAATGCACTCAAGCAATCCAATGATGTACTAGCTCCGAGCATTAGCACCTCATCAAGCTGGTCAGCTGCTGTCCCATAGGCAAGCATACGAATTGCGGCCGTACACTTCTGGAGTGGGGAGAGACCCTCACGATTAACGGCGTCTACTCTATTAGTAAAATAGGGAGACCAGTTGCTTAGGGCATCTACGATTCGTCGGAATAGTGGCTTGCTCATGCGAAACCTTCGACAGAACATCTCAGGCGTGTATAGAGGATTGTCACAAAAGTAATTATCCACAAGCTTCTGGTGTGCTGCTGCATGGTCTCTGGGTATGTGCCTTCTTGGTCCACTACGACGGCGAGAGGACTCCGCGTTTTGTTCCTCAAGCTTGTCCTTCAACTTCCCTGCAATCCGCAGACCAAACGAATCTAGAAACTCTTGCTCTGCCATGAAATCTTCTAGTGTGTACACAGCAGCTGGGTCTACATCATCGGCTGCATCAAAATCGTCAGAGGAACTGTCGCCGGATTGAGACATTGTCCGTGCAAATTGCAAACGCGAAAAGCTGGGCTAGATTTCACACACGCACACGTATATATATACCATTGTTGACGTGGAAAGCAAGCATACAGGAAGTATACAGATCGGACTTGAAGTCCTTGCCATGCACGACACAATGGTAGCCCAAGTACCAAGACAAATACAACTCGTGAATCACAATTTAAAACCATATAAACTCTCTTAATTTCCTTGAGACACACGCATGTGTATTCCCAGCTTGGAACCAAAACAAGTTAAGTATGATACGATGAAAGGCAACAGAAACAATATCCAAATACACACATATATGAAGTAGAACTGCATTCTGATCGACAGAACAAGACTTGACAAATTCAGATACGTACTGCTGAAAGTTGATACCTAGTCTAAGACCAACACAAATATAGATTATTCCTATGCTTTCTTTAAACTCTGAGATAAACACTATTACAAGTTCCATGCATAAATCAATTCAAACTCCTGTGACATACGGTAGGTAGTGTAACACCACCAACCATTGAATATTGCGCACATGTTTTAAAAGGCCTTGAAGTCGACCACCAGGGCTGCAAAACAAAAATATTTATGCTAACTCATTACTAGCTATTTACATGACATTATACCGTGTAATGTAATGTGTATCATGCTTACCTTTCAGCTTTGATGAGTCTTCCCCCACAATGTTTCCCGCATTAATGAAATTGCCTTCAAATGCTCTGCTTTCATATCATCAGCATCCCGCTAGTGTCATGTGTGAGGAGCTTAGTGTACTGCTCTAGCATTTTTGATTTTGTCTTGGCTTCCTTGTTCTCCTTTGCTGCCTCCAGAGCGAGCCGTGATGCCTCAACCTTCTCCTGTGAAATACGTTTCTGTACTTCTAGTAATCATGATCGATTTTATTAGCTTGTTCCTGAGCTTCAATGTATTTATTGAGCTCTTCCATATCTTTTGACACCTGCTTATTCTTGCCTTTGCCATCTCTTTCAGCCTTGGCCTTTTTGACCCCCATAGGAGGACGTGGAATATCATCAATTCCTATAGGAGATGACTTAAGCCCCACATCTCCCAAATCAGCCACATCCCGTTTCTTTGATCCATGCATTTCTGCATTGTAAGAAAGCCACTTTGGAAATTTTTTGCACGCCTCCCAAGTATCCATATGCAAAAACGGCCCATGGTACTTCTCATACTTTTTTTTGACCTTTTCCATCAAATCAACGTCATTCTGTCCACTAGAGTATACTTGGCTTATCTCTATATAAACAGCATGGAAATCATTTACAATTTTGTTCACTCGATGCCAACGGCTCATGCATTGCTTTGTTTGCCTTTTACGATTGTTGTCGGAGGTGTTGGTATTGTACTCAACAGTCACAGCATCCCAATACTGTTCATTCTTCTTGTAGTTTCCACTTATAGCATCATTTGAGTTATTCAGCCAAGCGCCCATCTACATTGTGGAATGAAACCTTTGTTAAGCATTGCCATATACAAGCCAGCCATATGGACAAAGGAATGCAATAATGTAAAAACTTACCAATCTCTCATCCTCCTTTGTTGTCCATGCCATTCGCTTTTTATTGCCAGGTTCTTCATCATCACCATTTTCAAGATTAATAGCACGCGGACGTTTATGTTTATTAGATGCTTCCTTTTGGGTTTTTTTTGTACTGTATGGCTTTGCTGATGGTAATGGAGTATTGTGTGAAGAACTACCAACGAAATGGTAATTATGTGGCATGTCTGGACGGCTAGGAATTTGTTGCGGAAATGGAAGGCTAGTAGGATTTTGTAAAAAGTTTACATAACCTCCAGGTGGACGAATATTGTTTACCCTACACAAGAATAAATATTCAAATGTTAAAATAACACATTAAGAACCTGTGCAAATCCAATCAGCCTCGTCTAGAATTGAACATAAATAATTACCCTTGAAACTAGTATGCACATGATGCTGCAGATTAAAGTACATATGCTGACAAAAGATGACAGTGTTTTGCTGTTCCTTTTCATTCAGGTTCAGTATGAGTAATTGTCCAGTGGATTGTATAGGTGCAAAGTTAATTCGTCCCATCTACAATCTCTCATTAAAGTACATATGCGGAAGCTGCCTATATATAAACTAAGAAAAATCAATTCTTCTACTCAGTGTTTCCTCTGACCCAAATTAGTTGACTCAAATTTGTCAAGATACGGATGTATCTAATACTAAATCATGTATAGATATAAACAAATCTAGATAAATCTAAGTCAACTAAATTGGGTCGGAGGGAGTACTATTTTGCTTATGCTGTCAAACACATGTAATCCGTCTCATCTACAATCTCCCATTTACTCAGATCAAGGATGTAATAATTATTAAAATTCGAGATTGAAGACCCTAGGAGTAAAATTAGCACGACACTGCATCACCAAATCCACCAAGATAAGCAAGATTAAGAACACACGATCTACACATGATGTACCAGCAGAAGGGCGAGACTAACCAATCTGTTGGAGACGAAAGATTGGGGCTACTACCGGCAGCCCCATCCCACCAATCTTGTGAGGCAGCAACTTCAGATCCGGCATAGTCCGACGGTGGGGGAGCATATACGGGCATTGGGGATTGAGAAGCATGTCCGCGGATGGCCGAGGAAGCTCCAGCGCGCGCTGGCCGACGAGACATGGGTGGAGGAGTGGTGCTTGGGATGGATTTTTGCGGCTGATGGTAGCGACGGCTGTAGGTTTTGGTTTCTCCATCGTCGATTGAATGTGAATATATGGGGAGCAGGTTTCAGCGCGCGGGGAGAAAGAAGAATTTGGCGCGACGAGGCAAACAATTTCGCGCCAGATGACGAAAATTAGCCGCTCGGAGCATGGGATTTGGAGAATGCGTGGATAAGAGAGAGCAACTCGTTCAACGCAGATATTTGCCTTCTCCTGCTTAGCAAGAGACGATCCCTTACGGAAGGGAGGCTCGCGCCTTTGGTCGCTCTCTCTCCTCGCCAGGTCAGTGGACGTCCTACGTGGCGTTGTTAAGGGAAGGCTGGCATAAGAGCATTGAACATGCCCTTACGTAGCGTACGTGACCGACATGCGGTGCCACCCTGTCGATCGGACCCGGACCACGTCGGACCACGTACGGCGGCTGCATATCGTGGGCTCGCTCAGACGCTAAAAGACAATGGCACTTTCTCCTACTCTTTCACCCTTTTGGAAAGCTCCGGAGATGGCGCTGTTGACTCGCTACCTACTTTCTCCCCAAGCCGCGCTGGATCTGATGCTCTCTGCCGCGCCGGAATCGATTAATTAACACTGCCGACGAGGAGCGGATTGCTCGGACCCATCACAATGCGGTCGTATCATATAGTATATCGTGATACTACCCATCTCTACAATGCATAATATTACATGAGAGGCATAACTATGAATTTTATATTTATTTATTAACCACACGTGTATTAATATTTTTAATTAGCACAATTATAGCATGGAGAATAAACATATATCATATATTTAGAATAATACAACAATAACTTTATTATTGTTTCTCGGGCATATTCCCTTCACCGCTAGAGCGCGAGCCGTCGAAGCGCCAATTTTGATGCCTCTTAATAGAGTTGGCCTAACATTGTTGATGAAAGTCAGAAAGTTTTTGTGCACGTGCCCCGAGGGGCCAGCGTCCTAAAGTCGAACTCGTCGACCCTTGAATTGATTTGAATACTCTAACACCAAATATATTACACACGCAGGCTCGACGAGATCCACCACTCCATGGAAGCGGCAAAACGTCACCGATGTGATCTCCGACGACGAGGTGGAGGAGGAGGCGGTATAACTTACAACATCTCCACCAGCGCCTAACCCGGGCCCAAACATGGCTTTGGGGGTTGTGGCAAAAAAAAGGCCCACACCGGCATGCCCCAACTGTTGTAGGCTTATTAGGTAGCCCACCAATCTGTCTGGAACCCCCTTGTCGCCTCCGGCACGTAGGGGCTAGGCTGGGACTGTCCGGCAATGCGCACCCCATAGGTTGGGCCGTGAGGGGCCACTTGGCAGCGACATAACACGCTCCGCCCATGACGGATCACCTCCCGGCACTGGAGAGCCTCCGCCATCCACCCTTTTGTCGCTCGCTTTCGTTTCCCGCCGCTTCCTGCCTTCGTTTCCTGTATCTTCTTTGTTTCTCGCCGCTTTCGTCGAGTTCCTGCCCTATTCTAGCCACCAGCTATAAAACAAGGTCGTTGTGGAGATGGTTCACTACACCATTCGACATACCTTGATGCCTCCCCACCGATTGGGATCAGCTCTCAGCGGTCACTCGTGCTTGCTACCCCCATCGCCTGAGCCAGAGTAGGCCACGAAAGAAGATGCGGAGGAGGTTGACGCCTCCAACGGGGAGGAGGAGGATGACTTCGACTTTGAATAATACTATAGCTAGGCCGAGGAGCCAATGAACTAGCGGGTGCTCCTCGCCGACTAATGCATGTGAAATGCGCATCTATGATCTTTGTAGTTTATTATGCCTTATTCCTTCATAATTGAGTCATATAATATGTTATAATCATGTTTTGTAGTGAATTTAGGGATTATCTTAAAAGATCTCTTTTAGTTGTATTATAACTCTGTAGATAGGAAAACCCTTTTTTTGTATTTTTTGACTTTCAGGGACCTTCATGAACTCAAATTGACCTAGGATTTTATCCATGGAAGTATTTCATAAGAAGGAAGGGCTGGAGCTTTTGGACCTCACATGGATCAACACGAGGGCTGAGAAAAGGGCCCGACGTGGCCAGATAAAGGGAATATCACCACAAGAAAAGTTTCCTTCCGCAACAACTTGGCCCGACGGTCGTCGTAGAAGGCGCGTCTTTCACGACGAAATTCTCGGCTCGGCCGTGGCTGATGGAAAACTTCTTTTCCGGTTTCGCGACCCTCTACTACGATGGATCTGCTAAAAACATGGAGGAAGCTCGGTCAGCGCGTGGCAGAAACAAAAATTTCGTGTTCTCGCGCGATGTTGATTCGCCGAAGTCTTTTGAGGCGTGTGGGTCCCGGACATCAGTGTCTCTAGCGGACCATACTTTTCGGTCATGCCTCCCTGATTTGAACTCGATGGGTCTGCCGTTTAGTCAGGCTGCTAGGTCCCACATGTCAGTCTCTCATTAGAAGGATCGTGTGTATGATGGATTTTTTCCTTCGCTCGTGCTACCCTGTTCCGAAGTTGATAGTGCTGCTCGATGCATCTACCGTTTAATCAACCTCCTGGGACCCACATGTCATCTTCTCACGAAGAAACGTGTGTATGATGGAATTTTTTCCCTTGGCTATTGCCTCCCTAATTTCAACTCGATAACAGTGCTCGATCTATCTGTCGTCTAGTTACGCTGCTAGGTCCTCCATGTCAGCCTCACATTATAAGAATCGTGTGTATGATGGAATTTTTTCTTCGCTCGCGCTATCTTGTTCCGAACTTGATAGCGCTGCTCGATGCATCTACCGTTTAATCAAACTCCTAGACCCCACATGTCATCCTCTTATTAGAAGAAATATGTGTATGATAGAATTTTTCCCCTCAGTCGCACCTCCGTGTTCCGAACTTGACAGCGTTGCTCGCTGCATCTACCGTTTAATCATGATGCAGGGCCCCACATGTCATCCACTCATTAGAAGAAACGTGTGTATGATGAAATTTTTTCTCTCGGTTGCGCCTTCGTGTTTCAAACTTGATATCGTTGCTCGATGTATCAGCCGTTTTTCCAGGCTGCTGGGTTCCCCATGTGAGCCTCTCATTAGAAGAAACGTGTGTATGCTGTACTTTTTTCTCCCTCGCGCCTCCCTATTTTGAACTTGGCAACATCGCTCGAGGCAGAACCTGTATAAGGCCACGCTAATGGGTCCTACATGCCGGTCTCTTTATAAATCAAACATGTGTATGATGGACTTTTTTTTCGGCCGCGTCCGCTGTTTTGACCTTGGCAACGTTGCTCGATGTGGCAGTCATGTATGGTCTTGCTGCTGAGGCCCCCATGTTAGTCTCTCTGGTATGTTCTGGTGGGTGGGTCCCCGATGCCAGCCTCTCTGTACAAAGTATTTAACTCTTTTTCAAACCCGACCATTAAACTCGAGGGATGTTGCAGGCTAGTGGATCCGCGACGTTAGCCTCTCCGTAATGCGATATTAAAAAGTAAACCCTTTCTAAAAAAACCAAGATATATATAAATATGTACACACAGGGGATTCGAACTAAAGACCTTCAAATCAAATAGACATAAACTGATTGTTTTGCAACTATACAAAATATACTAATAGAAATTGAATCATTAAACATGTATTAGTAGTACAACTTATGTATCAGTCTTCTAAAAAATATTTTGTATGTCCATATTATCTCTCTTAAAATAAAAAAGCAGTACTACTGAAACCTCGGTTTATAAAAAGCCACATAATGGATTAGTTTCTTAAAAATATGGGTAGGCAGAGTTTTTTTAGAGGTGGAGGGCAATGCCAAAAAGGCCAAATTTAAATTTTTTTGGGATATGGTCAATGGGATCCTATCTCAAATTTCACTAGGCTGTGGCTTGCCAGATTCAAACACAGACCTCATCGAGGGAGGAAAAAAAGCGATAATTCTTTTAACAGATATTCATGTAAAAATATCTAATGAACACACATCACATGCGCCAAAACAGGGCTGGTATCCAATGACTTCACTTGGTGAAATCACGCTGTATATCTTTACCCTCTCATCTCTGTCCAAAATGTATCCAACAGTTCCGATGACACAAAGGCAAAAGCTCTAAAGCAAGCAGCCAACAGCAATGACAAAACTTTTGACAAATTCAATACCATTTGAAGATTAAGGAGTATAGAATAATAAGACATAAAAAATCAACAGAATCCTAGTTCATATTCAGCAGCACTTGACCAATTTAAAAGTATTTCAAAGTGACTGATTCAGCAATATAGACACTGAAATTCAATATCACTACAGAGAGAGACAATTCTTGTTTCACCTCTAAAAACCATGCCACGCGATCAGTTTGCCCTTTTCTCTAAACACACTCATCACTGGAACACAATTATTGTCATAATATTTGGTCATATAGGGAACCGTTATATAGATACAGATATACCATACCAGTACGTACTGGTCATAGCTCCAATCCAGCAAAAGGTTATCATAATTTTACCACTCATATATGATCAGTGGAGATAAGACAACCACATAATTAATTAAAATAGCATGCGGCCAAAGAGCTAGACAGCTAGGAAGTTCATGAACAACATGCGGCATTTAGGGCAGCCAGATACATCGACCTTGACCATTCTTCCAATAGTAGGTTTGGCTGCTTTCCGGAACTTGATCCATCTAGAGTTAATGGCGTAGCGTCCCTCGATTCGCAATCCTTCGCTCTGCACCGTGAAGACTATTGTGCCCTTTCGTCTGGCCTGGAGTTGCTTTGTGGCACTCTTAGGCAATTTCTGAGTCAAAGCAAGAGATAGACACATAATTACTAAGAGCAATGCACTAAATCGTGTGAAACTTGAGAAGACATTCAAAGCAGTTTATCAGCCACCATATACTCACAAACATAATCCGGTGCAACCTTGTGATGACACATGTGTAGGATATGGTCTGACAAGGTGTTGCCCGGGGTGATGAAGGAGATTGTGCCGGTGCCTGTGCTGGGGCTAGTGCTGGTGTAGGAGATGGTGCCACTAATTCTAGAGGGGCTGGTGCAGGATCCAGAAGGCCCAGAACCGGTGTCGGCGCCAGCAGCTTGATGCCAGATTCCTTCCGAGGGGTAGCTAAGCTGACTACAGGGATGGTAGAGGCAGATGAGAAGTGTACAAGAAAAATGATCTCTTATACAATAATTACTCACAAGACAGTGATCAGAGGATATGATGAGTATATAAGCAAATTAAGTTACTACCTCCATTCTTTCTCCTTAGGTCAATAGGTGCCGGAGCAGGAACTAGGGCCAGTGCCATTGGGGGTGCCAGTAGCTTGGTGCTGGTTACCTTCTAAGGGGTATGTAAGGGGACTACAGGAGTGGTTAGAGAGGAATATGAGATGTGGACAAGCAAAATGGTTTCTTATACAACAGTAACTCCTAGACAAAGATGAGAGTATACAAGCGAATTAAGTTACTACCTCTATTCTTTCTCCTACTGAGGTTAACAGGTGTCGTTGAACTGAGGCGGGACGGTGCTGGTGCAAGCGACAACTTGATCTGCACCCTTCGGTGGTACATAAGGGAAGCGGATCGAAGTGGTCAGGGTCATATGATGGGTAAAGACAATAGTGCAGAACAGTTAGTCGCAAGAAAATCATTAGAGGTTGTGATGAGTACAAAATCAAATTAATTAGTACTACCTATGTTCTTGGTCCTTTGGTCAACAGGTGTATGATGGTGTGCAAGTATCTGCCTAGGCTTGCTAAAATCGAATGATACCTCGTCCCCCTGCTTCAGACCATTCTCATGGACTTACTTGGACCAACCTCGGCCACCCAAATAGGTGGTGGCCATCGTCTAGGAGACATCCACATCATATAGTTTTCGCATGCCTTTAGGGCCCTCGCTATACAGAGTTATAAACTTGTCGTTTCTAAACATCTTGTTTATAATGGGGCGAGCGACACCAGGGACAACCTTCATGAGAAAATTGATAGAGAAGTAAGGCGATAGCAAAAAAAAGTGAGGTATAAGATCTTACATCAAGTCGGTCTAAACCACTTGGAATCCATACCTGATACCATGGGTACCCTTTGCGAAGGGTGGCCATGCACCATTTTTCTTCCCTCTGCCTTTGGAATGGCATACAAGGCCCCCCTTTCAATCCACAAGCTTGACAAGAGGAGGGTAGCAGAAAGGGCTAAGCAACTGGTGCGTGGTACTGATTGAAATTAAGTGGAAAGGTTAAATTATGTAAAGAGCAAGTAAATTTAATAATATAAGACAAAACCATTGTATGTAAAGCAAACATATTTTATTTTTGTGAACTTCTAATGAGCATAAACATATAGTACTAGCTGATAACAATAACATGGAAAATCATAACATGTGAAATTATGGATTTCCAAATTATACCCACTTCTTAGAGAGGTCACTGTCCACCTAGGTACTCTGTTGACGCTTCCTTGTTGTGTACAGGATGTCCTATTTTGGCGCGGGCATCAGAAATCTACTAGCCTCTACAGCAGGCTCAGCCTCCACAGTAACACCTTCAATCTGCATAAATAACAACAGAGCTCAACAATTCAATACTATATAAAGTTTGACCATGTTTTTAGGAAAAAATATAATATGAATTATATATCCTTGGATACATCATGAAACATATATTCACATCGTATGTATATAATATCATAGTTCTTGATAGTTTTTGACTTTTTTCAAAAGTTTGGCCAAACTTTCCGTCGCTTGACTTTTCAAAAATATAGTATATGCCTAAGCCTTGGGACGGAGGGAGTACAATACATAGTAGTCATATACTGACTGTATGAGATAGTTTGACAGATCCAGATCTGGATTCACATAAACACAGTGCTAGAATTAATAAAATCACACATATGCTTCTGAACATCTGATAAGCATGCATGCCACCAAGCGGGTAATACTTAAATCTGACTGCACCAAGGTAATAAGGGTATTAAGAACAAATACCTTTCTCTTTAAGGTGGGCCCTCCCAGCTGGTCGGTGGCCTTGCGCTTGTTTGGTGAGTAGTGGTACTGGTCGGATCCTACGGCATGTGGGGGTACCATCCTGTTTTCCGCACCTGGAGCACCGCACATTCGCAGATATGTACCACTGTGCTACAGTAAATGAAGAAGAGATGGTGTCACAAAGGCTTTCACAAAAATAGGATGCAGACAAAGACAACTTTTAGCACAGGGATACATCCAGGTTGCAGCCAACCACTTTCAGCATTGGAAAGAATGGAAGAATGCAATGAATATATTGCTACATTACCTTTTTTAGGAAACTTTTAAGGGAACTGACGGGACCATCCCTGTCTGTAGTGGCCGTGCGCACCACTGACCCATAGTTCTTCATACAGAATCTGACGCACAATCCATTGCACATTACGAGTAGTAACTAAAGGTTTCAGAAATGAAGAACACTGAAATCGAACCCGACCAAATGCCCCAATCAGAACAGCGGTGACCATGCCCTGATCCGGAATCCATACGAAAACAGTACCACCTCCCTCCACCCCCACCCCATCCCCACCACCACCCCCACCCCACCCAAATGACCCTATCGATTAGAGAAGAGGAAAAATATCCTGATTAGGTGATTCTGAGGTGAGCAATAAGCAAGAACTCCACAATCAAAGCATACCGAATACTACTACTCCTAGTACTAATAGTACCCCCAATGGCCCAATCGGAAGCAAATTAAGCAAAGCTGGATTTCGAGGTGAGCAAATACACCCACCTATTTCAACAAGAATTCCCCAATCGGAGGTTGCACCAGTTCCAACAGTTGCTTGCTGGATGGGAGCTAGCTAGTGATGGTTTCTTGTCTTGTCATCGGTAGAAAGGCATGAGCAGGGGAGTAGTAGTACTAGTAGTAGTAGGGCTGGGCAGTACACTTTTTTCTACAGTAAGTAATTTTAAGTGGCAGTGGCGAGAACATTTTGCCAGGAGAAAATCCTGAATTTTTTATCCCAGCTATCATGTGGTGCCCTACAGCTGTTTCAAGCGGGACCCATGTCAGGGGTGAGTTAAATCAGGTCCCACATCAAGTGGGTGAGATAATTAACCGATCCAACCTCCTCCTTTCCTTGGTACTAGTACTAGTTCTCCCGGGTTCCTCTCCAAAGACAGAGAAAATCGCCCCTGTTCGAATCAAATTGATCCCAACTTATTATCCTTTTACTGATTCGTCTCACGGAGCAGTGGACAAGACGGCGGTAGTTGCAGCATAGGGCACTAGGAACCGATAACATGATAAGCTCAGATTTCAGACTAGAAACACACACAAACACACATATACTATATACTAGTATATAGAATAGTTTCAAATTACAGTTCTGCTAACAAAGGCCTAGAAATCATAATAAGGTAGCTCCATATTATAGAAGTACGATAGTTGCGAACCAATCATGGGATAGCTCTACACCCCAAGAGTTTTGCAGCTGGGCTAGTGGTCATGAGACTACCCAGACAGCGCCAAAATTACACCCCTGACGATCAGCAAGCCTGCATCAATTCCATCCAGAAGCAGTGTACCCGATCCACAGCCTCAGGTGTAGGCTCATCAATGAACATGTCATCGTCATTACCATCAAAGTCCTCTTCGGTCGTTTGCTTCTGCGATTAGTAGATTAATAGATATGTTTATAGAGAAACATCAAAGGCACACAACCTAAACATTTGTCATTCTACAGATATACCTTGTCATTTGGCATAGCAGTAGTACCAGAAATGAAACCCGTTTCATACAGCTTGTGCTTTTTATCTCCTCCCCTTTCTCCAAGTTGATCTAGATTTTCAGGAGTTGCCTCTGTCAGTTGATCTAGTTCATCAACATCTGCTTCCCCTACTTGATCTTGATGATAAAGATGTGCTTCCCCCGGTTCATATGGAGGATTATATGGTTCACCATGAAATACCCATCTAATTAACATATGTGCTTAGCATCCCAAATGTAAAAATATGGTCTTCCACTATACTTTGAGGCAGCACCATACGATTCGCACACAACCGACACGGGTAATGTACTTTTGAGTTGTCACAATGAGCTCTAACAAATCTCATAAATCGTAGAGCATCAAGGATACGTTTAGCGCTGCCTAATGGAGAAATCTCTATCCAAAATCCGCCCATCTGTTTAATTATGACATACAAGGTTGCTTATTATTAAAAGAAAAGCAGGAAACATATAGATGGAGTACAAAAACTATATATGACTATGCGTTTCAGCAAACATATTGACATCAAAAATTGCCAAAGGTATTTAGGAACACAGATCCAACACAGAATAAACTATGACCATGCAGATGGAGCACAAATTAAGCTACGTATTTAAAAGAGAAATAAAATGCCAACCAGATCGAGCTAGAGATAGAAGGACTACCATTAGATCGACGTGCCCACCGGTGCGTCTCAAGAAGATGGACGGGTAGGGAAAGCTTCTTCGCGCATGTTGGTGATGAGGAGCGGCCGTAAGCGTGTCTGTTTTGTGGAGAAGGGGTGAGGGCCTAGGCGAAGGAGGGTGTAAGTTAATACATAGCGCGAAGGGTGCGAAGGGATAACTTTCGAAATTCTGACCTACCCGGCTTTGGGCACCACCATATATGTGGCCCACCTGCACATCACCATAGATCAAAATTGATCCAAAACTTGTCAAAATACAAGTTTATGTTTTACCATGGAAACTAATGCACATAGCATTGCACTTTGCGAACAAATGGCTTTATGTCAAAAAGTTATTTCATTTCAGCATCTTCAGCTAGGAAGCTTGGAAACTCATGAAAGTAGGGCATTATCCATGAAAACTGGAATCTCCTTTGTAAACAATTGCTTGAAATGCCAAGATGCACCGATCTACCAAATATGGACACGTTTGTAAGCTTGGTTGGCAAAGATGCTTCAATGTACGGAGTAGTACAAAACATGAAAAAGGTACAGAAACTATGGCTGTGACCTTGCTCCTCTTGTTTGAAAGCCTTGAATTAATGTTCATTAATTTCGGCAGATGTCTATAAACTCATTAAATGCTGGAAAGCATATAGGCCTATGGGTCTATCTGACGGGGACAACATCCCAAGTGGGAGTAGCGTACCTTAAAAGCTTCAACTTCAAAATTTCGGCAGAGCGCCAAAATATCCCGCCCACTCATTCAAACATCCCACCCATTCATTCAAACATCCATCCCCAAAAATATTATTGCACAAATTTAGCCTGAAAGCTTGAAAGGGCGTTATACATTGTGTGAAAAAAGGGGGCGGTGGCATTTTAAGCCATCATCTTTGTAGTTGCTTCACAACAAAACACATTGTTGTTACTTAGAAATTCGAAAACAAACTTCAAATTTGGAACTAGACATATTGGTTGATTTGTAAAGATGCACTGATCTACCAAATACGTACACGTCATCATAAACTATTTCCATGATCTTGGTCACCTTTTTTTAGACGATGGTCATCTTCTTGAAAGCCTTAAATTGTTCGAAAATTTCAGCAAATGCCTAAAAACTCGTTTAAATGCTGGGAAGCAACTCTCGCTGGCGTGTGGGCCTAGACGGTGACAGCGCGTATGAAAGGCCCCACGCCGGAGTAGAGTATGCTAGAAGCTTCGAACTCAAAATTTGGTACAACACACAAACATCGCACACATCCATTAAAATATCCCGCGCATCCATTCAAACATGCTTCACCTCTTTCTAGAATGCAAATTCCTCTTCTATCCCTGCTCCGGAAACAAAAATCCGAGGGAGCACTGCAATAACAGAGGGATATAAGTGGTAAATTTGCGTTTTCCCATGTGCATCACCCCATCGACGTTTCCTAGCCCTACTTTAATATTTACCTGCCCACCCACTCCGACATACACTGACTTTTTGGACCCACTATGCAAGTGACCCACATGTCAGTGAGCCAGAATTACGGGAAGTAGAGATTCCCATTGCTTGTTGTTTAAAATTCGAACATTTGTCGCTAAACCGAGATAAAATCGTTAAAATCATCCAACGTGGCTTATACTATCATTCCACTATGTCAGAGTAAAAGCTAAAAAAACAAAGCCAAAACACGTTTGTAGCTTTATAAGCCAAAAATCAAAAGCCAGAATTAGAGCCCAACCAAACAGCGCCTAAATCTCAAGGAACTCTTCGTGTTTCTCCCTTGTTTTAGTACTTGGGTACCTTCAATTTTATTTAACAAAAAATATGACCAAGCAGGGTATCATCGACTTGTAGATCAATTTTTGAGATACTTTCATTAAATTGCGGTAACACCATTCTGTTCCATGAATATATATAACCATAAAGTTTGAAAATATTATTGAGAGTTCATGGAATCCTAAACCATAAAATCTAAACCCTTAAACCCTGACCAAGTAGGTATCGTGCAACTATAATCAAAAATTGAGATACTTTCATTAAATTGGGTAACACTATTATATTCCACGAATATAAGCATAAAGCTTGAAAATTATTGAAAATTCCCGAAAACCTAAACCCATAAAACCCAAATCCTAAACCTCTAAACCCTATAACCCTAAACCCTCACCAAGCACGTAGCGTGCACTTATAGATCAAAATTTAAGATAATTTCGTTAAATTGGGTAACACCATTCTATTTGACGAATATAAGCATAAATCCTGAGTAATATCAAAATTTCCCTAAACCCTACACAACCCCTAAAACTTAAACCCTAAACCCCTAAACCCTCAACCATAAACCCTAACCAAGCAGGTGTCATGCACACATTGATCAAAATTTGAGATAATTTCATTAAATCAGCTAACACCCATTCTGTTCAATGAGTATAAGCATAAATCTTGAGCATTATTGAAAATTCGCTAAACCCTAAACCCTAATCAACCCATAAAACTAAACTGTAAAAACCTATAACCCTAAACACGCGACCCATAAACCCTAACCAAAGCAGGTATCATGCACTTATACATCAAAATTTGAGACACTTCTAATAAGTTGATGTAATGCCATTCTATTCCACGAATATAAGCATAAAGCAACTTGAACATTATTGAAAATTCCTAAAACCCCAAACCCTAAACCCTTACCAAGCACGTATGTCAGGACCCGGTGGCCACTGATAGCGGTGAAGGGGGAGAAGGAGGAGCACTCAGGGATCAGAGATACACTTCGACATGTAATGTAAAACTAGAGTAAATTTAGGGTTTTATTGATAGCATGCCACCCAACCTCCCACTCTCCCTGGTTATATAGAGTACCCAGAGGGGCCATGCTTACAATAGATAACTCCATTTCTACTAACACAAGGTTAATTACTACTAACACACTCCCTAGTCTTGCACCTGATGAAGATGATTGAGAGTCGTTGGATCTTGTCGGACATATCTGACCCGTTGCTTCTGTTGTCTGATGGTGAACAGGTAGCCGAATATGTTAGGAGGTCCTGACAGACCCCCCCTTAACACAAGACTTCAAGGCTTGAAGGAAGGGAATGTTGCCTGAATGTATGCCGCGTCTTCCCATGTAGCATCTTCATGTGACATGTTTTCCCAGTGAACAAGCCATTGCAGGATAGCAATGTCATAATCACTAGCTTAGCGAGGAATTTGTCGGTGTTGAATAACTACTAGTGGTGTAGTCTTTACTTTGCCGTCAGCTGTCAACAGGGGTAGCTTGGTGTTAGGGAGTGCTTTGGAGCCCAGGTGTTTCTTGAGTTGATTGACATGAAATACATTGTGGATTTGAGTGCCTTCTGGTAGTTGGAGTTGGTAAGCCACTCTTCCAATTTTTGCTTGTACCTTGAAGGGTCCATACCACTTGCTTGTTAATTTCAGAGAATTCCTGAGACCAAGAGATGTTTCCCTATATGGTTGCATTTTCAGATAGACAGGATCACCAATTTCAAAAGATCTCTCTGTTCTATTTGCATCAGCAAATTTTTTTCATTCTCTGTTGAGCCTGTAGCAAATTCTGTTGAAGTGTTTTCAACATGTGTTCCTTTTCTACCAATGTGACCTGCACGTCGGTTGCTACATTGCAAGGAATAGAAGTGTGCTGCACTGATGGAGGTGGGTACTCATAGAGGGCTTGGAAGGGAGACATTTTGATAACTGTGTGGTAGGAGCAGTTGTACCACCATTCAGTAGCTGGTAACCAGTCAACCCACTTTTTTGGCTCTTGGAATGCCATGCACCTTAAGTACTGTTCCAGGCATTGGTTTACTTGTTCAGTTTGGCCATCTGATTCAGGATGGTATGCTGAGGAGAAATTGAGCTGGGTGTTGAAGGATGAGAAGATTTCCTTCCAGAGTGCACTGGTGAAGATTCTGTCCCTATCACTAACAATGCTTGATGGAGGACCATGCAACTTCACAATATTTTCCATGACAGTATCTGCCACCTTGGACACTGTATAAGGATGTGCAAGAGGGATGAAATGGGCATATTTGGTGAGTCGATCAACGACTACTAGTATCACATTTTTGCCTCTTGATTTTGGTAACCCTTCCACGAAGTCAATGCTTATGTCAGTCCATTTTTGCTTGGGAACTGGTAAAGGGCTCAGAAGTCCTAGATATTGGACTCTTTCTGTTTTGGATATTTGGCAAGTAGGGAATTCAGCAATTAATTTAGCGATGAAATGTTTCATCCTTGGCCAATAGAAGATCCCCTGTAGTTTGTGCAGGGTCACACGGTTCCCTAAGTGTCCTCCAAAGAGGGAGGAATGAAAGGTGTGGAATAATCTGGTTCTAACGTCAGTGGTTGACCCAATGTAGATTCTCCCCTTGAATCTGAGAATGCCTGATTGAAGGCTGAAATTTGGGTGGCTGTTTTTGTTGATGGCAATCTCCTGTAGCAGTTTGATGCAATTGTTGTCTTCTGCATATGAGGAACTGACATCCTGTAGCCATGTTGGAACTAAAACAGAGACTGCATAGCATGTGTCTTCTTGGGTGCTAAGCCGTGGGTTTGAGTCATTGTTGGCTTCCTGGAATTTTCTGGACAAGGCATATGCTAAAGTGTTTTCAACCCCTTTTTGTATTGGATGAGGAAATCAAATTCTAGGAGTTTGAGCATCAACTTGTGCTGGATTCCTTTTATGAGTCTTTGGCTGCTCAAATATTGCAGACTCTGTTGGTCTGTTTTGATGATTACTTTGTTTCCTAGAAAATAATGTCTCCACTTTTTGAGTGCTTCAAGTATTGCCATTGCCTCCTTTTCATAAATTGATTGAGCAGCAGCTCTAGGACCCAAACATTTGCTAAAGAATGCCAATGGTTTCCCCTGTTGCATCAGTACTGCTCCCAAACCTGAGTTCAATCTTTGAGAATATTGTTGCTGAAGGGAATATGCCCGAGAGGCAATAATAAAGTGGTTATTATCTTATTCCTTGTTTATGATAAATGTTTATTTTGCATGCTATAATTGTATTGTTTGGAAACGTCAATACATGTGTGTTTAATAAATAAATAAAAGGTTCCTAGTTATGCCTCTCTTATAGACTAGCTCGTTGATTAATAAGATGATCAAGGTTTCCTGATCATGGACATTGGATGTTGTTAATAACGAGCTCGCAACATTTATGAAATGATGTGATGAACATTCATCCAAAGTATAGCATTATGATCAAAGTCATTATGTTTATATTGCTATAACATCATACGGAGTAATCTTAGTCCTTAGACCATGAGATCATGTTAATTGCTAACATCGGAAGAGTGACTTGATAACATCAAACATCACACCGTAAAAGGGTGACTATAAAGGTGGGTTCAGATACTATGAAGGTGTTATGTTGAGGCTCATGGATCAAGAGTGGGATTTGTCCATCCTGATGACGGATATATATACTCTGGGTCCTCTCGGTGATATCACATTGAGAATAGCTTGCAAGCAAGTGATGTGATCACTAGAATGTTATATCACGGGAACGAGAAAGAGTGCATGTCGGTAACGAGATCAAACTAGGTATTGGGATACCGATGATCGAATCTCGGACATGTAATATATCATGAGACAAAGGGATTTGGTTACGACGTTAAAGGTTCACACGATCACAAGAGTCATTGTTGAATATGTGGGAGTCAGTACGGATCTCCAGGTCCCGCTGCTGATTATTGATCGGAGAGGGGTCTTGATCATGTCTGCATTATTTGCAAACCGTAGGGTGACACAATTAAGGGATACCGACACCATTTGGAGCAAATATGTTTCAGATAAAGATTTAAGAAAGCGCTGGAATCATTTCGATGGAAACCAGAATTGTTTTAGGTGAAATTGCAGAAACTGGTTCTGCATGTGATATTGAAATGTTGCAGGGGGTTTTATGTGAATGTTTGTTAATTAAAGTAATTGACAAAATTCTGAATAAAATAAATAAAATAGTTTTATTTAATGAGAGCTTTGCATGTGAGTGGAAGTGTGAGTGGAGGCATATTTATGTGAGTGGAGCATCCACCACATGAATGATGGAAGAGGTGGGGGCACCACCATGGCTGCCACGCCATGACCCTTGATTTCACCCCTCTCCCTATAAAATCCCCCCCTCTCCTCCTCACAACACACACCTCCTCGTGAAGGATCTCTCTCCCCCTCTAGTTATTCTCCATAGTCTCGGATTAGCGAGATACATGTTCCCGGTGGCTTTATCTGGAAAGAAGTTGCTGCTTCTGCTGCTTTGCTAGAGCGAGGGACGGAGGTTGTCGGGGTACCGGACGTGTGTGCAATCACGGATGCACCGCTCCTTGCGGTGCTGGACTTGGTGGAGCTGGATCTAATGGACGTGTTGGAGCCGGACCTGTTGGACTTCATCACGATCTTGAGATCGGCAAGTGTACTACTACATCATCCATGAGTTCCATCTCGTTAACAAAGCTTTGTTGTCTTCGAGGGTAAGTTCTCTATGGATGTATATCCATTCGTTGCTTGTATCTAATAGATAGATCTTGGCGATAGTTCCTATCATAGGAATTTTTTTGTTTTCTATGCTGCAAACCCAACAGTGGTATCAGAGCCTGATCTATGCGTAGGTGCTTTTCACGGGTAGTACACATATGTTTATATGTGGGCGATGATGATCATGTTATTGCTTCTTTCATGTATTTTGGATATTGGTGGCATAGTGGGATGAAGCGGCCCGAACCAACCTTACATGTCATCGCACATGAGACCGGTTCCACGACTGGCATGCAACTAGTTTTGCATAAGTGGCTGGCGGGTGTCTGTCTCTCCTACTATAGTGAATATTTGATTAACAACGAGTTGCTAATAACTTAGTTATCATGGCTGTGGTTCCATGTTCGTAGGTAAGACCGGTTCTATCTCCGAAATCCCTAAGCCACGTAAAACTTGCAATGGATAAATTAGAGGCGTCTAGTTTAGATTTTTGCTGGGCTAGTGTCATGATATGGTAATGTTGTAAGTTTATGTATGGTAGATACCCTTACAACACACTTAACGTGTAAGTTCCATAGACCTTGGCCTTACACACAAAGGAATGATAGAGATCATACCACGATGCATATGATGGTGATCAAATGCATGGACCATATCATCCCACTTTTCACATATGATGTTTGCATCTTATATTGCTAGTTTGGCGTTTTAGTAGCATTATAAGATGATCCATCATTTAAAAATCAAGATAAAATGTGTTCTTCCTTAAGTATGCACCATTCTATGGATCGTGTTTCGAGACATCACGTGATGATCGGGTGTACTCGACTCTACGCTTTCATACAACGGGTGTAAGACAATTTTACACACACGAATACTAAGGTTCTTACTTGGCGAGCCTAGCATGTACAGACATGGCCTCGGAACACGGACCGAAAGGTTAAGCATGAGTCATATAGTTGATGTGATGCCCATATTGATGCTCGCCTTTGAAGCTACACCGACTCACGTGATGATCGGACTTGGTGTAGTGGATTTGGTTCGTGTAGTCACCAAAAAGGCACGAGGGATGTCGTTTTTGAGTGGGAGTTCATTTCTAATTTGGATTAGTCAAACTCAATTTGTCAAAACTAAATCGAAGTGAATTTGCATAATTTGTTATAGTCATTGGCATCTGTTCACTACCTTATGCTTAGTTTTAGTTGAGATAATAGAACTATAGAATTCTGGATATTTACTTTACGAACTAGTATCATATTGTTTTGAATGTCAATTTAAAGTTTAGAAGTCCTATTGCAAACTTTCAGCAAACTCTATCTACTCCATGAAGTTTAATAAGTAGTATTAAATCAAGAGTTAGAATTCCAATGTTAGTATTTAAAGTATCATGTTTGCCTCCATGATTATTGATATTCAAAAGTTGTTTTAATATCAAGATTATCTAGGAGCTGAAAAATTGTTTCAGAAACCATCATGTGTGGAAGATATTGTGATATTTGAAATAATGTTTTTGGTTGCATTATGATAGAGTATAATTTAGCAAAATACATGTTCTCATATTGTATGAGAATTTGTGAAGGATGGAGATGCTAGGCATCCGGATCTCCCAAAAAGGTTTTGGGAACTAACATTATACTCGCGATTCTTGATGGCTCGGTGTTGATGTAGAGCTCGTTAGGAACCCCAAGAGGAAGGTATGATGAGCACAGCAGCAAGTTTCCCTCAGTTATGAAACCAAGGTTTAATCGAACCAGTAGGAGCAAGGATACACCCCAAAGGTGTTGCTAGCTGAGCCTTGGCAGGGCGCACTACGGGTGCTAGTAGCAACGTGGAGACCTGCACAACACAACCACCGAACTCTGTCCCCAACTTGCGATGAGGTTGTCAATCTCACCATGTTTTGCTGAAAAAACAAAGGATTAAACATATCGAATGAAAAGAAGTAGAAGTTTGCAGAAAGTAAACACAAAGCAGTAAACAGTTTGTAGATAGATAACATGCTGGGTGAACAAATTACAGCGGGGCAATTGACAAACATCGAGAAAGCAATACATGCATATACTAATAATCTTGACTCCTTTGAGACTTGATTGGGCATTACAACATTATACATAGACCGCCATCCAACTGCATCTATGACTAATAATCCACCTTCAGGTTATCATCCGAACCCCCTCCAGTATTAAGTTGCAAGCAACAGATTATTGCTTTACAAATTGCGTGTAAAGTAAACAATACGATTGTTCTATGAACAAAGGATTGTTGTTTTCTCCCTAGTAGAAACATCACATCTAGTACCTTAGAGATTTCTGTCACTTCCCCAGATTACCAGAGGCATGAACCCACTATCGAGCATAAATACTAACTCTTGGAGTTGCTAGCATCTACTTGGCCAAGATAGCTACTAACAACGGAAAGCATGCAAGATCACAAATAACAAAGACATGATAGAATCAATAATCAATCTGAAATAGCATCTCAATATCCATCAGATCCCCGTAAACACAACATGTAGAATTACAAATAGATGATCTTGATCATGAACGGAGCTCACAAGATCTAGACATGAAAGCACAAAGGAGGAGAACCAGCCATCTAGCTACTACATGGATCTGTAGTCCAAGGATGAACTACTCACGCATCACACCGGAGGCTTGCATGGTGATGAAGAAGGCCTCCAGGGTGAATTCCCCTCTCCGGCAGGGTGCCGGGAAGAGCTTCAGATCCCTCCCGATCTAGGGATGGAGATGACGGCGGCTACAAACTCTTTCATGGATTTTTGATCGGGTACTTAGGGTTTTCGTCCCGAGGGCATCTTATAGGCGTAAGGGGAGGCCGATGGGGTGCCGGAGGCGGCCACACCACCCCCTGGCGTGGTCCAGGCTGGGCCGTGCGGCCAGGTGGTGTCGTGGCCCCCTGGGCCCTCTCCGTCTCGTATTCTGGCATCTGATGACTTCCGGAAAAATAGGCACTTTGGCTTTTGTCCCGTCCAATTCCGAGAATATTCATTTTCTGACTTTCCTGGAACCAAAAACAGCAGAAAACAGGCAGCTGCACTGTGGCTCTTGTTAATAGGTTAGTCCAAGAAATCATATGAGAAGTACTCCAAACTGTGGACAAAACACAAGAAAGTGGATAAAACCAAGCATGGAACATCAAAAATTATAGATACATTTGCAATGTATCAACATCCCCAAGCTTAACTTCTGCTCGTCCTCGAGTAGGTAAGTGATAAAAAGAAAGAATAATTTTTGAGGTGACATGCACCATCAAAGACTTGATCAAAGTATTTGTAAAACATTCAAAGCTAGGATCATAGTACTTCAATCATAACATGAAAAACAAAGTTCTAGCAATAAGACAATGAAACCATGATGCAACATGAAAAGGCACAAACAAAAGATTCATGAATAACAATGCTTTGCAAGACATTTGTTTGTTTCACATAAAGAAAACATAGCATAATAGCATTCAGCTTGTCCCTCATAGAGTAGCAAATATAAATGCATAGGACACCTTCAAAGTTCATAAGAATGACTAGATACAAATAGTTTAAAACAAGCAATATCAAGTTATGCATCAATCAACTAGTCCTGGGACAATGCACATAGAACTAAAAATGACCACTATGCTCTCAAAGTAGGTGCATAAAGATAGAAGGTGGAGACTCAATATAATGGTTGAAGAAAGGCCTTCATAAAAGGAAGTAGGGATTCAAGTCTCATAAAGAGCTTCCAAAAATTATGGTACTTAATAGCTTTCAGCTCTAATTGCCCCTATCATAAGCAGCTTGAAGTGATTAAGGTTAAAGTGAACAAACTATGGTGTACATGCTTGACGAAGTATAAGTCAGAAATCTCATGTCCCTTGTATATGAGGGTCGCTCCTCATTCTACTCAAGTTTAGTCACCGGTAAGTTGTTGTCATCGTAAGTACATGTGTATCATAGAGAACCGCCAACAGGGTACCCCT
Source organism: Avena insularis (assembly GCA_023614405.1). Classification (NCBI taxonomy): domain Eukaryota; kingdom Viridiplantae; phylum Streptophyta; class Magnoliopsida; order Poales; family Poaceae; genus Avena; species Avena insularis. Next base: position 195,885,900 of record CM042686.1, on the reverse strand, counting down.
TGCCCGATGATACGGAAGAATCCCCATATCAAAATGACAAGGCAAGCAGACAACGAGCATCTTAGCAATCTTCTTATTTACCATGGGAATATGGTGCTTTTTTCTCTCTTTCCTCTTTTCATAATCTCTTTTTTCTCCTTTTTCTCAATATAGGACTCTTTTTTATAAGAAGAATGCTTCATAGACAACGCATTATGGTTACGCTGCAGGTTTCCACCATGTCAGCATGGATTAGACCAGCGGCCCAGGCGTTTCTCTGACACATATACATAACTCCATGGACTTACAAGCTCCCCTTTCATTTCACACCGACGATATCCATATACAAAAGAGCATGATATCAACTAGGTATAAGTACCAAGTGCAATGTTGAAAGCGTTCCCCATGAAAGCATGGTTCTGCTAATTCCCAACAAATAAGTGCAAGCATATACAACATAGACGACACAATGGTTCAAGTTTATTAAGGGCGAGAAAAGTAAAGTGTGCATCAAGTTCGTGAGAGCTTTAATCACTAGTTTTCTCATAACAAGTTTAATTTGGAAGGTAAACAAAAGCATGAATATACTTGTAATAGCATAAGCTAATAGGTAGGTATGGTGGACTCTTTCGAATAACTTGGTTTGGGGAGTTGGATGCATGAGTGGAACTCATACTTGGTTGTGGAGGCTAGCAAAAGACTGGGAGCGACAAACTAGGAGAGCAATAATGGCCATAATCATGCAGAGCGACAAAACATCATTGATCAAAGCATAAAGTGATACTACAAGTTGAAAAGTAAAGGATCATAAAGGCTACGGTGACTTGAGATAGTCATAACATGGTGTGAGCATGCGCCAAGTCAACCCAAATAAAGCATCAAAGGAGAATACCACTATACTATGATTTAATATGCTAAAACAACGCATGATTCATCCAAGGCGCATTAAGCAAAGAATACTAAGCACAAAGCCAAAACAATATCAAGCATGGCATGACAGAGCATAGGCCATAGTCAAAAAGTGCTCTTTTTACCACATAAGTATGAACTTTCCTACTCTTTTCCAAACCAAACCAAACTATTTGAAAACCAATGTATGAAAGAGGGGTCCAACCAATTTATTCAGCAAACTAAGCAAACAAAGTAAACGAAAAAGAAGACGCTCCAAGAACAACACAACTGTGCATGAAACAATAAAAATGAAGCGTTTGGAAGAAACCTGGGATTTTTATTGATGAAGAAGGGGAGGCCTTGGGCATCCCCAAGCTTTGACGCTTGTACTTCTTGGATATTTATTGGGGTGACACGCGTGGCATCCCCAAGCTTGAGCTTTAGTCCATCCTTCATCTCATTACTCATTCCTTCCATACACTTGAAATTTTTCCTTCATACAAAACTTCACACAATATTTATTAGCAACATTAGTGCACTCAAGATAATAAGTCTTAAGGTTCAGTTCCAACACCAATAAACTTCCATTAGAACACTAGCTACTGAAGCACTTCCCTCAAAAATCTCAATTCCCCAAAAGAACTCAAAAAGGAATCAACAAGAAGCAAATGCAGAAAATGGCAGAAATCTATCAAAACAGACCAGCAGGTAATGACGATTTTTTTTGAAGACCTTCTGTTGCTCAAATCAAAAAGTATTGAAATAATGAAAGTTATATAACAACCTGGGGAAGAATCACAAAAATTCACGCCTCAAAAAGACATTCAGAGATTTTACACGAATTTTTATAGTGAAGCACAGAAATCTGTTTCAGGACATCAACTTTCCCAATCATTACTTCTCTCTCATTAGAGGTTACTCTTGGCACAAAAAGCAAATAAAAAGGATAAGGAGCGGTTATTACTGAGGTAATAAGTCCCAAGACTCATCTAAAACTTTTGGGTTATCTCCCAATAAGTACTTTTCTTTAACGCCTTTAAGTTAGGCATAGGAAGCAAGAAAGAATCAAGTGTTCTCAAATGAAGAAGCATTAAGACCAATTTTTGTTTTCATAGGAGAAGCAAAAGAAATCTTCTCTCTCTTCTTAGGGAAGTTTTATATACCTTTCTTGAGTGGGAGTTGATTTTTAATGGTGCCTTCTTTCATATCAATAATGGCACCAACAGTTCTAAGAAAAGGTCTTCCCAAACTAATAGGACAAGAAGCATTGCATTCAACATCCAAAACATAGAAATCAACGGGGACATAGGCATTGTTAACCATAATAGGAACATCATTAAGACTCCCCATGAGTTTCTTTTTAGCATTATCATCAAGTGGGACATTCAAATAACAATCTTCAAGTGGAGGCAAATCAAGCATATCATAAATCCTTCTAGGCATAATAGAAACACTACTATCAAGATGACAGAAAGCTTTGAAATCAAAGTTATTCACTTTCATATTAATGATGGGTTCCCAACCATCTTCTTGTTTTATAGGAATAGAAGCTTTATGTTTCATCTTTTCTTCTTTAATCTTTATGAGAGCATCAGTAATGTGTTTTGTAAAGGCCATGTTCATAGCACTAGCATTAGGACTTTTAGCAAGCTTTTGTAGGAACTTAATAACTTCAGAGATATTGCAACCATCAAGATCAAAATCAAATTTATCATCTAAAGTAGTAGAACTATTACTAGCCTCAACACTAGTGGTGGCAATAGTAGAAACACTAATGTTTCTAGCAATTTCATCTTCTCTTTCCCACTTAGCATGTAATTCAGCTAATAGTCTAACATTTTCATGAATTCTTACTTGTATAGCATTAGTAGCTACAAAGGGATTATCATTAGTTTTAGGTTTAGCAGCCATTTTATTGACCAAAGAGGATTGATCTTCAGACAAAGATGATATATTTCTTTCAGCATTAGAGAGTTTCAATTGTAAACTAGGAATTTCCCTATTTAGACTCTCAAGTTGATGGCTAATGTTCTTCAAAATGGTAGATTGTTCCTCCATAGTTTTAGTGAATAGTTTATTTTGCTCATGTTGCATTTGCATGAAGTTTTTAGTGGCTCTTTCAACTTCTAAAATTCTTCCTTCACTAGGTAATCCAAGTTTACCATTATAGCCATAAGTATTATTAGGAGGGTAGGGCCTATAATTGTTATTACCATAAGCATTGTTGCCAAAATTATTATTTATTATGAAGTTCACATCAACTTGCTCTTCTTGAGCAACCAAAGAGGCTAAAGGAACATTATTTGGATCAATAAGGGCTTTCCCATTCACAAGCATAGACATAATAATATCAATCTTATCACTCAAGGAGGAAGTTTCCTCAACAGAATTTACCTTCCTACCTTGTGGAGCTCTCTCAGTATGCCATTCAGAATAATTAACCATCATATTGTCCAGAAGTTTTGTTGCAGCACCCAAAGTGATGGTCATAAAGATACCTCCAGTAGCAGAATCCAATAGGTTCCTTCAAGAATAGTTCAATCCTGCATAAAAAGTTTGGATGATCATCCAAGCAGTCAGTCCATGAGTGGGACAACTCTTTACCAAAGATTTCATTCTTTCCCAAGCTTTGGCAACATGCTCATTATCAGATTGTTTAAACTTCATTATTTCACTTCTAATAGATATAATCTTAGCAGGAGGATAGTATTTTCCAATGAAAGCATCTTTGCACTTAGTCCAAGAATCAATACTATTCTTAGTTAAGGAATTCAACCATTCTTTAGCTTTTCCTCTCAAAGAGAAAGGAAACAATTTCAGCTTAATAATATCACCATCTACATCCCTATGCTTTTGCATCTCTCAAAGTTCAACAAAGTTATTTAGATGGGTAACAGCATCTTCATTACCAATACCAGAAAATTGTTCTCTCATAACAAGATTGAGTAAAGCAGGTTTTATCTCAAAGAAAGTATCTTCAGGCACAGGTGGAGCAATAGGTGTGCTCATAAAATCATTGTTGTTGGTGCTAGTGAAGTCACACAACTTAGTGTTTTCAAGAGTAGTCATTTTTTTGGGTTTTCAAATAAGAAAGCAAACTAGTAAAACTAATTTTTTTGTGTTTTTGATAAAGAAACAAGCAAACAAAACAAAAGAAACTAAGGAAAAAAAAATAACAAAGTAAAGAGATTGGTTATGAGGGACTCCCCCTGTGAAGATGTCCTTGACTCAACGGCAACGGCGCCAGAAAATATGCTTGATGGCCCAAAATATATCGAGCTCGTTGGGGAACCCCAAGAGGAAGGTATGATGAGCACAGCAGCAAGTTTTCCGTCAGTACGAAACCAAGGTTATCAATCCAATAGGAGCAAGGAAACACCCCAAAGGTGTAGCTAGCTGAACGTTAGTAGGGCGCACTACCGGTGCCAGCAACAACGTGGAGACCTGCACAACACAACCACAGAACTCTGTCCCCAACTTGCGATGAGGTTGTCAATCTCACCGGTTTGCGGAAAACAAAGGATTAAACGTTTCGAATGGAAAGAAGTAATAGTTTGCAGAAAGTAAACACAAAGCAGTAAAAAGTTTATAGATTGTATGTAAAAGAAAATACCGGGATCCATAGTTCACTAGAGGTGGTTCTCCTTAAGATAGATAACATGCTGGGTGAACAAATTACAGCGGGGCAATTGACAAACATCAAGAAAGCAATACATGCATATACTAATAATCTTGACTCCTTTGAGACTTGATTGGGCATTACAACATTATACATAGACCGCCATCCAACTGCATCTATGACTAATAATCCACCTTTAGGTTATCATCCGAACCCCCTCCAGTATTAAGTTGCAAGCAATAGATTATTGCTTTACAAATTGCGTGTAAAGTAAACAATACGATTGTTCTATGAACAAAGGATTGTTGTTTTCTCCCTAGTAGCAACAACACATCTAGTACCTTAGAGATTTCTGTCACTTCCTAGATTACCAGAGGCATGAACCCACTATCGAGCATAAATACTAACTCTTGGAGTTGCTAGCATCTACTTGGCCAAGATAGCTACTAACAACGGAAAGCATGCAAGATAACAAAAAACAAAGACATGATAGAATCAATAATCAATCTGAAATAGCATCTCAATATCCATCGGATCCCCTGAAACACAACATGCAGAATTACAAATAGATGATCTTGATCATGAATGGAGCTCAAAAGATCTAGACATGAAAGCACAAAGGAGGAGAACCAGCCATCTAGCTACTACATGGATCCGTAGTCCAAGGATGAACTACTCACGCATCACACCGGAGGCTTGCATGGTGATGAAGAAGGCCTCCAGGGTGAATTCCCCTCTCCGGCAAGGTGCCGGGAAGAGCTTCAGATCCCTCCCGATCTAGGGATGGAGATGACGGCGGCTACAGACTCTTTCGTCGATTTTTTTGATCGGGGTACTTAGGGTTTTCGTCCCGAGGGCAATATATAGGCGGAAGGAGAGGCCGAGGGGGTGCTAGGGTTGGCCAGACCACCCCCTGGCGTGGGCCAGGCCTGGCCGCGCGGCCAGGTGGTGTGGCCGGCCCCCAGCCCTTCTCCGTCTCGTATTCTGCCATCTGATGACTTCCGGAAAAATAGGCACTTTGACTTTTGTCCCGTCCAATTCCGAGAATATTCATTTTCTAACTTTCCTGGAATCAAAAACAGCAGAAAACAGGCAGCTCGCATTGTGGCTCTTGTTAGGCTGTCTTTGGTTGGGATTCTAGAGCCAGATTCACTACCCAAACGCTGAAATCTGAACCAAAGAGGTACCCAGCGCATGCAACTTCCCGAACGCGACAGATTAGTGCAGTGCAAATTGAAATCGAGTGGAGACCCAGATTCCATCGCGTTACAGCGAACGAAAAACAGGGTATTTACCCACCATGCCACTGGGTAGTGAAAAAACGGTTGGAAAACTCTTTTTCTCCTTCCTCCCGACTCCTCTCTCCTCCTCCCCTGTTCGTTTCTTTTCCTCAAGTCCCGCACCACCCAGCCACTAGGCTAGGGTTTGACGTCGCCGCCCTACTCCGGCGGCCTCCGGCAGCACGCCGGCACGAAATCGCATCCCACACCCTCGTCGCTCCCGTTCCCCTACTCCAAGGACCACACGCTCATCCCCAACGAGCCAAGGAGACACCATCCAAACCGCCACCGCCGCCTCCATACCAGGTCGCCGCGCCGTCGCCTCCAGCAATGACGCCCACCTCCAGCCGGCGGGAGACCTGCAGGTATATCCCCCTTCAACCCATGCCCTTCCTCCTCCTTAGCATGTCCTGCTCCTGTACGTACTTGATTTTCTGCTCCCATACGTACTTGATTTCCTGCTCCCGTACATACTTGATTTCTATGCCCGTACGTTACTAGATTGCCTCCATATCTTCAAGCATATTCTTTTGTTACATCAATTGTTCTGTTAGTTGAAATAATTTTTGTGGGATTGAAGTATGGGAGAGAAGGCAGTATGGGATAAAAAAAGTGTGAAAAAATTCTGTGAAATTTCTAGAGATGAGGTTCTTGTTGGGCATAGGCCTTTAGGTCATTTGAATAAAGTGGGCTGGAAGAACCTTGAAGAAAAATTTGCAATAAAAACTAGAAAAAAGTGAGAGCATTTGCAACTAAAGAATAAATGGGGCAATCAAAAAAGAAGTTATACATGTTTTATGGAGTTGAAACATGATGCTACTGGACTTAGATGGGATGATGCAAGGAAAACCATGGACTGTGATGAGGCATGGTGGAAAGAACATAATTGAATTCATTTATTTTGTCTTGTTGATTTGTTAAAAATATCTAATACTGAATATTGCCTTTCAGAGGTGCCATGATCCAGCCAACGGAAGGAAATGCAAGCATGTATAGTTTAAATGCCTGAAGATGAAGAATACATGCCTGAAGCGACACAAATGAGGACACAACCGCATGAGGAAGAGGCTCCAGAGGAGGATAACGAGATCACCTTGAATACCATTCGTGATAGGATAGCGAATGCTTTATTTCTTGCGAGAGCGGCGTAGGATAGTTATGTCAATGGCGGACATTATGGAGTGCACCGTATGTCTTTTGTATATTTCATGGGTCTAACCTAAGATAGTTATGTCGATGGCGAACATCAAGAAGTGAACCATATGTCTTTTGTATAATCCGTGGGTCTTTTGGAGTAATCTCGTGAACCACTCTGTAAGTTATATATATATATGCATAGAATATAAGCAATAAAAAATCTTTTCCAAATGGTTATTTGTATGTCAAACCGTGTACAAATCATTGTTTTAGCATATAAATTATCTCTCAAAGCCTTAGGGACATTACAGATATTTCCTGTAGAATCCACAGTTGGCAGTTGCCACAACCAAACAACTTTCAGCTTTCCCACAGTTGTCAGCTCACAACTGCTTTTCCACAGCAGATTTCCCACAGCTAATTTTCAGGAATCTACAGCTCAACCAAACACACCCTTAATAGGTTAGTCTAAGAAATCATATGAAAAATACTCCAAAGTATGAACAAAACACAAGAAAGTGGATAAAACCAAGCATGAAACATCAAAAATTATAGATATATTTGCAATGTATCAGGGACTAAATAGTGGACAAATAATAGGGAAAAGAGGGGCTACAGTCGGTTGGGACAGCTGGGTGGCCGGGTGGACCGACCCGAGCCAGCCCAGCAGCGGTAGTTGCAAGTAGCTACAGCAGCTCACGTGCCAGTGTGGCTGGCGCTACCAGAGCCATGTGCTACAACAAGCGGCAATGTCGATGAGGTGGCTGGGCACGGTGGGCCGCCACGGGGCCACGGCCCGCTAGTGCGTGGAGCGATGCTCGCCCTCGCGCCATAGATGGGCCGAGCAGCAGCAACCCGCCTACGACACCCGACAGCCCGCCGCCTAGGCAGCACATAGCACCCGCGCGCCTATGGCTCGCCTGGGCTAGTCAAAATGGCCCTGTTTGCCTATGGATGCTGTTTTCAGCTGTCCTCTTTCAGGCGACTTCCTCTAGGCCGATTCCCTCTGGGTTTTTGGCCCTTTGAGGAAGTTGTCCTATAAATTTTAATTTAAATATTATTTAATATATATTAATTCATAATTAACATATAATAAATGCATATTATAAATTATCGTTTATCCGAAACACCTTTCGTTCTTTTTCTCTTTCTTCCTCTTCTTCCGATCAACTTCGGATTCTCTTCAAAATGATTTCGATTTCTTTCTCATCTATGATTCCATATTACATAATGATCTCTAGCATCATCATACCCTTAAGTGTGTTACCCCAATGGCTCGGGAACATCACAGACATGATCGAGACTCCACTCACATCAATGATCATTAGCAGGACCAGGATGCCCATAATAACCCCTGTGCATTCCATGATGTAATGTAGTTTGAGCCGTAAGCGTCGAGTCCAATTCCCTTTGTTTCTTTGATACGACTTGTCCGAGATATGATCATTGATATCATATACCTTGTTCAAATCTCATTACCGATAAGTTCTGTTTCACTTGTTTCTGTTATATTCCATCCCCATGACCTAGTCACATGTTGAAACATTATGGATGTAATCTCACCAAGTCGACCGTGTGTATCTTCCCATCACGCGGATGAACAAATCCCGATCTTGATACATAGGCCTCAACTATTCCTCTAGAATACCTGACACACACCTTTATGGCCACCCAGTTACGGACATGACGGTTGATGCGATCAAAGCAGTCTCGGGAGAGAGTAATTAATATGATCTCATGGTCTAAGGAGAAGGATACTATAGTTCTAACTATTGCAATGATGAACCATGTGACTTGATCGTGTCGCAATATCTATATTTGGGTAATGTCCATCATATCATTATATGACTCTGTTGTGAACTAGCATAAATGCTCCATGATCAAGAAACCTTGATCATCGGTTGCCCAATGAACTAGTATAAATAGAGCCTACTAGGGACTTGGTTTGTTTCATACTGTACATGTATCAATGTTTCCGCTTGATATAGTTATAACACATTATAAAACTATTACGGACTAATTGAGGTATGATAATAAAACCCATTTATTATTTGCCTCTAGGGCATATCTCTTTCACTCTTGTCAATCTCAAGATCGAGCTATCGAGCACCGCAAACTAGCAGCACATCCGTACTCAGGCACACGTATGGCTTGCCAACAACCTCTATGCCCTCGACCTAGCGGAGCAGCGGAAGCACTGGATCTATAAGAGAAACTACTAGAACATAATCTTCACTAATCTAAAGATCATGGGAACCACTAGAGGAGGGAGGAGACATCCTTCACAAGGATTGTTGTGTGGAGGAGAGGTGCACTACCCCTCCTTATATAGAGGAGGAGGAAGACCCCAAGGGGCATGGCACATGGGCCATGAAGTGCCCCCACCTCTCCCCTCATTAAGTGGGTGGAGGTTCCACTCACTGCCACTCACATAAATTCCAAGCCCACTCACTTGTCATTTAATTTCCACCAAATTAAATGTATTCTATCATTAAATAAAAACAATTTTTATTTCTTTATTTTAATATTTGTCAATTACTTTAATTAAAAAACATTTACATAAACCCCCTTGCATTATTCTGAATTACACTTGAAACAAATTTCAGCAATTTGCCCCGCTTTCTAAACCTTTATCTGATATAATATATCTACCCATAAGTGTCGGCGTACCTTAGGTGTGTCACCCCATGGTTTGTGAATAATGCAAACATGATGGATACATGATGCACTCGACGATCGACGTAGAGATCGTTGGGAACCCCAAGAGGAAGGTATGATGAGCACAGTAGCAAGTTTTCCCTCAGTTATGAAACCAAGGTTTAATCGAACTAGTAGGAGCAAGGAAACACCCCAAAGGTGTTACTAGCTGAGCTTTGGCATGGCGCACTACCGGTGCTAGTAGCAACATGGAGACCTGCACAACACAACCATAGAACTTTGTCCCCAACTTGCGATGAGGTTGTTAGTCTCACCGTGTTTTGCGGAAAACAAAGGATTAAACGTATCGAATGGAAAGAAGTAAAAGTTTGCAGAAAGTAAACACAAAGCAGTAAACAGTTGTAGATTGTATGTAAATAAAAAGGACCGGGATCCATAGTTCACTAGAGGTGGCTCTCCTTAGATAGATAACATGCTGGGTGAACAAATTACAGCGGGGCAATTGACAAACACCGAGAAAGCAATACATGCATATACTAGTCATCTTGACTCCTTTGAGACTTGATTGGGCATTACAACATAATACATAGACCGCCATCAAACTGCATCTATGACTAATAATTCACCTTCAGGTTATCATCCGAACCCCCTCCAGTATTAAGTTGCAAGCAACAAATTATTGCTTTACGAACTGCGTGTAAGGTAAACAATACAATTGTTCTATGAACAAAGGATCGTTGTTTTCTCCCTAGTAGCAACAACACATCTAGTACCTTAGCGATTTCATCACTTCCCAGTTACGGAGGCATGAACCCACTATCGAGCATAAATACTAACTCTTGGAGTTGCTAGCATCTACTTGGCCAAGATAGCTACTAACAACGGAAAGCATGCAAGATCTCAAATAACAAAGACATGATAGAATCAATAATCAATCTGAAATAGCATCTCAATATCCATCGGATCCCCGCAAACACAACATGTATGAATTACAAATAGATGATCTTGATCATGAACAGAGCTCACAAGATCTAAACATGAAAGCACAAAGGAGGAGAAACCAGCCATCTAGCTACTACATGGATCCTTAGTCCAAGGATGAACTACTCACGCATCACACCGGAGGCTTGCATGGTGATGAAGAAAGCCTCCAGGGTGAATTCCCCTCTCCGGCAGGGTGCCGGGAAGAGCTTCAGATCCCTCCCGATCTAGGGATGGAGATGACGCTGACTGAACTCTATCGTCGATTTTGATCGGTGCCAGGGTTTTCGGTCCCGAGGGCAATATATAGGCGGAAGGAGAGGCCGAGGGGTCTTTGGGGTCGGCTAGACCACCCCTGGCGCGCCGAGCCTGGCCGCGTGGCGTGGTGGTGTGGCCCCCCCCTTCTCGTCTCATATTCTAGCACTTGATCCTTCTGGAAAAATAGGCACTTTGGCTTTTGTCCGTCAATTCGAGAATATTCATTTTCGACTTTCTGGAACCAAAAACAGCAGAAAAGCAGTACCGCACTGTGGCTCTTGTTAATAGGTTAGTCCAAGAAATCATAATAAAAGTACTCCAAAGTTGGAACAAAACACAAGAAAGTGGATAAAACCAAGCATGGAACATCAAAAATTATAGATACATTTGCAATGTATCAACATCCCCAAGCTTAACTCCTGCTCGTCCTCGAGTAGGTAAGTGATAAAAAGAATAATTTTTGAGGTGACATGCACCATCAAAGACTTGATCAAAGTAATTGCAAAACATTCAAAGCTAGGATCATAGTACTTCAATCATAACATGAAAGACAAAGTTCTAGCAATAAGCAAAGAGACTATGATGCAACATGGAAAGGCACAAACAAAAGATTCATGAATAACATGCTTTGCAAGACGTTCGTTTGTTTCACATAAAGAAAACATAGTATAATAGTATTCAGCTTGTCCCTCGATAGAGTAGCAAATATAAATGCATGGGACACCTTCAAAGTTCATAAGAGTGACTAGATACAATAGTTTCAAACAAGCAATAACAAGTTATGCATCAATCAACTAGTCTTGGGACAATGCACATAGAACTAAGAATGGCCACTATGCTCTCAAAGTAGTGCATAAAGATAGAAGGTGGAGACTCAATATAAAGGTGGAAGAAAGGCCTTTGTAAAAGGAAGTAGGGATTCAAGTCTCATAAAGAGCTTCCAAAAATTATGGTACTTAGAGCTTTCAGCTCTCATTGCCCCTGTCATAAGCATCTTGAAGGTGATTAAGGTTAAAGTGACACAACTAAGTGGATATGCTTGACAAGTTATAAACCGAAATCTCATGCCCCTTACTTACGAAGACCGATCCTCATGCTACTCAAATTCAGTCACGAGTAAGCTCTTGTCATTGTAAGTATATGTGTATCATTAAGAACCGCCAATGGGGTACCCCTTGCACATGATACGAGAGCTTTCCCATAATCAAAATGACAAGGCAAGCATACAATGAGCATCTCAGCGATCTTTTTATTATCTATTTGCATAGGTTTTTATTGAGGATGCTTCATAGAGTACTCTTTATGGTGATGCTGCAAGTTTCCACCATGATTAGGCATGGGTTAGGCTAGCGGCCCAGACGTTTCTCTAACACACATACAAACTCCATGATCATACAAGTTCCACATTTATTTCACACCGCCGGGATCCGTAAGCAAAAGAACATAATATCAACGGGGTACAAAGTACAAGTGCAATGTTGAAAGCGTTCCCCATGAAACATGGTTCTGCTAATTTCAACTTATAAAGCACAAGCATATACGCAACAAAGAAGGACCCAATGGTTCAAGTTTATTAGAGGCAAAAAAGTAAAGTGTGCCATCAAGTTCGTGAGAGCTTTAATCACTAGTTTTCTCATAACAAGTGAAAGGTAGACAAAAGCATGAATATACTTGGAATAGCATAAGCTAGTAGGTAGGTATGGTGAACTCTTTGGAAAAACTTGGTTTAGGGAGTTGGATGCATGAGTGGAACTCATACTTGGTTGTGGAGGCTAGCAAAAGACTGGGAGCGACAAACTAAGAGAGCAATAATGGCCATAATCATGCAGAGCGACAAAACATCATTGATCAAAGCATAAAGTGATACTACAAGTTGAAAACTAAAGGATCATAAAGGCTATGGTGACTTGTGACAGTCATAACATGGTGTGAGCATGTGCCAAGTCAACCCAAATAAAGCATCAAAGGAGAATACCACTATACTATGCTTTAATATGCTAAAACAACGCATGATTCATCCAAGGCACATTAAGCAATCTCAATTGTTTATAACAAGTCATGCTACAACAAAGAATACTAAGCATAAAGCCAAAACAATATCAAACATGGCATGACAAAGCATAGCCACAGTCAAAAACGAGCTCTTTTTACCACAAAAGTATGCACTTTCCTACTCTTTTCCAAACCAAACCAAACTATTTGCAAACCAATGTATGAAAGAGGGGGTCCAACCAACTTATTCAGAAAACTAAACAAACCAAGCAAACTAAAAACCAAAACAAAAACGAAAAAGAAGACTCTCCAAGAAAAACACAACTGTGCATGAAACAATAAAAATGAAGCGTTTGGAAGAAACCTGGAATTTTTATTGATGAAGAAGGTGATGGCTCGGGCATCCCCAAGCTTTGACACTTGTACTTCTTGGATATTTCTTGGGGTGACACGCGTGGCATCCCCAAGCTTGAGCTTTAGTCCATCCTTCATCTCATTACTCATTCCTTCCATACACCTGAAAATTTTCCTTCATACAAAACTTCACACAATCTCATTAGCAACATTAGTGCACTTAAGATAAATAAGTCTCAAGGTTCAGTTCTAACACCAAATAAACTTCCATGAGAACACTAGGTACTGTAACACTTCCCTCAAAAATATCAATTCCCCAAAAGAACTCAAGAAGGAACCAACAAGAAGCAAATGCAGAAAATGACAGAAATCTGTCAAAACAGACCAGCAGGTAAAGACGAATTTTTTCGAAGACCTTATGTTGCTCAAATCAAAAAGTGTTGAACTAACGAAAGTTAGATAACAACCTGGGGAAGAAGCACAAAACATTACAGCTCAATCCGACATACAGAGATCTCTCAGGAATTTTTACGGTGAAGCACAGAAATCTGTTTCGGGACAGCAACTTTCCCAATCATTACTTCACTCTCATTAGAGGTTACTCTTGGCACAAAAAGCAAATAAAAAGGATAAGGAGAGGTTATTACAGAGGTAATAACTTCCAATACTCAACTAAAACTCTTGGTTTATCTCCCAACAAGTACTTTTCTTTAACGCCTTTAAGTTAGGCATGAAAATTTGAGAAGATGCTCTCATAGGAAATATGAATTGAAGTAAAAGAGAGCATCAAGAAGCAAATTCAAAACACATTTAAGTCTAGCCCACTTCCTATGCATAGGAATATTGTATGCAAATAAATGCACAAAGAGCAAAGTGACAGGCATAGGAAGATAAAACAAAAGTAACTTCAAAACATTCAGCACATAGAGAGGTGTTTCATTACCATAAAAACTTCTACAACCATATTTTCCTCTCTCATAATAATTTTCAGTAGCCTCATGAATAAACTCAACAATATAACTATCACATAAGGCATGCTTTTCATGATCTACAAGCACTAGAGCTTTATTATAAACATTTTCAAAAGAATCCTCGGGAACATAACATTCACCCTCCTTTGATAAGCATGGGGGACAATCAAATAATGTAAGGGATAAAGAGTTACTCTCATTAGAAGGTAGGCATGGGTAGATCCATTCTTCCTCCTTTTGTCCATCACTCTCCTCCTCTTTTTCATCTAATGAGCTTTTAGGTTCAGCAATTTCTTCTTCCATGGAGGTTCTAGCAGGCGGTGGTTCACCTATTACCTTAGCAGTCATAATACTGTTCCCAAATAGGAAACTGAGTGAGCTATCCATAATGAAATAATGATTGGAGCAGAGCTAGTCATAAAGGCAACTTAAGAAAGGAACTAATTTTTTTTTGTTTTTCCAATAAGAAAGCAAACTAGTAAAACTAATTTTTTTGTGTTTTTTAAAGAATAAAACAAGCAAACAAAGCAAAAAGAAGCTAAGCAAAACAAAAACAACAAAGTAAAGAGATTGGTTATGAGGGACTCCCCTTGTGAAGATGTCCTTGACTTCCCGGCAACGGCGCCAAAAAATATCTGATGGCGTGTAGTTGACGTGGGAGTTTCTTCTTCTTCGTTCGCCGGCAACGGCGCCAAAAAATAGCTTGATGCGCTCGACGATCGACGTAGAGCTCGTTGGGAACCCCAAGAGGAAGGTATGATGAGCACAGCAGAAAGTTTTCCCTCAGTTATGAAACCAAGGTTTAATCGAACCAGTAGGAGCAAGGAAACACCCCAAAGGTGTTACTAGCTGAGCTTTGGCAGGGCGCACTACCGGTGCTAGTAGCAACATGGAGACCTGCACAACACAACCACAGAACTTTGTCCCCAACTTGCGATGAGGTTGTCAGTCTCACCGTGTTTTGCGGAAAACAAAGTATTAAACGTATCGAATGGAAAGAAGTAAAAGTTTGCAGAAAGTAAACACAAAGCAGTAAACAGTTGTAGATTGTATGTAAAGAAAAAGGACCGGGATCCATAGTTCACGAGAGGTGGCTCTCCTTAGATAGATAACATGCTGGGTGAACAAATTACAGCGGGGCAATTGACAAACACCGAGAAAGCAATACATGCATATACTAATCATCTTGACTCCTTTGAGACTTGATTGGGCATTACAACATAATACATAGACCGCCATCCAACTGCATCTATGACTAATAATCCACCTTCAGGTTATCATCCGAACCCCCTCCAGTATTAAGTTGCAAGCAACAGATTATTGCTTTACGAACTGCATGTAAGGTAAACAATACAATTGTTCTATGAACAAAGGATCATTGTTTTCTCCCTAGTAGCAACAACACATCTAGTACCTTAGAGATTTATGTCACTTCCCCAGATTACCAGAGGCATGGACCCACTATCGAGCATAAATACTAACTCTTGGAGTTGCTAGCATCTACTTGGCCAAGATAGCTACTAACAACGGAAAGCATGCAAGATCTCAAATAACAAAGACATGATAGAATCAATAATCAATCTGAAATAGCATCTCAATATCCATCGGATCCCCATAAACACAACATGTATGAATTACAAATAGATGATCTTGATCATGAACAGAGATCACAAGATCTAAACATGAAAGCACAAAGGAGGAGAAACCAGCCATCTAGGTACAACATGGATCCGTAGTCCAAGGATGAACTACTCACGCATCACACCGGAGGCTTGCATGGTGATGAGCTTCAGATCCCTCCCGATCTAGGGATGGAGATGGCGGCGGCTACAGACTCTTTCGTGGATTTTTGATCGGGTACTTAGGGTTTTCGTCCCAAGGGCAATATATAGGCAGCAGGAGAGGTGAGGGGTCTTTGGGTCGGCCGGACCACCTGGCCTTGGGCCCCTGGCCGTGCGGCCATGTGGTGTGGCCGGCCCCCAGCCCTTCTCCGTCTCGTATTCTGGCACTTGATCCCTTACGGAAAAATAGGCACTTTGGCTTTTGTCCCGTCCAATTCCGAGAATATTCATTTTCTGACTTTCCTGGAACCAAAAACAGCAGAAAACAGGCAGCTGGCACTGTGGCTCTTGTTACTAGGTTAGTCCAAGAAATCATAATAAAAGTACTCCAAAGTTGGAACAAAACACAAGAAAGTGGATAAAACCAAGCATGGAACATCAAAAATTATAGATACATTTGCAATGTATCAATACACCTCTCCAATCAATAGTCAGCAGCGGGACCTGGAGATCCGTACTGACTCCCACACATTCAACGATAACTCTTCTGATCGCGAGAACCATAAACATCATAACCAAATCCCTTTGTCTCACAATATATTACTTGTTCGAGATCCGATCATTAGTATCAACCATACCTAGTTTGATCTCGTGATCAACAAGTACTCTTTACTCGTTCTGTGATATGACATCCTTTGTGACCTAGTCACGTGCTTGCAAGCGGTGTAGTTGTGATATCACCAAGAGGACCTAGAGTATATCTCTCTGTCATCTAGATTGACAAATCCTACTCTTGATCCATGAGCCTCTACATACACTTTTGAAGTACCCTTTATAATCACATTGTTACGGTGTAATGTTTGATGTTATCAAAGTATTCTTCTGGTGTTAGTGATTGACATGATCTCATGGTCTAAGGATTAGGGTTACTTCGTATGAGTTGTTATAGCAATGTAAACACAATGACTTGGTTGTATTGCTATACTTTGGGTGTATGTTCATCACATGATTCTTCTAATGTTGTGACCTCATTATTAACAACATCCAATGTTCATGATCGTGAAACCTTGATCATTGGTTAATCAACGAGATAGTTAAATAGATATGCTTTATTAGGAACTCTTTGTTTTGTTTATTACTGTCTCAAGTATTAATGTTTCCGATTAATACAATTCTAACATGATAAATAAACTTTTATCATAAACATGGAAGATGATAATAACCATTTTATTATTGCCTCTCAGGCATACACTACAAGAAAAGTTGGCTTTTATAATGGATGATTTTCGTGGTTGAAGGACCATTTTTTGTGGCTAAAAAGTCTTCTGTGGCGGATGCCCATCGTGGTAAGCCCCGTCACAAATGAATTAACCATGGTTTTCCCCCGATCATGGCGGATCGCACCCTTCAGCCACGAAAACTTGTTCCGTCGTAGATCTGTTTGCCAGCCGCGATGACTGCTGACGTCACGCAACCTGACATGTGGTAGACACCGTTAACATCCGGTTATAACCGTTAACGATCGCAGAAACCATGGTGGAAGCCAGGCGCAGCCAAGGCCTGCTAATAACTAAATGGGCCGGCCCATGTGGAGAGCTCAATAGGAACACAGTCCTTTACTGTTTAGTCCTTCACTGTCTAGAATCGGCCCAGTACTACAGCCAGTAGCGACACGTACACTTTCGGGCCTGACACTGTTTTGGCCTATATAAGGCCCAGGTTAGCCCAACACTGTGCTGCCACTTGAAGCCTGCACCAATACGGCCTGGCACTGTTCAGGCCGGTTGCCAATCTAGCCTTTTACTGTTCAGTCCTGTTATTGTTCTAGCCTTTTAGAAATTTTGATCTGTTACTGTTTAGGCCCTTTAGTGTTTGGGCTTTTGCCTGTTCAGGCTGGCACTGTTCTTCCTATTACTATACTACCCTGCCACCGTACTAGCCTTTTGCTGTTGATACCTTTCGCGGTTCCGGCCTTTCACTGTTTTGGCCTTTTCTCTACTCTGGTCTTCTACTGTTCTAGCATTCTTATTGTTCTGGCCTTTTACTATTCGAGCCTTTTGATGTTTTGGCCTCTTACTGTTCTGGCATTTTACTGCTATGGACTTTTATTGTTCTGTCCTTTTACTATACTTGCTTTTATTGTACTGTCCTTTTACTGTACTAGTTATTTACTATTCAGGCCTTCTAGTATTCTGACCTTCTATTATTTTGGCCTTTTGCAGTTCTGGAATTTTCTTGTTCTAGCCTTTACTGTTCTGGTCAGTTTAGGCCGTCCATGCGTATGTTGTTTCAACGTTCGGCATGCTACTGCTTCGGCCAGTTACTGTTTCGGCCTTTTTTTGCTAGCGCCTACTTTTCGCATAACAAGTGAATATCAAGACATCAATTAATAAACACGTAGAAATTAAAACTACTTATTATACAACAATAAAAGTTTGTTACAACAGGTTATACAACAAGATCATAATTCCGACAGATTACAATGTGTCAGTACCATCAATAAGAGATCGGTACATGGCGATTTGCTTTAATGTATCATCTGTCCTCTTCTTCAACATTTCAGCTACAGATCTAAGAGCAGCTACACCTTTTCGTTCTGTATGCAATACAACATTTATATATTTATCACCTGCAGGAGTTGTTCTAGGTGGACTGTTAAGTAAATTGTTTGTTTCGGAAATGCAATGGGAGGATGAATGGGACGAGGGATCAGAACTTTCAGTCCTGCCTTCCAAGGACTCCTACTTGGTTTTAACTGCAGTTTGCTAAAATATGGTGAAAGAGGTTAAAAAAAACAACAAGGGAAACAAGTAGTATTATATAAAGCAGAGATCATTTAAAGTAAGTATGAACTTACAGTAGCACGTTCAGGCTGACAGTAGCTCCTTCTCGAGCGGGTGCCACTCCTGGTAAATCTGCCAGAAGAATCTGAGCAGAGCAGTTGGAAATCTGGTCCTTGTACTCCATTGTCATTTCTCTGCATGACATTTGAAACCAAGTTAGTTGATTTAGAAGGATGAAAACTCTTAAAAAACACCAAAAACCTAGCATTAAAAATTACTAGATGTATGTTTCAAACTAGATAGCTAGTTTGGAAGGATGAAAGCGGGTGAAAACACCAACATATAGCATTAAAAATGACCAGATATATCATCCAAACTAGATGTACATTTTCCGAATTAAGCATTTGCACATAGATTCACAATTGAACATAAATGCAAATGCCATGGCAAGTTCTTAGGTAGAATGACTTATTAACTTATTAGGCATGAAGGTTATACAACTAATTAACATGACAAGAAACTGGCCTAAGTAACACAAGGAAACCTCATGATTCAGCCTTGCTGGGCATCATATTATTAGTGTTGGATCCTCTATGAGCTGTTTGCATGACCCGTGCGAGCGCTCGAAAAGAATAGAATCTATGAGTTGGTGTTGGAGGATTAAACCGATAGTGTGAGAATGTAAGAAAGCGAATAAAAGCGAGCAGCTAATGATGTGGATAGGACCTACAAGATGAAGGGTGCAAATGAAATGGCAATATCATCCAAGATATTGAGCAACATCCTAACGATTTCGTAGCTTACGAGTACCAAAAATATAGCAAACGGACAAGAGAAATTGCTGCTAGGCGGCAAGGAAGGGTGGGACAGGCAAACGGACAAGAGAAATTGCTGCTACGCTACTCCGACGTGGCCGCTCTCATGTGTTGGCCCCGTCTAGACCCACACGCCAGCGACAGTATGCTTACCAATATATAAATGAGTTTCCACATATTTGTCGAAATTGATAAACAATATATTTTGAAGGCTTTCATACAAGATGACCAAGGTCACGGCCATATCTCTGTTATAGTTTATAATAGCGTGTCCATATCTGGTAGATAGCTACATCTTGGCATTTCAAAAGAAGATTCTAGATTTGATGGACAATGTCCAACTTTCATGAATTTCCAAACATTCTAGCTGAATCTATGCAATAAAATGACTTTTTGACAATTTGAAGTAAGTATGTCTAATTTCGAACTAGAAAGTGTGTGATATACCTTGCTCTTGAATTTTTAAAATAATTCAAAGATACCAAGTAGTCAAATATTGGAGAACCACCGAGAGTTTCACAAAATTCAACTTTTTGATATGAATGGTAATGACACCTAATGTCGGCCATTTTAAAAAAAATACAAAGAAACAAAATATAAAAATAAATGCATCCATTATTTTCTCTCTTCGTGTCTCACTATGTGCACTAGCTAGTTTCCATGGAAAAATATAATCTTGAAATTTGATAACTTCTGAGAAAAAATTGTATCACAATATATGGAGTACCATGTAAGAATATGCATGGATTTCAAACCAGATGACCAAGGTCATGTCCATATCTTTTCTATAGTTTATAATAACCTATCCATATTTGCTAGTTGGTGTGTATTGACATTTAAAATATTATTTACGAAGGAAGCTTCTGAATTGGAAGTTATTTCAATTTTCTAAGGCACAACAATGGCATTAGTCATGAAGCTACTACAAAACATGGCTTAAAATCCCACTGCCCCAGTTTTCACTCAAAATATATATAGCCTAGGGTTAAGTTTAGGGTTCGGGGTTTTATTTTGGGTTGAGGGTTTAAGGGTTCATGGTTTATGGTTTAGGATTTTAGAGTTTAGGCTTTTAGGGTTTAGTGGTTTAGGGTTCATGATTTAGGGCTTAGGTGTGGCATCCCGCAAAAACCACTACTAGAAAATCGCTGCGTTTTTGTGCATTGCATCATCATGACTGCATGCTCATGTCATCATGCCACATTGCATTTGAGCATCGTCATCATATTGCATGGTTTGTTTAAAAACTATTTTTGAAAAGCCTATTTTTGTTTTCTAAACGCCCCATCTTTTATTCAAACTATAAAACCCGGGCTTGTCCGGAATATTTCGTTTTGTCTACAAACGGTGTGCAAAAGCCTTGTTTTAATAAATAAAATGTTTAGATTATTGTTGCAGGAGGCAGCCAGCCAAGCCCGAAAGCCGAGCCGGCCACCTCCAAATAAAATCTAGTCCAACCCCAAAACCCTATTCCTTAACACCCCAAACCTAATCCTAATCAAACCCTAGTCTAACCAACCCCACACACTCCCTCAGTAGCCGCCACTCTCTCTCTCTCTCTCTCTCTCTCTCTCTCTCTCTCTCTCTCTCTCTCCCCACCTGGCCCACCACCTGCCACCAATCCCACCCCACACCGCATTGATCTACTACCTTATCCCCTCACCCGCCCCGCTCACCAACCGCCAGCCTCCCTTCCCCTGCACGCCTCCCCACCTGCCCTGCCCCGGCCCCACGCGCACGCGCTCACGCGCGGACACGCTCCCGCTCAACCCTGCCGCCCCGTGCACGCGTCCCACCACCACCTGGTCTCCACCTCCACCAGACCCACCACTCACCCCGCCCACCTGGTCCACTCCCCAGACCGCCACCTACCCGACCCGCCCGCCTGGTCCCACCACGATCGGCCTCCCTCGATCCTATCCCCACCAACCCCCGCGTCTCCTCCGAGGCTCCCCACCCCGCACGCGACGCCCACCTCTCACCCTCGTCTGCCTCCTCCCTCCACCTCGCAGAGATCCGCCGGCCACCACCCGTCGTCTCCCTCCATCCCTACCGAGCTCCGCCGCCCGTCCGTAAGCCCCGGCCATGTCCGCCACCTGCGCCCACGACCTCGGCCCCGCTCGCAGTCGGTGCGTCCGCGAACCGCCGCCGTGCCGTCCCGGCCTCTGCCCGTGTGGTGCCTCGCCGCTCGGCGCCCTTGCTCTCCTAGCCCGTGCCGTGTATCTGCCGGCCTCGCCTGCACCTTCCCCCGACCCGCTCGTCGTCGATCGGAGCACCGCCGTCGGTCGGCCCGTGCCTGCTGCCGCGCCGCTCGTGCTCGCTCGCCGCCAAGCCCGACCCCGAGCATCGCCGGCCCCTCTCGCATCAAGCCTCGGCCTCCTCGCCACCGTCATCGAGCGCTGGCCATCCGTACGCTCCACCGCGGCCGCGAGCTCCTTCCCGAGGCGGAGCCCCGTCGCGAGTTCCTTGTCGCCCCTCGCAAGTTCAGCCACCATTGACCGGTCCTCTTCAAAGAGCCTGCTCGACCTCTGTTCTGCGACAGCCGCCTTCCGTCGTGGTTGCCCCTAAAATAATGCACCTGGCAGGTTGTTTTCTGTCTCTGCCTTGCGGTCAACGCCCGGGTTCCCAGAAGGTGTTTGAGGAAATGTCTATGCAGGAAGCATTTTATCCTTGTGTCTTGTACCCGTGTTTTGATAGTGTGTTGTACCGATGATGGCGCAACGGTCGTGGTGTGGCATGGACAACGACCATGTGAAGTTAGGTGGAACCACCTAAAGAGTACCAAAACCTCGCCAAGATCTTCTCCCCGGAATCACCATGACCTCCATCACGGATACCGAAGACCACCAAACTCTCTGACCCAGTATCCGAAGACACCGAGACGATCCGCAACCCCCACAAGGATATCGTGTCGCCGCCAAGATCTTCTTCATGGAGACTGGAGACCCTGAACCCCGAAGTCCGAAGACCGAACCCGAACCCCTTGGTGAACCCCAAGATCGCCGATACCCTAATGTGTGACCCCTATCCGAGACCCCCTTATTCTTATAAAATATGACATTCATCTGCTGCATATTAAATTGTTCACACATGCATACATATTTTGTGGGTACGGGTTATTTTATCGATTCACCTAATAAATAAGTATGGAGTCTATATGCGGGATATCTTTGTCCTATTCCGAACTCCATTTAAATTGAGTAGCGCATCAATGTCATGTTTTTCCTTATTAAGACAACATTTAAATTGCGGGGTATCTAAACAACTTGAACCTTCTATTTAATTGTCGGGATCCCGGTTCCGCTTAATATTGCCTAATTGCACCGCATCTGTGCCATGTCATGCATCATATCATAGTCATGTCGGATCTTTTGCCGTAGTATTAAATAGTGCATCCGGTGTTTCTTCTAGTGTTTGCTTCTTCGCGGATTAGGCCGATGAGTTGATGCGAGTATCGACAAGTTCTCCGGATATGATCCTTCGGCAGTGTTTCCCAGGCGAGCATCTCTCCCCCTTTCTACCTATTTTGCGTTTATAGTCTTTATCTCCTCCTGTTGATCTATTGCTATCTGTGTCGTGATGCTTTAGTTTCCGTGCACCATTTATACTCCTTGTAGCCTCTATATTGCCATGGACACATCCTATTGCCGTTGTTTGATAAATAGTCGGCCCTGCGAGTCGTAGTTGCTTGCTTCTGTGTTGCTTCACGTCGTTGTCGTTCCACCGCTGACGGCAAGTTGGCACATGATAAATGCTGGCAGATGTTTATGGTGGAGTTGATCATGACTTTAAATACAACTATTAAAATTCTAGATATAACTAATGCAGAGGCATCAGTGGGCAATAGATGTTATTTGGTTCTTCAACGCTCACTTGTGTCCCGTAGGACCCCGAGTACTTGATACCTGTTCCTTGACTATTCGCACTATCCACATCCGGGAGGCCTTATGGACCCTCCCGAGCTAGAGCTTGATTCATTTCTATTTCTTGGGGCCACAAAGTAGTTTGGGGCTTTATTACTATCCTGTACTTATGCCATGCTTTACTGCTTTATTTACGATTGTGCGTGGAGCACCTGTACTGTTTTGTAACGTGAAATGTTTTTGCGGTATCGACAAGCCCAGTCACACTTTCGGGTTCCCAGTCGTTTACAGCCATTGTCACAAACCCTGGGTCCATTCCGGAGCCGGCCAACTTAGTTGCGGGTAGCTTAGTGGGGTGGCCCCCTGAAATATTTTATGAATCCTGTGATTGCTTTGTCGTGAAAGCCTCGTTGGGTTTTGATTTGGTTTTTCCAAGGTCGATTGTGTGTGTGTTGCTATTTGTGCACCCCTGCAGGGTAAATCTTTCTGAAAGCCGTGTCCGCGGTTATGGACGACTTGGAGCACAGTATCTCGATCATAGACAAGCATAACTAAGGTAGTGCTATAAATTTGACTTAATATGTGACTAGTAATCAGATGCAACTATAACGAAATGGATATTAAAAATGCCAACAACTGGTGGTTTTGGGTTGTTTTGTGACATGCTATACCTGCCTAGTAAGTATTGCAACTCCAATGGAGTGTGATAAAAGTGCCAACAACTGATGGGTTTTGGGGATTCCTCAGGACAATTGTATCTGACTAGTAAATGTTCCAACCACAACTGAATGGTTAACTAAAATTGCCCACTACTTATGCTATCAGGATGATTCATGCTATATATCTGACTAGTAAATGCTGCAACTATAATGGAATGGATAAAACTGCCAACTGTGTGAGTTCCTCGGTTTGACTTCCTCGTTTGGTCTCGAGGGGGAATACCAGGATGGGTATGTTTGGTGTTACTATCAGGTTGGATCCGGATAGGTCTTTCTTATCCCTCTCTAATAGCCGTCAATTTTACTGAGTCTCTATAGGTTGTATAGTCTTTGCTGCCGCCGCTTGATCCACCATACCTATGTAGGGCGAGAGCCCGAATTCTAGCCTCGCTGTAATCGGCCTCGATCGACGCTCCTCTTTTTCCTTTGCCCTTTGTCGGCACCCCTTTTGTTTTAGCAGGTTTGAGATCGACGTCGTTAGCAGGGTTACCCTTCCGGCTTGGCCTGGGCAGGGTTATGGACGCCATTGGTTATTCTTCAGGGCTCTTAGCCCCATTTGCATCTTGTCCGTAGTCGGACGCTCTATCATTTTTAAGGTGATTTGGATCTTTGTATTGTATATCTGTATTCTTGACTCGTTGAGTCGCTGTTGTATATATATATATCTGTTATGTGGGTCCCATCGAGGACTGTTGTGTAATGGTATTACTTCGTTTTCCACCCACACGAAAGTGCCTGGTGGGCGTCCTTGAATCGTTTCTATGCGGGTTTGGCTGAAAGGGCTAAAACTTGCATAGGACCGATTTGAGGGTGTTACATTAGGGTTGTTCAGGGTTTTAGGGTTTATGATTGTTTAGGTTTTAGGGTTTAAGAAATTTTCAATAATAATGTTCAAGCTTTATATATATGGTTATATTCATGGAATAGAATGGAGTTATCGCAATTTACTAAAAGTATTTCAAGATTTGATCTATAAGTGCATTATACCTCCTTGGTAAGGATTTAGGGTTCTAGGGTTAGGAAGTTAGGGTTCTAGGGTTAGGAGGTTATTAGGGTTTATGATTAAGGATTTTTTATTTTCAATATGTTCAAGCTTTATGCTTATATTCATGTAATAGAATGGCGTTAGCACAATTTAATGAAAGTATCTCAAATTTTGATCTATAAGTGCACGGTACCTGCTTGGTTTAGGGTTTATGTGTCGATGATTTAGGGTTTTATGGTTTAGGTTTTATGGGTTGTTTAGGGTTTAGGGATTAGTGATTTTTTAATAATACTCAAAGATTTATGCTTATATTCATCGAATAGAATGGCGTTACCTGCTTTAATGAAAGTATCACAAATGTTGATCTATAAGTGCATGATACCTGCTTGGTTAGGGTTTATGGGTCGTGGGTTTTGGGTTTTGGGTATTAGGGTTTTACAGTTTAGGATTTATGGTTGTATAGGGTTTAGAGTTTAGCGAATTTAGAATAACTAGAACAGTGGCCCTCACAAACATGAGGGATCCATATTTAATCTACTGGAAAACAAATTAAATGTGGGCAATGGCTTATTTAAGTTTTCTTGCATAAATACTATAATCAAAGTCTTTAGTGACCTTTATTTTCTCTGAAAATAAGTTCAATAAAGTTATGTAATGTATCATTAAAAAACATATCATGTATGCAATTGTTGTTCCTAAGCATAGCACATATGTAAGTATAGATTGTGCCAAAAGTTGGAAAAACATTGAAATGTTGATGGTAAACCAATGAGTTATAAGCACCAATCATACACATGAGGGCTAACATATACCTATACAAATGCAGATACTCCTACAGCCACTTCTGCTTTACTAAAACATCACAACTATATGAATCGAATCTGATTAATTGTGGGGTGTTTAGATTGCAAACAGATACATATAGAAAATTGGACCACGTCCACTCAATTTGGCCAAATGTGAGTCTGCCCTTAAATTTTGTATATAAATTAGAGGTGCAAATCAATGAAAATATATTAGCCTGCCGTTATATATGCAAAAGCTAAAATGTCTTTGAAATTGATAGGTTGTGATGTTCCAAATCTTTCTAGACCGCATTGCATAACCCAAGTGCCATACCCTTTTGTATCTCCTTATCGGAAAAAAATCCTTCATGTATCCCAAATCCGTAGAACGTAATGTTCATAATCATTCCGAAGAAATGTTTCTTACTAACGTGTCCTACCTTTATAATTCCATAAGTTTAGTATTTCAAAATATTTCAGTTAAGAATCGCCCCTTAGTTCCTCTGGCTAACAAAGTACAATGCGCTATATTAGAGCAATCAAATGTTCATGCTAGTCATAATTTTTTTGATGTATATGTTCTAAGCACCCATGGTTTTTTCTTAATTGAACAAAGCATGGAGATCAATCAACTCTGATATATTTGTCATTGTTAGGGTAGATGAAGTAACAAAACCATTTGGGCAAGTAAGCTAACACGTGACTTGCAGCAGGTCTAAAGAATTTTTTGTATAATCTCATTTACAAATTAACTATAGGTTTTCAAAAAGCCTATAGCTTAACTATACGTTTTTATAAATTAACTATACGTTAACTGACTTTAAAAAGCAAATATTATGTTATATAAGCAATAATCGATCTGTCAGAAATTTCGATTGCAATTCACATGTATTTTTTAGTATATAATGGATGTATCACAAAGATAATATTAGGAAGTAGCATAGAACTCAGTGGTGTGATGGTGTCCCCGTTTGGCTATGCTGCAATATGACGATGTCTGGGAACTTGATGACCATGAGCGGACAGATAAGCTTGCCTTTGTTGAACTAATTTCTCGACATCATCTTGCATGCATCAACATTAGCATAATTGTTTTTTCTAACATAAAAACATAATAGTTAATTTAATAACTGAGGCATGTAATGCCATAGGATGGTCAAAGACAAGATTTTAATCCACGGCAAGAGGCAAATGCCGACCAGCTAGTACTTGTCAGTCTGGTTTGCCTTGTGTGCTGTCGTCGCTTGGTTTCATGCTGAAACCTTAGACGTTTCCTCAACCGCGGTTGAATAACATCTGCTTGTGCGTCTTGGTGACGTGAACTGGTGGTGGTCTCCCATCAGAAACGACCAAAGCGTTGGCTGCCGGCACCCGATGACTCAGTCCTGCTGATCTCGATCCGCATTAAATTTTAATATAAATAAAATACATTCAAAAATGAATTACATGTTGGCATATTAAGCTGACAGAATCGTACCAAGTCTAAGATAAGTTCAGTATGAATATTCATTTATAAATTCAATGTGCGTGAACAATTCTCTAGGGAAAAAACACGATGGGAAAGATATTATGTTATGAAAGCAATTACTGACCTATTACTAATACTAATTTCTTATATATTTTACACTTATGCGAGACATTTGGTATTTGTGATATCATAAAAAGATTCTTGTGCGCTTGCTCGAAGGATGCGGCCAGAATAGGTAGTAATGCGCGCTATACCTGCGTTCAGAAGAGATATCAAGTAATTTTTTTGTCCAGAAAATCTGCTCTAGTGAAATTGGAGTATACATTGTGATTAATGTAAACCAGTTGTTTTTCACCTACCCTCTAGGCGCTTAGGCAAGTTTGGCCAATGAATCTCTTTTAATTGAAAAATATAAGCATAATTCAGGCTTGATAGCTACAATCTGAAATTTCACGACAGAATTTTTTTGCATTGTAATGGTTTTTTGCATATAGATACGTATGCACATCTTACACTATATTGCCGCGAAAGTCCCACAGAATGAAATTTTGAAACCCGTTGAGTACGCTACAAATCTGAAACTTCGAGCTTTGAGAAAACCTGAAACTTTGCATCATAAAATATGCTTGTAGCGTACGTGCCTGAATTATCTTTAAAAAAATAGGCGGTGCCGTCAAAGCAAGTTCTTGTGCAATTATCTGGCTTTGGCTGTCCGGCCGTGTGCGTGTATGAGGCAAGTCTTAATTATCCATGGATCCATCTAGTCTGGCTCGTGTCTAGAATTGAAACCTGGGACGTTGATCCATGTGCATGCACGGGTGGAGAGTTGGCCGGCTGAGTGCACTGAGGTGAACTACGGCGGATCAATCTTGTATGTCTGCATCTGTAAATTGGAACCGGACGACATTGATCCATGTGCATGGCTTCTAAGAGAGTCGACCAGCTGACTGCAGCGAGGCAAATACAGCGGCGGTGGTAACTGAGGAGGAACTTGGAATATGAGGCGGCGGCTCCGTAAGAGTGCGTGAGGACGGCCTACCCTAGATTAGTTTTGATGACGGCGTTAACTATGTCTATTAATCGTTTTCTTTTTGCTTGATTCCCTCGAAGGGATACAAGAAAATTATTCAGGGACAATGGTGGGTAATTGTTGTGCACTTTAATGTCAATAGACTAATTTAAAGATCCATCGGCTCTAATTGTTTAGTTAGTTAATTTGATGGCCAGATGTTTTGCTTTTTTGTGGGATTTTCTAGTAATTCTATCTTTTTTCTGGTTAACCCATCATGTAGTTTTAGTATATAATAAATGCTCAAGCTTTATTGTTATATTCGTCGAATAGAATGGCGTTACCTAATTTATTGAAAGTGTCTCAAATTTTGATCTATAAAGTGCATGATACCTGCTTGGTTAGTGTTTATGTGTTGAGGGTTTGGGGTTTTAGGGTTTAGGTTTTAGGGGTTGTTTAGGGTTTAGGGTTCAGAAAATTTTCGATAATTCTCAAGATTTATGCTTATATTTGTCGAATAAAATAGCGTTACCAAATTAAACGAAAGTATATCAAATTATGATCTATAAGTGCATGCTACGTTGTCAGGACCTCCTAACATATTCAGCTACCTGTTCACCATCAGACAACAGAAGCAACCGGTCAGATATGTCCGACAAGATCCAACGGCTCTTAGTCATCTTCATCAGGTTCAAGACTAGGGAGTGTGTTAGTAGTAATTAACCTTGTGTTAGTAGTAATGGAGTTATCTATTGTAAGCATGGCTCCTCCGGGTACTCTATATAACTAGGGAGAGTGGGAGGTTGGGCGGCATGCTATCAATAAAACCCTAAATTTACTCCAGTTTTACCTTACCTGTTCGAAGTGTATCCCTGAGCCCCGAGTGCTCCTTCTTCTCCCC
The DNA here is from genome assembly GCA_023614405.1 of Avena insularis. Lineage (NCBI taxonomy): Eukaryota > Viridiplantae > Streptophyta > Magnoliopsida > Poales > Poaceae > Avena > Avena insularis. The sequence goes on along the minus strand of CM042686.1, from coordinate 195,856,674 downwards.
CTTCACCGCCGTCAGTGGCCACCGGGTCCTGACATAGTGGTACCAGAGCACCGATGTAGCCACTCCTACCTTCCCTATCGCACCGGTGATCTTCCCCTCCCTCCTCGTCCCAATTCCCCACTCTGAGGTTATCGGAGCACCAAGCTCTGGCCGTAAAATCCCTCACACCCGGCCATGTCCTCGGGAACACGCCCGCGCTCGTTGTCCAGATCTCGACGCAGCTTCCGTCCCGCTGCCACCACCATCGATGACGAACACGAGGAGGAGCATATGAAGGGCAAGCTTCCGAGGGAGGTTTGCTCAATTCGGCGATGCATGGACCGTCATGACAGAGCCGCCGCCGACGCATCAGCAACACTCGCCGCGATCCAAGGTGAGATGGCAAAGATGAGCACCATGATGGCTGCGATGTCCATGAATTTCACTAATGCTTCAGCATTGCATACGACGAACACAGTCGCTTTCACTACCCAAGCTCCCACCTTTTCCACCCTGCCGCCGCTGCCAAACCACCAACTTTCTCCAATTCCAGAGGGGGCAACACCCACCCAGATGCCAACACCATCGCAAGCACCAACCTTTCCACCTACGCTCGGCAAACTCACACCGGATCAGCTACCAATTCCACCTAAGGACACTCAACCACTCATCACAAACCGCCCTCCGACAACATCAACAATCACCACCACGACAACATCAGACACAAACACTTCCACCCCAAACACAGACAAGCCATCATCCTCGGCGCAGACGAATTTCACACAAACCACCAATCCAACGACACACCCTCAGTACTACACCCCACCAAATTCCCAACCTTTCCCACACCAATCACTCCCATCACCACCATACAACCCCTACACTCAAATCCCCAACCCATTTTCCCCCTACTACCCATCCCCATTCCAATTCCCCTACCAATTTCCACAATACCACCAAACCACGCCCCTACATCAGAACCAACCACCAGCTCTTCCCCACCCTCCAACACCAAACCCAGTCAACTCTCCCATGGCTTCTCCTCAGATATGAACACCACATGTTGAATTTCCATCCTTCTCTGGAGACAATCCTCGTGCTTGGATACTTGAATGTGACAATATATTCTCTCTGGTGGGAATTATTGAAGATTAGCAAGCAAAATGGGCACTTGCTCACATCCGTGACCAAGCAAAGACATGGCTAAACAGCTCTGGCTATCATCTCTAACACATTGAATGGCCTAAATTGTGCAAAATTCTACTGCAATGTTTCCCAGATACTCAACTGATCGATCCAATGGAGCAATTGCAACAACTAAAGCAGACATCTACAGTTGATCATTACATCAACACATATGAGACCTGGATGATACAAATGTGCAGAGACAGAGCCTATTTACCACATCAATTCTTTGTGGACCGATTTCTCAGTGGACTGAAAGACAATATCAAACACAACGTCCAGTGTCAAAAGCTAACAACTCTCCTGTCTGCATATTGGTATGCACGCCAGTATGAGAAATCATTCCTCTCAACTATGTGCAAATAACCAGCACAACCACATCCTCCTGTAAACAGAGTTGCTCCAGCAAGAGAAATAAGACCACGTATGGGCATTCCTAGGGAACCAAGGAAATGTTGGTACTGCCCAGAAAACTGGACAGTGGGACACAAGTGCCAACCTATGCAGCGTGCTCTATTCAGATGCAGGGCCATGAAGTTGAAGAAGCTGAGCAACTTCTAGCTGTACAAGACGAGTTTCTACAAGAGGCAAATCAAGAAGACAACAATGCTCACCCTGAACCAGAGCCACCAGCACCAGAGCAGTTGGTTCCAAATGAAAATTGCAACTTCATGGAAATCCCAGAAGCAGCATACCAAGGAACCCCAAGTGATTCAACTATATCACTACTACTATCACTCAAGGGAACACAAGCGGTAGCTCTTGCTGACACTGGCAGCACTAGTACATTCCTGAACCATGATTTTGACATCAAACACATCATTAAGCTGACAACTATCCTAGTGAGGAAGGTCACAGTGGCAGGTGGAGGGGCACTTACATCTACTACAATAGCATATAACTGCCCTTTCACTATAAATGGCCACAAGTTCACTGCAGATTTCAGAATTTTGCAATTGCCAGGCTCTGACATTATACTAGGAGTAGATTGGTTCAAACAGTATAATCCAATCACATTTGACTTTCTGGAGAGATCGTTAAACTTGGGGATTGAAGGATCTGCAATCACATTTCCTGACCACCTTGTTCCAAAGGAAAACTTGCTCATATCCTCTAAGGACTGCCACAAGCTACTTGAACAAGGAGCTACAGGATACATGCTCTTTGACTGCTCTGAACTGCCAACAGAAACTATCCCACTGATTCCTAACCCCTTTGTCTCCCTGCTAGAGAAATTCCAAGACATTTTCACTGAACCTGAACGTCTTCCACCTAAAAGAACAATTGATCACGGTATTCCATTTGTGCTTGGATCCACACCACCAAATATTCGACCATACAGAATGTCCCATAGCCAGAAGAACATAATTGAGACATTGGTCAAACAAATGCTAAAAAATCAGGAAATAAGGCCAAGCTCCAGTCCCTATTCTTCACCAATAATTCTAGTCAAGAAGAAAGATAAGTCATGGCGACTCTGTGTGGATTTCAGAAGCCTAAATGAGATGACCATTAAAAATAAATTCCCTATACCAGTTATTGAAGACTTATTGGATGAATTAAATGGAGCAACTGTTGGGTTCGCAACATAGAAAAAAAATTCCTACGATGGGAACTATCGCCAAGATCTATCTATTAGATACAAGCAACGGGTGGATATACATCCATAGAGAACTTACCCTCGAAGACAACAAAGCTTTGTTAAAGAAATGGAACTCGTGGATGATGTAGTCGTACACTTGCCGATCTCAAGATCGTGATGAAGTCCAGCAGGTCCGGCTCCAGCACGTCCATCAGATCCAGCTCCAGCAAGTCCAACACCACCAAGTCCAGCACCGCAAAGCAGCGGTGCATCCGTGATTGCACACACGTCCGGTACCCCAACAACCTCTGTCCCTCGCTCCAGCAAAGCAGCGGAAGCAGCAACTTCTTTCCAGACAAAGCCATCGGGAACATGTATCTCGCTAATCCGAGACCATGGGGAATAACTAGAGGGGGAGAGAGATCCTTCACGAGGAGGTGTGTGTTGTGAGGAGGAGAGGGGGGGCTTTTATAGGGAAGAGGGGGGAAACCAAGGGTCATGGCATGGCAGCCATGGTGGTTCCCCCACCTATTCCATCATTCATGTGGTGGATGCTCCACTCATATAAATATGCCTCCACTCGCACTTCCACTCACATGCATTAAATTTCTACCAAATTTAATGCAAGCTCTCATTAAATAAAACTATTTTATTTATTTTATTCAGAATTTTGTCAATTACTTTAATTAACAAACATTCACATAAAACCCCTGCAACATTTCAATATCACATGCAGAACCAGTTTCTGCAATTTCACCCAAAACAATTTTGGTTTCCATCGAAATGATTCCAACGCTTTCTTAAATCTTTATCTAAAACATATTTGCTCCAAATGGTGTCGGTATCCCTTAAGTGTGTCACCCTACGGTTTGCAAATAATGCAGACATGATCGAGACCCCTCTTCGATGAATAATCAGCAGCGGGACCTGGAGATCCGTACTGACTCCCACATATTCAACGATGACTCTCGTGATCGTGTGAACCTTTAACGTCGTAACCAAATCCCTTTGTCTCATGATATATTACATGTCCGAGATTCGATCATCGGTATCCCAATACCTAGTTTGATCTCGTTACCGACATGCACTATTTTTTCGTTCCCGTGATATAACATTCTAGTGATCACATCACTTGCTTACAAGCTATTCTTAATGTGATATCACCGAAAGGGCCTAGAGTATATCTATCCATCATCGGGATGGACAAATCCCACTCTTGATCCATGAGCCTCAACATAACACCTTCGGAGTATCTGAACCCACCTTTATAGTCACCCTTTTACGGTGTGACGTTTGATGTTATCAAGTCACTCTTCCGATGTTAGCAATTAACATGATCTCATGGTCTAAGGACTAAAATTACTGTGTATGATGTTATAGCAATATAAACATAATGACTTTGATCGTAATGCTATACTTTGAATGAATGTTCATCACATCATTTTATAAATGATGCGACCTCGTTATTAACAACATCCAATGTCCATGATCAGGAAACCTTGATCATCTTATTAATCAACGAGCTAGTCTATAAGAGAGGCATAACTAGAAACCTTTTATTTGTTTATTAAACACACATGTATTGACGTTTCCAAACAATACAATTATAGCATGCAAAATAAACATTTATCATAAACAAGGAATAAGATAATAACCACTTTATTATTGCCTCTCGGGCATATTCCATTCAGTCTCCCACTTGCATTACAGTCAATAATCTAGTTTGAAAAACTTTGCGTATTGAACACCTATGGCTTTATGGTGTTGTATATACGCGATTGCTAGTTGTTAACATAATCTCTGGATCTAACAGTTTCAGGTCCGTGTGTATTTGCATGTCTTTGCGTATTTACGCATCACTCCTTCTCAAATGAGATGGCATTGTATAAATTTGGTCCTTTGGTGAGACCTTTAGTTCGTTTGGGTTAAAATATGTTGATATTATTGTCATACAATATATCTTCATAGTATTAGCCCACTTTGAACCACACCTAGTTTGATAACAAACTACTTAACACAAATGCCCTCCTTTGCTGCTAATATAGCAGTCATATACTTAGCCTGTTGTTGTAGTATCCGTCACAATGTCTCAACTTTGGAACTCATCCAAATCCATCATGGAACATCCTTTCCATTACATTGTGCTACCCATAGTCTAAATTGAGATAAATTTAATTTGTATCTTGTGACAAAACTAGTATCAATGTAACACTTTACAATGAACTACCTTTAACTATTTGTCACTTATACATGATATATTCTTAGTTCTTCCAAAGATCATAAGAATATCTTTACTATCATCCAATGATCATCTTATGAATAATTCTGTTATGTGCTCATAACATTTAGAGCATAGGACATATCTGGATACATACATATCACGGTATAATCGATCAAAATATTCATGTGATTTTACTCATGAAGTGTTGAAACACTTGAATCTTGATACAATCCTTTCCATGCAGCAAGAACCTTTCTTGTTGTTTCCATATTGAAACCTTTCAATATCTCATATATGTACGCCTGGCACAACCATATTAGCGCCTCAATGTATCCATATATACATTGATGCCAAATATTCCGGTTTTGCCTAAGTCTTTCATCAAAATCCTATTTTAATGAAATTCTTAACTTGTGCCAATAAAAGATACACCATTTCCAATCAACAATATGTACTCTGCATAATGTATTGGAAATTTGTCTTAGCGCTCCCACTTAATTTCTTGCAAATGCAAGCATCTTCATCATCTCCGATGAAATTAAACTCCTTTAACATTTTCATCATGGTGAAGATTCCAACTCCGCTATGCTCACTTCAACTATTGAAGTTTGCATGCCCTTTTAGCACCCTTTGAATTAACAAAACCCTTCGGACCGTGTCATGTACACGTCCTAGGTAACCATTGTATTAGAAGAACCTTGTTTTGTTTATTCAACTACCATATACCAAATTATATGTAGTGGTTGCTACATTAATCCGTCAAGACTAAATATTGCTATGAAAGATCAAATCTTGTCATAGTCAACTCCTTGAACATTGCCGTAAACTTATTTCCGACATGTCGACTATTTCATAGATGTTAAACATCCATGTCTATTTCTTTATAGATCCAAACACAACCGATAGGCTTCATGCCTTTCCGGAGGGTCTTCCAAGTTCAGAAACTTGATTTCTCGTGTATGGATACTTTCACGGATTCTACGACTTCTAGTCATTTTATGGAGTCAGGGCCCATCTGAAGGAGATATGCCCTAGAGGCAAATAATAAATAGGTTTTTATTGTCATATCTCTATTAGTTTATAATAGTTTCATATTATGCTAGAACTGTGCCAAGTAGAAACATTGGTACAGGTGTGGTATGAAACAACCAAGTCCCTAGTAGCCTCTATTCATACTAGTTCGTTGGTCATGAAGATGATCTGGGTTTCAAGATCATGGGCATTTATGCCGACTGACAAGGAGATCATATCATTGGAGAATGATGTGGTTGGACATTCCTCGAAGGATTGCAACACGATCAAGTCATATAGTTCATTGTTGCAACAACTATACCTAGACTCCTTCTCCTTAGACCGTGAGCTCATATTACTCACTGTTTCCCTAGGCTGCTTTGACTGCATCAAACGCCACTTGGTAATGTGGTGGTCATAAAGGTGTACGTTGGGTATTCCGAAGGAACAGTAGATGACGTGTGACTGTAAGACCGGGATTTTTTCACCCACATGACGGGTAAAGATACATACGGCCGACTTGGTGAGATTACATCTATAAATGTTGCAACATGTGACTAGGTCACGGGGATGTAATATCGCAGTAACAAGAAAACAAAACTTGTTGTGAACGAGATTGAACAAGGTATAGGATACCATTGATCGGATCTCGGACAAGTTGTATCAAGAAACAAAAGGAAGAGGATGCTACATTTAGACGGTTCAAATGACATTGTCATTAGGAATGCATAGGGGTCACATGGATATCCAGGTCCCTCTGTTGATCATTGATACAGATCATGTCTAGAGCATTCCCGAGCCGTGAGAGGATACACTTAAGGGTACGATGAGAGCGATCATTCGTAAGATGGAATCACAGTAGATAAAGAGAGAAAGCCGGAATCATTCCGCGGAGAGATCCGAAGTTGTTCGGAGAAAGAATAAAGGACCAAAATCATTCTAGGAAAGATCCAAAGTCGTTCAGAGGAAATCGAAAGGGAACCGAAAGGTGTTTCGAGTCAAGATGGATTTTGTAATATGTATTTACATATTAATTAATGTAATTAATATTAAATATAATATTAAAATCTAATTTGAAAGGTTATTCCACTAATGGGCCAAACTTCCTAGAGAAATAGGGCCCATGAGGGAAAACCGGAGGAGGGAAGGGCCAAGGGGCCAAGGCCCAGGCGCCTTGAGGGGGCCCACCCGGCCAGCCTAGGGCTGTGCGCGGGGTGGGGCCCACCCCAGGCCGGCTGGCCCATTAAGGCCCATGCGCCTCCCCCCTCTCCCTTGTTTAGTCCCACATGGGAAACCCAAAGGGGAGGGCACACCCCCTCCCCCTATATAAAGGGGTGCCCATAGGTGGGATGAAACACACAACTTGAGAAGTCCTTTGGTTGACTTTCTCCCTCCCTTCCTCCCTCCCTCTATACCTCGTGACCATGGCTCCAAGTCTGGGCCGTGCGATCAAGGCACACCTGCAGTACGCCGTTGCGCTGCAGGGATTCCTAGCCGGATATCACTTCCACACTCCCGGCGGGATCAGGGAGCCGTAGGTCTCATCGTGCACCGTATGTGTACGAAGACACGAGGCGCAACACTTGGGGCGCTTAAATGTCGTGAGCCGGAGCTGTTGCACGATGAAGATGATGAAGATCAAGAAGGAGCAAGGGGTGACCTGTGAGGAGCTTCGCGACCTTGAGGTCGGCTACAAGTACGACTACTTCAACCACGTTCCCCGCAGAATGTTAACCGTGTACGGTCTACAAGGGTATGTATTCTCTATGCTCCGGCCGTTACCGCATTACTACATAGATAGATCCTAGGCAGTTTTTGGGGTTTCAACGTAGGGAAATTTTCGTTTTCTGCACCGATCCCCAACAGTGGTATCAGAGCTGATCTATGCGTAGGAGTGCTGTACGACCAGTACGCACAAGTATTGTGTAGGCATTGATCCCTTAGTTGTTACCCTCTAATGTGTACTTGTTTATATCACGGTATTGTTTGATGAAGCGGCCCGGACCGACCTTACGCGTATTCGTACGTGAGACTGGTTCCACGCTCAACATACGGCTTGTACTGTATAAGTGGCTAGCGGGTGTCTGTCTCTCATTCGATAGTTGATATAGCATTTACAACGGAGGGCCCCGAAAGGGGTGTAATAGAGACAACTGTCGGATCCATGTTGTGGTTGGAAAGTTCGTAGTTTAGAAACGATTCTAGTGTGAAAGCCCTAACAACCACGTAAAACTTGCAATAGATAAAGTAGAAGCGTCTAACTTTATTTTGCAGGGGGAATGTGATTATGATATGGAATTGGTCGTTGCAAAGGTAAAGTAGTTTACTTTTCTGTTGCTAAGTAGTATAGTAA